>OZ007505.1:19698173-20025768 GCA_963931865.1 Axinella damicornis | reverse complement strand
GTACCGGCTAGAAAACAGACCTCTTCACTGATCACAATCCCCATTGAACTACATATACTGACCCGTCCACGAGCAAGTTCCGTACCTTCAACTTGAAACTGAAACATGAACTTCACCATAAAATGGCTGTTTGGAATGAGTGTATAGTTCCACCCATTCCCAATCTGGCCACGCCACAAATAGCTCAGTTTTGATATAGATGACATGTGGTCACAGTTGGCCAAGGTCAATAATTCAGCATTCAAAGCCAGCCTGTTATTCACCAAAATCAGTGCAAAACAAAACTGATGTGCAATGTACCCCCCCCCCCCCCCCCCCCCCCCCCCCCCCCCCCCCCATCCTCCCCTCTCTCCATAGCCATGGCCCAGGTGCTTGTACCACAGCCTCAAAATGGCAGTGGTGCTCCTCCAATCCCCCCACGCACATATAGCAACAAATCACTTTCGAACGGACGTCCTCCTCAGCAAATGCAGGCAGCAAGGCGACCTAGCAAGCCCCTTCGGAGATACCACCTAGAGGAGTTCCAATTCTTGAAGCTGCTGGGGAAGGGCAGCTTTGGGAAGGTGAGGGAATTATTTTCCTGACTATAATATTATATATATGTACAGTTTATCTGCGTATGATGTTGATGTGATCACTTTGCTCTGCCGTCCTCCCCCTTGACGTCTTTTCCATTCGTTTTCTTCCCCCCCCCCCCCCCCCCCCCCCCCACTCCTTTGTACAGGTTCTCCTAGCACAGCAGATTGGGACCGAAAACTTTTTTGCGGTGAAGGCGCTGAAGAAAGATGTGGTGTTGGAGGATGATGATGTGGAGAGTACCATGGTTGAGAAGAGGATACTTGCCCTTGGCTGCAACTACCCCTTCCTCACACAACTCCACTCCACATTCCAGACACCCGTGAGTCTCAGTTCCATTCCAATGGTATTCCATCCCCAATGAACACATCAAGAATGTGTGAAAGATTCAAGAATGTCAGATGTAACTGCTTCCCTTCTCTCTGTCTTCCTCCTTCCCTCCCTCCCTCCTCCCTCCCTCCCCCCTCCCTCCCTCTCTCCCTCCCTCCCCCCCTCCCTCCCTCCCTCCTACCTCCAGAGCCATCTGTTTTTCATCATGGAATATCTGAATGGAGGAGACCTCATGTTCCACATCCAAGTCTCACACAAGTTCAAGCTTCCTCGAGCAAAGTATGCTACCTTATTATTCAATGTGTGCACATGCATGGTACATGTAGGTGTTGTGCTAGTAATCGGGAGTTATACCTACAAGGTACCTCTAGGTGGATCTGTATGTGTTGCCTGGCGCCAGGGTAACCAAGGGTTGTGATACCTACGAGGTGCCCCTAGGTGTGTGTATGTGTAAGCATTCTGAATGTTGATCAGGAGGCTAGTGTATAATGGCATGCTGTTTAAGTGTACCTCGCATTACTGTTGCAGGTTCTATGCAGCTGAAATCCTGGGTGCACTGCAGTACCTCCACTCAAAGGGGATCATCTACCGGTAGGCACTTCCAGTTGTTTTGAAGCATCTCTGTACTGGTGTATGGTATACTGGTATTAGCAACGTTGTACAGTACTGACCTGGAACTGGTTATACTGGTATTAGCAACGTTGTACGGTGCTGACCTGGAACTGGTTGTATACTGGTCTTAGCAACGTTGTACGGTGCTGACCTGGAACTGGTTGTATACTGGTATTAGCAACGTTGTACGGTACTGACCTGGAACTGGTATTAGCAATGTTGTACGGTACTGACCTAGAACTGGTTGTATACTGGTCTTAGCAACGTTGTACGGTGCTGACCTGGAACTGGTTAGGAGCTATCCGGTTTATATAGTATAGGCCATAGGATCTTATGGTATGGTATCCGTCCCTAAAAGTGGCATGTTTCTGTCACGGCGCCAGATTTACGTACACAACAAACGTAGCTCCAGGCCTAAACAAAGCTCTGGAAGATCCGTGAGCAAAGCTGCACTGTTTTACATGTAGGTACGTACAAAGCCAGCGCTCTTCAGAAGAAGCCTTCTGCATTTTTGAAAGACACTTCCTGATTCTGGAAGAAGCCTTCTGATTTTCGGAAGAAGCCCTTCTGATTTGCGGCGAAGCTGCGCCACAAACTCATTTCAGAAAAACATTGGCATGAATTTTAAGGATGCGTACCGTATTGCATAATGACTTTTGTTTCAAGTTGAACTACTGGAAGTAGTGTACAGAGATGCTGGAATGTCCTGAGGGCATGGCACCTAAACAGGAGGCACAGATTGGAATGCGGCACACTTGCTACAATCCATGATCGTTAGCAACATCCAACTGGTGGTCTTGACGTCTATCCCTTCCCTGACTCCTGTGCAGTCAGGAATTGTATCTTCCAGGCTTAATAGGAAATTTGAGCAAGCAGCATTAAATTTGGTGAAATGACCCAAAATAAAGGATGGGTGAAAGTGGTATTGTGCAGTCTTAGTGAGAGCACTTGTACAAGCTACATTGTACTTGGCTACAAGCTTAAGTGTGTGTGTGTGTATGCTTGCACTTTGCAGTGATTTGAAGCTGGACAATGTGCTACTGGACCGCGAGGGCCACTGCAAGATTGCCGACTTTGGGATGTGCAAGGAGAACATATTTGGGCCAATGACGGCTGGAACATTCTGCGGCACCCCTGACTACATCTCTCCCGAGGTACGCTCCACAATACACAGTTGCAATAATACATGGACAAGTGTACTGTTTTGTATAGTACTACATGTAAATGAGGAGGCATGTGGAAGGGCCCTACTGGGTTCAAAGGTCAAATAAGGCCATGGTAACTACCGAACACGATTCTTATACAGGAGTGTCCTACCATAACCTTACCTAAATCAGTGTGGATAGCAGTCCAATCTGTGACTGCATGGAACACACAGTCAATCAGTCATCTTGGTTGGAGCTATTCCTGCCGAGATGTGCAGCTGTGTATTTACCAGAAATTGTGTAAAAGAATGCAAATGGTTATTGAGTGGTATGGTAAGTACACTTTGTGCCAACTACGTCACACTCACATATTTTTTGAGTACTTAGGGCAGTGTACTAGCATGCAACAGGCAACTGCTGGTATGTTACTGTAGATTGTTCACGTTGATGTCCTCCCTGCCCCTGCCCCTCTCCACCCCTCCCCCATCCACCACAGATTATCAAGGGTAAGCGTTACACTTACTCAGTGGACTGGTGGTCCTATGGTGTCCTCTGCTATGAAATGATCACTGGACAGGTAAGAGAGTGCAGACTACGTACAGCACACACCTTTAAGGAATGACGCTCTCCTATGGAACACGTTTCTGACTTGTGTTTGCAAGGCAGCTTTGCCGCAAACCGGAAGGGTTCTTCCAATCGAGAATTGGATGACTTAATTCTTCCAAGACCCGGAAGTTTATTTTCAAAGAAATAGAAGGCTTCTTGCTTGGAGTGCTTGCTTGGTTTGTATGTTCATAAGTTTCCGAAAAGTTCCAGGAGCTTCTCTTACAGTTCTCCGGAGCTTTGTTTAGTCTTCCGGAGCTCACTGCATGTAAGGCCTGGGTCGAGTTGACCACAGCAAGAATTTCGCGCGCCGTGTGTATCTATGGAAACGATTGCACACGGCACTAAATGTCATCTGATTGCGGTTGGTTTATTACGTTACAGAATGCCATGAATACTGATTTCGTGTTTTATTGGACTGCATACGGCATCCATCTTCAAGCGATTGCAAAGCGCTAGCGATCTAGCATTAGACGCCGATGTCCGAGGTGCCCTGCCTGCTGTACAGACGAGTTTGTTCGTTGGAAACGGTCAAACGATCCCATGAGAATAGTGGGGCGTGGTCACTTGTCCCGTGACTTTCAGGCCTTTGCGGTTGATATGGCCGCAAATCAGAGAGTGAACAAAAAGTCGAGCGATACGGATTACTTGTGCTTTGGCATTCTTGACCTTACCGGTGGCAATCCAAAGAGTACGAATGGCTGCGTCTTCCTACCGGGTAGATTGTGGAAAAATTGCTCGTAGGAGTTGCTGTGACAGAAACTATGCTCCCACTGACCATCTCTGGAGTGGCTGTTTGCGTCGTTGAGCAACTTCCCAGCTGAGTTCGAGAAATCTACCCGGTAGGTTTTGAGTTGGTTATGTGTACGTTCGAACGGTACCACTCAGTACGCTCTAGCTAACCGGCACATAATCCGTATATCAGTCTTTCTGTATGTTTATGTTGGCAACGCCGGTCCCACCCACTGACGTCATGTAATAGTTATGACGTAATTGAATATACATGGGTGGAGTTTTGAGGTTTCACTTTCATATTATCATCAACAACATGGAACACAATGATCTATGTCTGTGTAAAACCAAGGTGAAGTTGGCATACTAATATGTACATCCTAGCCCGACCCAGGCCTTACATGCACTGAGAGCCTCACTGAGGTTGTCTGGAGCTTCATTTTCAGTGGCAATGCAGTAGTGGAACTGGTTTCCAAAAAGGGCATCATAAGTGGATTCAGATATTGCTGATTGCTGTCAGATGTTGGTGATTTGTTTTGGTTCTGTATGGCTGGATTGATTACTGAGGCCTTGGTTGTCTAGTTGAGGCATAACTTCTTACGTGGCCTTGTGGTGATGAAGTATTACTTCATGCAGTGAGCTTGACTTCGTTTAATGCCACCCCCTCCCCCTCCCCTCCACACCCACACACACTCATGCATATATTCATGCTCCCGCAGTCTCCATTCAGTGGTGATGATGAGGAGGAGCTGTTTGACTCAATCTGCAACTCCCAAGTGTCCTACTCCAGATTCCTCGACACACACACCATCAACTTCCTGGATCGGGTAGGCTTGCTCTGCTAGACAGTGGCCCATGCGCTTCATGTCCAGACATGGATTCAGTTCCACTTCGTCACATTGTCATACTGTACAGCCTTCAGACCTCTGTGTAATCTAGAAGTAAATTAATATGGAAATCTGTTTTGCCAGCAGGACATACTAATGTGCCCCCATGAGGGCGTGAGATAACGAATAGATGCTGTGCTTTTGAGGTTAGCTCCCAACAGCAGCTATTGGTGATTGACTGATAGATTAGCGCCAGCGCTGACTTTGTTTCCAGATGTAAAACAAAGGTTGGCCGAGTGACGCAGTAGTGCTGACAAAGTTCCACCTACATCATCTGCATAAGACACAACTTTAAGAGGCATAACCACAGTAGTCTACTCAACTCTATGTATAGATGGCACCAGGCGGACTGTTTAGTTGTTTGATATTTGATTGCATGGCTCTGTGGCTCCAGCTAGTTTGCAGTTGTGAGCAAGGAATGTCCAGATGGTTTTGGGCTACATGTAGTGTACATACATGCATGTAACCCTGCAGCCATAAATACCCATCGTAAGCTAGTTTTTGTATGACACCAACACAACACACTGCAGCTCCTTGAGAGAGATCCCTCACAACGGCTGGGCTGCATTGAAGACAGGGAACCGATCCGACAGCATCCCTTCTTCCGTTCCTTGGACTGGGCCAAGCTGGAGAAGAGGCAGATCCCACCTCCCTTCAAACCTGCTGTGGTAGGTGTCTCAGTGGAGAGTAGGCAGGGGGCAGCCGGTTTGTAATGCAAACTCATTCTACTGCTTCCTCCATGAGAGAAGGCTGCTCTGCACTTTAAGAGTATAATTATATCTAAAAACACAAGCGAATTACTTTTTGGCCCGTATACACTGCTATGTGCTTGCATTGAACAGTTACGTATATGACCATTCAGCCTCAACATTCTACCGCACTCAAGTGTTTAGCATCAGGTGTGAAGTCAGTAGAGTAATTGAAGCCCAGCAAACATCAGCACTAGAGCTGTCGCCAGTCTTCTACTTCTGCATACTTCTTGTACACTAAATTATACCACGTGCGCTGACCTTGTCTGACCTCCTCTGCTCTGACACTGCATTTCCTGCCACTCCCTCCTTCTTTGCTTCTGTTTCTTAAACTGTAACAGAATGAAGTGGTTGTGCGACTCCTCACTGCTTAAGCACAAAGTTTGAACTCCCTGGCACCCACTAAGAAACGTATACTACCATATGCTTTGCACTTGCGTAAAATATTAACCTGATTCTGGTTTGAGTTGTGCCTTAACTGATGTCTGAAAGAGTGCAGGTAAATAGTGGACATATGCATTGATGGGATGCTCTCTTGCTTGGTTTTTCTCCATTCAGAGGTCCCCCAAAGATTCAAGCAACTTTGACGATGACTTCACCTTCCAGCCAGCCCAGCTGACTCCGACCGATTCACAACTTGTGCTCTCCATTGACCAGACCAACTTTGCTGGATTCTCTTTCACGAGTGAGCTCGCCATGTGACTGGCAATCCTCTTCTGATTCCACTGCTCGTTCTACAAAGAAACTATACTAGGTCTCTGGTAACATACAACATATTTATGTATGTCACTTCACAATTTTATTGCTTGGTAGTGTGTGGCATGTATTATTTTAACATGGCTTCCAATGGTGCTTTATTTTTTCAGAATATACTTTTTGAGTGATTTTTATCACGTACATGCAGTGTAGTAACATGCATTACATTGTCCTGTGCAGTGACACATAGAACTGAAGTGAGCACCATATAAAAATCATTGGCACAAACTACTGCACACTGGGGTGAGAAGGCCAGCATATGCAGCTAGCAAACATGCATGCATGGCCGGGGGATTTACATACGAATACTATAATGTGCGAGCTATCAACTCTCTTGTACTATAAGCGCTGCATGCATCAACATACAAGCAAGGCTCATATATATGGGCTGGCCCACTATATAGGAAGATCTTCCAGCATATGACAGAGCATTCATTATACTGCAAGATCTGTCGACACAGGAAAAACTGCCTGTAGATACGAGACTGGGCGGCCACCGTAAACATCTGTGTCAACACCGTCTGCTCGCCCGTATATGAGTCCGCGGAGAGACAACTTGAACATCCGTATTTGGCCTTCTCAGCAATTCTCAAGTGTAGAGGTGTGCTGTAGGTGTGGTCTATGCAAGAAATAACGTAATATTTCCAAAAGTGAAAGTAGGTCTCACTACGGACTTGAATGGGCGAGCCGACGGTGCGATCACGGAGCAACTTTGACGATGATGGTGCCGTTCTTGTCCCGTATTTATAGGTAGTTTTTCCTGTGCGATATAAAACCTGCTGATAAATTATATATAGTACTCTCCAAGGTGGGGACACACTCTAATGATCTAGACCTCTCTACAAATGACAATTTTCAAGGTCCCATGCATATGACACAGACAACGGCAGTGACATACTCATGAATAATAATAATTAATAACGCCACTGGTATATACATTATAGAATAAAATGTGTGCAGGTCAGGTACTGACTGAAGATGCCAGTCTAGAAAGAAGACCAGAAAAAATACCGCCAGGCTGCTCTACAACTTCAAGCACTGAGGACCGATAGACCCTAATGAATAATTCCCTCATGTCATTTAATCGCTTTGCTCTGAGGCATTGACTGTCAGATCGAGTGCCTCTGAAAGATATGAAACAAAACACAATAAATTACACCAATCCACACCTGCAGAGCGCTTGGGAAGAAAAAGGGAGGGGCCATGCATGCAGTTAGATAATATTGTGGCTTCTGCAAACCACACAGTATAAATAACTCCCTAGCTTCTGTGCCAACAGTAAGATAATAAAATCAGTGTTGAATGTGTATACCTTTTAGTTGGATGCCCTACTGAACCTTCTGATTGCAGAGGTGTTGATGTACTGTAGAGACAGGTTTCACCCCTACAGTCCAGTGATACCTTCTGCCAGCTGCACGGAAAGACGTAAATTAATCACTGCATCAAATGTTGAACATCAAACAAGAAGTGCCCAGTAGAGCACTTACCCTGTGCTAATTGCAGCAACGTTTGATGTACGCTTTAGTATTTGGCCTACCGTAAACAATATTATTGAAATTGAGGTGTAGTTTTTGTTCGATAATTTGGGCAGAGAATACATAGTAACTTTGATTTCCACAACTCTTCGTATGATTCTCTTTGTGAGGTACGTCCAAGTGTTCCTATTTTGCCCAAACTGTGCCCACAGACCTACTGACGTACTGACAGACAAGGCAATCACTCTCTTCCTTGCTACGCATGCGTGCATGGGGTAACTAACCTTCCAGTTAGTGATAGGGGTTGTTGGTGGGCTTCTAGCGGAGAGGGGTTCACAAGTGATCCATCAACACCAACCCAACTTCCTCCTGTTGGTAAAAGAGCTAGCGTGTGAGGTGCATAGTCTGTAACAAATACTTGATCCTGCCATTGCCAATAGGTATGGGTACCATGTCAATCAAATGAGCACCATACAACGAAATCTCTCTCCAAGATCTTACAAGTTATGATGCGCAATCATATACTAGGCATATGCTTATGCCATCACGGAGCAAGCATGTTGTAATTTGAGACTTGCAGCAGACCGAATTTATGGTAGGGACACTGAACACTGTGTTTATGTATAGCAAGCATTCAATTTGGTGCATCATTGGTATATGGGGCCTAATATAGTCAAGCTCATCCCAATAACAGTGCATTCAAAGTAGCAAACAACACTACTTAGGTGAAATGACTAACCAAATTCTGTGCTGCTGTTGGGCCATTGTGGTCCAACTGGATCAACATTACAGTACGTGGTCGAGATACTTTGACCACTGTTTTCAAGATGGCCGCCAGTGCTGTCCTCAAGCAGCCCAGATCTCTCTGTCTGTCTGTGCATGTATAATACATACATACAGTGTTGGACAATTTCATTACCCATAAGTAACCGTGATGATTTCCTGCCACCCACATCTACTGAGTGCATCTATGCACAGAATTATTAGTGGAGTTAAAATGGGTATCAAGGCGGATGTTTAATACAAGACTAGGGATGGTGTGGAAACAAAATTATCACTAGGCTACCGAAGTGAGAATAAAGACACCTTGAATCTTGTATCCAAGAGCACTTTGAGGTCACTTTGCACATCAACTGAGAACTGCCATAGGGCAGATTAAACTTGCACTCAACAGTTTTCATACTGAAGGAGGCTAGCTCAGTACACCTCTATTTGATACTCATCTGGTTGCACAAGTGTGAAAGGTCCATCCAATGTCACACTGACATGGTCAACCTACACTCATTCGGAGTCATTCCCCACCCTTGCTGGGCTAGGCACTCCTGCCATACACGGTAATAATGGTTCATTGTGTTAATGTCCGGCTGCTGACCTGCTGGGAACGTTGACGGAGTATTCATCAGATGTGATGTATTTCAGGAAATCGAAGCAGAAGTACATAATCTAAGGGAACAGATAGAGCAGCAATAGAACAGAACTCCAATATAAAGTTGTGCTAAGAATCTCCCTACGTACCTCTTCTCCCTTTTCATGTCTCTCCTTTAGCTGGTGACTTTACGAGGAAATGAGAAATGAAAGTGGACATCACATTTGGTATGAGTATACTTCTACATTTGTGAGCACTCTACTTCATGTATAAATGGTAATTTCTTCCCATGAATATTCAATACCAAATACTCCCGGTATTGTGCACGTGCTTGCAAACAGTGAGCGTATATATGAGGTGTTTCACTCCCTCTTCCTCAATAGAGAAAGGACGTGGGTATGAGACAACACGGCAATGAACTGTGAACATGCGCACCACTCTTGAGGGAACCACAACCGGTCTGACTCACCCATAAATCAGCCAGTCATAGGCTAAGGTGAAGTACAGCAGCTCAGACATACTAAGTGACTCGTGAACTCTTCCATCCTGTTCGTACATCAAGTGTAGCAAGGAAGAAAGACATAGAGGGGATTTACTCATGAACTAGCAAAGGCATGTATACAGTAGAGTCGGGAGTATGAGAACCCATCAACTACATACACCCTATGAAAATAGGTTACATCTATCAAACCACTCTTATATTATAGTAGTATACCCATGCATGCTTGGAACAGAATTCTGTATTTTCAGTGGTACCTTTACGTAGCTGCAGGTTTAAAGACCTTGCCAAGATTGTAAGTACCTCATGCACAATCAGTACTGCTCAAACGCTCAAGTTTGGAACAGAAGTACCAGAACTTATGTTCCCAAGTTTACAATACCTAAAATTAATGATCTAAATGCAGTCACTACAGCAACTAACAACATCATGTGTACTCACAGCCCAAAGGGATATTCTCAACAGTGAAATGAAGAGAGGTGTTCTGTCCCAGCCGGAGATGCAATGTATCAGTATCCCACCATCACCTGGGCAACAGGCGATAGGGTGGAGAGAGTGGAACATAATAACATCGCTTCCCATTAAGTAATCTTACGTATAGGACTGTACTCTCTGAGAAGTACAACAAGGGTGGGTATCAGCTGTAAAAATGGCTTAGAATTGAGTGATTCATTGAGCGTTTGGGCAAAACTAGGAATGGAACTCATCTGGCTGTGCTGTTTCAATAGCTTAGTTGGTAAAGCAATATGGCCTTAAAAGCTGCATGGTGGTCATTGGTTCGAATCCTCATTGAAATTCATGGCTGGATATACACACAACACATGCAAGGTGAACAAGACTGAGCTCTAGTTGCACAAATCAGAAGGGTAGCTTGAAGTTGCTGTTGGAATCAGATCCATGCATTACGCTATGACAGAATGGTGTTAGATTTGCAACCAAGGCTAAAGCTGAACATACCAAACCTGAGGTAGTAGAGAAGCAACTTCAGGTAGTTCTGGGTGATTTGCACAAGATCCCAATCCTGACAGACCACACAAGTGAGTTGACAGATGGCCGGCAGGATATATGTAGAGGAGAGATAAGCAGGGAAGAGGGTGAGGGACGGATTAAAACTTTGATAACTAGCAGATACCAAGTACATGTAAATTGAGTAATGTGAAGTATGTATGAGCAGTTTTGTTTAGAGTGTATTGATGCAGTAGAACTTGGTTGTTAATTAACCCTTTCCCACGCACAGCATTTCTAGGGAGGATTTTTTTTGACCATCCAGAGGCTCTAATTCAGCCCAATATGCAAACACATAATTATATGTGCATGGAAAGGAGAACAAGTAAAAGCATCTTCAGGACTGCGAATTGAGATTCAAGACGGCGAATCGAGCTGCAAGACAGAGAACTGAGCTGCAAGACAGTGAATTGAGCTGCAAGGCAGTGAATCAAGCTCGCGAATCGAGCTCACGAATCAGGCTATGAACCCAACGGTACTTGGAATGCTACAGCCTAGAACAATTGCCTTCAAATCCCGCAGTTCCATCATCTAACCTATATTTACTTACCTGGTATCTTTGCAGGGGAGTGTGGGTTAGTCGCTTGAGTAGCTCAGGGACCAACAACTCAGCATCATTTCCCGGCTAATGCAATAGGAAATACTTTTAAACACTAAACATCACACATTCAATGTTAAGCATCCGTTACGGCATCTGTCAAAGTTCCAACTATACCATGTCCACATAGAACACACTCAACGTGTGATGAATTACATGTGACCAGGCAGTGTCAGATGTCAAGGGATTTGTATGCCACTTCTTTCAGCACATATGAAGTGCTATTATACACACCTGGTTCCAGTTGAAGTGCAGCTGTTCTGGGTTGAAGCCATTGTCTCTGTACTCCTTGAAGAACTCACAACCTGTGGATCAACCAACCAAATTGTAAAACCTACTACACTCACAAAAGATTCCTTATACCGCAGTATTCCCATTCCCAAGTTCCAAGCCATACACATATCTTGGCAGGAACACTTCGCAAGCACCAAACATTGGAAATGAGATTGCCACTGCAATATCGTGTAGCTACGTACTGCAGTGTCTTACCCGGATACGGTACTGAGGCAATCAGAAAGTCAGCATATCGTGCCCACTTGTCAACCTTCTCAGAAGAACAAACACTGCAAGTTTGTGTAGAAGATTGTGTATCAAATAAATCGACACAGATCCAATGACAGTACATTCCACTGTACTGACTCAAATGCCAACAAAACGGCTGCAAATCCTTCATATCAGCCTTCCACCTACTCAGGCTATTTTCACCAGCTGCATATGTATCAGAATTCCAGAACTCCATTGCAAGACTTGCAAACGGGAACAAGATCGATACATAAAGGATACAACAGATTTACATGACAGACAAGAAATCAAGGATGGGTGTATCGATCTTTGCCTCAGAATACTCTCAGAACATCAAGTTGGGGTTTGGGAGTGGGGGTGGGGGGTAACCCAGACAATAACAGCAGTATGCATTATGCATGGCAGGTCCACTGGCCACAATTACATTAGTAAAACACCATATCCTTACAGGATGGATGTCCTGAACGTTCACTCACATCACACCATATTTGATCTTCTTCTTCTCCACCATAAGGTCACAGATGAGCTGCACCCGCAGAGCCTTCAACAGCTGCACATCCTGGCCACGAATCCTGCTCAGCAGCATCCTTGGAAACGTACATACAACACTTACACTTTTCCAGCGATGTAGCACCACACAGAGAATATTAGTTCAGTTTCATGTTCAACTGTCATCAGACAGCAACCGGGAATTTTAGTTCACTTCAATGCATGCTGCTCAGCTGCCATAAGACTAAATTCACTACAACTGCTGCTGAATGGTTGTTCAACAGGTCTGTAGACTACCGGCAAGTGGAATTTATGGCCATGGACTAATATCAGCCTCATTTTCCCAGGCCATCAGCTACATGGAGCCCATCCAAAAGTAAATGAGATCTTTTAGAGTAAGCTGAATGGCATAGTTAGCTTCCTTAAAAGTATTGGCACACCACAATAATGCTCACATAGGCCGATCATTTATAGTATTTTTTGTGTACGCCTTTGTTTCATAATGATCGCTGTGAGGATGCTTACGAATCATTGTTGGAGGCCTGGCTTCCAACAGCAGCACCTGCACTTTGATCTTCCTGCTCTGCACCTGTTCCCGAGCCCTCACCACCTAGTGACCAAACCAACATAACAAGTCACTGCAACAGGAACTGCAATGAATCATCATCTCATCGACTGAAGCTCCTCTTCTTGAACACTGAGTCACTGACCTGTGAATATCCAGTCCATTCCTGACCGTCCATACAGTTCAGCCATAGTAGAGAGGGTTGCAGACCGACAAATGTTCTGAGAAATATGGTATGGTATCAGCTTCCAATTAAGGCTACCAGTGCACTCATACCTTGTTTTCAAAGAGCAGTACCGGCATCACAAATCGTGACCGGCATCGAGCAAACCGGGCTGTTGTGAACAGCTCCTTCAGTGTTTCTGCACTGTTCACCTTGGGTCTGATTAGGAACAATTTGATGACATACTGTACTGTAATCCCTCCTCCAAATGCCAGCTAAACAACATAGGGCAAACCTTAGTGACGCAATTAATACATATAGTGCACGTATATAATTCACAGATTAAATTCTAAGCCTGCGGAGCACTTGATCTTTACTAGCTACCATAATTATACGTAATCAAGCCTCTTGGGCAATGCTGAAAATGAAGACTCACAAGAACAACTGTGTGTAAGAGAATATTGTGATATGGTGAGCGGGCCAGAGATTATGTCATTGTGTGCATGCGTGTTCTACTGAGTGCTAATGAGAAAAAACACTGGCTAAGTAGTAAATGATACCTTGGGCAATTACGTATTTATGGTCCTCTACTATCAGAGTACTTGTAAAACAAAATGCTATCAAGCCTTACCCTACGGTGAGCATAAGAGCACTGCATACCAGGTGTGGGCAATGTTCATAACCTTAAGCTCCTAGAGTGAGGAATGCAAAGATGGAAACTGCACATGCACTTACTGGGACAGTGATGATGGGCTGGGGTGAGGTTGGTGACCTTCAAGAACAATCAGCTCAGAGGGATAGTGTCCACACAGCTGGCCTCCCTTGTTGTCAATGACCTACACATCACAGCACAACGTCAGCTAGTAATTACCGGTACCATTTGGTAATCCTTCCCATCCAATATTAGCCTCATTCCCAGGCCTCTCGAGGGGGGAAGGGGGCGCTCCTCTCCCCTTCCGAGTGCCTGGAAATGAGGATATAGGAGGTAACTGAAACATTTTCCTTGCTCACACACCTCGACTGTGTAATCCCTGGCAACCAGGTGCAGACACATCTTGTGGATGACCTCGTACTGCAGGTTGAGGAGGGAGAGAGGAGACCAAGCAGTTGAAATAACACACTTGTGTAAAGTGCTTCACCTGCCTACATTGGCTTGGTACAGCACATCCACTGGCTTTAATATATGCCACTGCAAATCCTTCGCCTACTGTATTACAAACGGGTTACACCATAATAGAGCGTAAACGCGTTTACGCTCAATTATCTAT
Source organism: Axinella damicornis (assembly GCA_963931865.1). NCBI lineage: Eukaryota > Metazoa > Porifera > Demospongiae > Axinellida > Axinellidae > Axinella > Axinella damicornis. The sequence continues at coordinate 20,011,428 of OZ007505.1, read as the reverse complement.
GGTTACACATTTGCAATGAATGGCACAAAGGAGTGTACGCAGATGCCAACCTCAGACAGCAGAAAGGGTGAGATTTGGGTTGACATCCATTAGTGATATAAAATTCGTGTGAATTTTGGCAGTGAGAATACATACAAGTCTGAGAGTCTCACAGCTAATCTGGTATGCGGGTCTGGCTTCCTGCCTGCTTCTATATAGTCAAGGTCGATACACTATAGCCTTGAGTGTACTCACGCGTCTGTCAACGGTCTTTGCTCGGTAGGCACTCTTAGCAAAGAAGTCAAGGAGTTCCTGCAGACAGTCCTCAGTGACCACGCTGTCACCCACACTAGCACTCCCTAGCCCTCCCTCTGCCATCACAACGTTAGACTTCTGTTTTGTTATGACGTAACGACAAGTGGTATGGGGAAAGTCCCCCGGCCCCCCGCCGGCCAAACGCCGCTTCCGGCACACCCACTTTTCACAGTTCCTTAGCCTTCTAGTCTTGTCGGCGCGGGATCGCCAGCTCCCAGAGCATTACGAAGTTCGGTAAGGAATGTAGTCCTAGGAGTACACATACAGCAGTGGCAATATCCATCCTGTGTGGAAGCCTAGGCGGTCCCAGACCCCGGGGCCAGACCTAGAGTCTGGCCCGCGAGACTAGGCCAGACCCACCTGGAAGGGAGGCCCCACGAAACTCGTCCAGCCCTAGTCTCGTCCCCAGACCCCCCTCGGAAAAATTTTTCCGAGGGGGGTCTGGGAACGAGACTAGTCCAGCCCCAGCATAGTCTCGCGTAGCCAGACTCTGTAGCCAGACGTGAGACTAGCCCCAGCACGGATTGGTGTATCACGCATTGGCAAGGGAGGTCTGGTGACTTCGGTCATGCTTTTGTGTTACGATGGAATGTGCAAACTATGATTTTATCAAGTGGAAATGAACGAAGACATCTCAACCCAGCACTAGTTTGTGTTGTTTCAGCTATAGTGAAAGCCCATGCAGTTGTCTTACAGCATCCTCTATAGCAGCAGCAGCAATCTCACTTTCTCAACAGATGTATTTTGTAAGTGTGTATAAATGGGCATAAGACGGCTTTTTTCATATGCATTGCCCCCCCCCCCCCCCCCCCCCCCCCCCCCCCCCCCCCCCCCCCGAGCTTTCTGCCTGCGGCTGATTTCAGTCAGGTACTCCTTTCCAAGTCCCAACCGATGTACTAACCTTTATCTCGACCCCAACTTCTTTGAAAATGACGAATAGCCACCTGGTTGCCGTGCAGTGAGGCATACTTGCCGATCGCTGCCTGCTATTCAGGTGTGACATAAACATTCCACTATACGGTGTTGATTGGGCGAGCGCGAGCAAGCTCCACACTAGTCGTAGTCGAGAGCGGCTCGCGCTGTTGTGGAACAGTGCTCAAACTTCATACTGCACGACTGTGGTTTCATGTATTATATGTGTCTGTACATTTTTCCATGACCCAGGAGTCTCTAGAATTATGAAACAGGTTAACAGATCAATGTAAGGGAGAAGTAGTAATTAAGATTCAATGATTAATTGGGCCTTGCTACTAATGAAGATGTATGCATGTCAGCTGAGGGGCAAGCAAGCATCGCACCTGGCTAGTGCTCACCAGTTGGTTATGAAAATGGACCATTAGCTCATAGGTCTGCATTTAACCAGGAATTCATTCTGTGTAGTATCTATCTTGCATGGGGTGTAACAACTACGTAAGCACTCGAGTGAAGAATGATATCAACTAACATGTCTGTTTGCATGCCCGATTTTTAAATCCAGTGGCTGGGCCATGAATTGATAAAAGGGTGGATGAGCTGACAAGCTAAGCCATAACTGTGGGGTGTGACTGGTTTGCCGAGACTCCTCTGCATGTATGCACTCATATCCTGGCTGTGCTATCCATTAGCTGACAACTATAGTCCATGACTCCATGTTGACCTTCCTTCTAAATTTTCATGATTCAATTTTGCAGAGAGCTTGAAACCACCATCGGTGCATCAAATGATGGATTCATTATCGCTGAAAAACCTGACGAATGCATTGAGTGAGGTGGACGGTTGGAAGGCACTTGGAGTCCAACTCGACATCAACTACCACAAGCTTGAGGAGTTTGGGAGTCTTCCAACAATCGAAGAACGCAAACTAGCCATGCTTCAATATTGGCTTGACACTGACTTACAAGCATCATGGGAGAAGCTGCTCTGTGGCCTCAAGAAGATGGGCCTGAATCGTATTGTACAAGACATTCAGAGAGAGTACCAGGTAATACACTCTAGCCGCCAAGCTGACATCCCTCCTGTATCTCCTTTCCACCAAGCTGGCATCCCTCCTGTACCTGCTCAGTCTGAGCATGTTGCTAGTGCAGCGCCATCATTGTCACCCCCACAAACTAGTGTGGAGAGGAAGAGAGAGGTACAGCACGAAATTGATACCCTCAAGGGCATGTATGATCGTCTGTTAATGAGAGCAGTTGAGTCCTTCAAGGAGAAACACATAGAAACACCAACTTTCCTTTCCACGCTTCGTACTTCAATTGCCATCCTTCCAAGCTCATTGAAGGATGAACACAAACATTTCTTAAAAGAGCATTCTTCCGAAATTGCAAAGGCCACTTCTGTTGATGAGCTCTTCATCACAGTGAACTGCTACAGCGACTTCCTTAACTGCAGCCTAGTGGTTCACGTCATTGAGAGATTTGGTGATGATAAGTTGGGGGAAGATCTTCAGAATTACACAGCTGAACTTGAAGCCTTTCGTTCTCGTACTAATCTCTCTGATTTTGTTGCTGTACATGCAGGAAGCCAAAAAATCCCCCCAGATTTCATGAGGGTAGTGCTCAAAATGGGTCCCCAGTGGGAATTGCGCACACTTAATGACCTAGAAGAGTTCCGCAAAACTTTGAGAGGAAGATTGTTTCTTACTTCGTATGCTTTTCGTTTCACGGGAGTAGAAACTGGAAGCATCTTCCTAACATGGAGTGTCCCACATACCTGCAGTGACTTCCTAGTTTCATTGCTGGACCTTCACTTCCAACAGCAGCACCAGATTGAGGGGGTCACGATTGATGGTGTAGACCTAGCTATAGAGGAGTATGGGATAGAAGAGCAAGATCCTGATGCTGTCACCCCGAAAGTAAGTGGTGCTTTGTTCTGCAAAGTAACCTTGTGTAGCTGATATCTCACAGCATGGATAATAGAGCATGGGGAACTGGATTGGAAGCACACATGCCGCCCTATTCCTAATGTTGCAGTATGACATGTCGGCACAGCCTTTGATTGAATGCAGGTTTCGTGTGGCCAACTTTCCTCTATGTTTGCACCTCTGGTACCAAACAGAGACTGTTCTGAGGCTCCCTATTTTCCGTGTTAGATCAACCTTGAACTGGTGTATGCCAAAAGGAGTAACTTTTGCTCCTGACTCATATAGATAAAGCATGCTTGGGCTGTAAAAAAATGATCCATCCCTCAAATTTGCACTGATGCACCTCTGGTACCAAACGGGGACTGTTCTGAGGCTGACCTCTTGTACCATTGGATCGGTGTATGGCCAAGGTGGCAACTTATACATGTGAGTAACACATGCTTGACATCATTTCTGATGAAACCCACACTCAATTGTTAAATGCGTGTTTCCAATCCAGTTCCCTGTTCTTTATTATCCATGCTCACAGGGCGTATGTAAATCTGTGATAAGATGTCTCACTCTGATCTATAAAGCAAACCCATAATCCATTGTTAACATGTTTCTGCAGTGGATATAACAGTGTACTGGTACTCCTCTCCCACTGTGTTGGAGAGCCCCCTCCAGAAGTATGCCTCCAAAAATGAATTGGGGGTCAAAATTAATGTCAACAGTGTTTGTGCTGGACCTTCTCATACTTTTACATGTACATGAATCTCTAAAACCCCAGGAAGCTGTGCCCCCTTCCAACTACTGCTCTAATGAAGCCATGCACACATCCACTAAAAGACCCAGTTCTACACTTATGTATTATTGGGGGATGTGTGTGAACAACGGGTAGTTTTGGGGTTCACCTAGCCTCATTCCCAGGCCTTCCGCACCTCCAGTTTTTGATCGCTTGCAGTATGCGATCAAAAACTGGAGGTGTGGAAGGCCTGAGAACGAGGCTAGGGTTCACCTCCAACATTTGACCCTACAAGTGCATATAGGCTGAAATGGCATCCAAAAGGCGTCATAAGCATCAACTTTTGCAATGTGGCATTTACGTTTGTATTCATTAGCTATGCTGCAATTCTATCATCCCTCTAAAATAGTAAAATGCTATCAGGACATTTCAAATGTGGATTGTGTTGTTTTCTTCGCCAGTATGTGAATGAGTTCTCTGAGGGACTGCTGTGGGCGAGTGGGGAGGGCTGTCTGGAGGGTGTGGTCTTCCTCCTCAGCACTGGGGTGGAGGTGGACAGCAGAGGACAGGTCAGAGTCTGTTATATAAGTGATGTGCAGCACAGCTACGAGTGAAGTTTGACAGCACGGTATATTAAATTGTGCAGCGGACAAGGCCATGACTGACTGTTATGCATTCTCTGCTGCTATAGAGTGATCACTATGCTGCATTGAGAGACCTGGAAATGTACATGTATATGCATCATAGGTTGGTGAAGGGTTAAGCCAGCCATGCAGTGTTGCATACTTTGACGAGAACATGGCTACAATTAAATCACATATTCTTGTGGGACTATCGATTGTTTGTAGGATCCTGTGTCAGTGTTCACCATGTCGAACACTTGGTTGCTTGAGTTGTAGGATTTGTTGTACCTAGTACATTAGTATCACAACTTTCATCAGGCTCATGATACTTGTGGACTATGATGATAGTGTTGTCTCAGATGGTATCGTACACCAACTGCCAATTCACTGTTGTCATGTCAGTTTCATGATCACAGTGATGTACTGCTGCTTTTGCTGATTTCTCTCTCATACATGCAGTACGGAAGGACTGCACTGATGCTGGCCAGTGAGGGTGGCCACCTGGATGTGGTCAGGGAGCTGCTAAAGGCCCAGGCAGATGTGAATTCACAGGATGAGGTATGCAGTCTCCAGTGACTCTTGAGAGTATGCTACACTCGTGGAAAATACACAATTATTGTAAAACCTCATAGCCCTCGGGAAAGTCGTACAAAAAATCTGACTACATTGACGTGGTTGTGATTTTCTACTAACACAAACATAATTTTCGGAGACTCACCATGGTTGCAGAGTTTGAGCATTATATAGGGTGTTCCTGTACAGCCGCCATTTCAATCAAATTATGCACATTAATTAATGGGAGCAAGCCATGTTATGTATGAATAGTCTCACAGGCCAGCCCACTTCCGCACAGGGAGGGAAGGGTCTCGTATACAACTGCTGTCCTGATGCTGCCACCGAATCAGAGGACGGTATTCAGTCATGTGATACATTGCTACTCCCCAGCTTTGCTAACCTGTTTAACGTCTAAGTGCGAAATTGATGTTGACATCGACAGCTACAGTACTATTAGTGTCGTAGCATCAGTAGAGGATTGACCATTGAAGTAGCAACGAGTATGAGATATGGAGACTTGAGGAAGAGCAGTTGCTAGCTGTGTCTGAGTTTGTGAGAGGAAAGGATGTCTTTGTTGCTCTTGTATGGCTAGGAATTGTTTGTAGGATCCTATGTCAGTGCTCACCATATTAAACACATAATATTAAGGTTCCTATCCCTTGAGTTGCAGGACTTGTTGAACCCCCATGATTATTACCTGCCTAGTACATTAGTATCACAACTTTCATAAGGTTCATGATTCTCGTGGACTATGATATTGTCTCAGACGGTATAGTGTACCAACTGCCAATTCACTGTTGTCATGTCAGTTACATAATCACAGTGATGTACTGCTGCTTTTGCTGTTTTCTCTCTCATACATGCAGTTCGGGAGGACAGCACTGATGCTGGCCAGTTGGGGTGGCCACCTGGATGTGGTCAGGGAGCTGCTAAAGGCCCAGGCAGATGTGAATGCACAGGATGAGGTATGCAGTCTCCAGTGACTCTTGAGAGTATGCTACACTCGTGGAAAATACACAATTATTGTAAAACCTCATAGCCCTCGGGAAAGTCGTACAAAAAATCTGACTACATTGACGTGGTTGTGATTTTCTACTAACACAAACATAATTTTCGGAGACTCACCATGGTTGCAGAGTTTGAGCATTATATAGGGTGTTCCTGTACAGCCGCCATTTCAATCAAATTATGCACATTAATTAATGGGAGCAAGCCATGTTATGTATAAATAGTCTCACAGGCCAGCCCACTTCCGCACAGGGAGGGAAGGGTCTCGTATACAACTGCTGTCCTGATGCTGCCACCGAATCAGAGGACGGTATTCAGTCATGTGATACATTGCTACTCCCCAGCTTTGCTAACCTGTTTAACGTCTAAGTGCGAAATTGATGTTGACATCGACAGCTACAGTACTATTAGTATCGTAGCATCAGTAGAAGATTGACCATTGAAGTAGCAACGAGTATGAGATATGGAGACTTGAGGAAGAGCAGTTGCTAGCTGTGTCTGAGTTTGTGAGAGGAAAGGATGTCTTTGTTGCTCTTGTATGGCTAGGAATTGTTTGTAGGATCCTATGTCAGTGCTCACCATATTAAACACATAATATTAAGGTTCCTATCCCTTGAGTTGCAGGACTTGTTGAACCCCCATGATTATTACCTGCCTAGTACATTAGTATCACAACTTTCATAAGGTTCATGATTCTCGTGGACTATGATATTGTCTCAGACGGTATAGTGTACCAACTGCCAATTCACTGTTGTCATGTCAGTTACATAATCACAGTGATGTACTGCTGCTTTTGCTGTTTTCTCTCTCATACATGCAGTTCGGGAGGACAGCACTGATGCTGGCCAGTTGGGGTGGCCACCTGGATGTGGTCAGGGAGCTGCTAAAGGCCCAGGCAGATGTGAACGTACAGGATAAGGTATGCAGTCTCCAGTGACACTTGAGAGTCACATTCTGACTACATTGTCATGGTTACAATTTTCTACTAACTCAAGCATAGATTACGGAGTTTGAGCACTAGAATGTTCCTGTACAGCTCCATTGCAATTGCCCACTCAAATTCATTATGCACATTAATTGGAGCGAGCCATAATTATTCTTGCGGGCCAGCCCACTTCCGCACAGGGAGGGAAGGGTCTCATCAACTGCGTATACAACTGTTGTCCAGGTGCACTGGATACTGCCACTCCATCAGAGGACAGTATTCAGTCATGTGATACATTGCCACTCCCTAGCTTTGCTAACGTCTAAGTGCGAAATCGATGTCGACATCGACAGCTACGGTACTATTAGTATCGTAGCATCAGTAGAGGATTGACCATTGAAGTAGCAACGAGTATGAGACATGGAGACTTGAGGAAGAGCAGGTGCTAGCTGTGACTGAGTTTGTGAGGGGAAAGGATGTCTTGGTTGCTCTGCCGACTGGACACGGCAAAAGCCTTTGCTATGGTTGCCTTCCTGGCATTTTTCGGATGACAAGACAGTTCTGTCACCACTGGTTGTTATCATGAAGGACCAGGTAGCCTCGTTTGAAGAGTAAACAGTCAATATTTTGCAGTTTGCATGGACACTGTGACCGAGTGCACCAGAGCTTGGCCTGCAAGGATGTCAAGTTTGAAGATCAGAAGAGCACTCACGGTGTGAGCTATCTCACTGCATCAGGAGAGGCAGGGTGGACACCTGTTCGGCATTGGTGACCCCGGAGGAGGTCTCAAACATCTAAATCTGATAGCAGTGATCAAGAGGATGCTGAGCACAACTTCATGCCAAGCCCTAGGTGTTGTTGCACATGCCTATCCCTAGGGATTGAAAGTCTGAAAATGGTGTATACACTCTCCAGTGTATCCTGGATCCCGATCATTCCTGCACCTGTTGCTACATATGAACTAGATCTAGAATGTAGTATCCTAACAGGGTTTCATTTGGAGGGGTACAAGGGGGTGTCCCTCCTTGAAAGATATGCAGGAAGTATTTTGTATACAAGGCAATTGTGCCTCTCCTCCTTACTAAGTCATGCTAAGATTTTGTCCTTGAATGCTAAATGAAACACCGCTTAATGTGACCTAAATGGACTGCATACCTTGTATTAGCATCTTATGCATGCTAGTGATTGCATCCTTCCTGTAGAGAAAATATACTTCTTGCATAACCGTGTTGAACAAACGTGTAAAAGTGTGTACTGCAGATGAATCCATTTTACTTCAACAGTGCAAGCTATCCCCTACGCAAACTTCACATGATGTAGGCCAGCTAGACCACTTGATACATACTGACTCTCAATGCATGGGACCATCCATAAACCACCTCATCCTGTCCAACCCAGTGTGTTTTGATAGTAGTTAGGAACATGCACTCACTGCCCCTGCATGTACATGTAGGTACGTAGAGGAATGAACATTGTTGGATACTGCATCCATTGCTGAGTAATACTGTACATGAAGTGGCAGTACCACATCCTGTCCCACTCTACTGTGGTAGTAATTAGGAGCACTGCACACTTCCACTCCACTTCTCCTGCATGTACATGTATAGGTATGTATTGAACAATGCTGGATACTGGTATTGATTGCTGAGTAATACTGTACATGAAGTGGCAGTACCACATCCTGTCCCACTCTACTGTGGTAGTAATTAGGAGCACTGCACACTTCCACTCCACTTCTCCTGCATGTACATGTATAGGTATGTATTGAACAATGCTGGATACTGGTATTGATTGCTGAGTAATACTGTACATGAAGTGGCAGTACCACATCCTGTCCCACTCTACTGTGGTAGTAATTAGGAGCACTGCACATTTCCACTCCACTTCTCCTGCATGTACATGTATAGGTATGTATTGAACAATGCTGGATACTGGTATTGATTGCTGAGTAATACTGTACATGAAGTGGCAGTACCACATCCTGTCCCACTCTACTGTGGTAGTAATTAGGAGCACTGCACATTTCCACTCCACTTCTCCTGCATGTACATGTATAGGTATGTATTGAACAATGCTGGATACTGGTATTGATTGCTGAGTAATACTGTACATGAAGTGGCAGTACCACATACAGTAGGAGTAGTGAGTAGGAGCAGTGGACATTTCCACTCCACATGTACATGTTGATTAGTTCTGTTATTGAGAATGAGTACCTCACAGGAAGTGTACAACTTTCAATTGTTGCCTTGTTTCATATTCATCAACATGTGTTGTTACTGCTTCTCATTGTGGTCCTCAGGATGGCAGGACTGCCCTCATGTGGGCTTGTCTCTGTGGTCACACTGACACTGTTCATGCTCTGCTCTCGGCTGGAGCGCAAGTAGACCTGCAGGATGAGGTGAGATGTAGTATCTGTCTCCTGTGGTAGTGTTTGTACTACAAACAGGTGCAAATGGTGTCGTTGAAAGTGATGTGCGACCAGTGGCAGAGTGCTTGCCTTGTATATAGGTGTCACCAACCACCTCAATATGTTGCATCATTTATTCATTGGTCGAATTCAGTAGGTTATACTGGCATCACCTACTCGAGGCATGCATGGGGACGAAACTGCTATACAGGATCAGTTTGTTGCTTTGCACTTACCGTAGTCTGATACTGCAGTGATTGTAATGAGAGTATAGTTTAGATCCACCCAGCAGTGGGCTATGCACATCACCTCCCGTATGTAGCTAACCAGGAGTGAACACTAGCTGGTATTGTTATTCTCTGTGGTAGCAACAGATATCACTAATCTACATGTACACATCACTTCTGGGTGACTCTATTCTTGTGTTCCACAGGATGGACTAACAGCACTCATTAGAGCAGTCCAGAATGGCTACACTGAGACAGTGAGTGTACTAGTGGAAGCTGGGGCAGATGTGAACCTGCGGGAGAAAGTGAGGGAACCTGTTTATTGTAAAAGTATGATGTCATAGTAATCATTGGTGGCACTGTGAAGCTGCATGTTATGCTGTGACCTATAATAGCTGGTTACATAACCTCTCCAGTTTGTGCAAGCAGAACAATTGCAGTACTCCGTGTGAAAGACCAAAACTCTCAACCACCCACCATATCCGGAAATGACTACACACCTGCTACTGTATTGCTGTCTTCACTCAGTGCTAGCTAGACAATAGTGTTGTGCACTTGTGTGTGTGCTTACATAACACACTGTGATGTCACTAGACATATAGTGGCCACTTGTTGCCCTGCATCAATGTCTCTGTATTCCTGCATCTGATGATCGAGGCCTAGAAGGCTGACACTGCCGACATGTGGTGTTAAAAACTTGCAGCAGTATCCAGTTAAACCAGAGGAGGTTGGACACGTTTACTGTGCACGTGACTGTGCGCTGCACTTGAGCGGAAATAATTGCGTGTTTTACATTCCTAACTGCAACAGCCTCGTTCCCATGTCAACATGACCTGGGTAAATCTGCAATGCCAAAGGGAAACAAACTTACAGTTGAGCAGGAAGGAGTGCCTTGAAATTGAAAACGTTTCAGGTTGGGAAGGCTTCCAATTGGAGTACCAGGGGTGCCTTGTAGCACTTGCTTCTCCGCTATTGCATGTGGCCAATCATTCAAGAGGCTGTACAGCCTGAGTGACCCAGAGGTTGATGGCATATTTGGTGTACTTACCATATTGTGTATTAATGAGTGGGTGTAATTGTCTGTGACACTAAAGCAGTTCTGTAGTCATTTCACCACTTGCCACTAGTTACAAAGACTTGCAACATCACTTTTTGCATAAACTACCAGTGTTCAGTTCTGTAGTTGACAGACAATGTACATGTAGATTAGTGATGTCCGTTGCTGCCTCAGAGAATGAGTACCTCACAGGAAGTGTACACCTTTCAATTGTTGCCTTGTTTCGTATTCTGACAACATGTGTTGTTATTGTTTTGCTCTCATTGTGTTCCTCAGGATGACTGGACTGCCCTCATGTGGGCTAGTGTCATGGGTCGCACTGACACTGTACATGTTCTGGTCTCAGGTGGGGCACAGGTAGACCTGCAGAATGAGGTGAGATGCAGTATCTGTGTCCTGTGGTAGTGTATTACTAGGGAGATGCTTATGTCATCGTGGGGTGAGCCTGAGCAAGCAGCAAGCATGTTGTAGTTTAAGATGCCATCACATGCACCCCTGAATTGTAGCTCATGGTGCTGTAAGTTGCAACACGTACATGGGCAGCAGTTTCATCATGAGAGAGAGAGAGAGCATGAAATGTGCATGATGCATGCTATGTACAATAACGCTCCAATGCTCCAGCCCAGAGGCCTTTTCCAAGCTACCATCTCGATCGCACTACTGCATGCTGTTCGAACTTGAAACTCCAGCCTGAAACTCTTTCCAGGCTACTGTCCCATAGACTAGTCTTCCCATCCGTTCTGTGTCCATTTTCAGTCACGTCTCTTGCTGTAGCCATTGAAGAGGTAGGGCCATGAGTGGTCTCAGTCTTTGTTGTAGCCATCAAAGAGGCACTCAGTGTGAATGTCTCCAACTCAAGCGGCATGAGTGATTTCTTGGTGAAGCAATTTGAATTTTACCCATGACGTAAGAAACATTTCCCGTTGTTTGCGGAAGAGTGCATTGAGACTGAACCGGCACGTACAGCAAAACAAAGCTGAATGATCTGTGTGGGGCTCGCTCAGGCTCACCCCAACAAACAGGTGCAAATGGTATCATTGCAAATGTTGCTGGCTAATACGACTAGCGTCAGAATGCTTGCTTTGTACGTAGGTGTCACTGAAACCATCACAACACCATTACTAGTTTCTGTTCAGTAGGTTATGTCCTGCAGCTGTCTCAGAGATACTCTGGTAGAACACAGTCCAGTTGAACTTGTTATTCACCTGACAGCATCACAGTAGACAACAATGTCACATGTGACACTGATAGGTGGCAGATGATACAACTGTACTCAGTTCTATCAGAACACATCACAATCTCTGGTATGCTTTTATACACATCACTTCTGACAAGAGCGCATAAGTAGGTCGCACCCCCGTAGTAAGAGCGTGTAACTTCAATAGGCGCCCGTAGTGCAGGCGGAATACTTGAGTTGTGCTAAAAATAGAACATGAAGCCGTACGGCATAATTGTGAACGCGTTTAGCGAAGCGCGAAGATCTAAGTGGCTAGCAATTCAGCTCCAGCTGAGCTTATTTGAACCTATAACTCACCGTGGCGATCGTTGCTGATGTCAACGTCCTTCACCTCCAGCATCAGGTAAGCACATCCACACAATAACCATTGTTGTGACCGTTCGAGTAGACTAGGTTATAGCCAGGCTGCCTCGTACCGCCTGGGTATGAGGCTAACTAGGTTAGCCTTCAGCACAGCCATAGAGCGTTCTCTGGTAGCTGTCGCTGTCGCTTCCTGCCGTCACTTGGCTCAGAACTACAGCTGTGCACAACAACATAGAATAATGGCCATGGTCTCGCCGCTCCAGTCAATTATCACGTGGCGGAAAGACAAGAGTGTTTAGACGCGCAGTCGAATCGCGATCATGTCACGCGTATATATACGCGTACATTTATTTACATCACGTTCACTGATTATTTTTGCTATAAAAAAACAAGAAAAAAAACGTTCACGACCCGAAGTATGAAAATGGCGGAATGCATGTGGAGACTCCACCCTCATTTCGAAGTTGTCAGAGCCACGCGTAGGGCGGATATCGAAGCTTTACCGGAACTGATGGGACTTCTCATGGATAAGTAAAGGTACTTATTGTTTTATAACAAAGAATAACTAGCCACAGTAACAAAGGGGGTAGAATTTGCCCAGTGGGAGTTAGACAAAATACTGGGTATCCAGAAAGGAACTAAGAAACGAACAGCGCTTGGGCATGGTACACAAGAGTTATGCATACCAGGCAGTAGCTAACGAATGGGAGAGTTGCTGGAGATAAAATGAAGACTGTAGGTGAAGGAAGCTGTAAAAGGCCCCATGTCAGAGACAGTGCATGTGGCTTTGTGATGTTTAATGGTAGGTTAATCAACTTGCATTGCATAATCAGGGCAGGCTTTGTGCATGCTCACTGCGTGCTTTGTTTGGGCATCTTTGTCAGTCACTATAGAGCGGCTGCGTTTGACGTCACTGGCCGTAAATCAACCGAAACGCCCTCTGTTATATTCATAAGATTGCATGGCAAGAAAGTAGTAATTTCTACAGTGGTCTTAGAAATGCAAGCAGCTCGGAGTACTACTGTGTCAACTGTCGCTGTAGCACAGTTACCATGCCGATTAGATTGAGCAGCTACGCGACCTCGAGTACAAGTGAGCTGGTAGTTTCCGTTCAGCTGCCATTGAACTCCATGTTTTTTTGCCATGCGGAAGTACTCAGTCACGTGGTTTTGTGACGTCATAGCACGTCAATGCATGCGCTCTATTTGCACTTGTGTCTGCTTCAAACGTTTTCCCACCCATAATTATACCCAACCCCTACGGATTACAATCTGTAACACAGGTATTGATCTGAGCTGGATCAATACCTGGAGGCTTCACCCCCAGTAATATACCCGCAAGCTTAAGCTTCAGACATTAATGGTAACCATTTGGTTGAGCAGGGCTCCCCTGGGAGACCAGCTATTGCTAATGGGACATATAGTCAATCAATCTAATATCATCTCTTCTGTGTCATCACTCTCTGAGCCAAACACAATGTTCATAATACAACTGTATTTTGCCCGGTTTGGATTTTCCGGAAGTTACACGCTCTTACTCCGCGCGACCTACTTATGCGCTCTTGCTTCTGGTGACTGTATTCTTGTGTTCCACAGCGTGGACTAACAGCACTCATTAGAGCAGCCCAGGATGGCCATACTGAGTACTCCGTATGAAAGACCAATACTCTCAAACACCCACCATATCCGGAAATGACTACACACATGCTACTGTATTGCTGTCTTCACACAGTGCTAGCTAGACAATAGTGCTGTGCACTTGTGTGTGTGCTTATACATAGCATACTGTGATATCACTAGACATATTATGATGGCCATTAATTAAGTTCCCTACATTAATGTCTCTGTGCTAGAAGGCCGACAAAAAATAAACTGCCAACATGTAGTGTTAAACTTGCAGCAGTATCCAACTAAACCAGAGGAGGTTGGTCATATTTTCTGTGCACGTGACTATGCATGCACGCAACAGCCTCGTTCCCACTTCAACATGGCCTGGGTAAATCTGCAGTGCCAATGAGAAGCAAAGCTACAGTTGAGGATTTGGAAGGAAGGAGTGCCTTGAAAACGCTTCAAGTTACAATTGGGAAGGCTTCCAATTGGAGTACCCTGAGTGCCTTGTAGCACTGGCTTCTCCACCACTGCACGTGGCCAATCCTTCAAGAGGCTGTACACTTGAGAGCTCTCTACAAGAGGCTGGAGGAGAAGATCTTCAGGACACAGAAGGAACTGGCGAGGAGGACCCAGGGTCATGACCCAGAGATCCCCCTCCCCAGCACTCCCGGGAGGAAGGGGGTGAGGGATTAATTCCCAGGAACACATACTACACGAATACATGCCAAGATCTGCTCACTAAAGTACTAGACCTCATGTCACTCATAAATTGCTATCTCATGCTGTATCATTACTTCCCACAGCTATTCCTTTGTACACACACACAAACACACATAGATGGAAAGCATCGTACAAATAATAATATGCTTGTTTTATGTAAGTGTTTTGACTGACCTGCTTCTGTAGAGGAAATTGTGTGTAAGATCATGGAAGGGGGCATAAAGAAGTTTGTTTTCTACTGCAATCCAACGTATACCGCATGCTCATGCTGTACGTGTCCTATAATCACTGGGTAGAGATACATAAGCAACCCAATGCACTCTGTAGCATGCATGGCATTGCTGAACCATGAATATTAATGCTCTGTACATGCCTATATAGGCCTGTTGCAGTAGTAGGACTGGTTTTATTATAAAGTGCGTGTTAACTTAGGGTACCAGTGTTGAACTCACACGCAGCTATAGCTAGTCTTGCAATCGCAGTCCATGCACGTGTCAAAGTCGTTTCCAATCCTGAAGACTGTCCTCTGACTGGGCTTCTTATCCATTACCTCACATGTCATGCACAAAACATTTCATAAATTAGCTATGTGTTATGCAATGCAGTGATCCCATGTTTCTTTGTGACTGCACTTTTCAAGCTTCAATATTAGAGCCATGCACTGGAGTTAGCTATATGTGGCTCCCATCCAATCACAGGTTTTTGGGTGCATCTTGAAGAACGATGGATTGCCAGGTTCAGTATACAACACCCTTACTTTTTGAGAAGAAAGAACGCATCAGCTGACAATGTAAGATGGTTTTGTAGACTGATTTAAGTAAGGGCATTAGCTAGAGCCAAAATGTTGACTTCATTAATCGGGCAGATATTGGCCTGAAAATGAATAATGGGAAATTGGAGCTTGTGAAGGTATTTGTTGGAAGGGGCAGTTGTAGATATTAATTGTCCACAATTTACTTGGCCATCCAAATCTGCCTATGGTGTGACTAGTGTCAGAGACCATAAAGACGTACACAATGAACCAGCCATGGTGATTCTGCAGGCATCTGAGATGCTAGCTGTAGCGCTGGCTTTTGAGCATGCAGCCACTTGGTATCAACATTCTGGGACAGCATAAACAATGGCCCATTGACGGCATACAAATGATCATGCTTTAATTATTGTTCTGCATGTTGCTGTTTGTAAACCCATAGTTAAAAGCATACCACTTTATATTTCCATCTTACGCTTTGCCCAATCACATCAGTTCCGGGATTTGTGAAGTGGAGCACACTCCATGCTCACTGTCAGCTACATCAGATGTACCTGCGTACATCTGAATCAGGGTCTTGGAATTAGGATTGTGAAAGATTTCATTTTAGTGGTGTGAACAGGAATTAATTTGCACCTGCGTCAGAATGGAATTGGAATTTCAATTCCACGACTGCACGAGTTTACCACCTCCTCCTCCAATAGAGTTTTTACGACTGGTCATGCATGTCGTAACCCCATTTAGAGAAGTAATGAAAACTGTTATGGTGTAAACTGTAATGCTCTCGGTAGCAGGCATGTCAAGTAGCCAAACAGGCATACATGACTTTTGTAGTATTGTCTCATTACTTATGTACACACCTAATATTATGTGATGCATTTTGTATTAATGAATTCTTTCTGTACATTGCAGACTCACTATATCATCTCCATTTGTCTTGTCAGATGTTTCATCAACTTCTGCAACAATCGTATCTAACAACAACAGTATCAGAGAAAAATCAATAGGGTACCGGTAGTGAGAGTACCTAGTCTTTTCCTGTCATATATAAAAGCCCTTCATGCAGCCTATATATCTGGCTTCACAAAATTTTGTGACTAGCTTGCCCTTGCATCGGACGCTCTTGCTACTCAATATTCAACCTGATTTGTATACAGTATGTGGCTGACCTCACAGACACACACGTATCCACACTCATGCACACATCACAATACCAATATGACTTGATTGATTGTTGCAATATCCTCAAATAACAAATATCCACATTAACACAATACTTTCTCTAAACGCATACACCTCTTCCATGTACAATTGCAGCATCATAAGTGAAACACAACTCATACCAGAATGAATGCTAATACTATGCTGAGCATTAGTCACAAAGAAGTTCAACAGCAACATCGCGAAGGCCTTCAAAGTCAGCAGGCTGAAGCTGTGGCACATCGTCATAACAATTCAATTCCCTAAACTTCTTTCCTCTACTGCGCTCCTCCCAAATCTTTCGCAGCAAATCCAGATGATGTCGATTGAAATCGTTGTCATGGATTACTAAAACAAATGACTCGATCTGGGGTAATGAAACTAATGCCTCAAACAGGAGCTGTAGTGCTGCATCTGGAGCCTCACCTAGCCGATTGTAAGAGATGTCCAGCTTCAGTAAAGATCCCAACAAAGCCTGTTTGCTAATACCGCACACAAACTGAAATAGGCAACCACTGGTTCCAAGGTCAGCTGATGTGAATTCGAACTCCTTCAAGGTAGGATTTTGAAAGAGACGATTGAAAGGCAGTGGATGCATCAAATCAGGTAAAGGTGTATAGCCAGTCACAGACAAGGATTCGACTTCAAGTCTGGAGTGATTCAAAAGCACATGGAGAAGCTCATTACTATCATATTCCTCCCTCGATACCATCAAGGTGGTTAACTGAAGGTAGACATGCTCAGATAGCCACCTCAGAAAAACAGGTGGCACATCTGAGTAATGGAGGTGGAGTCTTTTACCAACCCGTTCAGTTGAGCTAGAACAACCCATGTGAGAGAGGTCCTTGTCAAAGCCTACCTCACTGTTGGAGAGAATTCTAAGCTGCGTAAGCAAGAGTAAAGTCGACCGTTCAGCTTCGCATGGACCTGTCAGAAATGAATGAACGATTCTCTGGAGGCTAGCAAGTGTGATGGATAACTTTTCCAAACAGATGGAATTTGGTTTGGGTTGATCATTGAGGGTGGCAAGTGCCTGGTAGAGAAGATTGTGACCAGGTGATGTCACAGAGATGTTAGGTACACTAGAGAAGTTGAGGGAGACAAACTCAAGTGTGGGATGCTTTTCAATGATTTGAGCAAGCTCAAAACATGCTGAGTCATCTACAGCACCACGAAGGGACTGACACTTAAGCGACTTCAGCTCACACGCACATTCAGGGTCATGTAAATGGGAAGCAAAACCAAACAATGCGCTTTCAAAAAAGCTACTGTGAGAGCAACGTATTGACAAGTTTTCCAGCTTTAGTCCTGTGGCAGAGAAGACATTCATGATGAAGGCAGGAATGCCAGCTGAACTGTGGTCATCAATGTGGTGGGAAATGGAAAGAGTCTGCACCTGACTGAGGAACTTTGTCAGCACATCACGGCGTTTGCTGGACCAATATTCAGATCGAATGCAATCAAAGAATTTTTCACAGACGACCTCTATTCCCGGTGGGCAGTAACAAGTTGTCTCAAGAATGATATCAATCAGCTGCACATCAGAGTATGCAGTTGTTGTAAAATAGGCAGCGTAGTGAGATGGTACAATCAACTCAGTCTGCTGTCGGGGGTGCAGATGAGTCTGACCGTCGATGCCATTGTAACTTTCAATACCAAGACAGCCTTTGATGGAGAAGAGCAACTCTAAAACTGGACTAGCATGTGTGCTATAGCTAGCCGCATGGAGGTGGTTAAGTAAAGATGATGAGATGAATGAGAAGTAGAAACATTTGCCGTAGTTGTCTAGAAGATGAATGCCCAAGCCTGTTTCATGTAGAGTAATGCGGTTCTCACACAGACGCTCCCAAATTGCTGTGATGTTGATGTTGTTGGCAACATCAGTTTGTTCCAGCCGACAGATATCAGCAGCTGGAATGTTGTTCAGCAGAAGGCGTCGAAGGTGGACAGGCAAGTGAGCGAGTGATGAGGAAGAAAACCCATCAAGATTGATGACAAGCTTCGCAAGGCAAAGAGTTTCCAATGCCAGAGGATTGAACATGTCATTAATAAACTTCCCTACAGGAAGAAAAAAAATGGTGTGATTCATACTTTCAGATGCAAACATAAATTACAAATAGTTAGAGTGTTGTTTTGATTAGCTGGAGCAACTAACTTTAGTTATAGGATTTTAGTACAGTAATAATATCTCGGAGGTTGAAATGAGGCTATAGGGTTTCACTGGGTATCTGGGTATGTATGCCAGTAACATTCACGCTGGTCTAAACCACTAGTTACTCCCTTTCAAACCTTAACAATTTCTGCTATATATGTCCCACACAAATGATCTCAAATAGGGTAACTAGATGACCTCTTTTGTTTTATTTTATTTAGTTTTCAACCCTACTCCTAGTAGCCGTGTTGCAACCAGTTGCAACTCGCTGGACGTGCAACCTAGTTATCGCAGCTCATTCCAGTTAACACACATATCATGTGAGGACCATGCTGAGCTGATCGAGTCAGCAATGGCATCGAATGGGAAGACAAGAGCTTATTACAGTGCTAACAACTTCGCCAGCACGGTGAGTTTTGGCATGTAAGCGTCAGTGAACGATAGCGATCACAGCTGTGTGGTAAGAATCCTTGTGGGGCCTTCGTAAGACTGTACTGGCAACCAATGTCGAAGAGAGCGATCGAGCAATGGCGGCCGACGACACGACAAAAGCGCTTGTATCTCCACCACCAAGGTGAGTTTCAGCACAATTATTATGTGGTTGTGTCATGTCACTTCATCATAGCGATCACGGTGGTGTAGTCAGAATCTTTGTAGGCCATTCCGAAGTAGTCAAACATTTATTAATTAATTATTTGTGCGGCACAATTTTTCCCCTACCAGGAGTGTAATGTAGGTGCTAATGATTTCTTCAAAGTACCACGCGGCCACATCAGAGTGCCAATTTGACACTTGAAAGGGCCACTATAACCACATCAAGTGACACCCCCTCCTCCAGTTGCCGTCATGGGAAATGTGATCAACTCAGACCGTGTGTGAGTGACATCATTAATTATTCATGAGCAAAGTTGTGCGATCGGGAATGTCATTTTCCAACCTTAACGCACAGTTGACATGGCTAAGTAGTGGTTAACACATTCTCCACAGGCAACAGTTAAATTTTGATGCTGTAAGAACTAACATGCCACGTGTGTCATACAGTCTAACACCTGAGATAGCTACAAAACAAAGTCTCTGTTCAAACTTCAAAGGCAGGCCAGTTGTTCCATTCCCCAGCATACTACCCAATTTACACAATACGATTTAGAGGTACTCACCTCGAGGTTGGTTTGTTCACAACAAAAGCAATGAAATGAAATTAGTACCGAGGCGCTAGGCGCGGCGTTAAGGGACAATTATGACATCATGTATCTAATTAGCTTAGTTGGCCGGCTGGGGGCGGGATCAAGAATGCCACGCCCACTAGGGTCCCTCCCACTTTTTCAAACTGGGCTGTTCTGTCGCCTTTTCTGGGGTCCGGGAAGCTTTGGTAAGTCGTATGGGCCGTGTCCGGAAACCCCCTCCGTTACCTTACTGCTCCCCAGTCATGTTTTCTATAGCATCCGAACTGTTTTGATGCAGTATTGCCTTGCACAATTTATCTTTGTCTGGATCCCAGACCCTAACTCGCCGGGTTAGGGTCTGGGATCCAGACTAATTCATCATCAATATCTGTGAGTGCACAGAGTCAGTAGAAATGAATGTAGAATCTTTTCCTGCAGATCATGTCTGGAGTCACTCTGGATGAGCTGTGCACGGAGGTGGGTGTAACCCTCACACAGCTAGACAAACCATGCACCAGTGAGCACCTTCGTGACGTAGCTTTATTCTTGGAGTCGTGGCGACATGTGGCCCCCCATCTAGAGCTTTCCAATGCTGATGTAGAGGCAGCTGAAATGAATGCACACCGCGAAGAAGGCAGAAGGCAGAAGATCCTTGAAACATGGAGAGCCAAGTTTGCTTTCAAAGCGAAATACAGGGTTCTGATTGAAGCACTTCTTAAGATAGGGAGGGCTGACCAGGCAGAAAAGGTCTGCCATGTTCTCATACCACTGCAACCCACTGAAGGTGTGTCGTATTTTGATATAGAAGTTGCATGTTCAGTTGCCATTAGTCAGTCACACTACCCTATATATCATAGACTCGGTAGAGTCTGTATGTAGGGATAGAGCGGACACGCAATAGATGCTAATCATCGACTCGGTGGAGTCTATATGTAGGCATAGAGCGGACACGCCATATATGCTTTCATGACAACTTGTTATTCATCTTCAAGTGTTTTCCTGGACAAGAAGACTCCCAGTGTCGTGAAAAACCGCCGCGAAAGTATCACACCAGAAAGTCATGCGCCAAACTGCCAAGTTCAAAGTTGCTCTCTATGCATGCACACAAATGAAGAAAATGGCGTCGCAGATGAAGCCATAGTTATTGAGTGGCACCTTGTGAGACTTCGAAGTTGTCAAAAGCAATAGGATTGTGCACTGCTCAGTGTAAAATGCTGCTGTTTTGTGTGAACGCTGTCGTGAATGTATATTTTTGTCTCGGTACCGAAGTGCCGAGACACAGTGCTGGATGCGTAGGTACGTACGTACGTACGTGGTAGTACGTCGCTTTTCGCAATGCGCCCATGCAAGTGCTGCATGCATGCTCTACACCCTTAATGGATGTCAAACGTATTTATAACCTGCAAGTAGATCTTCAAAAATGATTATGGGTTTGCATGGCTGCTCATGAATCCTCTTACCAAGAATGCTGCTACTAGCTCTAATACTTAATTCAGGACAATGAATACTCACCCATCCAGTGTGCTGCATCCCAAGTGCATACTAAAGCTCACTCAGCTCTAGCTAGCTAGCTATAGGCCTATAGATAAGTGTTGAAAGAATTGGCCAAGGTGTTGACGAAACATCAAACCCAGACACGACCATACTGCTTTCACCCTTTGGGTGAACATTCCTGACCCACCCCTTGCTCACACAACCTCCAAGGATATTGACGTTCACTTAAGCTGAAAGTCTCACAGCTAACAGGTTTTGCAGTCATAATAAAGGGTTAAGCAGCTGCCATGTCCTCTGCATGATTCTAGCTGATACCAAGTCGTGCCGAGACACATCAAGTCTTTTAAAGACTCACTTGTTTATGTTTTTTACACTTGTAATTATTGTCTCTCTTCAACCCATTTTCCCACCAGAACCCATGGCAGTCACTCCTCCCACTCTTACACCTTCCACTCTGGATCCCCTCAATAACCAGTCTGAACATGTCTCCCTGCCAGTATCAGCTCCAAGTGTCCAGGTTGAGCTTGTTCCTGCAGTGGCCTCACCCGCAGCCTTTCCTACTGATCAGCCGGTGCAAGCATGTACAAAGGCAGTGAGTGTGGTGCAGCAGGAAAAAGACGTACTTGTGTGCATGTATGATGAACTAGTGGCAAATGCTGTGGAAACGTTTGGTGAAAAGCAGGAAGACTCACCCAGATTTTTTCGCAAACTTCGAGCGTCGGTTGCTGTCCTTCCAACATCACTGAAATATCAGCATCACTGCTTTCTTAAGCAGCATTCCTCTGAAATTGCAAAGACGACCACTGTTGAGGAGATATTTTTCATACTGAACAGCTATTGGAACTTCCTCAACTGCAGTCTCCTAGTCCACATCATTGACAAGTTTGGAGATGAAGACCTGAAGAAAGAACTAAGCGCTTACACAACAGCCCTGAAGGAGTTTCGTGTACGTACCAAGATCGTTGATTTCAGTAAAACATGCACAGAGAGTCCAGAAGTTCCCCCAGGATTTGCAACTTTGAAGATGAGGATGGGTGCCAAATGGGAACATTGTACACTGGAAGATATAGAAGAGCATCGAAGATCTCTGGTGCAGAATTCATCTGTTGCTGATTACACCTTGTACTTTATGGGAGAAGTTCCGGGAAGCATTTACCTGCTATGGAGTGTTCCACATCATGCTGTTCACTTTCTGGCAATGGACCAGGAGTTCTGTAATCGGCACGGCGTTGAGGTGGTGACCATCGATGGGGAGGATCTGGAAGAGTACAAGCAGCGTCTGCAAGTTTACTATGGATTCCGACAGTCCAAGGTAAGCAGCTTAATATAAGATACCATAGTCTCCCGAAAATAAACCCACCCTCATAAATATGCCCACCCTCATAAATACTCCCACCCCCTTTTTCGCGACAAGCTATTTCAAAGGGTCATTTATTACTCAAAAGTACACCCACCCAATTTGCTCGAACAGGAAAGCACTTGAATAGCTCCATAAGAAAAGAGGTGGGACTAAGAAATGAAGGCTGGCTATTGCGGCTATTTCCAATGAATTTCATTATGCAGTTAGGTTAGCCTCGTACCCAGGCCTTCAATGGCGGGGGGAGGCCTGGTATACACTGTTTGCGCATGCGTTTAATTTAAATGTGAATATTACGTCAATTTTAATTGTGACGTTTGCGAATGGGTTGGGCTTAACCGATAACGTTTGCGTAAACACACCCGCGTACGCGTGCATGAGAGCGATCAAAGAGCTCACAACAAGCACACCACAGCTCTTTCCACTGTCTACAAGTCCCTTTTTGTAGCTAGTCCATGAGGAAAGGGAGCGCTTGGTAGCACAGGCTCTTGCCATAGCCAGTAGGTACTAGGTAGCTAGCCACACGAACAAGTCGCTGCCTTCGTGACAGCTCTCATGGAGGAGCGCTGCTCTTCTTTCACAGTCATCCGTGTCATTTTCAGCCATCGCAAAGCATAGGAAAGAGCCTCAGAGAAACTACTACCACCGGAACTTTTGCACGCCATGATTGCTACTCGTCCTTCGTTGCGGTTCTTCTAGGAATGTAAACGTAGACGTCATTCGACGTCTTCGTTTCACGGAAGAATATCGAGATATCCTATTTTCCAAGATTTTGGGGGAAATTAAGCGCATGCACAAACAGTGTATACCAGGCCTTCCCCCCGCGATTTGAAGGCCTGGGTACGAGGCTAGCAGTTAGGTGTATGCCATTGAATAATTGGCTGTGTACTGAGTGCATGACATGAGACCGTGCACGTGTTGTGCACTGCATGTTTATATCTTCGTGTGTGCAATCGTCTAGCATAGCACTAGCAGCGCACTACGGATTTCTTGTGCTGTTCCTGCAGCTACTCACATGAAAATTGTGCCATGTAAATGCACTAATGCAAACCTTACAATTCGTATGAAAGCCCTCAAAGATTCAAATATTATACGACTGCAACATGCAGCCACATC
The DNA here is from genome assembly GCA_963931865.1 of Axinella damicornis. NCBI lineage: Eukaryota > Metazoa > Porifera > Demospongiae > Axinellida > Axinellidae > Axinella > Axinella damicornis. The sequence continues at coordinate 19,987,666 of OZ007505.1, read as the reverse complement.
ATGCAGAGCCATGGTTTCCAAGTCTGTGGACAGCGAAATGCCGCTTCTGACTTTCCAAAGCAGATTCGAGGCACGATACGATTGGTAAGACCCCATAGCAAATTTGACTTGGCCATATGTAGCCATACAATCACACCAAGCGCCGGGAATGAGGTTAATCACTAGTAAGTTGTACATGTACTTTGACAATAATATTATAGGCAACGATTGCGAAATCCCCAAGTTTAAGACCTTCAGTTTCCACTGTAATCTCACACATAACCATAATCTCATGTAGAGTGTATACTTCCATACACCTCTGCCGTTGCCTGTCAATGTTCAGTTTTCTGTTGTTCCTCCTCCTGCAATGCTGTGCAGGGCTATAGCTACTGCCTTTGTGTAGGTGCACATGGATTGCACAAGCTCGGATACTGTATGTACATTCCTCTACAGCCTGTACAGTACGTAGATGAATTCTCCGAGGGACTGCTGTGGGCGAGTGAGGAGGGCTGTTTGGAGGATGTGGTCTTCCTCCTCAGCACTGGGGTAGAGGTGAACAGTAGAGGCCAGGTCAGAGTCTGTTATATAAGTCCATGAGTGTGTGAATTTTAGTTAACTTGCGTAGCACAGCTACAGGTGAACTTCAGCTGTAACTGTCACAGATGTGTAATAGTCTGTCATGGCCTCCCCATAGCACAATATACTGTGATGTTGGTCATTTGCTTTGATTTCACCGTGCAAATATGCTCCTCTACTAGACTACATAATAATTATTATATTTTAGAAATAAGGTGGCCACTATTCATCAACAGGTGACAGTATATGAAGGGTTAAGCCAGCCATGCATTGTTGCATGCTTGAGAATCACGAGGACATTAAATCTTGTGGGGCTATGAATTGTTTGTTGTCAGTGTTCACCATGTCGAAGTGTTGGTTGCCATCCCTCGAGTTGCAGGACTTGTTGCACCACTCATGATTATTACCTGCCTAGTACATTAGTACATATACCTTGTGAAGGTATATATTATCTGTAATGTGAGCACGGTAACTCAAACTGTATGTTCAGCGACAACAACAACAAGTACAATGAACCAACTCTAGCGCAAGTATATAGGACATGAGACAATAGAGACACATGGGCGCACAACATACAAAGGGGCCACACCGGCACCCATAAGAGTGTACACAATAACGGCAATGGTTATGCAGCACAATGTAATTATGTCCAGTTAATCCTAACACTCCGTTACATATCTATGATTATTACCACAACTTTCATAAGGTTCATGATTCTCATGGACATTACAAGGCATGTAGAACATTCCAGCTAATAATTGGCAATTACAAGTTACAACTGGCCGCCCACGTCCACGCAGCCTACTAGAACGTTTCATTGTACACAGAACTGAATGCTAACGGTCTTCACATTGCCTGTATTTTATGCTCTATTTCAATACTCTGGTAACTTTTGGAAGCAGTACGGTAGTAATCCAGGACGTTAACCTTCCACAAGGGTTATGATCACTGACCCGCTGGTATCTTTCCAGTAAAACACTGCGACACACGTACTTCTACGGTCCCGTGTCAAGCTGGCCGCAATATAAATTGTGTATACAACTCGTCAGTGCAGACGTCATCAACTGGGGATAGCCCTGATTTTCTTGCGCATCATTGCGTCTTTTAAAACGGTACGGGTAAACAGTTTTTGAGCTTTCTACTGATGCCAAGATCATATTTTTACGCTGTAGAATAAGCTGCGACATTCGAGGAAATGGCTGGTGATATCAAAGTTTCAGTAAACAAGTGAGCTATTAATGCATGATTTAAAGTTTCAAAGGCTTCCTTTTAAAGTCTGTGGTGTTTTATACTGCATCATACCTTTCCCCCCGCCCTTTGTACACTGTTTCAGAGCCCGACGTGCATGGAATCCTAACAGTAGTTGGACGGTGAATTTAGTGAGGACAAGCTTTGGTCTACCTCTTCTCTCGATAGAAAGCTGGACCTATTATGAGGAAGGCCACAATGAAATCTCCCTTCCAACCGCAATCTAATGGGATCCCTGCGCGCGGATACGCGCACCGTATACTTAATTAAGCGCTATTTCATAGTTTTTTTGTCACCAAAAACAAAGCCGTGTGATCCGACCTGGACTTGGAAGACCGTGTTGAAATAGGCACAAACAGTATAGAAAGGGCCGGACGAAGCGTTTTTGTGAATACTGATGACCGTTCCGAAGTTATACGACACTGTATTCCAAAGAGGGGAGTCAAGATGGCGGTTATTCGCACTCAAGAGTCGTTCTTTCGAGGACTGCTCAACCTAGCCACAAAACGCTTACGTCCCGCCCTTGAGCTTCCTATGGTGTGTCTCCCAACAGTAGAATCAAGTTGCTGGCAGTCTTCGCACTGGAGATTTTTGGTGAATAGTTTGCTGGAATCGATTTAACCAGCGTACGACGGCTACAGTGTGAGCTGCTGTAATGATGTTTGGTCTGCATGTTGACTACCCTCCTTGCTTTGTGTCGAGTAAGTTTGATTTCGCTAGCTTACTTTCTGTGCGAGAAAAACGAGATTGTCAGGCCACGCCCACCGCGCGACGATCCCGTAACCTTATGGGCAGAGTTCTGGCGTATGGGTAGGACCTTAGTCTAGCTTGTTAGACTAGGTTGGACCTTATCTCGTCAGAACTCCCGCCAAAGAAAGATCTTGATTGAAAGGTGGCTCAAGAACATCCGGGACATCAACTTTAAACCCACTGAAATACGCGCTTCACTCATTGCTGAAGCGGCACAACTTGCTTGTGAACTTCAGAAAGTAGAATAAGGCACTGCAAGATGCTGCAATGATTCAATGAATTCAATCAACAAAAATAAAGTGTGGAAGAGTGGTTCAACTGGATATAGCTGGTCTTCCGCCTTTCTCCTCCTCAGTTGAGGCATCTTTGGCCAAGGACTGCTCAGCAGTTTGTAATGTACCTTCCTCCCCATAGTGTTATAGTGTGTGGCGGCCATCTCTTTGTTGCAACAGCATGGGGTGACTGTTTACATTGTCAATTATTTGCCAATTATTTACTACAAGTGGCAATTAGTCTGAATGTGACACAGCATATTTTGTAATGCTGTGATGGTATTTCTCAGATGGTGTCATGTACCAAAAAATAAATGCCAATGCACTGTTGTCATGTTGGTTTCATGATTAAAGTGCTGCTGCTTTTCTCTTGCAGCAAGGAAGGACTGCACTGATGCTGGCCAGTGAGGGTGGCCACCTGGATGTGGTCAGGGAGCTACTAAAGGCCCAGGCAGATGTGAATGCACAGGATGAGGTATGCAGTCTCCAGTGACTCTTGCGAGTATGCTACACTCCTGGTAGGGAAATACATAAACGTAAAACCTCACAACCCCCAGGAAATCCATACAAAGATCCTGACTACACTGTCGTGGTTGTGATTTTCTACTAACACAAACATGATAATAGAGACTCAATCACCATGGTTGCAGAGTTTGTACAGCCACCATTGCAAAAGCCCGTTCAAATTAATTACCGTAGAGTACGTATCCAGCGCCCACCACATATCAAGCGCCTACCCCACTCTTCACGTGAAAGTTACTGCAAGGGGTTCAAAAGCAGTGTAGTAAGGGCCCACCCATCACAAAAGTCTTGAGCAGCATTCTTAACCTTTGGGTAAGGTTGTGCATTCAAGAAGGCCGATTTAGCAGTGAAGTATGAGCTACGGCATGTGGCGTGCTTTCTCTGTTGAGCGTTTCTTCTCAAGGACTTCGCAAAGACGCCCGATCAATTTCCTTACGTGAAAAATGGACTTATATATTCATAGCCGGTCATTGATATTCACAGCTTCCCACACCCTTGTTGTTTATACAGTGCTGAATGTGTGGGCGGATACTACATGCCTAATTAGTCTGAGTATGTATCTAGCGCCCACCCCCCTGTTCAGCAGCGTTCTAACGTCTGAAACATGGGCGCTTAATACTAGTACTACTCCACGGTATGCACATTAATTGGAATGAGCCATATGTATGAATAGGCTCGTGGACCAGCCCACTTCCACACATAGAGGGAAGGGTCTGGTCAACTGCATATACAACTGCTGTCCTGGTGCACTGGATATACACTGCCACTGAATAAGGGGACAGTATTCAGTCATGTGATACGTTGCCATTTGAGGAGAGCAGGTGCTAGCTTAGTTTTGGCCCCAGACCCAATCCAGACCCAATCCAACCCCAGTGCGGATTGCTTCCAGTATCATGCGCAGGGAGTGGTCCGCACTGGGGTTGGTTGGGTCTGACTAGTGTCTGAGTTTGTGACAGGAAAGATGTCTTTCTTGCTCTGCCGGGATAAGGCAATTGCAAGAGCCTTTGCTATGGTTGCCTTCCTGGCATCTTTGAACGGGTCAAGACAGTTCTGTCACCACTGGTAGTTATCATGAAGGACCAGCTAGGTAACCTCGTTTTAAAAGTAGTCAAACAGTTTGCATGACAGTGCACCAGAGCTTGACCTCAAGGATATCAGGTTTGAAGATCAGGAGAGCACTCCCGGTGTGAACTATCTCACTGCATCAGGAGAGCACTCCCAGTGTGAGCTATCTCACTGCATCAGGAGAGAACTCCCGGTGTGAGCTATCTCGCTGCATCAGGAGAGCACACTCCCGGTGTGAGCTATCTTACTGCATCAGGAGAGGCAGGGTGGACACCTGTTTGGCATTGGCGACCCCGGAGGAGGTCTCAAACATCTAAACCTGATAGCAGTGATCAAGAGGATGCTGAGCACAACATTTATGCCTAGCCCTAGGTGTTGTTTTCCAGGGATTGAAGGTCTGGAAATGGCATATCCTGGATTCCACACCTGTTGCTGCATGAACTAGATCTAGAATGCAGCATCCTAACAGGGTTTCATTTGGAGGGATAGGAGGGAGTGTTGGCCCCCCTTGAGTCATTGCTGCCCCCCCCCCCCCCCCCCCCCCCCCCCCCCCCCCCCCCACCCAGGAAGTATTTTGTATACAAGGCAACTGCCTCTCCCCCTTACTTTGTGATGCTACAATTTTGTCCCCCATTGAATGATTTTCAAAATGAAACACCACTTAATGTGACCTAAATGGATTGCATTAGCATCTTATTGCTTCCTGCAGAGAGAATATGCTCCTTGTATAACCATGTTGTAAAAACGTATTATAGAGTTGGTAGACTCTATATGTAAGGATAGAGCGGACACGCAATATATGCTAATGCAAAAAAATCTTTTATAATCTCTTGAAATCTCAGCCTATAATCCTTTATGACAAAGTATTCATCTTTGAGTGTTTTCCTGGCCAAGAAGACTCCCAGTGTTGTGAAAAAACTGTCACGAAAGTACCACACGGGTACCAGAATTTTTTTTTTTTTTTTCAATGAAAATTTATGCAGAAATGCAATAGACACACAGTATAGCTGTGAAATAGCTAACTTTGCATGTATGCCCAAATTGTATAGATTTAAATGATGATACAGAAGCAGGTAGGGTGGGTGTATGTGCAGTAAACATATTCCAATTACGTATACGGTGCACGGTATAAAAGAGTTATAAAAACTACTTGTGTGCGCATATGGACAAAGAAATAGTTGGTAAGACTGTGTGTGACCTTGTGACTCTGGGAGTTTGCTCTACAAAATTACCAGGTGGAAAATAAAACAGACCATGTACTATTATTTTAAACATGGTGCATAGATCGAGGAAGAGTCTGCGTTGCTGAAGTGATGGCGGAGAAAACAGCTGAAGAGGTCATCATAGCTACTATCCCACTGCTTTGCACACATTCTTAAAGCAAACTTTTGTATTTTCTCAAGAGCATTGATTTCCCCATATTTGTAAGGGTTCCAGATTTGGCTGGCATACTCAAGATGGGGGCGGACGAGTGAGATATACATTTGGAACAGGCTCTCAGGGTTTGAATGCTGGTAAAAACGGCGGTAGGTCAGCCCTGTCAGCTTTCTTGCTTTACCACAGATTGAGTCAATATGCTGTGTCCAGTACAGGTCTGATGATAACAGGATCCCAAGATATTGGTAGGAGTCCACCACTTGCAATGGCTGGCAACAGAGATGCAGTGTGGGTGGGCATATACCAGTCCGTTTTCTGGTGACCCGCATGAAACTACACTTTTGAGTGTTGAATTGTAGGTAGTTAGCATCGACCCACTCAGATATTCTGTTTATGTCTTCTTGCAAGAGGAAATAGTCGGCACGGTTAGAGTTAGGTCGATACAGCAACATATCATCGGCATATAGTGTTAGGTGACTGCCTGGCGAGAGGGTAATGGATGAGATCCCATCGATGTATGTCAGGAATAACAGTTACCCAGCACTGAGCCCTGCGGGACTCCAGATAGCACAGGGAGAGGGTTTGATGAACTGATTTTACCACCACCTGCTGCTTCCTATCTGTGAGGTAACTGTGAATCCATTTTACAAGTATGTGATTGACTTGTAGGTTCTCCAGTTTTTCTAACAGTGCACGATGAGGTACTGAATCGAACACTTTCTTAAAATCAAAGAACACAGCGCCAACTTCACTTCCTTTTTCCAGCATCTCAAACCAGTTATGAATGGTCTCCAGTAGAGCAGTGACTTTGGATTTTCCACACTGGAATCCCCACTGTGTAGCAAAGATTGACCGTGCCTCCGTTAGTTGCTGCAGCAAAAGATTAGCAATGTGCTTCTCCAGGAGTTTGCTTAGCACTGACAGTAGAGAGATCGGCCTATAGTTTGCTGGGTTTCCTTTGTCCCCTGATTTGGGAATGGGCACAATATTAGATCACTTCCACGTTGTTGGAAAACAGCCGGCCAAAATTGACATGTTGAACAGTTTAGTGATGAGGGCAGCAATACTTGCAGCAGTGGCTTTTAGCATCCTACCAGAGATTCGGTCCTGACCACTTGCTTTAGAAACATCTATTGATTGCAGAAGACCCAGAACATGCTCCTCTGTGCATAGCAGATTTTCAGAGCTTCCTTCAGTAAAATCCAGGTGTTCAGTAGACTCAGAGAGAGGTGGCAGTGATGTATTGAAGCATTGAGAGAAAGAATTGTTTAACATGTTAGCTTTGTCTAGGTCATTATCTGCACGTGTGTCACCTGACTGCAGAGATGGAATTGTGGATTGATATTTCCTAAGGTACTTGATTGTCTTCCAAAACGTTTTTTTGGATCCATTGTTGATGTTTCTTGCAATGAATGAGTTTCTCAATATAGCTGCATGTTACTTTATTTCGCATTCGCTTGTATTTTCTCTGTAGCACAGCTGACCCTGATGACTTTGCTTTTCTGAATAAAGTGTTCCGCTTTTGCATTGCTCGTTTTAAGTTCTTTGGTAGCCAAGGAAGATTTTTGCGTCTTGGTAAAGTACACTTTTGGGATACAGTTTTCCATGATAGACATGAAAGTGCCTTCCCAATTTTGTAGAGCTAGACGGTATCCAGCAATTGTTCCCAGTGAACATCAGCCAGTAATTCGTTAGCTCTGCCAAAGTCTGCATGAGAGTACTTCTATATGGTTCGTGCAGTTGGTCTAGTGCAGTTGGACAAAAGTTTCCAATTCCATTGAAGAAGGAGACCATTATTGTCCGAGTTAGCAATAGGGGGTATAGTTGAGCTTTCCTGCAGCTGTTCAGGGGTGGATACCAGTGCTAAGTCAAGTACCGTAGAGACCGGTTAATAGGCGCATACAGCTATTAAGCGCATAATTTTAAATAAGCGCATACTTCCTTCTTGTCCTTACGTATCAATTAATTAGTGCATACGCCTAAAAAAATGCTGACGTCGATTTTTGTTCGCGAGTTAGCGAGACACTACGACAGATCGTGCAGAAGCACACTCTCAAAGCTACGCTGGATAGCGAACACTTACATGACAACTCTCGAGGGACGTAGCCTACTACCATCGCTCTCCGTTCCCGGCCCAAGACACACACTGTGGCAAAATGGACGGCGCAGCCATTGTTTCTGTCCTCGTGTGTAAGTTGAAGAATCTCGCCACCGACATGCAGTACGGGACCATACTCCCTTGTAGATATGATGACATCGCTCACAGCATCTTCGTCAGCTTGCCATGATCGGGATAAGCGTATATACTCATAATAAGCGCATACTTTCTTGCTGCTGCATGCGATAAGCGCATGCGCCTATTAACCGGTCTCTACGGTAGTGATTCTCGGCCACTGCTGGAGCTGTGAGTTGTACCTGTGTTAAAGAGAATAGTTGCATAAGATTGGTGAGTTTGGGGTACAAGGGGTGGAGAGGGTTATGAAAATCAATATTAAAATCTCCTAAAAGTACAAAGTTTGAAAAACAAGATGCATCAAGGCCCTCCAAAACTGAGAAAAGGTTATCCATTACAGAAACAGGGGAACTAGGTGGTCTATAAAAAATTCCAATATTAACTTTGTGACAATTCTTATTAATAGAAATAAATAAAAATTCCAGGGCCTGCAAGGAGAACTTTACAAAAATAGTCTTTATGTACAGTGCAACAGAGCAAGAGAGCAAAACTTTTGAAATGTCTCAGGTTTTACAATAAAGCCATCCTGTCATGTTATTTAGGCATAAAATGATGTATATCACTGTTAGCTGAATGAACACTGCTTGCACAGGAGGTTCCAGCTTCTTGGTATACCTGCCATACTTAAGAAACGCCACTGACACGTCAGCAGATTTCTGCCCAGAAGCGCTCTCGTGAATTCCAGGAAGCTCTTATTGCCAACAGGAGTACTTGAATCACAACTGCGGACCAGCCTCGAAGCCATTTTCAAGTGAATCGCGCTAAGTGTAAGTGCTGTGGCTGTACTTATATAAACACCGATGACATCACAGAAGGTGTGCCCGCCCATGACACGTCACTAAATGGCTGCAAGTTTACAGTTTCCACTCAGAAGCGCTTTCATACATTCCAGGAAGGTTCTTGTTCCAAGAAAAGTACTTGAAGCAAAACTATAATCTATCTCAAAGGCATTTTTGCTGTTAACTCCCTTATCTCCAAGTTTTGTGGCTATCCTATGCTAAACACTTTTGCTCCTAAAATAACAGTTTTTATGGGTTTTCCTGACAGTGCTTGGGATTGAAACCTGTTGACTACCTTCCAAATAAACTTCATGTGAAGGCAACTTTCATATAGCATCTGCACTCTTATCTTCCAGTAACAGGCTTATGCCATGCTAAACACTTTTTCTGAATGTGGTGACTGTTGGCAGCCATATTGGTGAGGGGACATCACGTGACACTTAATTAATTTAGGGGAAGCATAACAAGTGATGTGTCTCTCCTTTTATGTACTTTGTAAACACATTTGATGTTTGTGTCAAGCACTACAGTTAAAAGTTTCTAAAATCAAAAGTTTTGCTCTCTTGCTCTGTTGCACTGTACATACATTAATACTCCACCACCATGTCTATGGCGATCAAGACGGTACAATTGATAATCTGGTAGTGAGATTTCCGGGTCAGTAATTTCCTCACCAGCCATGTTTCAACAACACACACCACTCCTGGATGTTTTTCGTCACACAGAGCAAGCAGTTCGTCAAACTTTGGTAGCAAACTCCTGGCATTGTAGAACAGAATTGACTAATTTTGATCAGCGCACAAATGGTAAACAGTATTACTTCTAGGTTGAGAGCTCACGCCCTCCATGTTAGGATAACCTACTGGACCAGGACTGCCTGAGAAGGAGTTGTATCTAAAGGGGCTGGAGTAGTTGGAGCTTCTAAAGGGGCAGCTGTATGGTCTGAATTTGTGAGATCCATTGTGATTGGAGATTGTTCATTGTCCTCGGATGTCTGGATTGTAGGATGATCATTACCAGCTGCCAGTGCATTGTCAGGGCAGTGTCGGTGCAGTCCACACTAGCTGTCTCGACGTTGTTGAGCGGCGGTATCTTTATCTTTATCCTCATACATGTAAGCTGGCTCCAACTTCCACGCAGTTTGCACAGCAACTGTATTCCATGCCCCATCCACCTGTTGTAGCAGGTCTTCCTCACCTCGTTGACGGTGAGTGGAGGATTGCTGGGCTGCGGCGTCAGGTTTGCTCATGGTGCCTTTGCTTTCGTCCACAGCAACAGTCCTCTTGCGGGGGGGTCGCTTAGCTCCTCTGCCCGCAACGACATTCCAACTCGAGCTGGTTTCTTTCGGCTGCGCACAATTGTTCAGCTTACTCGCTTGGAGTGCAACAACAGACTCTTTTAACTGGAAAAATTCAGCAGGAGCGCGGCAACATCATCTTTCAGTAGTGTTATAGTTTCTTGCTGGCTGCCGCGCTGACATGCAGGACAAAGAGACAGCTCTTCGGAGCTAGCCACAGCTTCAAAATGCTTTCTGGAGAGACCGGCGCAACAACGGTGCAACCACATCTGGCAGGAACCGTCACAGAAGACAGCGTCTTGCCCTTTGCTTCGGCCCTTCGTTTCACGAATGGCATTTTCACAAACAGGGCAGTTGTGCCTCGATACACCAACATGGCTAGGGTATGTCACCAAACCGCCAAAATCGGTTTTCTTCTTCTTTTGGTGAAACTGCCCACACTCAATAACTATGCCTTCATCTGCAATGCCATTTTCTTCATTGGTGTGCATGCATAGAGAGCAACTTTGAACTTCGGAACTCAAAATTGTGTATTGTGTTGCAGTGATGCTATCAGGTATGCCGCTACAAAAATGAGGTAAACAAGTGTAAAATGTATGGAGATGTAGGGATAGCAGAACTTCAAAAAGTAAGGAAACAAGCAAGGATGATGGCATAAAACAGTTCAGTATACAACACCCTACATCTCTTTCTCGTACGTATGTTAAGATGGGGTTGTATACTGAACTGTTATATGCCATCATCTCTCCTTGTTCCTTACTTTTGCAGTTCTGCTATCCCTACATCTCCATATATCTAATATTTTTTGTGTTTTGTGGATGAATCCATTTTACTTCAACAGTAGACCAGCTAGACAAGTCAAACTTTGCATGATGTAGGCCAGCTAGACCACTTGATTCATCTGATATGTGTGTACATACTCACTCTCAATGCATGGAACTCATCCATACACCAGCTCATTCTGTCCAACCCAGTGAATTTTGATAGTAGTTAGGAATGTGCACTCCACTGCTCCTGCATGTACATGAAGAAGGTACATAGTAGTGCTGGGCGATATTGAAATTTTGCATATCGATTATTGTGAACTTAATATTGCCGATATATCGATATAATTGGGTAGTGGGTTGTATTGGTATCCAGTAGCATACGGATCACACAACTGTACGTACATTTTCACATGCATGTAACAATTGACCAAAACTGGAACAGCACATGTGAAAGATATGCACTCAATAATTGCCATATGGATTCGATATCGGTTTACAACGATATATCGATATCAAGTAAGCCATATTGATATTGATATTGATATTGGGTACATAGATGGACGATTATTGCAAAATCGATATATTGTCCCAGCTCTAGTACATAGATTAGTGAACAACGTTGGATACTGGTTCCATTACTGATAATACTGTACATGAAGTGTACTCATTTCAATTGTTGTCTTGTGTCATATTTATCAACATGTGTTGTTACTGTTTTGCTCTCATTGTGTTCCTCAGGATGGCTGGACTGCCCTAATGCAGGCTAGTTTCTATGGCCACACTGACACTGTTGGTGTTCTGGTCTCTGCAGGAGCACATGTAGACCTGCAGGAGAAGGTGAGATGTAGTATCTGTGTCCTGTGGTAGTTTTTGTACTACAAACAGGTGAAAATGGTATCGTTGCAAGTGTTGCTGTCTATTGTGACTAGTGGCAGAGTGCTTGCCTTGTATATAGGCGTCACCAAAACCATCTCAATATGTTGCATCATTCTTTCATTAATATTGGTCCAGTTCAGTTGGTTATACTGGCGTCACCTACTCTAGGCATGGAGACGAAACTGCTGTGCAGTATCAGTTTGTTGCTATGCAGGAGTTTGCACTCACCGTATGTCAGATACTGCAGTGATTCTGATGAGAGTAGTTTGAATTAGATAGATCCACCCAGCAGTGGGCTACCTATATACCTCGGGTTAACCACACACTCAGGTTAGCTGTGCACAAGGTGAGATGTAGTATCTGAGTCCTGTGGTAGTGTTTGTGGTGCAAAATGGTATCGTTGCAAGTGTTGCTGGCCTGTGGTAGAGGGCTTGTCTTGTTGGTGTTACCAAACCATGACAACACCATCACTAATTGCATCATTTATGATTGGTTGAATTCAGTAGGTGGTACTGACATAACCCACCCTAGGCCTGGGGAAACAACTGCTGTGCAATTAGCTTATTGCTATGAGCAGTTGCTCCCACCAATGAAGTCGGAAACTGTAGTGTAATGATTCTAAGAATTCGGACAAAAGGAGCATATTCTGGTGTTCAAATTCTGGAAATTAACGAGTTTTCCTGTAAATGGGGTGTGCTTGAATAATTAACGTGCCATAGTCTCATGAAAGCTAGAGTGCCCATCCCCCACTTACGTATGGTACAATTTCCTATATAGAGTCAAAGTTTACTCGAATGAGCGCCCACCCTTCCGCTAACCTCGAGTTCGTGTGACAGACAATAATGGAGCGCATTCATGAAGTATTGAGAAGCTCTACACGTATCTGAGTAACTTTGCTTGCAGAATGTCTCTATGAGTTTGTCTTATATCTATGGTGTCTATATGTGTGGCTTGCCTGTGAAGATGTTGACCTCACTGCTAACACGGACCTCATCGAGCTCTTGATGGCAGTGAAGACAATGTAGTGAGCATCATATCCCTGAACTTGACAGTGAGCATGAAAAACAAGATGACAGTGCTAGTGACTCCAGCGATGTAGATGTGCTGGGAGGGCTCTGACACTCGTGCACTTGCTGCTACATAAATGAGGATGGGTGCACTTTGGGGGTTGAATGCGGAAGCACTCGAAAGAGCTCCCACCCCCTTGTTCGGTGAGTATGTAAGGTGCACTGCCCATGGGCGCTCTTTCGCAAGACTATGGTATTACAAGCAATACACAGACCGGCTACTGCGGACAAGACTGTGCTGCAGACTGGGTGGCAAGAAGCTGGACTCAGTTCCTCCAGAGTGACAGGCCAGGGAGAGGTCATGACCGGGGACTGCGCTACAAGAGAGTAGCCGACAATGCAGCTACGGGTGCTGGAGGAGTATAAATGAGAGTGAGTCTGGCGAGCAGGGACCAAGACAGAGGAGAGTACAGCACAGATGAATGAGCCAGTGACGGCACTGAGGCACTGGTCACACACAGGAAGATGATATGCATGACAGTGAGTGGAACAAACCAGCACAATGGAAAACACGAGAGACACGTCAGAGATTGAGGGACACTGTTGAAAGGCTGATCACTCATAAATACAGTCATGTAGATTGCGATCGAGACATGTACATGTACCCTTGTATTTTAGCTAGTCCACACCTTCTGATTTAATGCTACATTTGTATGATGTTTCTATATTATGACTCGCCTATTAACTTGGCAGTACCACGTCCTGTCCAGCCCGCTCTACTGTGGTAGTGATTAGGAGCACTGCACATTTCCACTCCACTTCTCCTGCATGTACATGTAGATTAGTGATATCCGTTGCTGCCTCAGAGAATGAGTACCTCACAGGAAGTGTACACCTTATTATCACAAAACAACATATTTTGATCCGTTTGAAGTGACATTTAACAATGAATTTTAGCAAGCATCATCTTGTTTCATATTCATCAACTTGTGTTGTTACTGTTTTGCTCTCATTGCGATCCTCAGGATGGCATTACTGCCCTCATGTGGGCTGGTCTCTGGGGTCGCACTGACACTGTATGTGTTCTGCTCTCAGCTAGAGTGCAAGTAGACCTGCAGGATGAGGTGAGATGTAGTATCTGTGTCCTGTGGTAGTTTTTGTACTACAAACAGGTGCAAATGGTATCGTTGCAAGTGTTGCCGTCTGCTTGCCTTGTATATAGGTGTCACCAAACCACCTCAATATGTTGCATCATTTATTCATTGGTCGAATTCAGTAGGTTATACTGGCATCACCTACTCTAGGCATGGAGACTAAACTGCTTTGCAGGATCAGTTTGTTGCTATGCAGCAGTTTGCACTTACCGTATGTCAGATACTGCAGTGATTCTAATGAGAGTAGTTTCAATTAGATCGATCCACCAGCAGTGGGCTATGCACATCATCTCCCATATGTAGCTAACCCTCACCTATACCTCAGGTTAACCACACACTCAGGTTATCTGTGCACAACCAACTCCTAATTATAGGTAACGTCAATGCCTCAAAAGTATACTTACTATATTTGTGCATTAATGAGTGGGTGTAATTGTCTGTGACATCACTTTTTGCATGAACTACCAGTGTTCAGTCCTGGAGTTGACAGACAACGTGGAATGAATCCATTTGTACTTCAAGAGCACATGAAAGCTATCTACTGCAAAATCTTGTTTGACAGCTAGACCACACCTACTGACAAGCTTACTTGATAATGCTACATCATCGGTATGGTGTATGTTAGCCTCGTTCCCGCCTGGGAATGAGGCTAGTACATATTGACTCTCATCTAACTACCTGGCAGTACCACATCCTGTCCAGCCCACTCTACTGTGGTAGTAATTAGGAGCAGTGGACATTTCCACTCCACTTCTCCTGCATGTACATGTAGATTAGTGATATCCGTTGCTGCCTCCTCAGAGAATGAGTACCTCACAGGAAGTGTACGCCTTTCAATTGTTGCCATGTTGCATATTCATCAACATGTGTTGTTACTGTTTTGTTCTCATTGTGTTCTCAGCATGGCTGGACTGCCCTCATGTGGGCTAGTGACAGTGGTCACACTGACACTGTACGATTTCTGGTCACTGCTGGGGCACAAGTAGACCTGCAGGATGAGGTGAGATGTAGTATCTGTGTCCTGTGGTAGTGTATTATTAGGGAGATGCTTATGTCATCGTGGGGTGAGCCTGAGCAAGCAGCATGCATGTTGTAGTTTAACATGCCATCACATGCACCCCTGAATTGTAGCTCATGGTGCTGTATGTTGTAACACATACATGGGCAGCAGTTTCATCATGAGAGAGAGAGAGAGCATAATTGAATGAAATGTGCATGAGGCTATATACAAGAACACTCCAACACTCCAGCCCAGAGGCCTTTTCCAAGCTACCATCTCGATCGCACCTCTGCATGCTGTTCAGACTTGAGACTCCAGCCTGAAACTCTTTCCAGGCTGCCTTCTCGTAGACTAGTCTAGTCTCGTGTGGCCCAGACCCTTCCTGCGATGATTAGTGGGGCGGGGTGAAAGGGGAGGGGAGGGGAGGGAGGAAGAAGGGCCTGGTGACTCTGAACAGGATGTTGTTGGCTCTGCCGGAATGCTGGAATCAACCAGCATGTAATTTGTGGCATGATTTCCGCTTTGAGCGCGTGACTAGATTTATAGTTGACATGGCGAGAAGATTCAAGACTGCCTCCTTAGCGGCTTCACAGCTAGGCTACAGGCAGTTGATGCCCAAACAAAGCGAAGATAATTTGCATGCAGTAAGGACGTCTCCGTGAGTCTCCACACGGGTTCTGGAATGTCTCACTGTTAAGTCTCCTTCGCGTACTACTCTTCAGCAAGTCTTTGAGGCAGACGGTGCAGCGCTCTTCCCAGAAGGGTGCGATATTGGCTATAGCATGTGCTATTTTGGTTTGCTATCTAGTATAACTTGAGGTAAATCTCGTGCTATATTACGTTTACCGAAAATTATTGTGAAACGGCAGCCAGAGGCACTCAGTGTGAATCATGAATGTCTCCAACTCCAGCGTCAAGAGTGATTTCTCAGTCACTGTGAAGCAATTTGAATTTTACCCATGACGTAAGAAACCTTTTCCGTTAATTGCGGAAGAGTGCACTGAACCGGCAGTATGTACGTAAGTACGTACGTATTTGAAAACAAAGCTGAATGATCTGTGTGGGGCTCACTCAGGCTCGCCCCAACAACCAGGTGCAAATGGTATCGTTGCAAGTGTTGCTGGCTAATACAACTAGTGGCAGAGTGCTTGCCTTGTAGGTGTCACCGAAACCATCACAACACCATTACTAGTTTCTGTTCAGTAGGTTATGTCCTGCAGCTGTCCCAGAGATACTCTGGTAGAACACAGTCCAATTGAACTTGTTCACGTTATTCACCTGACAGCATCACAGTAGACAACAATGTCACATGTGACACTGATAGGTAACAGATGATACAACTGTATCAGAACACATCACCATTTCTGGTGTTATTATACACATCACTTCTGGGTGACTGTACTCTTGCGTTCCACAGCATGGACTAACAGTGCTCATTGGTGCAGTCGTGTTGGGCCACACCGAGATAGTGAGTGTACTACTGGAAGCTGGGGCGGATGTGAACCTCCAGGAGAAAGTGAGGCAACCTGTTTATTGTAAAAGTATGATGACATAGTAATCATTGGTGGCACTATGAAGCTGCTCGTTATGCTATAATAGCTGGTTACATAACCTCTCCAGTTTGTGCAAGCAGAACAATTGCATGTGAAAGACCAATACTCTCAAGCACCCACCATATCCGGAAATGACTTCACACATGCTACGTACTGTATTGCTGTCTTCACACAGTGCTAGCTAGACAATAGTGTTGTGCACTTGTGTGTGTGTGCTTACATAACATGGTGTGATGTCACTAGACATATAGTGGCCACTTGTTGCCCTGCATCAATGTCTCTGTATTCCTGTATCTGATGAATCCTAGAAGGCTGAAACTGCTGACATGTGGTGTTAAACTTGCAGCAGTATCCAACTAAATCAGAGGAGGTTGGACACATTTTCTGCACACATTACTATGCGCACGTGACTATGTGCTGTGCTTGAGCGGAAATAATTGTGTGTTTATTCCTAACCGCAACAGCCTCGTTCCCATGTCAACATGGCCTGGGTAAATCTGCAGTGCCATGGAGAAGCAAAGCGATTTTGAAAGGTAGGAGTGCCTTGAAGACACTTCAGGTTGGGAAGGCTTCCAATTGGACTACCGGGAGTGCCTTGTAGCACTGGCTTCGCACTTGGCCAATCCTTCAAGAGGCAATACAGCCTAAGTGACCCAGGGGTTGACAGCATATTTGCACTAGAGCTTTCGAACGATGTCAATTTTGTTGAGGTTCTCGTTAAAGACTACCAAGAACACACTTCAGTACAGTAAACTCCATATAGATTCACCTACGCACGTAGGTCACATGACCATGTCCAACCTCCTCTGCAACTAAACTGATGAACCTGTGGCTGCATGAACTGACTGAAGCCACAAGAATTGTGGTGACATCTTGTGAAATGTTTCCCTACTCAGTGGGTAGTGAAAGCATTAAAATCATAGGAGTATGTTTATATTGATATCTCAGATATACCATGTGCAGTGTGCTCTGTGTCTCCCATGCAGACTTCAGGTAGGAGTGTTATCTTTTATGGAGCAGAAGAGGGCAACCTTGAGATTGTGAAGATACTGATCCAGGGTGGAGCAAACCTCAGCCTCAAAGACAAGGTATCAGCTGTGTAATCTGAAGTCTGCATGGGAGACACAGAGCACACTGCTCAACTTGCATGACTTGTGGTACGATATAAATGTGGAGAGAAGCCTTAGAATAGGCTACAAGAGATGCATGTTAGTGCTGATATCTTCGTATCATAATGATCTGTTGCAGTTAGCTATTATAGTTGTATGGGAGCTACATCACTATAGGAGCAAATGGATGGGGGGTGTAGCTTGATAGATCCTAGAACTGATGAATTACACCCACACACCCACATACGAACCATTCAGGATGGTGTGACTGCTGATGAAGTGGCAGAGATACATGGTCATCAGGCCGTTTGCGATGAGTTGAGGAAGCAAGTACATGCTGATCGTAGGCCACTCAGTAAGGTGAGCCTTAATGTACACAGAGACTTGGTCTGGCTTGACAGTTTGGCCAGACATACAATCATGTATTTTATTTTCCTTGCGCTACTGAATTCCCTCCCCCTGCTTCCTCCCCTTACCAACTTGGTGCATGCCTCATATTCAATGGCATGCATGTAGGTACTGTAATCATCACAGTTGCTCTGTTTCCACTCACCCATTCGAGTCCATGGTACATTTGAACTTGGGAAAATATTTGGTTTTCAGTGTATTATTGTCAATGGAAACCGAAGAACAGAAAAAACGGGGTAGGCCTGGGAACGAGGCTAACATTTCCTGTTATGCAAACTAAGTTTGCGTCATGAAACTTAAGTCCACAATCAGGTATCAATGAATAGTGTTCTTGAAACAAAGAGGAGAGCACAATCCAATTTTAGTGGTTACAACCACTTTCTCACAATTACTCAGTCTGGCCGCTAGCCCCTCTCTGTCTGGACATCACACGGCAAAGCCACTTGTACATGTGATAGTCGATTGAGAAGCCATAGAAGTCAGGGCAGTTTTGAGGGTGCTGATTGGAGAAAGGAGAATGTGAAGCTGAAGGATGCACTTATTTCTGCTGAGGTTGACAGACCAGTACTACCACAACTTTTCACTCCTGGGACCACAACCCTACACTCAGTATCTTCCCCCCTCTCCCATACAGGCTGTTCGTGACCGTGTGCTGGCAACTGGCCATGCAGTTCTTGAGGGCTCTCTACAAGAGGCTGGAGGAGAAGATCTTCAGGACACAGAAGGAACTGGCATGCAGGAGGACCCCGGGTCTTGACCCAGAGATCCCCCTCCCCAGCACTCCCGGGAGGAAGGGGGTGAGGGATCCCCAGGAACACATGCATATATACTACATGAATACATGCCAAGATCTGCTCACTAATGTACTATATTATTATAGTCCTCATATTACTCTTAATTGCTATTTTGTGTTGTATCATTCCCACAACAGTTACTATATATTTCTAAACAGTACCAGCTCTGTAGACCAACTGGAATTAATGAGTTGACTATGCACACAACCTTTCACTCAAATTGTACAATGTGCTCAATACATTGATCAGTTGTCCGTTTGAAGTTTTTGATCCCTTTCTTCCTCGAGTCTGCTCCTTCCACTCACTGTAGTCAGTCTTTGCTCCACTTGTAAGCCCTTCCAGGATAAGGTTGATCTTATGCACAATCTCCTCTACAGAAACAGGAGTTGTACATCAGTCAAACACTTGTGTACAATAAGACTGAATTTTTGTCTTTGCCATCCATATGTGACAGGGCACACACAGGAGAAACCACCTAGAGATACGGACTAGACAGGCACCATAACCATCAGAGCTTCTCCATATCCACACCATCCGCACGCCCGTCGAGTCCGTGGTGGGACCATTTGAAGTTTTGTATTCGGCTTTTTCAGCGATTCTCCTGCGTAGAGGTGTTCTCGTAGGTGTGGTCTATGCAGGAAATAAAGTACGTATTATACTCAGAAGTTGAAGTGGTCCCACGACGGACTCGAACAGCGTGCGGATGGTGCAATCACGGAGCAACTTTGAGGACGATGGTGCCCGTCCAGTCCTGTATCTACAGCTAGTTTCTCCTGTGACAGCTCACACACAATGATTTTGTTTTCTATTACACTATTGCAAACCACATGACTGGGTACAGATTAGCAACCCAGCCAGTAATCATGGGATGGGGTACGTGTTGAACTCACTTGCAATCACAGTTGGTGCGTCAAAGTCCAGGTTCTTGTAGCGATCCTTTCCAATCCTGACGATTCTGAAGACCGTCCTCTGACTGGCCTTCTCATCCATTACCTCACATGCACAAATTGCACCATCCTAACAGAGTCCAGGCTTAGGTCCTTGTGGGTGGAGAGAGCACTCAGAGTTGATGAAGAAACAACCACATGTGGCTGGGGTGAGGTGTGTGTGCGTGCTTGTGTGTAAGAGAGACAGAGATGATGTCAATCTTCTTGATTTCATATGTGGTCTAAAAGAGAAAGGATATTCACAAGGCATCCCAGGTTTCTTATGTGACTGCACTTTTTCAAGAGGCAGGCACTAGCTGGTGTTTCCCCAGACTCACAGGTTTCTGGGTGCTCCTGAAGAGTGATGGAATGCCGGGTTTACGTATAGACTGGCTGACAGGATCAATCTCAATATACTCACCAGATACACGTACAGTGCTCCCAGCGAAGAGAGTAAATTTTGAGAAAATTGTGTATAACTTCAAACAGACATCATCTATGTTCAAAATAAGTCGATAGAAATGTACCATAACCATTCTGTGACCAATCACGAAAAAATAATTAAGTCACATGACATTCCAACAAAGCTATAGCTCCACATGTCAACTGAGTACGCAAAATACTTTAGGGTCGGCTTTTCCCTAAACCTAGGAGTTAAGATCTGAAACTTGATGCATGTGTAGTGACCCAAGTGGAGCAGGTTTTAAGCCCCTCTTGAATCCTTAATTCTGTTGTCCTGAGAGAGCAGAGATGCTAGAGCAGTTCCGGAGGGGCCTATACTTTAGGGTCAGCATTCACACAAACCTGGTAGTTAAGAGCTGATTATTTTTTGAGAGGTCATGCTTATGCTATAGTATGTCTGGCCCAAGTTTAAAATCCTAACCCCTTACAGATCCTGAGATGTTGCCCCTTTTGTTCAATTTTAGTAAATTTAATCAAAAATCTGACCTTTGACCCCTGGTTTTTCTATTGAATGTATATAGAATTTTTAAAAATATTTTTTAAATCCAGTCCAAAGGGGTTCTCAGGTGGTTTTATGGTGATTTGAGTGTGAAAAACTGGCTGTAACTTCCAAAATCAAAATTGAAAATGTACTCTCTTTGCTGGGAGCACTGTATTAGTATTGTGCATGTGCATGCCATTAGGGGAAGGGCAATAGCACCTGTATACTCATACTTGGATTACCCCATCATGGATCACATGCACTCCAGTATCACTGGCGCTACCACTACCTACCATTCTTGGTTCTCAATGGTAGGCATCCAAGTTTTGTTGAACTTTTTTACAGATGTTCTGTTTGGTAGAATGGCAGCTAGTGGATAGCTATCAAGTGGTTGTTTTTCTTTTGGTCCACTCACCAAGATGTACCTCAGTATTCGATCGTACCTTGTGGATCATAACATTGCAAATGAAAGATCGTCATGTAATAATTATGGAACCAACTATTGTGAGGAAATCCTGTGACTTCAAGGGAAGTGAGAATATGGAAAGTGAGGGAGCAAACGTGTGTATCATAAGGATCATTTTTCTCTATTGCGTCCTCTTACCTTGAGCTCTGCCCTCACTGTGGTCTGTACCATCCTTCGGCCCAGGGGAGAGTCAGGGGAGTCACTACCGTTACTGCCGGAGGTGGTGGCACGACGACCTGAAACACAACGTACGAAGGAGGAGGATGTAGTCTGTAGATGACTGCACAGAAGTGTACATGATGTTGACAGTACGTACTTACCAATGTTCTTGACGAGGATAAAGTCCAGTGTTCCCTGACTCTCCAGGGTGGAGCTGAGGTCCACAGCCTGACCGGGACTATCCCGCCTCTCCAGCTCATAACCTACAGGTGAAGTGGAAGCAGCAGTGGACAGAAGATGGGGGAGATGCTTGGATGAGGAGCAAAATTTTTGAGCTAAGCATGGTGAAGTTGTGAAAATTAAACCAAGCAGGATCAGTCAGTATGGCTGTACTATGCTGGCCCATGGTACGGTATCATCAATAGGTTTGGGAAGGAGAGAGTGGTGGATAGGAATGATGTATGCAAGAATTCATGATCAGCTGCTATATCATTCCTATCCACCACTCTCTCCTTCCCACACCTATTTGATAGCGTACCATGGGCCAGCATAGTCATCAATGACGGGTACAGTACAAGCAATGGTCATAGCATGTGAATAGTGATTTGATAAAGATGGTGCCTTGTTCAGGTTGGATACTAGCTACTTATCAGCTTCTGTATGCGATTTTATGGTTGCATGTGTGTGCATGCAGTACGGTTCCTTGATTCCTGAGTTGGATGTGTAACAGTTTACGGCGTATTTGGTCATTACCTCGCAAATGTCAGACTAACATTCTTTCATTACATATTCTTCATGGAACATGACCTGGTTTATGTATATAGCTCAATTTAGAGGTTGGTACTTCAGCTGTGAATATAAATAATGCTGGGTTAGAATGGAGTTAGGACCTCTAGAGTGATGATGTGTTCAGTAGCAAGTCAAACATTTATAGCGATGGCACTGAACAGCTCACTGGAATGGAATAGTGCATCGATCTATCTGGCTCGCCCAATACGCACCGAAGGGCGGAGTTTGACTGCTCACTCGCTCTAGCGGTACTCCTGTGCTGACTGCAGCAGATGACTCAGTAAATTGGTCAGACATCGATCTCTTCCAATGGAATTACAGGATTTGGCCTTTAATAGTGTTTTCATTGGCACTTGTACTTGGAATGCTACAGCTTAGGACCATTGCTTTCTAAATCCCGCAGTTCCATGGACTCGTCATATTTATTTACCTGATTACCTGATATCTTTGCAGGGGAGTGTGGGTCAGTCGCTTGAGTAGTTCAGGGACCAACAACTCAGCATCATTCCCCGGCTGATGCAATAGGAAATACTTACACTAAACATCTCACATTCAGTGCTAAGCATGGATCCGCTTACGGTATCTGACAAAGCTCCTCCAACTACCATGCCCACACAGAACACACTCAATATGTGATGACAAATTTATCCTCTAAAGATCCACTAGCCATGTAAGAATACATGTGACCAGGCAGTGTCAGGGATTTGTATGCCATTCTTTCAGCACATATGAAATGATATTGGTTCCAGTTGAAGTGCAGCTGTTCTGGGTTGAAGCCATTGTCTCCTGTACTCCTTGAAGAACTCACAACCTGCGGGTCAACCAATAGAATCATAAAATCTACTACACTAACAAAATATTCCTTATACATGCAGTAGTATTCCCATTCCCAAATTCCAACCAATATCTTGCCTCCAGTGCAGGAACACTCCATGACAACCACTATAGTTACATACTGCAATGTCTTACCTGGATACGGAATTATAGAAAGTCAGCATATCATGCCCACTTGTCGATTTATTTGATACACAATCTTGTACACAAAAACGTGCAGTGTTTGTTCTTCTGAGAAGGTTGACAAGTGGGCACGATATGTTTTGAGGCTTGTGGAGTGTTCCTGCACTAGAATGGCAAGATATGGCTTGGAACTTGGGTTGGGAATACTACCAGGTGTAGGCAACATTCATAACCTTAAGCTCCTAGAGTGAGGACTGCAAAGATGGAAACTGCACATGCACTTACTGGGACAGTGATGATGGGCTGGGGTGAGGTTGGTGACCTTCAAGAACGATCAGCTCAGAGGGATAGTGTCCACACAGCTGGCCTCCCTTGTTGTCAATGACCTACACATTACAGCACGTCAACTAGTAATTACCTGGTAATCCTTCCCATCCAATATTAGCCTCATTCCCAGGCACTCTCGAGGGGGAAGGGGGTGCTCCTCTCACCTTCCGAGTGCCTGGAAATAAGGATATATGAGGTAACTGGAACCTCTTCCTTGCTCACACACCTCGACTGTGTAATCCCTGGCAACCAGGTGCAGACACATCTTGTGGATGACCTCGTACTGCAGGTTGAGGAGGGAGAGAGGAAGACCAAGTGGTTGAAATAACACACCTGTGTAAAGTGCTTCGCTAGTCTTGCAGGCCAGCCTCTTTTTTCCAAGTAGGGGGCGCGGCCGGAAGGGAGGGGGAAAAAGAGTCTGGTGACTTAAGCCAACATTTCGTTTCCCAGTGGAATGCAATCAACCGTAACAAATGAAAAAAGTTACATGATAGCTATCCAATTATTGCCCACAAGTTTCAAATGTGCGACTGCGAAGCAAGTTGGAGAGGCTCGCGAAGCTCTGGAGAGTAGTAACCGTTGGAAGGTGAGCCAGGAAAAAGCCTTCAGCAGTATATACATAGTAACAATGTGATTTTCCAGTGCCGGCCGGTTAGAAGACTCACGAGTACATCCCTTCTGCTGAAGGAGTTCTTCACTGCTAATTCTTACTTGGGGCACAAGCCTAGTTGCGCTTTGCAGCGATGGCAATCGCACACACTGTCTCTCTGAATTACGCTATGAAAATCATATGACTGCTGCAAGCTCTACCCACATTCCGGCAGAGAAAACGAAATGTTGGCTCAAGTCACCAGACTTTTTCCCCTCCCTCCCTCCGTGCGCACCCCCTCCGTGGAAAAAGAGGCTGGCTTGCGAGACTAATACTTCACCTGCCTACATTGGCTCGGTACAGCACATCCACTGGCTTAAATATATGCCACTGCAAATCCTTCGCCTACTATATATTACAAACTGGTTACTTGCTTGCACTGAATGGCACAAAGGCAGAGGGGTAGGAGCAAGGGGGGCAAGGGGTGCAAGTGCACCCCCACTTTTTTCCCTGGGGGTGCATTGCACCCCCACTTTTCCAGGAGAAAAATTATCTATTTAGTAAAGTAATTTGGAAACTCACAAAGCACATGGTCAAATGATAGTGTTTGAAATTTAGATGTTTGTAAAACAACAGTTGTTAGGTCTCAAAATCGCCCCGGAATCGCTCTCAGAGCACCAAATTTTGAAAAATTTTCTGTGGGAGCATGCCCCCAGACCCCCCTAGCAGGGCACATTCCTATGGAACGTGCACGGATGCTTCACCTCCGGGATTCTTTGCCCCCCCACTTTTTACTACCTTCCTACCCCTCTGAAAGGTGTATGCAGATGCCAACCTCAGACAGCAGAATAGGGTGAGATTTGGGTTGACATCCATTAGCAAATTCATACTTCAGGCTAGAGCCAAAAATCAGTGTAAAAGAATGAACCTGCCTGCCCTCTAGTCAAGCCTTGAGTAGAGTCAGTGTACTCACGCGTCTGTCAACGGTCTTTGCTCGGTAGGCACTCTTAGCAAAGAAGTCAAGGAGTTCCTGCAGACAGTCCTCAGTGACGACGCTGTCACCCACACTAGCACTCCCTAGCCCTCCCTCTGCCATCACAACGTTAGACTTCTGTTTTGGTATGACGTAACGACAAGTAGTATACGGGGAAAGTCCCCACCAAACGTTTCCGGCACTCCATGAATCCACTGTACTGCACTGCCTGTCTGTCGGCGCGGGAACGAAGCTTCCCGGAGCAATAACCGTAAGGATTGTAATCCTAGAAGTACACATACAGCAGTGGCAATACCTAGTGGTCCCAGACCCAGTCCAGCCCGGGGCCAGACTCACCTGGAAGGGAGTCCCCGCGAGACTAGTCCAGCCCCAGCATAATCTCTGGATTTGCTGTATCACGCATTGGGAAGGGAGGTCTGGTGACTCTTGTCTCGTTTTCATGTTGCGATGGAATGTACGAATTATGATTTTATCAAGTGGAAATGAACGAAGACATCTCAACCAGCACTAGTCTAGTTCGTGTGGTCGTTGTCTGGGAACAAGACTATAGTTCGTGTTGTTTCAGCTATAGTTGAAAGCCTATGCAGTTGTCTTACAGCATCCTCTGTAGCTGCAGCAGCAATCTTACTTTGTCAACAGATGTGCCATATTGTGGGAAATTTTGCTAGGTTCGTGCCAATAAGTCCTTAGAAAGAATTTTTTTTTGCATTGCCACACCCCCTAGCTTTCTGCTTGCAGCTGATTTCAGTCAGGTACTCCTTTCCAAGTCCCGACCGATGTACTAACCTTTATCTCGACCCCCAACTTCTTCAAAAGTGACAAATACCAGCCTGCATGGTTGCCTTGCTGTGAGGCATACTCGCTGATCGTTGCCTGCTGCTTGTAGCCTTGTTCCCAGGCCGTTCCTACCGCCACTATTTCATCGCTTCCAGTATGAAATACGGCGGGGGAGGCCTGGGAGATCTGGTCACGTGCGATGCCATCAAGTAGACACATGGTAGACACACGGAGGGCAGTGCCCAGCGAAGAATCTCGACGTCCTGTGTTGTACTGTCCGTCCAATGGCTGGATATCAGAGCGTTCGCAAGGCAGACGATCGATACGGTTCGTTATTCACAACGCCGGGGACGCATCAATGTGAAACAGGTATTTTATCGGTTGGGCACCGCCCCCCGTGTGTCTACCATCTGTCTACCTGATGTCATCGCACGTGACCAGATCTCCCAGGCCTTCCCGCGCCGTATTTCATACTGGAAGCGATGAAATACTGGCGGTGGGAACGGCCTGTATGCTGCTTGGGTGTGAAATACAAATACAGAGTTTTGCACCATTTGCAGGTATCCCCTAAATACGTACGCCTTATCCTATGATGTCTAATTGGCCCCGCACAAATTCCTGCAGAGACTATGCAGACCAACCTTCACCGTGTGTGATATTGGAAGTGAAAGGGACCCGTGCTGTGACTGGGACTGAGACTACGTGAATACCGGTATATAAAGCCTCCAATCCAACCTTCACCGAACAGGACTGTACCATACTGTAGTCTTCAACAGGGCATGCCACGCCAGGTTAGCAAATGGAACAGTGCTCAAACTTCATACTGCACGACTGCGGTTTCATGTACTATACATGCACTTTTCCATGACCCCAGCTAAGAATCTCTAGAATTAAAACAGATTTGACAGATCAATGTAAGGGAGAAGTAGTAAGATTATTGGGCCTTGCTACTAACGAAGATGTACATATGCACGTCGGCAAGGAAGCATCATACCAGGCTAGTGCTCACCAGTTGGTAATGAAAAGTGGAGAAGATCATGCCTTTGCTACATAAAGTACCAATAGCTCACCAGGTCTTATCCCAGCATTTAAATACTTCTCAGACGTCGTTACTATTGTTTCGTTCATAAAATTTGACCCCATCAATTTACGATCAAAGTCGTTGTACATAAAGGCAGTTGGTCACTCCCACACCTTGGATACGGGCATATACGAACACTGTATATACAATAGCACTTGTTCACGCCTCCCAAAATCGACTACTGGAAAATGGACAGAGAGATGCCCCGGCGATTTTAGCTGCACGCTATCCTTGGCGTGGGGTATGTGTTCTATGAACACCTCTAGTTATATCCAGTGACTGGGCCCAAAGCATTCTTTAACACACATCTGGAATCACTGCTTAGAGAATTCCAAAATGGTAGAAAAGGGTGGATGAGCTGTCTAGCTGAGCCATAGCTGTCGGTGTGACTGGTTTATCTGGCTGTGCAATCACCTCCAATAACTCATACGTAACTAAAGCGCATGCATGTTCACCTTCCTGCGTATACTGTATTGTCCCGTTAATATGCCCCCCATTTTGCACACTACATCCAGCCCAAAGTGGGGAGGGGGCGTATTTTCGAATATACAATTAGTCTCGACTATATGCCCCCTCAAAACGTTTTGCTATGTTTATGACACTGCCAAGGTTCATGTTCACAGTTACAAAAGTACAAACGATCGCCAGTACTGTTTGTGGCCATTGTGCGTGGTCTCCCTACATCGGCGAGAAGAGTTGCCACTTCAATGCGAGGCCATAACATTCACGACGACTTCGCTGTAGCTATCATCCAGAACAGCAATACTATTGGTCATGTACCACGGGACATTTCCTGGTATTTCCTGCGGAAGATTGGCAGCCAGATGACTTGTATTGTCGACATCAACAGTGACTACTCGATCTAATTATAAAGCTGAAAAAGTTGTGCACGCGTAGGCATGTGAAGGTTAGATATTCCAGAAGACGCTCACCAGGGGGCGGAATAACAAGTCAAAACTACCCTGTGCAGGAACTTCTGCAAAAAAGAGGGGGAGGGCGTATTTTCGAAGGGCGGGACACTATGGTAGTCTTAATGAATTTTTTACTATCCAATTTTGCAGTGAGCTTGGAACCACTATTGGTGCATCAAGGGATGGATTCATTATCTCTGAAAAACTTGACGAATGCATTGATTGAGGTGGACGGTTGGCAGGCACTTGGAGTCCAACTCGACATCAACTACCACAAGCTGAAGGAGTTTGGGAGTCTTCCAACAATCGAAGAACGCAAACTAGCCATGCTTCAATTTTGGCTTGACACTGACTTGCAAGCATCATGGGAGAAGCTGCTCTGTGGCCTCAAGAAGATGGGCCTGAATCGTATTGCACAAGTCATTCAGAGAGAGTACCAGGTACAACCTAGCCACCAAGCTAACATCCCTCCTGTACCTCCTTTCCACCAAGCTGACATTCCTCCTGTACCTCCTAGCCACCAAGCTGTACCCCCTAGCCACCAAGCTGTACCCCCTAGCCACCAAGCTGTACCCCCTAGCCACCAAGCTGTACCTCCTATCCAACAAGCTGTACTCCCTAGCCACCAAGCTGACATCCCTCCTGTACCTCCTTACCACCAAGCTGACATCCCTCCTGTACCTCCTTTCCACCAAGCTGACATCCCTCCTGTACCTCCTTTCCACCAAGCTGACACCCCTCCTGTACCTCCTATCCAATCTGAGCATGTTGCTAGTGCAGCGCCATCATCGTCACCCCCACAAACTAGTGTAGAGAGGAAGAGAGAGGTACAGGGTGAAATTGATACCCTCAAGGGGATGTATGATCATCTTTTTATGAAAACGGTCAAGTCCTTCAAACAGAAAACCGTGGAGACACCAACCTTCCTTTCTGAACTTCGCACTTCGATTGCCATCCTTCCAAGCTCATTGAAGGATGAACACAAACAATTCTTGAAAGAGCATTCTTCCGAAATTGCAAAGGCCACTTCTGTTGATGAGCTCTTCATCACAGTGAACTGCTACAGCGACTTCCTTAACTGCAGCCTTGTAGTTCACGTCATTGACAGATTCGGTGATGATCAGTTGAGGGAAGATCTTCAGGATTACATAGTACAACTTGAAGCCTTTCGTTGCCGGACTAATCTCACCGATTTTGTTGCTGCACATGCAGGAAACCAAGAAATCCCCCCAGATTTCATAAGAGTAGTGCTCAAAATGGGCCCCCAGTGGGAACTGCACACACTTAACGACCTAGAAGAGTTCCGTAAAACTTTGAGAGGAAGATCATTCCTTACTTCATATGCTTTTCGTTTCACGGGAGTAGAAACTGGAAGCATCTTCCTAACATGGAGTGTCCCACGTACCTGCAGTGACTTCCTAGTTTCATCGCTGGACCTTCACTTCCGACAGCAGTACCAGATTGAGGGGGTCACAATTGATGGTGTAGACCTAGCTATAGAGGAGTATGGGATAGACGAGCAAGATCCTGATGCTGTCACCCCGAAAGTAAGTGGTGGTTTGTTCTGCAAAGTAACCTTGCGTAGCTGATATCTCACAGCATGGATAATAGAGCATGGGAACAGGATTGGATCACACATGCACCCTATTCCTAGTGTTGCAGTATGGCATGTTGGCACAGCCTTTGATTGAATGCAGGTTTCGTGTGGCCACCTTTCACCTCTGGTACCAATCAGAGACTGTTCTGAGGCTCCCTATTTTCCATGTTAGATCGACCTTGAACTGGTGTATGCCAAAAGCAGTAACTTTTTCTCCTGACTCATATGGATAAAAGCATGCTTGGGCTGTAAAAAAATGGATCCATCTCTGAAATTGGCACTGATGCACCTGTGGTGCCAAATGGGGACTGTTCTGAGGCTGACCTCTTGTACCATTGGATCGGTGTATGGCTAATGTGGCAACTTATACATGTGAGTAACACGTACTTCTGATGAAACCCACACTCAATTGTGTAAATGTGTGTTTCCAATCCAGTTCCCCGTTCTTTATTATCCATGTTCACAGGGAGTATGTAATTACACTCCTGGTATAGGAAAAATTGTGCTGCGTAATGTAAATTACACTCCTGGTATAGAGAAAATTGTGCCGCGTAATGTATTCTAAATAATTAATAAACGTTTGACTATTTCCGAATGGCCTACAAAGATTCTGACTACACCGTCGTGATCGCTATGATGCAGTGACACAAAATCAAAATAATTGTGCTGAAACTCACTTTGGTGGTAGAGATATGAACGCTTTTGTCTCGCCGTTGGCCGCCATTGCTCGAGCGCTCTCTTCGACTTCCGGTGGCAGTACCGTTCTTAGGAAAGGCACACGAAGATTCTGACCACACGGCCGTGATCGCTGTCGTTCACTGACGCTTACATGCCGAAACTCACCGTGCTGGCTAAGTTGTGAGTGCTGTAATAATGTCTTGTCTTCCTTTTGGTCGCCATTGCTCGCGATCGACTGAGCGTGGTTGCCACGTGGCATGTGCGTTAATTGGAACGAATTGCAGCTTGCGCTCGCGCTACGGCGGGGTTGCAACGCGGCTATGAATGGTACTTGAGACTTGATAGCACTCTATATAATTTCTGATCTTCATCTATCATGGTACTCACGTGATGTGTGATAATTGGAACGAACTGTCACACTTAGCTTGTGCTACCGTTTACCCACGGCTACCAGGAGTGCGGTTGCCCCTCGTAATTAAATAATGTAAATAACGTTTGACTACTTCGGAATGGGCTACAAAGATTCTGACTACACCGTCGTGATCGCTATGATGCAGTGACACAAAATCAAAATAATTGTGCTGAAACTCACTTTGGTGGTAGAGATATGAACGCTTTTGTCTCGCCGTTGGCCGCCATTGCGAGCGCTCTCTCGACTTCCGGTGGCAGTACCGTTCTTAGGAAAGGCACACGAAGATTCTGACCACACGGCCGTGATCGCTGTCGTTCACTGACGCTTACATGCCAAAACTCACCGTGCTGGCGAAGTTGTGAGCGCTGTAACAGTTTCTTGTCTTCTCCTCGGGCCGCCATTGCTGACTCAGCTCAATCGATCGGCGTTGACCTCACGTGGCATGTGCGTTAATTGGAATGAGCTGCAATACCTAGCTTGCGCTACCGTCGAGTCGCAACCGGTTGCAACGCGGCTACCAGGAGTGCGGTTGCCCCTCGATCTGTGATAATTTTAAGTCGTCTCACCCTGATCTATAAAGCATACCCATAATCCATTGTTAGTTAACACTGCATTCATGTTTTATAACAGTGTACTGGTATACTCCTCTCCCACTGTGTTGGAGAGCCCCCTCCACAAATACAATCATGCCTCCAAAATTTAATTGGGGGTCAAAATTAATGTCAACAATGTTTGTGCTGGACCTTCACATGTACATGAATCTCTAAAAGCCCAGGGAGCTGTGCCCCCTTCCAACTACTGCTCTAATGAAGGCACACACCCACTAAAAGACCCAGTTCTACACTTCTGTATTGTTGGGGGATGTGTGTGGGGTTCACCTCCAACATTTGACCCTATAAACTGTTTACAAGGCTGCATTGGCATCCAAAGGCATCATAAGCATAAACTTTTGCAATCATGTCAGTGTGGCATTTACGTTTGTATTCATTAGCTGTGCTGCAATTTTATCATCCCTCTGGTGCTATAATGACAACCACTCGAAGGTGTGTGCAATGCAAGTGGGTTGGTAATGTCACTAAGCACTTTTGTCTTCACGTCAGAGTTGCAGTAGTAAATTTAATGCTATCAGGGCATTACAAATGTGGATTGTGTTGTTTTCTTTGCCAGCATGTGAATGAGTTCTCCGAGGGACTGCTGTGGGCTAGTGGGGAGGGCTGTCTGGAGGATGTGGTCTTCCTCCTCAGCACTGAGGTAGAGGTGAACAGCAGAGACCAGGTCAGACTCTGTTATGTAAATCCGTGGGTGTAGTTAAAATTAGTGATGTGTAACACAGCTATATATACAGGTGAGAATCGGCTGTGACTGCCACAGAATGTGTATATAGTCTGTCATTGCCTCGGCCATTGCACAATATACCGTAGTGTCCCGTAATACGCCCCCCCCCCCCCCCCCCCCCCTCCCATTTTGTACACTGCATCCAGTCCAAAGTGGGGAGGATGCAATTAGTCTCGACTATACGCCCCCTCAAAAAGTTTTTTTTGTGCTGGTACACGAACTATTATGACACTGCCAAGGTTCATGTTTACAGTTACAAAAGTACAAACGATCGCCAATACTGTTCGTGGTCATCATGCGTGATCTCACAACATCAGCGAGAAGAGCTGCCACTTGAACGCGAGGGCCATATCATTCACGACGACTTCGCTATAGCCATCCTCAAGAACAGCAATACTATCGGTCATGTACCACGGGACATTTCCTGCAGAAGAGTGGCAGCGAGATGACTTGTATCGTCGACGTCAACGGTGACTACCGACTGCTGGAAGTTGCGCAAGTGTAGTTTAGTCTCGTGCCCAGACCACACCCCCTCGGGGAGAGATGTCTCTCCCCTCGGGGGGTGTGGTCTGGGCACGAGACTAATCAGAAGACACTCACCAGGGGGCGTTAAAACGAGTGAAACTACCCTGTGCAGGAACTAGCCTCGTACCCAGGCCCACACGCGGAACGCGTGTGGGGCCTGGGAACGAAGCTATGCAGGAACTTGGGCGAAAAGAGGGGGGAGGGCGTATTTTCGAAGGGGGTGTATTAGCGGGACACTACGGTATATAAACTATATTAGTGATGTGTAGCATGCACAGCTACAAGTGAAGTTTGACTAGACTGCCAGCACGGAATATTAGACTGTTATGCACTCTCTGCTGCTACATATAATGCACTATACTGCATTGAGAAGAGTACCTAGAAAATGTTACATGTATATGCATCATAGGTTGGTAAGCCAGCCATGCATTTTTGCATACTTGAGAATCACGAGGACATGGATACAAATCACAGATTCTTGTGGGACTATGGATTGATTCTGTGTCAGTGCTCACCATGCCGAATGCTTGGTTGCTATCCCTCGAGCTGCAGGACTTGTTGCACCACTCATGATTATTACCTGCCTAATACATTAGTATCACAGCTTTCATAAGGTTCATGATACTCATGGACTATGATGGTATGTATGGTAATCGTCTCAGATGGTGTCATGTACCAAATGCCAATTCACTGTTGTCATGTCAGTTTCATGATCACAGTGATGTACTGCTGCTTTTGCTGTTTTCTCTCTCATACATTTAGTGGGGAAGTACTGGACTGATGCTGGCCAGTGGGGGTGGCCACCTGGATGTGGTCAGGGAGCTGCTGAAGGCCCAGGCAGACGTAAATGCACAGGATGAGGTATGCAATCTCCAGTGACTCTTGGTAGGGAAATACACAGTTGCAAAACCTCACAGCCCTATGGAAAGCCATGCAAAAATTCTGACTACATTGACGTGGTTGTGATTTTCTACTAACACAAACATAATTTTCAGAGACTTACCATGGTTGCAGAGTTTGAGCGTTAGGGTGTTCCTGTACAGCCACCATTTCAAAAGCCCACTCAAATTAATTGGAGCAAGCCGTATGTATACTAGAGGCAAACATTTTCTCCCAATAAGGATTTAGTGATGGTCTGTCACATTATTCAACCTCTCGAAAAAGCTAAGAAACAAGGAGAATGCCATTAACCAGGCTCAGTCCCATCCCATGAAAAATGTAGAATTTAGGGATGGGATGGGACTGAGGCTGGTTAATGGCATTCTCCTTGTTTCTTCGCTTTTTCGAGAGGTTGAATAATTCCAAATGTGACAGGCCATCACTAAATCCTTTTTAATTTTTGGGAGAAAATTTTTTGCCTCTAGTTTGTGTACTTTTTTGAGCGCATGAACTGCGCAACTTCTTAGCTACATACAACGTCACCGTAAGGGTACAGGGGTACTGAGCCTGATGTCAGATTTTACATGTTAGCCTCGTTCCTCTTGACCTTCTGCTGGGCACTGAGCAGGCTGTGATGCTTCATTCTATATTTCCACTAATAATACTAGTGGAATGCAGGACATTGGGGGGCGAGCCTGAGCAAAGTGCATGCACCGGGACATGCAAGGAGCAGTTGCACTGTCATCAGAATGTGACTGGGCAATGATCATATATAGGCGACAGAAATTATGGCACTAAACATACACTTGTACACATCACAGCAACTGTGAGCTTTTATAGCTGAAGCCGGCACTCCAGCAGCAACCGGCATCACCGCCCGGCCCGGCGGTAGCTATAGGCCCACGAGCAGTCACCGTCTGGTCCGCGGAGTGTCGCCACCGAGGAGGCAGAATGTTCGTGGTGCTCTAGCCAATGTCCACGAGTGGTCTCTCCTTCTTTGTTGTCGCCATCGTCCGTCGAACAGGTAGCTAGACGGTTCACGAGTCCTTGCATCGAGGAGGTGCGTGCTAGAGTTCGTTGAATTTAAATATTATTGTGCACGTGCAAGTTAAATTCGCTGATTTAAAATTTACCGTAATTGCAAGTCCAAGCAAGCAAGCAAGCAAGCAAGCAAGCAAGCAAGCAAACATACACACGCACTGCGCAATGAAGTCACGCTAGTGTGGGGCTTGCTCAGGCTCGCCCCAATTATTCCATGCATTTTTGTTGTGATCAATGTTTATCTTGTTGCCTTTGTGGACGTGGGGGTGGGGCATTCAGATCGGAGGGCTCGATGGCAGTCGTGCACGTCATGTGCTTGCTATGGCTCCAAGTATTCCAAAACTCTAGCCTCACTTACAGTTCTGGTACATGTTCTGCACTGTAGTTACGTCATGAAAAGAAAGCCACGCCTCCACGCGATGGCATAGTCACGATAGATCTTGGCAAGAACTGGTTGGTAGAAATTCCTTGCAGCGGTAGTGAGGCGACGAAAGCGATGTTGTTCTGTGAGTGAACTAGCTCAGGAATTGCTTTTGTTAGCCAGCTATGCTAGTCAATGAGAAAGAAGAAAGAAGAAGAAAGAAGATCAGGACGAAATCGGAATTTTACAGCGACTTGTTTCTCGACTACCACATACTCTCAGGTACATTTGCGAGTGTTTTTGTGAACTGCTAGGCAGTATCATTCTGTCTGCATGCTTGGTTTGGGGGGTAGTAGCTTCTTTGGCCGTTTCCCTGCTGGTGCATCAGTATGGTATTTTGAAATTTCCTTGGCCATCCCTAAATAGAGAACGCTACCACGTTCTCTGATATGAATAGTCTCACAGGCCAGCCCACTTCCTCATGGGGAGGGAAGGGTCTGGTCAACTGCATATGCAACTGTTGTCCCGATGCACTGGATACTGCCACTGAATCAGAGGACAGTATTCAGTCTTGTGATACCTTGACACTCCCCAACTTTGTTAACATCTAAGTGCGAATTGATAACGACATCAGTACTATTAGTATCGTAGTACCATTGAAGTAGCAACGAGTATGAGATATGGAGACTTGAGGAAGAGCAGGTGCTAGCTGTGTCTGAGTTTGTGAGAGGATAGGATGTCTTTGTTGCTCTGCCGACTGGATACGGCATAAGCCTTTGCTATGGTTGCCTTCCTGGCATCTTTCAACGGGTCAAGGGATGACAAGACAGTTCTGTCACCACTGGTTGTTATCATGAAGGACCCGGTAGCCTTGTTTGAGTAGTCAACATTTTGCAGTTTGCATGGACACTGTGACTGAGTATACCAGAGCTTGGCCTGCAAGGTTGTCAGGTTTGAAGATCAGGAGAGCACTCCCGGTGTGAGCTATCTCACTGCATCAGGAGAGGCAGGGTGGACACCTGTTCGGCATTGGCGACCCCGGAGGAGGTCTCAAACATCTGATAGCACTGATCAAGAGGATGATGAGCACAACTTTTATGCCAAGCCCTAGATGTTGTTGGCCAGGCTCGTGAGGGATTGAAAGTCTGGAAATGGTGTATACACTCTCCAGCATATCCTGGATCCCGATCATTCCCACACCTGTTGCTACATGACCTAGAATGCAGTATCCTATATAACAGAGTTGCATTTGGAGGGTGTTCGAGTCTTTGCTGTCCCTCCTTGAAAGATATGCAGGAAGTAATTGTATACCAGGCAACTTGTGCCTCTCCCCTCACTTTGCCATGCTACGATTTTGTCCCCCGTTGAATGATTTTCTAGATGAAACACCACTTAATGTGACCTAAATGGATTGCATACCTTGTATTAGCATTTTGTGTGTGCTATGTGCTAGTGATTGCATCCTTGCTATAGAGAAAATATACTTCTTGCATAACTATGTTGAACAAACGTATAAGAGTGTGTACCATAGAGACTGGTTAAAAGGCGCATGCGCTTATCGCATCATAGATAATCTATGATCGCATGCTGCAGCAAGAAAGTATGCACTTATTATGAGTATGCGCTTATTAGTGACAACGATCCCGATCATGGCAAGCTGACGGAGATGCTATGTGTCTGCACAAGAGTGTTGTGTATCTACAAGGGAGTATGGTCCCCTAACTGCATGTCGGTGGCGAGATACTTACACGCGAGGACAGAAATCTGTTGTCATATCAGTTTCATGATCACAGTGATGTACTGCTGCTTTTGCTGTTTTCTCTCTCGTACATGCAGGAAAGAATGACTGCACTGATGCTGGCCAGTGTGGGTGGCCACCTGGATGTGGTCAGGGAGCTGCTGAAGGCCCAGGCAGATGTGAATGCACAGGATGAGGTATGCAGTCGCCAGTGACTCTTGAGAGTATGCTACACTCCTGGTAGGGAAATACATAATCTATCGAGCTAGACCAATATTCTCTCGCTTTCCGGAAGCCCCGCCCCCAACTTCCGGAGCGAGAGAAATTTGGTCTAGCTCGATAGACTAGGAAATACATAATTGTGAAACCTCACAGCCCTCGAGAAAGCCGTGCAAAAATTCTGACTACATTGACGTGGTTGTGATTTTCTACTAACACAAACATAATTTTCAGAGACTTACCATGGTTGCAGAGTTTGAGCATCAGGATGTTCCTGTACAGCCGCCATTTCAAAAGCCCACTCAAATTATGCACATTAATGGGAGCAAGCCGTATGTATGAATAGTCTCACAGGCCAGCCCATTTCCACACAGGGAGGGAAGGATCTGGTCAACTGCATATACAACTGTTGTCCCAATGCACTGGATACTGCCACCGAATCAGAGGACAGTATTCAGTCATGTGATACGTTACCACTCCCCAACTTTGCTAACCTGTTTAACGTCTAAGTGCGAAATCGATGTCGACATCAACAGCTTACAGTACTATTAGTATTGTAGCATCAGCAGAGGATTGACCATTGAAGTAGCAACGAGTATGAGGGAGTATTTTGTATGCAAGGCAACTTGTGCCTCTCCCCCTTACTTTGTCATGCTACGATTTTGTCCCCGTTTGAACTGAAGTGAAACACCACTTGTTACCTGAATGGATTGCATATCTTGTATTAGCAACTTATGCATGCTAGTGATTGCATCCTTGCTGCAGAGAAAATATAGTTCTTGCATAACTATGTTGAACAAACGTATAAAAGTGTGTATTGCAGATGAATCCATTTTTAATTACTTCAACAGTGCAAGCTATCTCCTAAGCAAACTTTGCATGATGTGGGCCTGTAGGTAGCATTGTTCCCAGGCTCTCTCCTCCCTGGTTTTGAGGAGAGAGGCTAGCCTGTAGGCCAACTAGACCATGCACTTGATAAATCAGTCTCAATGCCATCCATACACCACCTCATCCTGTCCAACCGAGTTTTTGATAGTAGTTAGGAACATGCACTCCACTGCTCCTGCATGTGCATGTATAGGTACGTAGATGAGTGAACAACGCTGGATACTGTGTATCCATTGCTGAATAATACTGTACATGAGGTGTACACCTTTCAATTGTTGCCTTGTTTCATATTCATCAACATGTGTTGTTACTGTTTTGCTCTCATTGTGGTCCTCAGTATGGCTGGACTGCCCTCATGGAGGCTTGTCTGTATGGTCACACTGACACTGTACATGCTCTGGTTTCTGGTGGAGCACAAGTAGACCTGCAGGATGTGGTGAGATGTAGTATCTGTGTCCTGTGGTAGTGTATTACTAGGGAGATGCTTATGTCATCGTGGGGTGAGCCTGAGCAAGCAGCATGCATGTTGTAGTTTAAGATGCCATCACATGCACCCCTGAATTGTAGCTCATGGTGCTGTAAGTTGCAACACGTACATGGGCAGCAGTTTCATCATGAGAGAGAGAGAGAGAGCATAATTGAATGAAATTTGCACGAGGATATAATACAAGAACGCTCCAATGCTCCAGCCTAGAGGCCTTTTAAGCTAAAACTCCAGCCTGAAACTCTTTCCAGGCTGCCTTCCTGCAGCTAGCCCCCCCATTCTGCGTCCTTTTGCAGTCACGTCTCTCACTGTAGCCATTGAAGAGGTAGGGCCATGAGTGGTCCCAGTCTTTGTTGTAGCCATCAAAAAGAGGCACTCAGTGTGAATCATGAATGTCTCCAACTCAAGCGACATGAATTGATTTCTCGGTGAAGTAATTTGAATTTTGCCCATGTTGTAAGGAACATTTTCCGTTGTCTGCGGAAGAGTGCGTTTACGGTAAGGACACTGTACCGACCGTACGTACATACGGCAAAACAAAGCTGACTGATCTGTGTGGGGCTCGCTCAGGCTCGCCCCAACAACCAGGTGCAAATGGTATTGTTGCAAGTGTTGCTGGCTAATACCACTAGTGGCAGAGTGCTTGCCTTGTAGGTGTCACCGAAACCATCACAACACCATTACTAGTTTCTGTTCAGTAGGTTATGTCCTGCAGCTGTCTCAGAGATACTCTGGTAGAACACAGTCCAGTTGAACTTGTTCACGTTATTCACCTGACAGCATCACAGTAGACAACAATGTCACATGTGACACTGATAGGTGACAGATGATACAACTGTACTCAGTTCCATCAGAACAAATCACAATTTCTGGTGTAATTTTATACACATCACTGTATTCTGGTGTTCCACAGGATGGACAAACAGCACTCATTAGAGCAGCCCAGAATGGCCACACTGAGACAGTGAGTGTACTACTGGAAGCTGGGGCAGATGTGAACCTCCAGGAGAAAGTAAGGGAACCTGTTTATTGTAAAAGTATGATGACATTGTAATCATTGGTGGCACTGTGAAGCTGCATGTTATGCTGTGACCTATAATAGCTGGTTACATAACCTCTCCAGTTTGTGCAAGCAGAACAATTGCAGTACTCCATGTGAAAGACCAATACTCTCAACCAACCACCATATCCGGAAATGACTGCACACCTGCTACTGTATTGCTGTCTTCACTCAGTGCTAGCTAGACAATAGCGTTGTGCACTTGTGTGTGTGCTTACATAACACACTGTGATG
Organism: Axinella damicornis; assembly: GCA_963931865.1. NCBI lineage: Eukaryota > Metazoa > Porifera > Demospongiae > Axinellida > Axinellidae > Axinella > Axinella damicornis. Next base: position 19,948,530 of record OZ007505.1, on the reverse strand, counting down.
TCACTAGAGATACGTATAGTGGCCACTTGTTGCCTTGCATCAATGTCTCTGTATTCCTGCATCTGATGAAGCCTAGAAGGCTGAAATTGTGGTGTTGAACTTGCAGCAGTATCCAGAGGAGGTTGGACACATTTACTGCGCACGTGCATGACTGTGCGCTACACTTGAGCGGAAATAATTGCGTCTTTTACATTCCTAACCGTAACAGCCTCGTTCCCATGTCAACATGGCCTGGGTAAATCTGCAGTGCCAATGAGAAACAAAGCTACAGCTGGGGATATTGAAATGTTTCAGGTTGGGAAGGCTTCCAATTGGAGTACCAGGAGTGCCTTGTAGTGCTTGCTTCTCCACTATTGCACGTGGCCAATCCTTCAAAAGGCCGTACAGCCTGAGTGACCCAGAGGTTGATGGTGTATTAATAATTGGGTGTAATTGTCTGTGACACTAAAACAGTTCTGTACATTTGACCACTTGCCACTAGTTACAAAGACTTGCAACATCACTTTTTGCATGAACTACCAGTGTTCAGTCCTGGAGTTGACAGACAATGTGGCGATTTGTATTTCAAGAACACATGAAAGCTATCTACTGCAAAACTTTGTTTGACAGCTAGACCGCACCAAGAGTGTATTTGACCGCACCTACTGACAAGCTTACTTGATAATGCTACATCATCGGTATGGTGTATGTTAGCCTCGTTCCCACCTGGGAATGAGGCTAGTACATATTGACTCTCATCTAACTACCTGGCAGTACCACATCCTGTCCAGCCCACTCTACTGTGGTAGTGATTATAGGCACATTTCCACTCCACTTCTCCTGCATGTACATGTACATGTAGATTAGTGATATCCGTTGCTGCCTCAGAGAGTAAGTATACGATACCAGCTATTGTTCACTCCTGGAGTTGACAGACAGCGTTGAATGAATCCGTTTGTACCTTAAGAACACGCATGCTATCCACTGCAAAATCTTGTATGACAGCTAGTACACACCTATACCGACTTCACAATGCTGCATCATTAGAATGATGTATGTGTACATTCTGACTCTCAATACGACCCACTACGTATTTGCTTGGCAGTAGCACATCCTGTCCAGCCCACTTTACTGAGGTAGTAATTAGGGTCAGTGGACATTTCCACTCCACTTCTCCTGCATGTACATGTAGATTAGTGATATCCGTTGCTGCCTCAGAGAATGAGTACCTCACGGGAAGTGTACACTTTTCAATTGTTGCCTTGTTTCATATTCATCAACATGTGTTGTTACTGTTTTGCGTTCCTCACCTGGTTGGCTGGACTGCCCTCATTTGGGCTAGTAGCTATGGTCGCACTGACACTGTACGATTTCTGGTCACTGCTGGAGCACAAGTAGACCTGCAGGATGTGGTGAGATGTAGTATCTGTGTCCTGTGGTAGTGTATTACTAGGGAGATGCTTATGTCATCATGGGGCGAGCCTGAGCAAGCAGCATGCATATTGTAGTTTAAGATGCCATCACAATCACATGCACTCCTGAAATGTGCATGAGGATATATACAAGAATGCTCCATTGCTCCAGCCCAGAGGCCTTTCCAAGCTACCATCTCAATCGCACCTCTGCATGCTGTTCAGACTTGAAACTCCATGCAGCCTGAAACTCTTTCCAGGCTGCCTTCCCATAGACTAGTCTTCCCACCCGTTCTGGGTCCTTTTGCGGCCACGTCTCTCGCTGTAGCCATTGAAGAGGTAAGGCCATGAGTGGTCTCTGTAGCAATCAAAAGGAGGCACTCAGTGTGAATCGTGAATGTCTCCGCGACATGAGTGATTTCTCAGTGAAGCAATTTGAATTTTACTCATTATTTGCGGAGTGCATTTACGGTAAGGACACTGAACGGGCAGTACGTACATATGGCAAAACAAAGCTGAGTGATCTGTGTGGGGCTCGCTCAGGCTCGCCTCAACAAACAGATGGTATCGTTGCAAGTGTTGCTGGCTAATACGACTAGCGTCAGAATGCTTGCTTTGTAGGTGTCACCGAAACCATCACAACACCATTACTAGTTTCTGTTCAGTAGGTTATGTCCTGCAGCTGTCTCAGAGATACTCTGGTAGAACACAGTCCAGTTGAACTTGTTCACGTTATTCACCTGACAGCATCACAGTAGACAACAATGTCACATGTGACACTGATAGGTGACAGATGATACAATTGTACCCAGTTCTATCAGAACACATCACAATTTCTGGTGTAATTTGATACACATCACGTCTGGGTGACTGTATTCTGATGTTCCACAGGATGGACTAACAGCACTCATTATAGAGCAGCCCAGAATGGCCACACTGAGACAGTGAGTGAACTAGTGGAAGCTGGGGCGGATGTGAACCTCTAGGAGAAAGTGAGGGAACCTGTTTATGTATGATGACATAGTAATCATTGGTGGCACTGTGAAGCTGCATGTTATGCTGTGACCTATAATAGCTGATTACATAACCTCTCCAGTTTGTGCAAGCAGAACAATTGCAATACTCCATGTGAAAGACCAATACTCTCAAGCACCCACCATATCCGGAAATGACTACACACATACTACAGATTGCTGTCTTCACTCAGTGCTAGCTAGACAATAGTGTTGTGCACTTGTGTATGCTTACATAACATACGTGTTCTGGTCACTGCTGGGGCGCATGCAGACCTGCAGGATGAGGTGAGATGTAGTATCTGTGTCCTGTGGTAGTGTATTACTAGGGTGATGCTTATGTCATCGTGGGGCGAGCCTGAGCAAGCAGCATGCATGTTGTAGTTTAAGATGCCATCACATGCACCCCTGAATTGTAGCTCATGGTGCTGTGTGTGCTTACATAACACACTGTGATGTCACTAGACATATAGTGGCCACTTGTTGCCCTGCATCAATGTCTCTGTATCCCTGCATCTGATGAAACCTAGAAGGCTGAAACTGCCAACATATGGTGTTAAACTTACAGCAGTATCCAACTAAACCGGACACATTTTCTATACGCTGCGCTTGAGCAGGAATAATTGCGTGTTTTACATTCCTAACCGCAATAGCCTCATTCCCACGTCAACATGGCCTGGGTAAATCTGCAGTGCCAACGAGAAGGAAAGCTACAGTTGAGGATTTTGAAAGGCAGGAGTGCCTTGAAAACGCTTCAGGTTGGGAAGGCGTTGTAGCGCTGGCTTCTCTGCCATCACACGTGGCCAATCCTTCAAGTGGTGGCCATACAGCCTAAATGACCCATGGGTTGACAGCGTATTTGGGGTGACATCTTGTGAAATGTTTCCCTACTCAGTGGGTAGTGAAAGGATTATGACACAGGAGTTCACACTGCATGCACTGCACTGAGCGCCTAGTGCTAGCGCCTCGCGTTGAGGCTTACTCATAGCCATTATGTCATTTGTGCCGAAGATCAAAATCGCCAAATTTAGAATTCGGCAATTTTTCCCACTAGCGTAAACCACCAATTATCGTCACCTGAATTTGCATGATTTGCAGCATCGTCTAGGAACGGTTCCAGGACACCAAACTTGCACCGATGTATAGACCGTCACGCCCTCTATTAGCCCTACCACCTTTAAAGCTGTTACGTATTTCCGGCTTTTAGCGGTGCACTAGCGAATGCAACCTCACGCAAATCAATTATCGGCACCCTGTACGTATTATCGTCACTGCCTAGTACTCCCATAGATAATCCTGGGTCAATTATCGGCACATGCTGATAGCATCGACTCACCTCCATCCCCTGAAGGCCACAAAAATCCACCATAAATCCCCCAGGTTCATGACCATTTTATCTATCACCCAGTGAAAAAACCACCAAAGCATGCAACCCCTTCAATATATGAATTTTTGAATAAAATTCGTTCATCACACTACACAGTAAAAGCAAAACAATTCTCTTTCTTCCACATCCAGTACTTGGCACATTCGTGGAGCCATCTCTTGCACACGCACTCCACCCATTCTGATCCAGCACAGTCATGCTAGTCGTCCTCAAAAGTCTGAACCAGTCGCGGGAGAGGATCCAAGGTCGTGGTCTCCCCCTACCCTACTTTTGATTAGACATGAACAGCCCTACAACATAAAATGGCTAAAAGGACAGTAAATAACACCCAGTTACAACGTTTTAAACAAAGACAAACCTTCTGCAAAGCTTTAGTCTTGTAAACAGCTTGCGCGACGATGACGTAGGGTGAACGGAATCCGTATTTTCGCCGTGTACTCTCCGTTTACTAAGCGCCGATAATTGGTATGCCGGGTGCCGATAATAAAGTCATGCCGATAATTGATGGTTTACGCTATATGGTATTCAGCAATTTGCTGCTTATAGGTGTGTGGGTGTGGTCTACACAGGAAATAATGTAATGTTCAAAGTGAAGTGTTCCCACAACGGACTCAAACAGGCAAGTAGACAGTGCGATCATAGAGCAACTTTGACGATGACGGTGCCCGTCCAGTCCCGTATAGTTTATCCTGTGATATGCGTAAGTGTCCCAAGACTATAGCTGTAAATTTGTGACAGAAGGCAGATCGAACGCATTCTCATACAATGTACATGTGGAGCAGTTTGAGAAGCCATACAAGTGCTGGGCAGTTTTGGGTCAATAATGGAGGATTTAATGACTAGTGATGACACACTATATATTTCTGCTGAGGTTGAGAAGTGCCTTCGACAGTCATACAGTCGTAAAGCGGGTACTATGTAAACACAGCCAGAGTCTAAACTTCTACCAATACAGCACTCTTGGTACCACAACTCTCAATCACATACCGTATAGCGGGTAATTTTTTGCGAGGTTCAAATTTTCGCGTTTTTCGCGACCGGTTGCCCGCACGCGAAAATTTGTGCCCGCAAAAAAAAAAAAATTCCATCGAACTTTTTGTCACGTAGTACCTGAACTAGCTAGCCATGTCACTGCAACGCTACTTTCAACGTGCGCAAGGGCTGCCATCCCCCAAGGGACCTTAGTCGGCCACCGTCAGCCCCGCTGCCAGCTGCTAACCAAGAAGTGAGCAAGCAACAGCAGAGCACACTGTCTAGAGGAAGCTATAGCAAGATCTCGAGCGTGGCCCACAATCATCTCGCCTTTCATCAATGCCACTGCGAATGGATCCTCAGAAGTAGCTCGCTTCCTCCACACTGAAATACCCGCTCAGTTCTGCAGTAGTCGCCATACACAAAATTGACACGTGAAGTGATTCTTGACCCGGTACCAGTACCGTTAGCGAAATTAAAAATCGCGAAATGTTTTTTCAGAACGGTTTTCTGGAAGATTCGCGAAAATTTAAACCCGCGAAAATTACCCGCTATACGGTACTCACATCACACGTACAGACCCTATACTCAGTATATATCTTCCCCCCTCCCCCCATGCAGACTGTTCGTGACTGTGTGCTGGCAACTGGCCGGCTCTTGAGGGCTCTCTACAATAGGCTGGAGGAGAAGATCTTCAGGACACAGAAGAAGGAACTGGCCAGGAGGACCCAGGGTCTTGACCCAGAGTTCCCCCTCCCCAGCACTCCCGGGAGGAAGGGGGTGAGGGATCCCCAGGAACACACACTACAGGAATACATGCCAAGATCTGCTCACTAAAGTACTTGACCTCATGTCACTCACAAATTGCTATTTCATGCTGTATCATTACTTCCCACAGCTATTCCTTTGTACACACACACACACACACACACAATACATAGAAGCATTGTACTAATAAGTGTTAATTTGACTGACCTGTTTCTGTAGAGGAAATTGTGTGTAAGATCATGGAAGGGGGCATAAAGAAGACAGTGATCCCATGTTTCTTTAAATTTGTGACTGCACTTTTCAAGCTTCAATTAGAGCCATGCACTGGAGTCATGCAGCTCCAATCCCTAGACTCGCAGGTTTTTGGGTGCATCGTGAAGAACGATGGATTGCCGGGTTTAGACTGGCTGACAGGATCAATCTCAATAATTAGACACACTATACAGAGTGTTAATTTGAGGCAGCAGCATCCATAAATCATACTCATACTCAGCACACTATAATAATATAGTGCCAGAGTATGTGACACGCATGCACTGGCTGGAGTAATATACGTATATTATACGTATATTACTCCAGCCAGTGCATGCGTGTCACATACTCTGGCACTATAGAGGTATAACTATAGCTACCATTAATTCCTGGTTCTCAAAATGGTAGGCATTGATCCATGCATCCAAGTATTACATTTTGTAGCCTTCTCTTTTAGGTATATAGCTCTCGCTGAATATAATTATGGTTGTATGCAAATGCTACAGTTTCACAACAGCAGTTAGCTAATGGTATTATTATAGTTTATATTGGTTGTCTTAATTAAGTGAACCAGCATGGTTCCATGCAGAGTCCATAGAGGTTGTGGAAATGATACAGTGGATGAGGGAAGTGGGAAATTATACCACTGGAGATATTCTGAGCCTTCTGTAATATAGTGGAGCTCACTAGTGTTGTGATTGATCACAAGTTTATGAAACTGCATGATGCTGACTGATTGAAGTATAGTACCGACAGTCATTAATTATAGAATCATGATCAGACAACCCTCTACTTGTGTCAAACACATGACTGTGTGCTATAATCTGTTTGACTCATTTCTATCGCCCCAGAAGGTATATATGAAGCTATATATCGTACTGTTTCCCGTGAATAACTTTGTAACATGTGGCCAGCCCTAGCTCTCAGGAAACATAGCATCCAGCAGACAGTATATAGCACAGCTGCTTCCGGGCAAGCAGAGATACAATTCATACACCACTGCAGAGGTCATGGGGGTATTTCAGGGCTGGCACATTAGGACAATGCAGGAGACACAACTCCTCGCTAATAATGATAACCGTTAGGTGGTAGTGAAAAGGAAGCAATTGCATGGTCCAACATATACAATTGGCAGATTGAACTTTGTAGGTAATTACCAGGAACTATGTAGAGATCAATTTGCTCAGTGAAGCCATGGCCATATTGTAGCATGTAATATGAAACAGTCATGTTTCAGGGATTCTAGCATCACTGATCATCTGATTGCATGAGCTGCATGAGGAGAAAGAATGTATCAGCTGACAATGTAAGATATGATTATGGCTTTGCAGACTAATAGAGCCAGAATATGTACGTTTGCTTCATTAATCGGGCAGATGGGCCTGAAAATTAAATGAATAAATGTTGATACCAAGCGGCTGCATGCTCAAAAGCCAGCGCTACAGCATCTCAGATGCCTGCAGATCCTAAGAGGCAATGTAAAGTGGAATTTGCAGGTATATGTGCTTTTAACAGTACAGCTACAGAACAAAGCATGATCAATTGTATGCCATCAATGGACCATTGTTTATCTTTATGGCTGTGCCAGATGGGAAATTGGAGCTTGTGAAGGTATTTGTTGGAAGGGGCAGTTGAAGATATTGGTAATGGCAACAATTTACTTGGCCATCCAAAATTTGCCTATATAGTGTGAAACAGGTTCCAATGCTGAGGTTCCGTTTATGATTTGCACTTCTTTAAGGATTTACTTGGTGGATCCTGCATACACGTGCCAGAATACATGTATTTATGAAGCGCAGAACAGCAAACGCTTTGAGAGCTAACAAAGTAGCACTAGCCTAAGCAAGACAAATCTACTGAGGATCTTGTGAAAGGGAACAAATTTTAGATAGATCTTGACATGTATGCTGGAAAAAACACACTGGATGCAAATTTAACATCAAACCAATAAAGAGACAAAGTTAGTCGTGCTTCAGTTTAGTACACTCTTTATTAGGTGCTGTATTGCTGTCTTTCAAAGGTGGTTTGCAGTGGTATATGTCTAGTTCAAAATAATACTTGTAAATTTTGGATCGCGATCTGTCTCTGTGGTGATTTTGAGGGTCTCCGATCTTCCGATGTTTCGAAGTTGTTGTAAACGTAGCCTCCATCCATGCCATTTCAATGTCCTTGTCTAAGATCTTGAGTTCTGTAAGCCTCTTGAGGTGTCTTTGATAGTTGCAGTGGTATTCTGGGACAGTCAGGGATCCAGTGTACACCTGTCAATGAATGAGTGTGTGACTATCAAGGAACATGCATCAATAAACCTCTGTGAAGGTGTACAAATTTGTACACCTTCTGTGAAGGTGTACAAATTTGTACACCTCTGTGAAGGTGTACAAATTTGTACACCTCTGTGAAGGTGTACAAATTTGTAATCCTGGTGCAATCGGCAACAGGAAAAACAGACACGCGGGAACAGAAATAGAGTTAAACTAAATCATTAACCTATTAAAACTTATTAACCCCTTCCCACCCAATGACGTCATATGGCGTAATGACATTCAGCTTCATGATGTCACATCCGGCAATGTCCTTGGGAGAGCCAGCACAAAGCACGGGGCAGGGGGAGGTGCACCCGAAGGGTGCAAACAGCATGGCCGCGTCTGGGCTCAGCTTTGAACAGCCCTTGGTTGGAGCCGGGTAGGCCATTTCTCGGGTTTTAAGCATAAATGGGCTTAGAAAACAGTGGTCTCACCTTGCAGAGCCTCAAATTCCAGTGTTCAAGGCTGATTTTTCTGCTAGAGCGAGTCACCGACCGTCACCCGAGCATCTTGATTGCGTACACGTTAACGAGTGGGTGTGGTCAGAATCATGAATGTGGAAAGCATGGCCTTGCGCAGTTCTGTGTGAAGTTTTGAGCGTGAAAACCGATGGGAACCTTATCTAGGGTATGTTTAAGTAGATTACAAGCTAAAAAACTGACCTCCATAGTCTGTGGGTGGTAAAGGGATCATTATATGTATAACACAAAACACGAAAACATGGACACACGGGAACAGAAACGGGAACGGAAACAGAGTTAAACTAATTAACCTATTAACCAAAGATCATATAACACAAAACTCGGTCACCAGATGAAGCAGACCCGGTCACCAGATGAAGCACACCCGAGGCGTCATAGATACACTGTAATCTGATCTACACACAACAGATACAGGACAGATGGCTATAGGCTGTAACAGCTACTGCCTGGACACTCAGATAGAACTCCCTCTGGCAAAGCCTCAGTGAAGCATCTCTGCTGCGTGGGATACGTAGCCATCGGTGGCATGGACAAAGTCACATATGAAAGCCCACACGAAATCACTCTCTAGCACTCGGTAGGCGTGTTCAGACTCACTGAGCAGCGCCAGGCTCGAGCGCTTGCAACTTGACTCGTAACTTGTTTCCATTTCCATTCCTGTTTCCGTTCCCGCATGTCCATGTTTTCCATTTGCCCCTCCCTAAGGGTGTATAAAAGTGTAGTCTTCCACCTTGGTGGCAAATTTGCACATAGGTAACTAATCGTGCAGTATAGTCAACTCCTGGGCAGCCGATATTATGTACGCAATAATTGATTCGGAATAGGCATCACAAAGATTTGGTCTTGCACTGAGATATGAAAGGCAAGCTTGAAACGTGGTCAATAATTACTGGCAGCTTACTATGGGATCAATCAACACTGGGATACACATGTAGCTACCAATGATGATCATTTTGCTCATCAGAAAGCTGTAGAGACTATACTTACTACATGAACTTACACTCTTGCATGTCTCTCTCCGGTCAACAGAGATGCATCCGTGCGGTCAGGGTGACTCTTTGCTCAGCAACCAGCCTCTGCAGTGATCATTCATCAGCGGGTTCAGAGTGGCGACTTTCCGAAACGAGATACATGGTCCTGGACCTTCGCTGTGCGTGTATAGAGCTCGATCTCGTTCGGGGCTAGGAACAGACTGGCTCGATAAGCTAGCTAGCTAGATAGCCTGCCTAGCGCCTAGCGGCCAGGTGATTAGCTCGGTGTCACGTGTTCATGCTGCGGTTTCTAATTTTTAATTTTACTTTGACACGTGGCACTGTCGTTTATACAGCTACAGCTGTGACAGCAAACTCCGTTTCCCTTTGGCCAATTGGTCGGTCGGTATGCCACCAGGACACCGAATGCGAATCCCTTCCATAGTCGAGACGATGGTAGCTACGTGAAGGCAAGGAGGAACGGAACCCCTGTTTAGGGAAAGGAGACCTCGAGGAGCAGTGGAAGATCAAGCCGTTATCAGTGGTAAGAATACATTTTCCCCCCTTACTAAGTTCGATATTGCTGCATGTCTAGTGCGGTCTGATTACACGATAACTCTTCTCAAATGGATTTACTACAGCTGCACTCTCAAAATCCTAGCTTCAAATTGTGTGGGAGATTTGTAACTCCAAATAGGGCACATTGTGCTAGTGGGAAATGACGAAAGGGGAGTGTGATGTATGGGACCGACCAGGTTGGGGAGCCTGAGGACGAAGGAAGGGGATGCAGTGCATTGGTGGGAAACCTCCCATATTTGTTGCATATAGCCCATGTAGATGTAACTAAAATGTGTACAAGTAGTTTGGTGCTGATATCCTGGAACCCACTTGCAACTCCAGCATGTTCATATATAGCAAAGAAAAGTTTGCCCTGCTTCAGTCAGCTCTAATTAGAACGCCTTGCCTACAAACTCTTCACAGGTAAAGGTAAAGTGTAGTCTCGTGCCCAGACGTCCACGCCCACCTGTGGAGAATGTCTGGTGCTGTGGTTTGAGTTACATTTCTTGTCACAGAGACGTGTCCAGCGTAGGTGTAATTGAAGCGCTGATTGCACTAAGAATGCAATTATCAGAGAAATTTGAAGATAAACGCTCCTTTCTGTACTATTTGTCATACAGCCCTACCTTTGAACAAGTAGTCAGCGACGTCCCCTAACCCCCGAAACATCGGGCTGCTAACAGAAGGGCGGTGGACTTCTTCTTTTTTCCGATATTGTCGTAAACCATTGTTCGAGCCAAAAAAAGAAGAATGGACAATTACAGTAATTGCATGTTGAACGCACTTCCGGTATCGGAAAACAGTCGCCATTGCTTGCTTTAACGTGTCAGCGTGTGTCGTTAGTACGGTAGTCCGAGTTGCTAGATAACTTGGTGTTTCACTACAAGCTACTGAGTGGGAGCGTCACCGGCAGCGTGGCCCGGACTTGCCGTCATCGTTGGTTGCTGGATAGACCGTCGACGCCTCTGTCAGGCTCTGATCTGAGACTAGACACAGCACTGGCACAATAACCACAGGTTAGTAGCGATCATGTACGGCATACGTTGTACTATTTCCGCCTGCTCAACCGTCCACTGACTCGCTAAACTTGGCAGGCCTACGATCGAGAGTCCCAGGCTTGTGGGGCTAGACCGCTCTGCGCGCGCAGTGTGTACTGTGTAGCTATAGTAGCTAACTATACTTGGTCAAGTCTATTAAAGACTCCCTGATTTGGTGCAGCTGCTAACTGGGGTACTGGCGGCATACAGAATGTGTTTGTACTCCCCAGCACAGCAGTGAGTCGTCAATATCAGGAGGCGACTGTTTAGCTGTGCATGTGGCCGGCTGTACACGCAAGCGCTTAACACCGCACCAGCGTGCATACTTAATTAATTGACCATTCTTTTTTTGGACTGCATTTTTGGTGATCCGGTAGTCCGGCTTTTGCACACACCTCCTAATTGCCATGTTCTAACTGCCTCTAATTGAACACACCTGGGAGTTAGAACACAGTCTGCACTACTCAGTGCCTTTGATTTGTATGGCTGCCATGGTACAAACATTTGTAAACTGCTGCAACATTCTGTGATGAATCAGGCAATGCCTGAAGGTGTACAAATTTGTACACCTGCAACTGCTGCAACATTCTGTGACGAATCAGGCAATGCCTGAAGGTGTACAAATTTGTACACCTGCAACTGCTGCAACATTCTGTGACGACTCAGGCAATGCCTAAAGGTGTACAAATTTGTATGCCAATGGAAATGTCTGTAGATATATACAGCTTTTTTATGCCATTTCAATGTCAGCAGAGTTCACCTTGAATTTTATATTACTTCTGCAGGTCTGCTAGCAGCTGCTGCTTCATCTGTACAAAGATTCTTCTGTTGCATCCAAGTTAAACTCGGCACTGCCAAGTTTACCTCAGAACTTCAAGAAGAAATGGAACAGTGACTATTATCGTGTAATTTTTATGTAGTGTTTGTATCAGGTGTTCAATTTAGTGACCTTACAGCTATGACATTTTTACAGTGACTCATAAACACAGAATCTGTGTCCAAAAAAAGCAGCTCTGTCATAAAGCAACCATATTTCTTGTATATTCAGCAAAATCTAGGTAGAATCATAAACGGAACCTCAGCATCGGAACCTGTTGTGACTAGTGTCAGAGTCTCAGAGACCATAAAGATACAATGAACCAGCCATGGTGATGAACAGCAGAAGCCTAGTTCTGGTACTTGTGAAGTGGAGCATACTCCATGCTCACTGTCAGCTACATCAGATGCAGCTGCGTACATCTGAATCAGGGTCTTGGAATTAGGATTGTGGGTTTGGAGTGATTGTGGAAGATTTCATTTTAGTGGTGTGAACAGGAATTGAAGGGCTGAGAACCAGAGTGGCCTAACCTACAAACATTGAACATAGCCCCCTGAGAATACTGTTAAAATGTGTTTCAGGAGCTGCGCACGAGTTTACCACCTCCTCCCGGGCCCCCAGTAGAGTTTTTTTTACAACTGGTCATGCATGCATGTCATAGCCCCAGTTATGGTGTAAAACTGTAATGCTCTCGGTAGCAGTCATGTCAAGTAGCCAGCACGCATAGTATTGTCTCATTACTTACGTACACACACAAAACTGACGAAGACAATAATTATAGCTAGTGAGTCTGCAATGTACATCAAAATGCATTGCATAACTTTGTAATGTTTCATTAACTTATTCTGCAACAATGGTATCTGAACAACAATAGTATCACAGCCATACACAAATCAATAGCAGCTAGGGTACCGGTAGTGAGAGTACCATATAGTCTTTTCCTGTCATATAGAAAATACTTAAGCCCTTCAGCCTATAAATCTGGCTTCTCAAAGTTTTGTGACTAGCTTGCCCTTGCATCGGACGCTCTTGCTACTCAATTTTCAACTTTATTTGACTACAGAATGAGGCCAACATCACAGACACACATGTATAATATATCCACACTCATGCACACATCACAATATCTATAACTTGATTATCCGCATTAATTAACACTCTAAAGGCGTATGATACACCTCTTCCATGACTGTACAATTGCACCATCAAGTGAAACACAACTCATACCAGAATGAATGCTAATACTACGCTGAGCATTAGTCACAAAGAAGTTCAACAGCAACATCGCGAAGGCCTTCAAAGTCAGCAGGTTGAAGCTGTGGCACATCGTCATAACAATTCAATTCCCTGAACTTCTTTCCTCTACTGCGCTCCTCCCAAATCTTTCCCAGCAAATCCAGATGATGTCGATTGAAATCGTTGTCATGGTTACTACAAATGACTCGATCTGGGGTAATGAAACTAATGCCTCAAACAGGAGCTGTAGTGCTGCATCTGGAGCCTCGCCTAGTCGATTGTAAGAGATGTCCAGCTTCAGTAAAGATCCCAACAAAGCCTGTTTGCTAATACCGCACACAAACTCAAATATGCAACCACTGGTTCCAAGGTCAGCTGATGTGAATTCGAACTCCTTTATAGTAGGATTTTGAAAGAGTTGATTGAAGGGATGCATCAAGTCAGGTAAAGGTGTATAGCCAGTCACAGACAAGGTTTCGACTTCAAGTCTAGAGTGATTCAAAAGCACATGGAGAAGCTCATTACTATCATATTCCTCCCTTGATACCATCAAGGTGGTCAACTGAAGGTAGACATGCTCAGACAGCCACCTCAGAAAAACAGGTGGCACATCTGAGAAATGAAGGTAGAGTCTTTTAACAACCCAGTCAGTTGAGCTAGAACAACCCATGTGAGAGAGGTCCTTGTCAAAGCCTACCTCTGAGTCACTGTTGGAGAGAATTCTAAGCTGCGTAAGTGAGAGTGAAGTCGACCGTTCAGCTTCGCATGGACCTGCCAGAAAAGAATGAACGATTCTCTGGAGGCTAGCAAGTGTGATGGATAGCTTTTTCAAACAGATGGAGTGTAGTTTGGGCTGATCATTGAGGGTGGCAAGTGCCTGGTAGAGAAGATTGTGACCAGGTGATATGACAGATCTAGAGATGTTAGGTACACTAGAGAAGTTGAGGGAGACAAACTCAAGTGTGGGATGCTTTTCAATGATTTGAGCAAGCTCAAAACATGCTGAGTCATCTACAGCACCATGAAGGGACTTACACTTAAGCAACTTCAGCTCACACGCACATTCAGAGTCATGTAAATGGGAAGCAAAACCAAACAATGCGCTTTCAAAAAAGCTACTGTGAGAGCAATGTATTGACAGGTTTTCCAGCTTCAGTCCTGTGGCAGAGAGGACATTCATGATGAAGGCAGGAATGCCAGCTGAACTGTGGTCGTCACTGAGGTGGGAAATGGAAAGAGTCTGCACCTGACTGAGGAACTTTGTCAGCACATCGCGGTGTTTGCTGGACCAATATTCAGATCGAATACAATCAAAGAATTTTTCACAGATGACCTTTATTCCAGGTGGGCAGTAACGAGTTGTCTCAAGAATGATATCAATCAGCTGCACATCAGAGTATGCAGTTGATGTAAAATAGGCAGCATAGTGAGATGGTACAATCAACTCAGACTGCTGTCGGGGGTGCAGATGAGTCTGACCGTAGATGCCATTGTAACTTTCAATACCAAGACAGCCTTTGATGGAGAAGAGCAACTCTAAAACTTGACTAGCATGTGTGCTATAGCTAGCTGCATGGAGGTGGCTAAGTAAAGATGATGAGATGAATGAGAAGTAGAAAGATTTGCCGTAGTTGTCTAGAAGATCAGTGCCCAAACCTGTTTCAAGTAGGATGGTAGGAGTAATGCGGTTCTCACACAGACGCTCCCAAATTGCTGTGATGTTGATGTTGTTGGCAACATCAGTTTGTTCCAGCCGACAGATATCAGCAGCTGGAATGTTGTTCAGCAGAAGGCATCGAAGGTGGATAGGCAAATGAGCAAGCGATGAGGAAGAAAACCCATCAAGATTGATGACAAGCTTCGCAAGGCAAAGAGTTTCCAATGCCAGAGGATTGAACATGTCAGTAATAAACTTCCCTACAGGAAGAAAAAAAAATTGGTGTGATTCATACATTCAGATGCAAACATAAATTACAAATAGTTAGAGTGTTGTTTTGATTAGCTGGAGCAACTAACTTTAGTTATAGGATTTTAGTACAGTAATAATATCTCGGGAGGTTCAAATGAGGCTATAGGGTCGGTAGCATTTCACTGGGTATCTGGGTATGTATGCCAGTAACTCTCACGCTGGTCTAAATCACTATTAGCTAGTTACTCCCTTTCAAACCTTCAATTTCTGTTACGTCCCGCACAAATGAACTTAATAGGGTAGCTAGACGACCTCTTTCATTTTGTTGTAAGTGCTAATGATTTATTCAAAGTACCATGAGGCACATCGGAGTGCCGATTTGACACTTGAAAGGGCCACTAGCCACATCAAGTGACAATCACTCCTCCAGTTGTTGCCATGGGACAATGTAAGCAACTCAGACCGTATGTGAGAGACATCATAATTAATTATTCATGAGCAAAGTTGTGCGATTGGGAATCCAACTTTAACGCACAATTGACATGGTCAGTCCATATAGAACACCTCTTAATAGTTAACACATTCTCCACATGCAACAGTTAAGTTTTGATGCTCTAAGAACTAACGCGTCACACGTGTCATAGCTACAGCCTAACCTAACACCTGAGATACAAAGTCTCTGTTCAAACATCAAAGACAGCCCAGTTGTTCTATTCCCTAGCATACTAGCTACCTAGACAATTTTAAATTATACACAATACGATTTAGAGGTACTCACCTCGAAGTTGGTTTGTTCACAAAAGTGAAATTTAGGTAGTCTCAGAACCAGACCCTTCGCGCAAAGGGTCTGGTTCTGAGATTAAAATTTAGGTTAGGTGCCGGTGCGCTAGGCGCGGCGTTAGGGGCAATTATGACATCATGTAATTAGTTGGCCGGCTGGGGGGCGGGATCGATCCCGAATGCCACTAAAATTACCAGTCCCTCCCACTTTTTCAAACTCGCTTCGTTCTGTCGCCATTTATAAATTCAGGGAAGCTTTGGTAAGTCTTGTAACTTGTATGAAGCATTGCCACTGATATATGTAGCCTCTAAAGTTTATTTGTAGGCTACTGCTCCCCACTGAGCCATGTTTTCTGCATAAGCTAAACCAGCATCTGAACTGTTTTGATGCAGTATTGGCTTGGCTACACAAATTTGTCTTTGTCTGGATCCCAGTCCCTAACTCGCCGGGTTAGGGTCTGGGATCCAGACTAATTCATCTGTGAGTGCACAGTAGAAATGAATGTAGAATCTTCCTGGGTATAACTTTCCTTAGATTACATCATTGTACATTATGTAATACTTGATGTAATTACCCATTGTGTCGCTGGTGTATGGTGTCACTGGTGTCCCTAGTGTCGCTGGTGTCGGTGGTGTCCTTAGCTAGTGTCCACAGTGTCGGTGGTGTTCCTAGTGTCAGTGGTGTCCCTAGTGTCCGTGGAGTCCCATGGTGTCGCTGGTGTACATAGTGTCTATGGTGTTGCTGGTGTCAGTGGTGTCCCTATTCTAAGTGGTGTCCCTCATTCATTGCCTGTGAATGCACACTAGAAATGAATGTAGAATCTTTTCCCGCAGATCATGTCTGGAGTCACTCTGGATGAGCTGTGCGCGGAGGTGGGCGTAACCCTCACACAGCTAGACAAACCATGCTCCAGCGAGCACCTTCGTGACGTAGCTTTATTCCTGGAGTCGTGGCGACATGTGGCCCCCCATCTAGAGCTTTCCGGTGCTGATGTAGAGGCAGCTGAAATGAATGCACACAACGAAGAAGGCAGAAGGCAGAAGATCCTTGAAACGTGGAAGGCCAAGTTTGCCTTCAAAGCGAAATACAGGATTCTGATTGAAGCACTTCTGAAGATAGGGAGAGCTGACCAGGCAGAAAAGGTCTGCCGTGTTCTCATACCACAGCAACCCACTGGAGGTGTGTCATATTGATCTCTTAAGGTTGCATGCTAAATTGCCATTAGTCAGTCATTTCACTACCCTAATTGTCTCTCTCCAACCAACTTCCCCACCAGAAGCCATGGCAGCCACTCCTCTCACTCTTACACCTTCCACTCTGGATCCCCTCAACAACCGGCCTGAATGTGTCTCCCCGCCAGTATCAGCTCCTAGTGTCCAGGTTGAGCGTGTTCCTGCAGTGGACTCGCCCGCAGCCTTTCCCACTGATCAGCTGGTGCAAGCATGTACAAAGGGAGTGAGTGTGGTGCGGCAGGAAAAAGACGTACTTGTGTGCATGTATGATGAACTAGTGGCAAATGCTGTTGTAACATTTGGTGAAAAGCAGGAAGACTCACCCAAATTTTTTCGCAAACTTCGAGCGTCGGTTGCTGTCCTTCCAACATCACTGAAATATCAGCATTGCTACTTTCTTGAGCAGCATTCCTCTCGGATTGCAAAGACGACCACTGTTGAGGAGATATTTAGCATACTGAACAGTTATTGGAACTTCCTCAACTGCAGTCTCCTAGTCCACATCATTGACAAGTTTGGAGATGAAGACCTGAAGAAAGAACTAAGCGCTTACGCAACAGCTCTTAAGGTCTTTCGTGTACGTACCAAGATCGTTGATTTCAGCAAAACGTGCACAGAGAGTCCAGAAGTTCCCCCAGGATTTGCAACTTTGAAGATGAGGATGGGTGCCAAATGGGAACATTGTACACTGGAAGATATAGAAGAGCATCGGAGATCTCTGGCGCAGAATTCATCTGTTGCTGATTACACCTTGTATTTTATGGGAGAAGTTCCGGGAAGCATTTACTTGCTATGGAGTGTTCCACATCATGCTGTTATCTTTGTGGCAATGGACCAGGAGTTCTGTAATCGGCACGGCATTGAGGTGGTGACCATCGATGGGGAGGATCTGGAAGAGTACAAGCAGCGTCTGCAAGTTTACTATGGATCCCGACAGTCCAAGGTAAGCAGCTTAATATAAGATACCATAGTCTCCCGAAAATAAACCCACCCTCATAAATATGCCCACCCTCATAAATACTCCCACCCCCTTTTTCGCGACAAGCTATTTCAAAGGGTCATTTATTACTCAAAAGTACACCCACCCAATTTGCTCGAACAGGAAAGCACTTGAATAGCTCCATAAGAAAAGAGGTGGGACTAAGAAATGAAGGCTGGCTATTGCGGCTATTTCCAATGAATTTCATTATGCAGTTAAGTGTATGCCATTGAAAAATCGGCTGTGTACTGAGTGCATGACATGAGACCGTGCACGTGTTGTGCACTGCATGTTTATGTCTTCGTGTGTGCAATCGTCTAGCATAGCACTAGCAGCGCACTACGGATTTCTCGTGCTGTTCCTGCAGCTACTCACATGAAACTTGTGCCATGTAAATGTACTAATGCAAACCTTACAGCTCGTAGGAAAGCCCTCAAAGATTCAAATATCAAATATTATACGACTGCAACATGCAGCCACATCATGCAGCCACATCATGCAGAGCCATGGTTTCCAAGTCTGTGGACAGCGAAATGCCGCTTCTGACTTTCCAAAGCAGATGCAAGGCACGATACGATTGGTAAGACCCCATAGCAAATTTGACTTGGCCATATGTAGCCATACAATCACACCAAGCGCCGGGAATGAGGTTAATGACTAGTAAGTTGTACATGTACTTTGACAATAATAGTATAGGCAATGATTGCGAAATCCCCAAGTTTAAGACCTTCCTTCAGTTTCCACTGTAATCTCACACATAACCATATCTCAAGTAGAGTGTATACGTTCATACACCTCTGCCGTTGCCTGTCAATGTTCAGTTTTCTGTTGTTCCCCTGCAATGCTGTGCAGGGCTATAGCTACTGCCTTTGTGCAAGTGCGCATGAATTGCACAAGCTCTGATACTGTATGTACATTCCTCTACAGCCTGTACAGTACGTAGATGAGTTCTCTGAGGGACTGGTGTGGGCGAGTGGGGAGGGCTGTCTGGAGGATGTGGTCTTCCTCCTCAGCACTGGGGTAGAGGTGAACAGTAGAGGCCAGGTCAGACTCTGTTATATAAGTCCATAGGTGTGTGAATTTCAGTTAACTTATCACAGCTACAGGTGAACTTCAGCTGTAACTGCCACAGCATGTGTAATAGTCTGTCATGGCCTCCCCATCCATAGATTGGTGAAGAATTAAGTCACCCATACATTGTTGCATACTTGGCAATGGGTTAAGCCAGCCATGCGTTGACTTGTTGAATATTTGATAATCAAAAGGACATGGCTACGAATCACAGTTTCTTGTGGGACTATGGAGCATTTTGGAGGATCGTAGACCATTGCTCACCATGTCAAACACTTGGTTCCTATCCCTCGTGTCGCAAACTTGTTGCACCACTGACGAATATTACCTGCCTAGTACATTAGTATCACAGCTTTCATAAGGTTCATGATTCTCATGGACTAGATGGTATTGTACATGTATAATTATGCATCATAGGTTGGTGGAGGGATAAGCCAGCTGTGGCATGCATCTTAGGTTGGTAAGCCAGCCATGCATTGTTGCATACTTGAGAATCACGAGGACATGGATACAAGTCACAGATTCTTGTAGGACTATGGATTGTTTGTTGGATCCTACGGGTTGCTATCCCTCGGGTCGCAAGCTTGTTGCACCACTAACGATTATTACCTGCCTAGTACATTAGTATCATAGCCTCGTTCCCAGGCAGTGTGGGAGGAGAGAAGCCGGCTTCTCTCCTCCCACGCGACCTAGGAACGAGGCTAATTAGTATCACAGCTTTCATAAGGTTCATGATTCTCGTGGACTATGATGGTATTGCAATTGTCTCAGATTGTGTCATGTACCAAATGCCAATTTCCTGTTTCATGATCACAGTGATGTATTGCTGCTTTTGCTGTTTTCTCTCTCATACATGCAGCGTGGGTGGACTGCACTGATGCTGGCCAGTGAGGGTGGCCACCTGGATGTGGTCAGGGAGCTGCTAAAGGCCCAGGCAGATGTGAATGCACAGGATGAGGTATGAAGTCTCCAGTGACTCTTGAGAGTATGCTACACTCTTGGTAGGGAACAATGTAATTATAAAAACCTCACATTCTGACTACATTGTCATGGTTACAATTTTCTACTAACTCAAGCATAGATTACAGAGTTTGAGCATTAGAATGTTCCTGTACAGCTCCATTGCAATTACCCACTCAAATTCATTATGCACATTAATTGGAGCGAGCCGTAATTATTCTCGCGGGCCAGCCCACTTCCGCACAGGGAGGGAAGGGTCTGGTCAACTGCGTATGCAACTGTTGTCCAGGTGCACTGGATACTGCCACCGAATCAGAGGACAGTAGTCAGTCATGTGATACATTGCCACTCCCCAGCTTTAACCTGTTTAACGTCTAAGTGCAAAATCGATGTCGACAGCTTACAGTACTATTAGTGTCATAGCATCAGTAGAGGATTGACCATTGAAGTAGCAACGAGTATGAGGAAGTATGGAGACTTGAGCAAGAGCAGGTGCTAGCTGTGTCTGAGAGGAAAGGATATCTTTGTTGCTCTGCCCACTGGACATGGCAAAAGTCTTTGCTATGGTTGCCTTCCTGGCATTTTTCAACCGGTCAAGGGACGACAAGACAGTTCTGTCACCACTGGTTGTTATCATGAAGGACCAGGTAGCCTCATTTGAAGAGTAAGTAGTCAACATTTAGCAGTTTGCATGGACACTGTGACCAGAGCTTGGCCTGCAAGGATGTCAGGTTTGAAGATCAGGAGAGCACACTCCCGGTGTGAGCTATCTCACTGCATCAAGGGAGGCAGGGTGGACACCTGTTCAGCATTGGCCCACCCCAGAGGAGGTCTCAAACATCTAAATCTGGTAGCACTGATCAAGAGGATGCTGAGCACAACTTTCATGCCTAGCCCTAGGTGTTGTTGCACATGCCTAGCCCTAGGAATGAGGTCTGAATGGTGTACACTAGCTCTCCGGCATATCCTGGATACCGATCATTCTCGCGCCTGTTGATATACATGAACTAGATCTAGAATGCAGTATCCTAACAGGGTTTCATTTGGAGGGGTACAGAGGTGTCCCTCCTTGAAAAGATATGCAGGAAGTATTTTGTGCAATTGTGCCTCTCCTCCTTACTTTGCCATGCTAAGATTTTGTCCCCCTGAATGAAACACCACTTAATGTGACCTTGTAGCGTGCTGGTGATTGCATCCTTCCTGTAGAGAAATATACTTCTTGCATGTACTGCAGATGAATCCACTTTACTTCAACAGTGCAAGCTATCCCCTACGCAAACTTCATATGATGTAGGCCAGCTAGACCAAATGATACATACTGACTCTCAATGCATGGGGCTCATCCATACACCAGCTCATCCTGTCCAACCCAGTGTGTTTTGATAGTATTTAGGAACATGCACTCACTGCCCCTGCATGTACAGGTAGGTATGTAGATGAATGAACAACGTTTATACTGGTATCCATTACTGAGTAATACTGTACATGAAGTGTACACCTTTCAATTGTCTTGTGTCATATTCATCAACATGTGTTACTGTTTTGCTCTCATTGTGTTCCTCAGAATGGCTGGACTGCCCTCATGTACGCTGTTGTCAGTACTGACACTGTTCGTGTTCTTCTCTCTGCTGGTGCGCAAATAGACCTGCAGGCGAAGGTGAGATGTAGTATCTGTGTCCTGTGGTAGTGTTTGTACTACAAACAGGTGCAAAAGGTATCGTTGCAAGTGTTGCTGTCTATTGCGACCAGTGGCAGAGTGCTTGCCTTGTATATAGGTGTCACCAAACCACCTCAATATGTTGCATCATTTACTCATTGGTGGAATTCAGTAGGTTATACTGGCATCACCTACTCTAGGCATGGAGACGAAACTGCTATGCAGGATCAGTTTGTTGCTATGCAGCAGTTTGCACTTACCGTATGTCAGATACTGCAGCGATTCTAATGAGAGTATTAGATAGATCCACCAGCAGTGGGCTATGCACATCACCTCCCATATGTAGCTAACCCTCACCTGTATACCTCAGGTTAACCACACCCTCAGGTTATCTGTGCCCAACCAACTCCTAATTATAGGTAACTTCAATACGTAGTTGCCTCAAAAGTGTACATACCATATTGTGTATCAATGAGTGGGTGTAATTGTCTGTGACACTAAAGCAGTTCTGTAGACATTTCACCATTTGCCACTAGTTACAAAGACTTGCAACATCACGTTTTGCATGAACTACCAGTGTTCAGTCCTGGAGTTGACAGACAATGTGGCGATTTGTACTTCAAGAACACATGAAAGCTATCTACTGCAAAACCTTGTTTGACAGCTAGACCGCACCTACTGACAAGCTTACTTGATAATCCAACATCATCGGTATGGTGTATGTTAGCCTCGTTCCCGCCTGGGAATGAGGCTAGTACATATTGACTCTCATCTAACTACCTGGCAGTACCACATCCTGTCCAGCCCACTCTACTGTGGTAGTGAGTAGGAGCAGTGGACATTTCCACTCCACTTCTCCTGCATGTACATGTAGATTAGTGATATCCGTTGCTGCCTCAGAGAATAAGTACCTCACAGGAAGTGTACACCTTTCAATCGTTGCCTTGTTTCATATTCATCAACATGTGTTGTTACTGTTTTGCTCTCATTGTGGTCCTCAGGATGGCATGACTGCCCTCATGCTGGCTTGTCTCTGTGGTCACACTGACACTGTACGATTTCTGGTCTCAGCTGGGGCACAGGTAGACCTGCAGGATGAGGTGAGATGTAGTATCTGTGTCCTGTGGTAGTGTTTATGTATTACTACCGTAGAGTACGTATCAAGCGCCCACCACATATCAATCACCCACCCCCCTCTTCACGCCAAAGTTACTGCACAGGGTTCAAAAGCAGTGTAATAAGGGCCCACCCATCACAATAGTCTTGAGCAGCATTTCTAAGTTCTCTGGGTAAGGCTGTGCATTCAAAAAGGCCGATCTACAGTGAAGTATGAACTACGTTTCTTCTCAAGGACTTCGCAAAGACGTGCATCAATTTCCTTGCCTGAAAAATGGACTTATATATTCATAGCTGGTCGATCATTGATATTCACAGCTTACCTCAGCACTTGTTGTTTATACAGTGCTGAATGGGTGGGCGATACTACATGCCCCCGAAACTTGGGCGCTTAATACGTACTCTATGGTACAAGAACACTCCAACGCTCCAGCCAAGAGGCCTTTTTACCAAGCTACCATCTTGATCACACCTCTGCATGCTGTTCGGACTTGAAACTCCAGTCTGAAACTCTTTCCAGGCTGCCTTCCTGTAGACTACCCCCCCCCCCCCCCCCCCCCCCCCCCCCCCCCCCCCCCACCACCCCCACCCCCGCCCACCCATTCTGCGTCCTTTTGCAGTCACGTCTTTCGCTGTAGCCATTGAAGAGGTAGGGCCATGAGTGGTCTCGGCTTTTGTTGTAGCCATCAAAGAGCACTCAGTGTGAATCGTGAATGTCTCCGACTCGAGTGACATGAGTGATTTCTCGGTGAAGGAATTGGAATTTTACGCTTAGCATAAGAAACTTTTCCATTATTTGAGGAAGAGTGCATTTACGGTATGACACTGAACTGGCAGTACGTATAGTACTATGTACGTTCGTATGGCAACTACAAAGCTGAATGACCTCTGTGGGGCTCGCTCAGGCTCACCTCAACAAACAGGTGCAAATGGTATCATTGCAAGTGTTGCTGGCTAATACGACTAGTGGCAGAGTGCTTGCCTTGTAGGTGTCACCGAAACCATCTCAACACCATTACTAGTTTCTGTTCAGTAGGTTATGTCCTGCAGCTGTCACAGAGATACTCTGGTAGAACACAGTCCAGTTGAACTTGTTCACGTTATTCACCTGACAGCATCACAGTAGACAGCAATGTCACATGTGACACTGATAGGAGGCAGATGATACAACTGTACTCAGAACACATCACAATCTCTGGTGTACTTTTATACACATCACTGTCTTCTTGTGTTCCACAGGATGGACTAACAGCACTCATTATAGCAGCTGGGGATGGCTACACTGAGACAGTGAGTGTACTAGTGGAAGCTGGGGCAGATGTGAACCTCCAGGAGAAAGTGAGGGAACCTGTAAAAGTATGATGTCATAGTAATCATTGGTGGCACTGTGAAGCTGCATGTTATGCTGTGACCTATAATAGCTGGTTACATAACCTCTCCAGTTTGTGCAAGCAGAACAATTGCAGTACTCCATGTGAAAGACCAAAACTCTTATATAAGCACCCACCATATCCGGAAATGACTACACACATGCTACATACTGTATTGTGTCTTCGCACAGTGCTAGCTACACAATAGTGTTGTGCACTTGTGTGCGTGACATACTGTGATGTCACTAGACATATAGTGGCCACTTGTTGCCCTGCATCAGTGTCTCTGTATTCCTGCATCCAATGAGGCCTAGAAGGCTGAAACTGCCAACATGTGGTGTTAAACCTGCAGCAGTATCCAGTTAAACCAGAGGAGGTTGGACATATTTACTGTGCACGTGACTGTGCACTGCACTTGAGCGGAAATAATTGCATGTTTTACATTGCTAACCGTAACAGCCTCGTTCCTATGTCAACATGGCCTGGGTAAATCTGCAGTGCAAATGAGAAACAAAGCTACAGTTGGGGACTTGGAAAGGAAGGAGTGCCTTGAAAACATTTCAGGTTGCATGGGAAGGCTTCAATTGGAGTACCAGGAGTGCCTTGTAGCGCTGGCTTCTCCGCTATCGCACATAGCGGCTAAGCCAATTCTTCAAGAGGCCGTACAGCCTAAGTGACCCAGAGGTTGAAGGCATATTTGGTGTACTTATATTTGGTGTACTTACCATATGGTAAGTACACCAAATATGCCTTCAACCTCTGGGTCACTTATAAGCCTCTTGAAGAATTGGCTTAGCCGCTATGTGCGATAGCGGAGAAGCCAGCGCTACAAGGCACAGACAATGTCACAGACAATTACACCCACTCATTAATACATATTGTGCATTAATGAGTGAGTGTAATTGTCTGTGACACTAAAGCAGTTCTGTAGACATTTCACCACTTGCCACTAGTTACAAAGACTTGCAACATCACTTTTTGCATGAACTACCAGTGTTCAGTTCTGGAGTTGACAGACAATGTGGAATGAATCCTTTTATACTTCAAGAGCACATGAAAGCTATCTATTGCAAAACCTTGTTTGACACCTACTGACAAGCTTACTTGATAATGCTACATCATCGGTATGGTGTATGTTAGCCTCGTTACCGCCTGGGAATGAGGCTAGTATGTATTGACTCTCATCTAACTACCTGGCAGTACCACATCCTGTCCAGCCCACTCTACTGTGGTAGTGATTAGGGGCAGTGCACATTTCCACTCCACTTCTCCTGCATGTACATGTAGATTAGTGATATCCATTGCTGCCTCAGAGAATGAGTACCTCACAGGAAGTGTACACCTTTCAATTGTTGCCTTGTTTCATATTCATCAACATGTGTTGTTACTGTTTTGCTCTCATTGTGTTCCTCAGGATGGCAGTACTGCCCTCATGCGGGCTTGTCTCTTTGGTCACACTGACACTGTACGATTTCTGGTCTCAGCTGGGGCACAGGTAGACCTGCAGGATGAGGTGAGATGTAGTATCTGTGTCCTATGGTAGTGTTTATGTATTACTACCGTAGAGTACGTATCAAGCGCCCACCACATATCAAGCGCCCACCCCCCTCTTCACACAAAAGTTACTGCACAGGGTTCAAAAGCAGTGTAATAAGGGCCAACCCATCACAATAGTCTTTAGCAGCATTTCAAAGTTCTCTGGGTAAGGCTGTGCATTCAAAAAGGCCGATTTACAGTGAAGTATGAACTACTTTTCTTCTCAAGGATTTCGCAAAGACATGCGATCAATTTCCTTGCGTGAAAAATGGACTTATATATTCATAGCTGGTCGATCATTGATATTCACAGCTTACCTCAGCACTTGTTGTTTATACAGTGCTGAATGGGTGGGCGGATACTACATGCCCCCGAAACTTGCTTAATACGTACGTACTCTATATGGTACAAGAACGCTCCAACGCTCCAGCCAAGAGGCCTTTTACCAAGCTACCATCTTGATCGCATCTCTGCATGCTGTTCGGACTTGAAACTCCAGCCCGAAACTTTTTCCAGGCTGCCTTCCTGTAGACTAGCCCCCCCCCCCCCCCCCCCCCCCCCCCCCCCCCACACACACACACACACCCATTCTGTGTCTTTTTGCAGTCACGTCTCTCGCTGTAGCCATTGAAGAGGTAGGGCCACGAGTGGTCTCAGTCTTTGTTGCAGCCATCAAAGAGCACTGAGTGTGAATCGTGAATGTCTCCAACTCGAGTGACATGAGTGATTTCTCGGTGAAGGAATTGGAATTTTACGCTTAGCGTAAGAAACTTTTCCGTTATTTGAGGAAGAGTGCATTTACGGTGTGACACTGAACTGGCAGTACGTAGTACTATGTACGTACGTATGGCAACTACAAAGCTGAATGATCTGTGTGGGGCTCGCTCAGGCTCGCCTCAACAAACAGGTGCAAACGGTATCATTGCAAGTGTTGCTGGCTAATACGACTAGTGGCAGAGTGCTTGCCATGTAGGTGTCACCGAAACCATCTCAACACCATTACTAGTTTCTGTTCAGTAGGTTATGTCCTGCAGCTGTCTCAGAGATACTCTGGTAGAACACAGTCCAGTTGAACTTGTTCACGTTATTCACCTGACAGCATCACAGTAGACAGCAATGTCACATGCGACACTGATAGGTGACAGTTGATACGACTGTACTCAGTTCTATCAGAACACATCACAATCTCTGGTGTACTTTTATACACATCACTGTATTCTGATGTTCCACAGTATGGACGAACAGCACTCATTAGAGCAGCCCAGGATGGCCACACTGAGACAGTGAGTGTACTAGTGGAAGCTGGGGCAGATGTGAACCTCCAGGAGAAAGTGAGGGAACCTGTTTATTGTAAAAGTATGATGACATAGTAATCATTGGTGGCACTGTGAAGCTGCATGCTGTGACCTATAATAGCTGGTTACATAACCTCTCCAGTTTGTGCAAGCAGAACAATTGCAGTACTCCGTGTGAAAGACCAATACTCTTAGATAAGCACCCACCATGTCCAGAAATGACTACACACATGCTACATACTGTATTGTGTCTTCGCACAGTGCTAGCTACACAATAGTGTTGTGCACTTGTGTGCGTGCTTACATAACATACTGTGACATAATTATAGTGGCCACATGTCGCCCTGCATCAATGTCTCTGTATTCCTGCATCCAATGAGGCCTAGAAGGCCGAAACTGCCAACGTGGTGTTAAACTTGCAGCAGTACCCAGTTAAACCAGAGGAGGTTGGACATATTTACTGTGCACTGCACTTGAGCGGAAATGATGCATGTTTTACATTCCAAACCGTAACAGCCTCGTTCCTATGTCAACATGGCCTGGGTAAATCTGCAGTGCCAATGAGAAACAAAGCTACAGTTGGGGACTTTCAAAGGAAGGAATGCCTTGAAAAGATTTCAGGTTGCATGGGAAGGCTTCAATTGGAGTACCAGGAGTG
This sequence comes from Axinella damicornis, assembly GCA_963931865.1. Taxonomy (NCBI): domain Eukaryota; kingdom Metazoa; phylum Porifera; class Demospongiae; order Axinellida; family Axinellidae; genus Axinella; species Axinella damicornis. The sequence continues at coordinate 19,920,779 of OZ007505.1, read as the reverse complement.
CCTTGTAGCGCTGGCTTCTCCGCTATCGCACATAGCGGCTAAGCCAATTCTTCAAGAGGCCGTTCAGCCTACAGTTGTAAGTGACCCAGAGGTTGAAGGCATATTTGGTGTACTTACCATAATTATGGTAAGTACACCAAATATGCCTTCAACCTCTGGGTCACTTAGGCTGTACGGCCTCTTGAAGAATTGGCTATGTGCGATAGCGGAGAAGCCAGCGCTACAAGGCACAGACAATTATGTCACAGACAATTACACCCACTCATTAATACACAATATGCATATTGTGTATTAATGAGTGGGTGTAATTGTCTGCAGTTCTGTAGACATTTTGAATTTCACCACTTGCCACTAGTTACAAAGACTTGCAACATCACTTTTTGCATGAACCACCAGTGTTCAGTCCTGGAGTTGACAGACAATGTGGAATGAATCCATTTGTACTTCAAGAGCACATGAAAGCTATCTACTGCAAAACCTTGTTTGACAGCTAGACCGCACCTACTGACAAGCTTACTTGATAATGGTACATCATCGGTATGGTGTATGTTAGCCTCTTTCCCGCCTGGGAATGAAGCTTAGCCTAGTATGTATCGACTCTCATCTAACTACCTGGCAGTATCATATCCTGTCCAGCCCACTCTACTGTGGTAGTGATTAGGGGCACTGCACATTTCCACTCCACTTCTCCTGCATGTACATGTAGATTTCCGTTGCTGCCTCAGAGAATAAGTACCTCACAGGAAGTGTACCATTATCAAGCTTACTTGATAATGGTACATCATCGGTATGGTGTATGTTAGCCTCTTTGTATGTTGCAGCAGTACCCAGTTAAACCAGAGGAGGTTGGACATATTTACTGTGCACTGCACTTGAGCGGAAATAATTGCATGTTTTACATTCCTAACCATAACAGCCTCGTTCCTATGTCAACATGGCCTGGGTAAATCTGCAGTGCCAAAGCTACAGTTGGGGACTTTGAAAGGAAGGAGTGCCTTGAAAAGATTTCAGGTTGCATGGGAAGGCTTCAATTGGTAGAACCAGGAGTGCCTTGTAGCGCTGGCTTCTCCGCTATCGCACATAGCGGCTAAGCCAATTCTTCAAGAGGCCGTACAGCCTAAGTGACCCAGAGGTTGAAGGCATATTTGGTGCATATTTGGTGTACTTACCATATGGTAAGTACACCAAATATGCCTTCAACCTTTGGGTCACTTAGGCTGTACGGCCTCTTAAAGAATTGGATTAGCCGCTATATGCGATAGCGGAGAAGCCAGCGCTACAAGGCACAGACAATGTCACAGACAATTACACCCACTCATTAATACACAATATGCATTATTGTGTATTAATGAGTGGGTGTAATTGTCTGTGACACTAAAGCAGTTCTGAAATCATTTCACCACTTGCCACTAGTTACAAAGACTTGCAACATCACTTTTTGCATGGACTACCAGTGTCCAGTTCTGGAGTAGCTATAGTTGACAAACAATGTGGAATGAATCCATTTGTACTTCAAGAGCACATGAAAGCTATCTACTGCAAAACCTTGTTTGACAGCTAGACCACACCTACTGACAAGCTTACTTGATAATGCTACATCATCGGTATGGTGTATGTTAGCCTCATTCCCGCCTGAGAACGGGGCTAGTATGTATCGACTCTCATCTAACTACCTGGCAGTACCACATCCTGTCCAGCCCACTCTACTGTGGTAATGATGGGAGCAGTGCACATTTCCACTCCACTTCTCCTGCATGTACATGTAGATTAGTGATATCCGTTGCTGCCTCAGAGAATGAGTACCTCACAGGAAGTGTACACCTTTCAATTGTTGCCTTGTTTCATATTCATCAACATGTGTTGTTACTGTTTTGCTCTCATTGTGTTCCTCAGAATGGCAGTACTGCCCTCATGTGGGCTAGTGTCAATGGTCACACTGACACTGTACGATTTCTGGTCTCGGCTGGAGTGCATTTAGACCTGCAGGATGAGGTGAGATGTAGTATCTGTGTCCTGTGGTAGTGTATTACTAGGGGGATGCTTATGTCATCATGGGGCGAGCCTGAGCAAGCAGCATTCATGTTGTAGTTTAAGATGCTATCACATGCACCCCTGAATTGAAGCTCATGGTGCTGTAAGTTGCAACACGTACATGGGCAGCAGTTTCATCATGAGAGAGAGAGCATAATTGAATGAAATGTGCATGAGGATATATATAAGAATGCTCCTATGCTCCAGCCCAGAGGCCTTTTCCAAGCTACCATCTCGATCGCACCTCTGCATGTTGTTCGGACTTGAAACTCCAGTCTGAAACTCTTTCCAGGCTACCTTCCCGTAGACTAGTCTTCACGCCCATTCTGTGTCCTTTTGTGGTCACATCTCTCGCTGTAGCCATTGAAGAGGTAGGGCCATGAGTGGTCTCAGTCTTTGTTGTAGCCATCAAAGAGCACTGAGTGTGAATCGTGAATGTCTCCAACTCGAGCGACATGAGTGATTTCGCTGTGAAGCAATTTGAATTTACCCATCACGTAGGAAGTTATTTGCAGAAAAGTTCATATACGGTAAGGACACGTACGTACGTACGGCAAAACAAAGCTGACTGGTCTGTGTGGTGCTCGCTCAGGCTCACCTCAACAAACAGGTGCAAATGGTATCATTGCAAGTGTTGCTGGCTAATACGACTAGTGGCAGAGTGCTTGCCTTGTAGGTGTCACCGAAACCATCACAACACCATCTCTAGTTTCTGTTCAGTAGGTTATGTCCTGCAGCTGTCTCAGAGATACTCTGGTAGAACACAGTCCAGTTGAACTTGTTCACGTTATTCACCTGACAGCATCACAGTAGACAGCAATGTCACATGTGACACTGATAGGTGGCAGATGATACAACTGTACTCAGTTCTATCAGAACACATCACAATTTCTGGTGTACTTTTATACACATCACTGTATTCTGCTGTTCCACAGTATGGACGAACAGCACTCATTAGAGCAGCCCAGGATGGCCACACTGAGACAGTGAGTGTACTAGTGGAAGCTGGGGCAGATGTGAACCTCCAGGAGAAAGTGAGGGAACCTGTTTATTGTAAAAGTATGATGACATAGTAATCATTGGTGGCACTGTGAAGCTGCATGTTATGCTGTGACCTATAATAGCTGGTTACATAACCTCTCCAGTTTGTGCAAGCAGAACAATTGTAGTACTCCGTGTGAAAGACCAAAACTCTTAGATAAGCACCCACCATGTCCAGAAATGACTACACACATGCTACATACTGTATTGTGTCTTCGCACAGTGCTAGCTACACAATAGTGTTGTGCACTTGTGTGCGTGCTTACATAACATACTGTGACATAATTATAGTGGCCACATGTCGCCCTGCATCAATGTCTCTGTATTCCTGCATCCGATGAGGCCTAGAAGGCCGAAACTGCCAACGTGGTGTTAAACTTGCAGCAGTACCCAGTTAAACCAGAGGAGGTTGGACATATTTACTGTGCACTGCACTTGAGCGGAAATGATGCATGTTTTACATTCCTAACCATAACAGCCTCGTTCCTATGTCAACATGGCCTGGGTAAATCTGCAGTACCAATGAGAAACAAAGCTGCAGTTGGGGACTTTGAAAGGAAGGAGTGCCTTGAAAACATTTCAGGTTGCATGGGAAGGCTTCAATTGGAGTCCCAGGAGTGCCTTAGCTTGTAGCGCTGGCTTCTCCGCTATCGCACATAGCGGCTAAGCCAATTCTTCAAGAGGCCGTACAGCCCTAAGTGACCCAGAGGTTGAAGGCATATTTTGTGTACTTACGGCCTCTTGAAGAATTGGCTATGTGCGATAGCGGAGAAGCCAGCGCTACAAGGCACAGACAATGTCACAGACAATTACACCCACTCATTAATACACAATATGCATATTGTGTATTAATGAGTGGGTGTAATTGTCTGTGACAGTTCTGTAGACATTTTGAATTTCACCACTTGCCACTATAGTTACAAAGACTTGCAACATCAATTTTTGCATGAACTACCAGTGTTCAGTCCTGGAGTTGTTGACAAACAATGTGGAATGAATCCATTTGTACTTCAAGAGCACATGAAAGCTATCTACTACAAAACCTTGTTTGACAGCTAGACCACACCTACTGACAAGCTTACTTGATAATGCTACATCATCGGTATGGTGTATGTTAGCCTCGTTCCCACCTCTCGATCGCACTACTGCATGCTGTTCGGACTTGAAACTCCAGTCTGAAACTCTTTCCAGGCTGCCTTCCCGTAGACTAGTCCTCCCGCCCATTCTGCGTCCTTTTGCGGTCACGTCCCTCTCTGTAGCCATTGAAGAGGTAGGGCCATAAGTGGTCCCAGTCTTTGTTGTAGCCATCAAAGAGCACTCAGTGTGAATCGTGAATGTCTCCGACTCGAGTGATAGGAGTGATTTCTCGGTGAAGGAATTGGAATTTTACGCTTAGTGTAAGAAACTTTTCCATTATTTGAGGAAGAGTGCATTTACGGTATGACACTGAACTGGCAGTACGTAGTACTATGTACGTACGTATGGCAACTACAAAGCTGAATGATCTGTGTGGGGCTCGCTCAGGCTCGCCTCAACAAACAGGTGCAAACGGTATCATTGCAAGTGTTGCTGGCTAATACAACTAGTGGCAGAGTGCTTGCCTTGTAGGTGTCACCGAAACCATCTCAACACCATTACTAGTTTCTGTTCAGTAGGTTATGTCCTGCAGCTGTCTCCGAGATACTCTGGTAGAACACAGTCCAGTTGAACTTGTTCACGTTATTCACCTGACAGCATCACAGTAGACAACAATGTCACATGTGACACTGATAGGTGGCAGATGATACAACTGTCCTCAGTTCTATCAGAACACATCACAATCTCTGGTGTACTTTTATACACATCACTGTATTCTGCTGTTCCACAGGATGGAGAAACAGCACTCATTAGAGCAGCCCAGTGGGGCCACACTGAGACAGTGAGTGTACTAGTGGAAGCTGGGGCAGATGTGAACCTCCAGGAGAAAGTGAGGGAACCTGTTTATTGTAAAAGTATGATGACATAGTAATCATTGGTGGCACTGTGAAGCTGCATGTTATGCTGTCACCTATAATAGCTGGTTACATAACCTCTCCAGTTTGTGCAAGCAGAACAATTGCAGTACTCCATGTGAATGACCAATCTCTCAAGCACCCACCATATCCGGAAATGACTACACACATGCTACATATTGCTGTCTTCACTCAGTGCTAGCTAGACAGCACTTGTGTGTGTGCTTACATAACACACTGTGATGTCACTAGACATATAGTGGGCACTTAATAAGTTGCCCTGCATCAATGTCTCTGTATTCCTGCTTCTGATGAAGCCTAGAAGGCTAAAACTGCCAACTAAACCAGAGGTGCATTTTCTGCGCACATGCTGCACTTGAGCGGAAATAATCGTGTGTGTTTATTCCTAACTGCAACAGCCTCGTTCCCACGTCAACATGGCCAGGGTAAATCTGCAATGCCAATGATATTTGTAATCTACTCCACTAGAGCTCAATTTTGTTGGTTCTCATAAAGACTACCAAGAACACACTTCAGTACAGTAAACCTCCATATATAAATTCAGCTATGCACGTAAGTCACATGACCATGTCCAACCTCCTCTGCTGATGAACCTGTGGCTGCATGAACTGACTGAAGCCACAAGAACTGTGATGACATCTTGTGAACTGTTTCCCTACTCAGTGGGTAGTGAAAGGATTATGACATAGGAATTTAATGTGATACCGTGTGTGCAATGTGTCTCCCATGCAGACTTCAGGCAGGAGTGCTATCTTTTATGGAGCAGAAAAGGGTCACCTTGAGATGGTGAAGCTCCTGATCCAGGCAGGAGCAAATCTCAGCCTCAAAGACAAGGTATCAGCTGTGTAATCTGATGAGGTTGGCAGGTCAACCTTTCCTCAACTTTGCATAACTTGTGTTACAAACATGGACAGAAGCCTTAGAATAGACTACGTAAAGAGATGTTAGTGCTGATTTCTCCATATCACATGATCTGTTGCAAATGCAGTTATCATGGGAGCAATGAAGGGGAGTGTAGCTTGATAGATCCTAGAACTGAGGAACTACGCCCACACACGAACCATTCAGGATGGTGTGACTGCTGATGAAGTGGCAGAGGTACATGGTCACCAGACCATTAGTGATGAGTTGAGGAAGAATGTACGTGCTGATCGTAGGCCACTCAGTAAGGTGAGCCTTAATGTACACAGAGTCCATGTAGACTTGTTTTGGCTTGACACTTTGGACAGACATTTGTTGTGAACCTGACTTTGACCTAAAATATTAGTTTACCAAGTCTGAGAGAAGCTATACACCTAAAAGTCATAGTGATTCCTGAGCCTTATTTTCCTTGTGCTACTGAATTCCCTCCTCGTTCCTGCTTCCTCCCCTTACCAGCTTGGTGCATGGCTGTGCATGCATGCCTACAGTAGATACGGGACTGGGCAGGTACTGTGCTGCTCCGTGTCCACACTGTCCACTCGCCCGTTCCAGTCTGTGGTGGGAACACTTGAACGTGGGAGCGCATTTGATGTACTCGGCAATTTCGCTGCTGACAGGTGTGTCGATGGGTGTGGTCTACACAGGAAGTAATGTAATATTCAAAGTGAAGTGTTCCCACAACGGACTCAAACAGGCAAGTGGACAGTGCGATCATAAAACAACTTTTTGACGATCGATGACGATCTGCCCGTCCAGTTCCATGTAGTTTTTCCTGTGATGTGCATAAGTGGCCTAACTGAAGTTCTCCAAAACTATAGCTGTAAATTTATGACAGAAGGTAGATTTCATGAACGCATTGTCATGCATGCATGTGGAGCACATTGAGAAGTACAGGGCAGTTTTGAGAGTGATAGAGAATTTAATGGCAAGTGAGGACATAATTATATATTTTCTGCTGAGGTTGAGAAGTGTCACTTTATTTCAAACTCAGACGGTCATACAGTCCTAAAGCGGGTACTATGATTGTAAACACAGAGTGCAAACTTCTACCAATACAGCACTTAATCTTGGGACCACAACTCTAAATGCTCACCTACTCACATCACAAGTACAGACCCTACACTCAGTATCTTCCCCCCTCCCCCCATGCAGACTGTTCGTGACCGTGTGCTTGCAACTGGCCAGCTCTTGAGAGCTCTCTACAAGAGGCTGGAGGAGAAGATCTTCAGGACACAGAAGAAGGAACTGGCCAGGAGGACCCCTCGTCTTGACCCAGAGATCCCCCTCCCCAGCACTCCCGGGAGGAAGGGGGTGAGGGATCCCCAGGAACACATACTACAGGAATACATGCCAAGACCTGCTCACTAAACTATATAATATTTTGTGTCGTATCATTCTACTAATTTTGTACACACAGTATCACTATCTCTGTAGATCAACTGGAATTAATGAGTTGACTATGCACACAATTACCTTTCACTCAAATTGTGCAATGAACGTGCTCAATACATTGATTTGTGTATCAGTTGTTAGTTTGAAGTTTTTGACCCCTTTCTTCCCCACGTCTGCTCCTTCCACTCACTGTAGTCAGTCTTTGCTCCACTTGTAAGCCCTTCCAGGATAAGGTTGATCTTACGCACAATCTCCTCTACAGAAACAGGAATTGTACATCAGTCAAACCCTTAAGTACAATAAAATTATTTTTGTACGGTGCTTTTACCAATTGCCATAATTTATGACAAAGCACAGCCTACATAACTATATACACAAATATACGGCAAACCACATGTTAAGTGTGGATTAAAGACTGTGGGTTTGAGAAGCAACCACTCAGTAGACTATTGTGGGATGGGGTATTGAATCAATGTTGTTTTAGTTACATGTAACTAAAACTATAATTAAGACATAATTATTTCACTTGTAGTAATTGAAACTAAAATGAAACCCATACACTGTTCAGTCCTCCTTGGTTCCTATTCTGAGGCAGCCTTAACCGCGCTGAGAACTTCTACCTAAAACAACATTGGTGTTGAAGTAGTTAAACTCACTTGCAATCACAGTTGGTGCATCAAAATCCAGGTTCTTGTAGCTATCCTTTCCAATCCTGACGATTCTGAAGACCGTCCTCTGACTGGTCTTCTCATCCATTACCTCACATGCACAAATCTTCTTGATCTCATAGGTGGTCTGAATTCAAGAGAAAGGATATCCATATTTCAAGTTTTGTAGCCATGTACTTATGATAATTTGCTCCACTCACAGGTTTCTGGGTGCTCCTGAAGAGTGATGGAATGCCGGGTTTAGACTGGCTGACAGGATCGATCTCAATATACTCACCAGATACACCTGCATTTATTATGTGTGTGCATGCCATTAGGGGAAGGGCAGTAGCATCGATCTGCAAATCATACTTGGATTACCCCACCATAGCAATCCAGTAGCTATCACTCACATGCTCTGGCACAAGGAGGAAATACGTAGCTACCATTACCTACCATTCCCGGTTCTCAATAGTAGGCATCCAAGTTTTGTTGATCTTTTTTTACAGCTGTTCTAGAATGGCAGCTAGTGGATAGCTATCAAGTGGTTGTTGTTTTTTTGGTCCACTTATACCAATCAGTATTCGATCGTACTTTGTGGATCATAACAACACGATAGGACTGCAAATGAAAGATAGTCATGTAATAATTATGGAACCAACTATTGTGAGGAAATCCTGCGATTTCAGAGGAAAGTGAGAATATGGAAATTGAGGGAGCAAACTTGTGTGCATCAGTTTTCCTCTATAGCCTCCTCTTACCTTGTACTGTTGGCTGGTGAGCTCCGCCCTCACTGTGGTCTGTACCCTCCTTCGGCCCAGGGGAGAGTCAGGGGAGTCACTACCGTTACTGCCGGAGGTGGTGGCACGACGACCTGAAACACAACGTACGAAGGAGGAGGATGTAGTCTGTAGATGACTGCACAGAAGTGCACATGATGTTGACAGTACGTACTTACCAATGTTCTTGACGAGGATAAAGTCCAGTGTTCCCTGACTCTCCAGGGAGGAGCTGAGGTCCACAGCCTGACCGGGACTATCCCGCCTCTCCAGCTCATAACCTGCAGATGAAGTGGAAGCAGCAGTGGACAGGAGATGGGGGAGATGCTAGGAAGAGACTGAGAATGAGCAAGATTTTAGTGCTAAGCACGGTGAAGTAGTGAAAATTAAACCATGCAGGATCAGTCAGTATGGTTCTACTATGCTGGCCCATGGTACGGTATCATCAATAGGTTTGGGAAGGAGAGAGTGGTGGATAGGAATGATGTGTGCAGGTTCAGCTGCTAGCTACATCATTCCTATCCACTACTCTCTCCCTCCCACACCTATTTGATAGCGTACCATGGGCCAGCATAGTCATCAATGACGGATACAGTACAAGCAATGGTTATAGCATGTGCATAGTGATTTGATAAAGATGGTGCCTTGTTCAGGTTTGGATACTACTTATCAGCTTCTGTATGTGATATTATGGTTGTGTGTGCATGCAGTACGGTTCCTTGATTCCTGAGTTTTTATGGCGTATTTGGTCATTACCTCGTAAATGTCAGACTAACATTCTTCATTACGTATTCTTCATGGAGCATGACCTGGTTTATGTAGTAGCTCAATTTAGAGGTTGGTATTTCAGCTGTGAATATAAATAACGCTGGGTGAGAATGGAGTTAGGACCTCTAGAGTGATGATGTGTTCAGTAGCAAGTCAAACATTTACAGCGATGGCACTGAACAGCTCACTGGAATGGCATAGTGCATCGATCTATCTGGCTCGCCCAATATGCACCGAAGGGCGGAGTTTGACTGCTCACTCGCTCTAGCGGTACTCCTGTGCTGACTGCAGCCGATGACTCAGTAAATTGGTCAGACATCTCTTCCAATGGAATTACAGGATTTGGCCTTTAATAGTGTTTTCATTGGCACTTGGAATGCTACAGCTTAGGACCATTGCTTTCTAAATCCCGCAGTTCCATGGACTCGTCATATTTATTTACCTGATTACCTGATATCTTTGCAGGGGAGTGTGGGTCAGTCGCTTGAGTAGTTCAGGGACCAACAACTCAGCATCATTCCCCGGCTGATGCAATAGGAAATACTTACACTAAACATCTCACATTCAGTGCTAAGCATGGATCCGCTTACGGTATCTGACAAAGCTCCTCCAACTACCATGCCCACACAGAACACACTCAATATGTGATGACAAATTTATCCTCTAAAGATCCACTAGCCATGTAAGAATACATGTGACCAGGCAGTGTCAGGGATTTGTATGCCATTCTTTCAGCACATATGAAATGATATTGGTTCCAGTTGAAGTGCAGCTGTTCTGGGTTGAAGCCATTGTCTCCTGTACTCCTTGAAGAACTCACAACCTGCGGGTCAACCAATAGAATCATAAAATCTACTATACTCACAAAAGATTCCTTATACATGCAGTAGTATTCCCATTCCCAAATTCCAACCAATATCTTGCCTCCAGTGCAGGAACACTCCATGACAACCACTATAGTTACATACTGCAATGTCTTACCTGGATACGGAATTATAGAAAGTCAGCATATCATGCCCACTTGTCGATTTATTTGATACACAATCTTGTACACAAAAACGTGCAGTGTTTGTTCTTCTGGGAAGGTTGACAAGTGGGCACGATATGTTTTGAGGCTTGTGGAGTGTTCCTGTACTGGAATGGCAAGATATGGCTTGGAACTTGGGAATGGGAATACTACCAGGTGTAGGCAACATTCATAACCTTAAGCTCCTAGAGTGAGGAATGCAAAGATGGAAACTGCACATGCACTTACTGGGACAGTGATGATGGGCTGGGGTGAGGTTGGTGACCTTCAAGAACGATCAGCTCAGAGGGATAGTGTCCACACAGCTGGCCTCCCTTGTTGTCAATGACCTACACATCACAGCACGTCAACTAGTAATTACCTGGTAATCCTTCCCATCCAATATTAGCCTCATTCCCAGGCACTCTCGAGGGGGAAGGGGGTGCTCCTCTCACCTTCCGAGTGCCTGGAAATAAGGATATATGAGGTAACTGGAACCTCTTCCTTGCTCACACACCTCGACTGTGTAATCCCTGGCAACCAGGTGCAGACACATCTTGTGGATGACCTCGTACTGCAGGTTGAGGAGGGAGAGAGGAAGACCAAGTGGTTGAAATAACACACCTGTGTAAAGTGCTTCGCTAGTCTTGCAGGCCAGCCTCTTTTTTCCAAGTAGGGGGCGCGGCCGGAAGGGAGGGGGAAAAAGAGTCTGGTGACTTAAGCCAACATTTCGTTTCCCAGTGGAATGCAATCAACCGTAACAAATGAAAAAAGTTACATGATAGCTATCCAATTATTGCCCACAAGTTTCAAATGTGCGACTGCGAAGCAAGTTGGAGAGGCTCGCGAAGCTCTGGAGAGTAGTAACCGTTGGAAGGTGAGCCAGGAAAAAGCCTTCAGCAGTATATACATAGTAACAAGGTGATTTTCCAGTGCCGGCCGGTTAGAAGACTCACGAGTACATCCCTTCTGCTGAAGGAGTTCTTCACTGCTAATTCTTACTTGGGGCACAAGCCTAGTTGCGCTTTGCAGCGATGGCAATCGCACACACTGTCTCTCTGAATTACGCTATGAAAATCATATGACTGCTGCAAGCTCTACCCACATTCCGGCAGAGAAAACGAAATGTTGGCTCAAGTCACCAGACTTTTTCCCCTCCCTCCCTCCGTGCGCACCCCCTCCGTGGAAAAAGAGGCTGGCTTGCGAGACTAGTGCTTCACCTGCCTACATTGGCTCGGTACAGCACATCCACTGGCTTAAATATATGCCACTGCAAATCCTTCGCCTACTATATATTACAAACTGGTTACTTGCTTGCACTGAATGGCACAAAGGTGTATGCAGATGCCAACCTCAGACAGCAGAATAGGGTGAGATTTGGGTTGACATCCATTAGCAAATTCATACTTCAGGCTAGAGCCAAAAATCAGTGTAAAAGAATGAACCTGCCTGCCCTCTAGTCAAGCCTTGAGTAGAGTCAGTGTACTCACGCGTCTGTCAACGGTCTTTGCTCGGTAGGCACTCTTAGCAAAGAAGTCAAGGAGTTCCTGCAGACAGTCCTCAGTGACGACGCTGTCACCCACACTAGCACTCCCTAGCCCTCCCTCTGCCATCACAACGTTAGACTTCTGTTTTGGTATGACGTAACGACAAGTAGTATACGGGGAAAGTCCCCACCAAACGTTTCCGGCACTCCATGAATCCAATGTACTGCACTGCCTGTCTGTCGGCGCGGGAACGAAACTTCCCAGAGCAATAACCGTAAGGATTGTAATCCTAGAAGTACACATACAGCAGTGGCAATACCTAGTGGTCCCAGACGCAGTCCAGCCCGGGTCCAGACTCACCTGGAAGGGAGTCCCCGCGAGACTAGTCCAGCCCCAGCATAATCACTGGATTTGCCTGTATCACGCATTGGGAAGGGAGGTCTGTTGACTCTTGTCTCGTTTTCATGTTGCGATGGAATGTACGAATTATGATTTTATCAGGTGGAAATGAACAAAGACATCTCAACCAGCACTAGTTCGTGTGGTCTTGTTGTCTGGGAACAAGACTATAGTTCGTGTTGTTTCAGCTATAGTTGAAAGCCCATGCAGTTGTCTTACAGCATCCTCTGTAGCTGCAGCAGCAATCTTACTTTGTCAACAGATGTGCCATATTGTGGGAAATTTTGCTAGGTTCGTGCCAATAAGTCCTTAGAAAGAATTTTTTTTTTGCATTGCCACACCCCCTAGCTTACTGCTTGCAGCTGATTTCAGTCAGGTACTCCTTTCCAAGTCCCGACCGATGTACTAACCTTTATCTCGACCCCCAACTTCTTCAAAAGTGACAAATACCAGCCTGCATGGTTGCCTTGCTGTGAGGCATACTCGCTGATCGTTGCCTGCTGCTTGTAGCCTTGTTCCCAGGCCGTTCCTACCGCCACTATTTCATCGCTTCCAGTATGAAATACGGCGGGGGAGGCCTGGGAGATCTGGTCACGTGCGATGCCATCAAGTAGACACATGGTAGACACACGGAGGGCAGTGCCCAGCGAAGAATCTCGACGTCCTGTGTTGTACTGTCCGTCCAATGGCTGGATATCAGAGCGTTCGCAAGGCAGACGATCGATACGGTTCGTTATTCACAACGCCGGGGACGCATCAATGTGAAACAGGTATTTTATCGGTTGGGCACCGCCCCCCGTGTGTCTACCATCTGTCTACCTGATGTCATCGCACGTGACCAGATCTCCCAGGCCTTCCCGCGCCGTATATCATACTGGAAGCGATGAAATACTGGCGGTGGGAACGGCCTGTATGCTGCTTGGGTGTGAAATACAAATACAGAGTTTTGCACCATTTGTAGGTATCCCCTAAATACGTACGCCTTATCCTATGATGTCTAATTGGCCCCGCACAAATTCCTGCAGAGACTATGCAGACCAACCTTCACCGTGTGTGATATTGGAAGTGAAAGGGACCCGTGCTGTGACTGGGACTGAGACTACGTGAATACCGGTATATAAAGCCTCCAATCCAACCTTCACCGAACAGGACTGTACCATACTGTAGTCTTCAACAGGGCATGCCACGCCAGGTTAGCAAATGGAACAGTGCTCAAACTTCATACTGCACGACTGCGGTTTCATGTACTATACATGCACTTTTCCATGACCCCAGCTAGGAATCTCTAGAATTAAAACAGATTTGACAGATCAATGTAAGGGAGAAGTAGTAAGATTATTGGGCCTTGCTACTAACGAAGATGTACATATGCACGTCGGCAGGGAAGCATCATACCAGGCTAGTGCTCACCAGTTGGTAATGAAAAGTGGAGAAGATCATGCCTTTGCTACATAAAGTACCAATAGCTCACCAGGTCTTATCCCAGCATTTAAATACTTCTCAGACGTCGTTACTATTGTTTCGTTCATAAAATTTGACCCCATCAATTTACGATCAAAGTCGTTGTACATAAAGGCAGTTGGTCACTCCCACACCTTGGATACGGGCATATACGAACACTGTATATACAATAGCACTTGTTCACGCCTCCCAAAATCGACTACTGAAAAATGGACAGAGAGATGCCCCGGCGATTTTAGCTGCACGCTATCCTTGGCGTGGGGTATGTGTTCTATGAACACCTCTAGTTATATCCAGTGACTGGGCCCAAAGCATTCTTTAACACACATCTGGAATCACTGCTTAGAGAATTCCAAAATGGTAGAAAAGGGTGGATGAGCTGTCTAGCTGAGCCATAGCTGTCGGTGTGACTGGTTTATCTGGCTGTGCAATCACCTCCAATAACTCATACGTAACTAAAGCGCATGTTCACCTTCCTGCGTATACTGTATTGTCCCGTTAATATGCCCCCCATTTTGCACACTACATCCAGCCCAAAGTGGGGAGGGGGCGTATTTTCGAATATGCAATTAGTCTCGACTATATGCCCCCTCAAAACGTTTTGCTATGTTTATGACACTGCCAAGGTTCATGTTCACAGTTACAAAAGTACAAACGATCGCCAGTACTGTTTGTGGCCATTGTGTGTGGTCTCCCTACATCGGCGAGAAGAGTTGCCACTTCAATGCGAGGCCATAACATTCACGGCGACTTCGCTGTAGCTATCATCCAGAACAGCAATACTATTGGTCATGTACCACGGGACATTTCCTGGTATTTCCTGTGGAAGATTGGCAGCCAGATGACTTGTATTGTCGACATCAACAGTGACTACTCGATCTAATTATAAAGCTGAAAAAGTTGTGCACGCGTAGGCATGTGTAGGTTAGATATTCCAGAAGACGCTCACCAGGGGGCGGTATAACGAGTCAAAACTACCCTGTGCAGGAACTTCTGCAAAAAAGAGGGGGAGGGCGTATTTTCGAAGGGCGGGACACTATGGTAGTCTTAATGAATTTTTTACTATCCAATTTTGCAGTGAGCTCGGAACCACTATTGGTGCATCAAGGGATGGATTCATTATCTCTGAAAAACTTGACGAATGCATTGATTGAGGTGGACGGTTGGCAGGCACTTGGAGTCCAACTCGACATCAACTACCACAAGCTGAAGGAGTTTGGGAGTCTTCCAACAATCGAAGAACACAAACTAGCCATGCTTCAATTTTGGCTTGACACTGACTTGCAAGCATCATGGGAGAAGCTGCTCTGTGGCCTCAAGAAGATGGGCCTGAATCGTATTGCACAAGTCATTCAGAGAGAGTACCAGGTACAACCTAGCCACCAAGCTAACATCCCTCTTGTACCTCCTTTCCACCAAGCTGACATTCCTCCTGTACCTCCTAGCCACCAAGCTGTACCTCCTAGCCACCAAGCTGTACCCCCTAGCCACCAAGCTGTACCCCCTAGCCACCAAGCTGTACCTCCTATCCAACAAGCTGTACCCCCTAGCCACCAAGCTGACATCCCTCCTGTACCTCCTTACCACCAAGCTGACATCCCTCCTGTACCTTCTTTCCACCAAGCTGACATCCCTCCTGTACCTCCTTTCCACCAAGCTGACACCCCTCCTGTACCTCCTATCCAATCTGAGCATGTTGCTAGTGCAGCGCCATCATCATCACCCCCACAAACTAGTGTAGAGAGGAAGAGAGAGGTACAGGGTGAAATTGATACCCTCAAGGGGATGTATGATCATCTTTTTATGAAAACGGTCAAGTCCTTCAAACAGAAAACCGTGGAGACACCAACCTTCCTTTCTGAACTTCGCACTTCGATTGCCATCCTTCCAAGCTCATTGAAGGATGAACACAAACAATTCTTGAAAGAGCATTCTTCCGAAATTGCAAAGGCCACTTCTGTTGATGAGCTCTTCATCACAGTGAACTGCTACAGCGACTTCCTTAACTGCAGCCTTGTAGTTCACGTCATTGACAGATTCGGTGATGATCAGTTGAGGGAAGATCTTCAGGATTACATAGTACAACTTGAAGCCTTTCGTTGCCGGACTAATCTCACCGATTTTGTTGCTGCACATGCAGGAAACCAAGAAATCCCCCCAGATTTCATAAGAGTAGTGCTCAAAATGGGCCCCCAGTGGGAACTGCACACACTTAACGACCTAGAAGAGTTCCGTAAAACTTTGAGAGGAAGATCATTCCTTACTTCATATGCTTTTCGTTTCACGGGAGTAGAAACTGGAAGCATCTTCCTAACATGGAGTGTCCCACGTACCTGCAGTGACTTCCTAGTTTCATCGCTGGACCTTCACTTCCGACAGCAGTACCAGATTGAGGGGGTCACGATTGATGGTGTAGACCTAGCTATAGAGGAGTATGGGATAGAAGAGCAAGATCCTGATGCTGTCACCCCGAAAGTAAGTGGTGGTTTGTTCTGCAAAGTAACCTTGCGTAGCTGATATCTCACAGCATGGATAATAGAGCATGGGAACAGGATTGGAACACACATGCACCCTATTCCTAGTGTTGCAGTATGGCATGTTGGCACAGCCTTTGATTGAATGCAGGTTTCGTGTGGCCACCTTTCACCTCTGGTACCACACACAGACTGTTCTGAGGCTCCCTATTTTCCATGTTAGATCGACCTTGAACTGGTGTATGCCAAAAGCAGTAACTTTTTCTCCTGACTCATATGGATAAAAGCATGCTTGGGCTGTAAAAAAATGGATCCATCTCTGAAATTGGCACTGATGCACCTGTGGTGCCAAATGGGGACTGTTCTGAGGCTGACCTCTTGTACCATTGGATCGGTGTATGGCTAATGTGGCAACTTATACATGTGAGTAACACGTACTTCTGATGAAACCCACACTCAATTGTGTAAATGTGTGTTTCCAATCCAGTTCCCCGTTCTTTATTATCCATGTTCACAGGGAGTATGTAAATCTGTGATAATTTTAAGTCGTCTCACCCTGATCTATAAAGCATACCCATAATCCATTGTTAGTTAACACTGCATTCATGTTTTATAACAGTGTACTGGTACTCCTCTCCCACTGTGTTGGAGAGCCCCCTCCACAAATACAATCATGCCTCCAAAATTTAATTGGGGGTCAAAATTAATGTCAACAATGTTTGTGCTGGACCTTCACATGTACATGAATCTCTAAAAGCCCAGGGAGCTGTGCCCCCTTCCAACTACTGCTCTAATGAAGGCACACACCCACTAAAAGACCCAGTTCTACACTTCTGTATTGTTGGGGGATGTGTGTGGGGTTCACCTCCAACATTTGACCCTATAAACTGTTTACAAGGCTGCATTGGCATCCAAAGGCATCATAAGCATAAACTTTTGCAATCATGTCAGCGTGGCATTTACGTTTGTATTCATTAGCTGTGCTGCAATTTTATCATCCCTCTGGTGCTATAATGACAACCACTCAAAGGTGTGTGCAATGCAAGTGGATTGGTAATGTCACTAAGCACTTTTGTCTTCACGTCAGAGTTGCAGTAGTAAATTTAATGCTATCAGGACATTGTGGATTGTGTTGTTTTCTTTGCCAGCATGTGAATGAGTTCTCCGAGGGACTGCTGTGGGCTAGTGGGGAGGGCTGTCTGGAGGATGTGGTCTTCCTCCTCAGCACTGAGGTAGAGGTGAACAGCAGAGACCAGGTCAGACTCTGTTATGTAAATCCGTGGGTGTAGTTAAAATTAGTGATGTGTAACACAGCTATATATACAGGTGAGAATCGGCTGTGACTGCCACAGAATGTGTATATAGTCTGTCATTGCCTCGGCCATTGCACAATATACCGTAGTGTCCCATAATACGCCTCCCCCCCCCCCCCCCCCCCCCCCCCCCCCCCCCCCATTTTGTACACTGCATCCAGCCCAAAGTGGGGAGGATGCAATTAGTCTCGACTATACGCCCCCTCAAAAAGTTTTTTTTGTGCTGGTACACGAACTATTATGACACTGCCAAGGTTCATGTTCACAGTTACAAAAGTACAAACGATCGCCAGTACTGTTCGTGGTCATCATGCGTGATCTCCCAACATCAGCGAGAAGAGCTGCCACTTGAACGCGAGGGCCATATCATTCACGACGACTTTGCTATAGCCATCCTCAAGAACAGCAATACTATCGGTCATGTACCACAGGACATTTCCTGCAGAAGAGTGGCAGCGAGATGACTTGTATCGTCGACGTCAACGGTGACTACCGACTGCTGGAAGTTGCGCAAGTGTAGTTTAGTCTCGTGCCCAGACCACACCCCCTCGGGGAGAGATGTCTCTCCCCTCGGGGGGTGTGGTCTGGGCACGAGACTAATCAGAAGACACTCACCAGGGGGCGTTAAAACGAGTGAAACTACCCTGTGCAGGAACTAGCCTCGTACCCAGGCCCACACGCGGAACGCGTGTGGGGCCTGGGAACGAAGCTATGCAGGAACTTGGGCGAAAAGAGGGGGGAGGGCGTATTTTCGAAGGGGGTGTATTAGCGGGACACTACGGTATATAAACTATATTAGTGATGTGTAGCATGCACAGCTACAAGTGAAGTTTGACTGTGACTGCCAGCACGGAATATTAGACTGTTATGCACTCTCTGCTGCTACATATAATGCACTATACTGCATTGAGAAGAGTACCTGGAAAATGTTACATGTATATGCATCATAGGTTGGTAAGCCAGCCATGCATTTTTGCATACTTGAGAATCACGAGGACTTAGCTACCATCACAGATTCTTGTGGGACTATGGATTGATTCTGTGTCAGTGCTCACCATGCCGAATGCTTGGTTGCTATCCCTCGAGCTGCAGGACTTGTTGCACCACTCATGATTATTACCTGCCTAATACATTAGTATCTGATTCACAACTTTCACAAGGTTCATGATACTCATGGACTATGATGGTATGTATGGTAATCGTCTCAGATGGTGTCATGTACCAAATGCCAATTCACTGTTGTCATGTCAGTTTCATGATCACAGTGATGTACTGCTGCTTTTGCTGTTTTCTCTCTCATACATGTAGTGGGGAAGTACTGGACTGATGCTGGCCAGTGGGGGTGGCCACCTGGATGTGGTCAGGGAGCTGCTAAAGGCCCAGGCGGATGTGAATGCACAGGATGAGGTATGCAATCTCCAGTGACTCTTGGTAGAGAAATACACAGTTGCAAAACCTCACAGCCCTATGGAAAGCCATGCAAAAATTCTGACTACATTGACATGGTTGTGATTTTCTACTAACACAAACATAATTTTCAGAGACTTACCATGGTTGCAGAGTTTGAGCGTTAGGGTGTTCCTGTACAGCCACCATTTCAAAAGCCCACTCAAATTAATTGGAGCAAGCCGTATGTATACTAGAGGCAAACATTTTCTCCCAATAAGGATTTAGTGATGGCCTGTCACATTATTCAACCTCTCGAAAAAGCTAAGAAACAAGGAGAATGCCATTAACCAGGCTCAGTCCCATCCCATGAAAAATGTAGAATTTAGGGATGGGATGGGACTGAGGCTGGTTAATGGCATTCTCCTTGTTTCTTCGCTTTTTCGAGAGGTTGAATAATTCCAAATGTGACAGGCCATCACTAAATCCTTTTTAATTTTTGGCAGAAAATTTTTTGCCTCTAGTTTGTGTACTTTTTTGAGCGCATGAACTGCGCAACTTCTTAGCTACATACAACGTCACCGTAAGGGTACAGGGGTACTGAGCCTGATGTCAGATTTTACATGTTAGCCTCGTTCCTCTTGACCTTCTGCTGGGCACTGAGCAGGCTGTGATGCTTCATTCTATATTTCCACTAATAATATTATTCCATGCATTTTTGTTGTGATCAATGTTTATCTTGTTGCCTTCACGGACGTGGGGGTGGGGCATTCAGATCGGAGGGCTCGATGGCAGTCGTGCACGTCATGTGCTTGCTATGGCTCCAAGTATTCCAAAACTCTAGCCTCACTTACAGTTCTGGTACATGTTCTGCACTGTAGTTACGTCATGAAAAGAAAGCCACGCCTCCACGCGATGGCATAGTCACGATAGATCTTGGCAAGAACTGGTTGGTAGAAATTCCTCGCAGTGGTAGTGAGGCGACGAAAGCGATGTTGTTCTGTGAGTGAACTAGCTCAGGAATTGCTTTTGTTAGCCAGCTATGCTAGTCAATGAGAAAGAAGAAAGAAGAAGAAAGAAGAAGAAAGAAGATCAGGACGAAATCGGAATTTTACAGCTACTTGTTTCTCGACTACCACGTACTCTCAGGTACATTTGCGAGTGTTTTTGTGAACTGCTAGGCAGTATCATTCTGTCTGCATGCTTGGTTTGGGGGGTAGTAGCTTCTTTGGCCGTTTCCCTGCTGGTGCATCAGTATGGTATTTTGAAATTCCTTGGCCATCCCTAAATAGAGAACGCTACCACATTCTCTGATATAAATAGTCTCACAGGCCAGCCCACTTCCGCACGGGGAGGGAAGGATCTGGTCAACTGCATATGCAACTGCTGTCCCGATGCACTGGATACTGCCACTGAATCAGGACAGTATTCATGTCATGTGATACCTTGACACTCCCCAACTTTGTTAACATCTAGGTGCGAATTGATAACGACATCAGTACTATTAGTATCGTAGTACCATTGAAGTAGCAACGAGTATGAGATATGGAGACTTGAGGAAGAGCAGGTGCTAGCTGTGTCTGAGTTTGTGAGAGGAAAGGATGTCTTTGTTGCTCTGCCGACTGGATACGGCATAAGCCTTCGCTGTGGTTGCCTTCCTGGCATTTTTCAACGGGTCAAGGGACGACAAGACAGTTCTGTCACCACTGGTTGTTATCATGAAGGACCCGGTAGCCTTGTTTGAGTAGTCAACATTTTGCAGTTTGCATGGACACTGTGACTGAGTATACCAGAGTTTGGCCTGCAAGGATGTCAGGTTTGAAGATCAGGAGAGCACACTCCCGGTGTGAGCTATCTCACTGCATCAGGAGAGGCAGGGTGGACACCTGTTCGGCATTGGCGACCCCGGAGGAGGTCTCAAACATCTAACTCTGATAGCAGTGATGACTGAACACAACTTTTATGCCAAGCCCTAGATGTTGTTGGCCAGGCTCGTGAGGGATCGAAAGTCTGGAAATGGTGTATACGCTCTCCAGCATATCCTGGATCCCGATCATTCCCACACCTGTTGCTACATGACCTAGAATGCAGTATCCTATATAACAGGGTTGCATTTGGAGGGTGTTCGAGTCTTTGCTGTCCCTCCTTGAAAGATATGCAGGAAGTAGTTGTATACCAGGCAACTTGTGCCTCTCCCCTCACTTTGCCATGCTACGATTTTGTCCCCCGTTGAATGATTTTCTAGATGAAACACCACTTAATGTGACCTAAATAGATTGCATACCTTGTATTAGCATTTTGTGTGTGCTATGTGCTAGTGATTGCATCCTTGCTATAGAGAAAATATACTTCTTGCATAACTATGTTGAACAAACGTATGAGTGTGTACCATAGAGACTGGTTAAAGGGCGAATGCGCTTATCGCATCATAGATAATCTATGATCGCATGCTGCAGCAAGAAAGTATGCACTTATTATGAGTATGCGCTTATTAGTGACAACGATCCCGATCATGGCAAGCTGACGGAGATGCTGTGTGTCTGCACAAGAGCGTTGTGTATCTACAAGGGAGTATGGTCCCCTACTGCATGTCGGTGGCGAGATACTTACACGCGAGGACAGAAATCTGATGTCATGTCAGTTTCATGATCACAGTGATGTACTGCTGCTTTTGCTGTTTTCTCTCTCGTACACGCAGGAAAGAATGACTGCACTGATGCTGGCCAGTGTGGGTGGCCACCTGGATGTGGTCAGGGAGCTGCTAAAGGCCCAGGCAGATGTGAATGCACAGGATGAGGTATGCAGTCTCCAGTGACTCTTGAGAGTATGCTACACTCCTGGTAGGGAAATACATAATTGTGAAACCTCACAGCCCTCGAGAAAGCCGTGCAAAAATATTGACGTGGTTGTGATTTTGTACTAACACAAACATAATTTTCAGAGACTTACCATGGTTGCAGAGTTTGAGCATTAGGATGTTCCTGTACAGCCGCCATTTCAAAAGCCCACTCGAATCATGCACATTAATTGGAGCAAGCCGTATGTATGAAGAGTCTCACAGGCCAGCCCATTTCCACACAGGGAGGGAAGGATCTGGTCAACTGCGTATACAACTGTTGTCCCGATGCACTGGATACTGCCACCGAATCAGAGGACAGTATTCAGTCATGTGATACGTTACCACTCCCCAACTTTGCTAACCTGTTTAACGTCTAAGTGCGAAATCGATGTCGACATCAACAGCTTACAGTACTATTAGTATTGTAGCATCAGCAGAGGATTGACCATTGAAGTAGCAACGAGTATGAGGGAGTATTTTGTATACAAGGCAACTTGTGCCTCTCCCCCTCACTTTGTCATGCTACGATTTTGTCCCCGTTTGAACTGAAGTGAAACACCACTTGTTACCTGAATGGATTGCATATCTTGTATTAGCAACTTATGCATGCTAGTGATTGCATCCTTGCTGCAGAGAAAATATAGTTCTTGCATAACTATGTTGAACAAACGTATAAAAGTGTGTATTGCAGATGAATCCATTTTTAATTACTTCAACAGTGCAAGCTATCTCCTAAGCAAACTTTGCATGATGTGGGCCTGTAGGTAGCATTGTTCCCAGGCTCTCTCCTCCCTGGTTTTGAGGAGAGAGGCTAGCCTGTAGGCCAACCAGACCATGCACTTGATATATCAATGCCATCCATACACCACCTCATCCTGTCCAACCGAGTTTTTGATAGTAGTTAGGAACATGCACTCCACTGCTCCTGCATGTTCATGTATAGGTACGCAGATGAGTGAACAACGCTGGATACTGGTATCCATTGCTGAATAATACTGTACATGAGGTGTACTTGTTCAATTGTCTTGTTTCATATTCATCAACATGTGTTGTTACTGTTTTGCTCTCATTGTGTTCCTCAGTATGGCTGGACTGCCCTCATGGAGGCTTGTCTGTATGGTCACACTGACACTGTACATGCTCTGGTTTCCGGTGGAGCACAAGTAGACCTGCAGGATGTGGTGAGATGTAGTATCTGTATCCTGTGGTATAGTGTATTAGTAGGGAGATGCTTATGTCATCGTGGGGCGAGCCTGAGCAAGCAGCATGCATGTTGTAGTTTAAGATGCCATCACATGCACCCCTGAATTGTAGCTCATGGTGCTGTAAGTTGCAACACGTACATGGGCAGCAGTTTCATCATGAGAGAGAGAGAGCATAATTGAATGAAATTTGCACGAGGCTGTATACAAGAACGCTCCAATGCTCCAATCCAGAGGCCTTTACCAAGCTAAAACTCCAGCCTGAAACTCTTTGTAGGCTGCCTTCCTGTAGACTAGTCTCCCACCCGTTCTGCGTCCTTTTGCAGTCACGTGTCTCACTGTAGCCATTGAAGAGGTAGGGCCATGAGTGGTCCCAGTCTTTGTTGTAGCCATCAAAAAGAGGCACTCAGTGTGAATTGTGAATGTCTCCAACTCGAGCGACATGAGTGATTTCTCGATGAAGTAATTTGAATTTTACCCATGTTGTAAGGAACATTTTCCGTTGTCTGCGGAAGAGTGCGTTTACGGTATAAGGACACTGTACCGACCGTACGTACATACGGCAAAACAAAGCTGACTGATCTGTGTGGGGCTCGCTCAGGCTCACCCCAACAACCAGGTGCGAATGGTATCGTTGCAAGTGTTGCTGGCTAATACGACTAGCGTCAGAATGCTTGCTTTGTAAGTGTCACCGAAACCATCTCAACACCATTACTAGTTTCTGTTCAGTAGGTTATGTCCTGCAGCTATCTCAGAGATACTCTGGTAGAACACAGTCCAGTTGAACTTGTTCACGTTATTCACCTGACAGCAACAATGTCACATGTGACACTGATAGGTGACAGATGATACAACTGTACTCAGTTCTATCAGAACAAATCACAATTTCTGGTGTAATTTTATACACATCACTGTATTCTGATGTTCCACAGGATGGACAAACAGCACTCATTAGAGCAGCCCAGAATGGCCACACTGAGACAGTGAGTGTACTACTGGAAGCTGGGGCAGATGTGAACCTCCAGGAGAAAGTAAGGGAACCTGTTTATTGTAAAAGTATGATGACATTGTAATCATTGGTGGCACTATGAAGCTGCATGTTATGCTGTGACCTATAATAGCTGGTTACATAACCTCTCCAGTTTGTGCAAGCAGAACAATTGCAGTACTCCATGTGAAAGACCAATACTCTCAACCACCCACCATATCCGGAAATGACTGCACACCTGCTACTGTATTGCTGTCTTCACTCAGTGCTAGCTAGACAATAGTGTTGTGCACTTGTGTGTGTGCTTACATAACACACTGTGATGTCACTAGACATATAGTGGGCACTTGTTGCCCTGCATCAATGTCTCTGTATTTCTGCATCTGATGAAGCCTAGAAGGCTGAAATTGTGGTGTTGAACTTGCAGCAGTATCCAGAGGAGGTTGGACACATTTTACTGCGCACGTGACTGTGCACTGCACTTGAGCGGAAATAATTGCGTCTTTTACATTCCTAACTGTAACAGCCTCGTTCCCATGTCAACATGGCCTGGGTAAATCTGCAGTGCCAATGAGAAACAAAGGCTTCCAATTGGAGTACCAGGAGTGTCTTGTAGCGCTTGCTTCTCCACTATTGCACGTGGCCAATCCTTCGACCCAGAGGTTGACGGTGTATTAATAATTGGGCGTAATTGTCTGTGACACTAAAACAGCTCTGTAGACATTTTACCACTTGCCACTAGTTACAAAGACTTGCAACAGCACTTTTTGCATGAACTACCAGTGTTCAGTCCTGGAGTTGACAGACATTGTGGCGATTTGTACATGTACTTCAAGAACACATGAAAGCTATCTACTGCAAAACCTTGTTTGACAGCTGGACCGCACCTACTGACAAGCTTACTTGATAATGCTACATCATCGGTATGGTGTATGTTAGCCTCGTTCCCGCCTGGGAATGAGGCTAGTACATATTGACTCTCATCTAACTACCTGGCAGTACCACATCCTGTCCAGCCCACTCTACTGTGGTAATGATTAGTGGACATTTCCACTCCACTTCTCCTGCATGTATATGTAGATTAGTGATATCCGTTGCTGCCTCAGAGAGTAAGTATACGATACCACCTATTGTTTACTCCTGGAGTTGACAGACAGCGTTGAATGAATCTGTTTGTACCTTAAGAACATGCATGCTATCGACTGCAAAATCTTGTATGACAGCTAGTCCACACCTACGTATACCGACTTCACAATGCTACATCATTAGAGTGATGTATGTGTACATTCTGACTCTCAATACGACCCACTACGTATTTGCTTGGCAGTAGCACATCCTGTCCAGCCCACTTTACTGAGGTAGTAATTAGGGGCAGTGGACATTTCCACTCCACTTCTCCTGCATGTACACGTAGATTAGTGATATCCGTTGCTGCCTCAGAGAATAAGTACCTCACGGGAAGTGTACACCCTTCAATTGTTGCCTTGTTGCATATTCATCAATATGTGTTGTTACTGTTTTGCGTTCCTCACCTGGTTGACTGGACTGCCCTCATGTGGGCTAGTGCCAGTGGTCGCACTGACACTGTACAATTTCTGGTCACTGCTGGAGCACAATTAGTAGACCTGCAGGATGTGGTGAGATGTAGTATCTGTGTCCTGTGGTAGTGTATTACTAGGGAGATACTTATGTCATCGTGGGGCGAGCCTGAGCAAGCAGCATGCATATTGTAGTTTAAGATGCCATCACATGCACCCCTGAAATGTGCATGAGGATATATACAAGAATGCTCCAATGATCCAGCCCAGAGGCCTTTCCAAGCTACCATCTCGACCGCACCTCTGCATGCTGTTCGGACTTGAAACTCCAGCCTGAAACTCTTTCCAGGCTGCCTTCCGGTAGACTAGTCTTCCCACCCGTTCTGCGTCCTTTTGTGGTCACGTCTCTCGCTGTAGCCATTGAAGAGGTAGGGCCATGAGTGGTCTCGGTCTTTGTTGTAGCCATCAAAGAGCACTCAGTGTGAATCGTGAATGTCTCCGCGACATGAGTGATTTCTCGGTGAAGCAAATTTGAATTTTACCCATTATTTGCGGAGTGCATTTACGGTGAGGACACTGAACGGGCAGTACGTACATATGGCAAAACAAAGCTAAATGATCTGTGTGGGGCTCGCTCACAACAAACAGGTGCAAATTGTATCGTTGCAAGTGTTGCTGGCTAATACGACTAGTGGCAGAGTGCTTGCCTTGTAGGTGTCACCAAAACCATCTCAACACCATCACTAGTTTCTGTTCAGTAGGTTATGTCCTGCAGCTGTCTCAGAGATACTCTGGTAGAACACAGTCCAGTTGAACTTGTTCACGTTATTCACCTGACAGCATCAAAGTAGACAACAATGTCACATGTGACACTGATAGGTGACAGATTATACAACTGTACTCAGTTCTATCAGAACACATCACAATTTCTGGTGTAATTTTATACACATCACTTCTGGGTGACTGTATTCTGCTGTTCCACAGGATGGACTAACAGCACTCATTAGAGCAGCCCAGAATGGCCACACTGAGACAGTGAGTGTACTACTGGAAGCTGGGGCGGATGTGAGCCTCCAGGAGAAAGTGAGGGAACCTGTTTATTGTAAAAGTATGATGGCATAGTAATCATTGGTGGCACTGTGATGCTGCATGTTATGCTGTGACCTATAATAGCTGGTTACATAACCTCTCCAGTTTGTGATAGCTACGTAGTGTTGTGCACTTGTGTGTGCGCTTACATAACACACTGTGATGTCACTAGACATATAGTGGCCACTTGTTGCCCTGCATCAATGTCTCTGTATTCCTGCATCTGATGAGGCCTAGAAGGCTGAAGCTACCGACATGTGGTGTTAAACTTGCAACAGTATCCAGTTAAACCAGAGGAGGTTGGTCACATTTTCTGTGCATGTGACTATATATGCACTGCGCTTGAGCGGAAATAATTGCGTGTTTTACATTCCTAACCACAACAGCCTCGTTCCCATGTCAACATGGCCTGGGTAAATCTGCTGTGCCAATGAGAAGCAAAGCTACAGTTGAGGATTTTGAAAGGTATGCCTTGAAAACGCTTCAGGTTGGGAAGGCTTCCAATTGTCGCACGTGGCCGATCCTTCAAGAGGCCGTACAGCCTAAATGATTCAGGGGTTGAATGGGGTTGACTGCATATTTGGAATCTAATCCACTAGAGCTTTCGAATGATGCCAATTTGTTGAGGTTCTCGTAAAGACTACCGAGAACACACTTCAGTACAGTAAACCTCCATATAAATTCGCCTACACATGTAAGTCACATG
This sequence comes from Axinella damicornis, assembly GCA_963931865.1. NCBI lineage: Eukaryota > Metazoa > Porifera > Demospongiae > Axinellida > Axinellidae > Axinella > Axinella damicornis. The sequence goes on along the minus strand of OZ007505.1, from coordinate 19,893,300 downwards.
ACCATGTCCAACCTCCTCTGCAACTAAACTGATGAACCTGTGGCTGCATGAACTGACTGAAGCCACAAGAATTGTGTTGTCATCTTGGTAACTGTTTCCCTACTTAGTGGGTAGTGAAAGGATTATGACATAGGAGTATATTGATATCTCAGAATGTGATACCGTGTGTGCAATGTGTCCCCCATGCAGACTTCGGGCAGGAGTGCTATCGTTTATGGAGCAGAAGAGGGTCACCTTGAGATGGTGAAGCTCCTGATCCAGGGAGGAGCAAACCTCAGCCTCAAAGACAAGGTATCAGCTGACTTGTGATACCATTAGGGATGCAAAGGTGGAGAGAGACCTTAGAATAGGCTACAATAGACGTTATTGCTGATGATCTGTTGCTGTTAGCATTAGTTGTGTGGGAGCTACATGACTATAGGAGCAATGGAAGGGGAGTGTAGCTGGATAGATCCTAGAACTGAAGAACGTCACCCACACACCATGCACATACGAACCATTCAGGATGGTGTGACTGCTGATGAAGTGGCAGAGGTACATGGTCATCAGGCCGTTTGTGATGAGTTGAGGAAGAATGTACATGCTGATCATAGGCCACTCAGTAAGGTGAGTGCTGATGTAGATATGCAATTTCATAGGGCCAATGTGAACTTGACATCAACTTTGGCCTGTTAGTAAATTTGACCTAATAGGGTTCATTAGTTCATCGAGTCGAGACAAGCTGAATCTAAGAGCTAGCTGTTGCCTCGTGATTCCTGAACCTTATTTTCCGTGTGCTACTCAATTCCCTCCTCCTGCTTCCTCCCCTTACCAGCTTGGTGCATGGCTGTGCAGAAAAACTACTGTGTGGACTGGGCAGGTGCTGTAATCGTCACAGCTGCTCTGTGTCCACACTGTCCATGCACTCACCCATTCGAGTCTGCGGTGGGAACATTTGAATGTGGGAACGTATTTGATGTATTCTGCTGCTTACAGGTGTGCCCATGGGTGTGGTCGACACAGGAAATAATGTAATGTTCAAAGTGAAGTGTTCCCACAACGGACTCACACAAGCAAGTGGACAGTGCGATTATAGAGCAACTTTGACAATGACGGTGCCCGTCCAGTTCTGTATAGTTTTTCCTGTGATGTGCGTAAGTGGCCTAATGGAGGTTCTCCTTATTGTCCCAAGACTATAATATGACAGAAGGCAGATGGAACGCATTTTCATGCTTGTGGAGCAGATTGTTTTGAGAGTGATTGTCAATAATGGAGGATTTACTGAAAATTAAATTTCTGCTGAGGTTGAGAAGTGCCACTTTATTTCAAACTCAGACGGTCATACAGTCGTAAAGCTGGTACTATGTAATCACAACCAGAGTGCAAACATCTACCAATACAGCACTCTTGGGACCACAACTCTAAATGCTACAATCGCCTACTCACATCACAAGTACAGACCCTACACTCAGTATCTTCCCCCCTCCCCCCATGCAGACTGTTCGTGACCGTGTGCTGGCAACTGGCCAGCTGTTGAGGGCTCTCTACAATAGGCTGGAGGAGAAGATCTTCAGGACACAGAAGAAGGAACTGGCCAGGAGGACCCAGGGTCTTGACCCAGAGATCCCCCTCCCCAGCACTCCCGGTGAGGGATCCCCAAGAACACATACTACAGGAATACATGCCAAGACCTGCTCACTAATGTACTAGACCTCATGTCACTCATAAATTGCTATTTTATGCTGTATCATTACTTCCCACAGCTATTCCTTTGTACACACACACACACACACACACACACACACATAGAAGCATCGTACAAATAATAATTTGCTTGTTTATGTAAGTGTTAATTTGACTGACCTGTTTCTGTAGAGGAAATTGTGTGTAAGATCATGGAAGGGGGCATAAAGAAGTTTGTTTTCTACTGCAATCCACAGCATCCAACGTATACCGCATGCTCATGCTGTATATACATGTCCTAAGTTACTGGATAGAGATACATAAGCAACCCAATGCACTCTATTGCTGTAGCATGCATGCGAAATGAATGCTGTACATGCCTGTTGCGGTAGTAGGTATAAAGTGCGTGTTAACTTCGGGTACGTGTTGAACTCACATGCAGCTATAGCTAGTCTTGCAATCGCAGTCCATGCACGTGTCAAAGTCGTTTCCAATCCTGATGATTCTGAAGACTGTCCTCTGCATGACTGCATGGGCTTCTCATCCGTTACCTCATCATGCACATGTCATGCACAAAAATATTATGTGATTTGAATATACAGTCAAACCTCCGAACAAAGGACACTTTGGGAACAATATAAATTCAAGTCTTTTGTCCTTTGTAGAGAGGTTGTCCTCTTCTCGGAGGTTCAAAATGTATTAGAACCATAGGCAAACCAATTATTTGGGACCTTGAAAAGCGTCCTTTGTAGAGAGGTTTATTATATTGTGTCCCTATCTCGGAGGGTCCACTATCGGAGGTTTGACTGTAAATGCAATGCAGTGATACCATGTTTCTTTGTGACTGCACTTTTCAAGCTTCAATTAGAGCCATGCACTGGAGTCATGCAGCTCCCATCCCTAGACTCACAGGTTTTTGGGTGCATCCTGAAGAACGATATCGATGGATTGCCAGGTTCAGTATACAACACCCTTACTTTTTGCTGTTCTTCTATCCCTGCATACATTTTTGTTTTGTAATATGAAACAGTCATGTTTCAGGGATTCTAGCATCATTGATCATCTGATTGAGCTGAGAAGAATGAACGCATCAGCTGACAATGTAAGATGGGTTTGTAGACTAATTTAAGTAAGGGCATTAGCTAGAGCCAGAATGTTCACTTCATTAATCGGGCAGATTGGCCTGAAAATGAATAACGGGAAATTGGAGCATGTGAAGGTATTTGTTGGAAGGGGCAGTTGTAGATATCAGTTCTGGGATTTGTGAAGTGGAGCATACTCCATGCTCACTGTCAGCTACATCAGATGTACCTGTGTACATTTGAATCAGGGTCTTGGAATTAGGATTGTGGGTCTGGAGTGATTGTGGAAGATTTCATTTTAGTAGTGTGAACAGGAATTAATTTGCACCTGCGTCAGAATGGAATTAGTATTTCAATTCCACAACTGCACGAGTTTACCACCTCCTCCTCCAATAGAGTATTTTACGACTGGTCATGCATGTCGTAACCCGATTAGAGAACCAATGAAAATTGTTATGGTGTAAACTGTAATGCTCTCGGTAGCAGGCATGTCAAGTAGCCAAGCAGGCATACATGTAGTATTGTCTCATTACTTACGTACACACTATATTCTTTCTGTACATTACAGACTCACTATATATCATCTCCATTTGTAGATGTTTCATCAACTTCTGCAACAATTGTATCTGAACAACAACAGTATCAGAGTCATACACAAAAATCAATAGGGTACCCATAGTGAGAGTACCTAGTCTTTTCCTGTCATATATAAAAGCCCTTCAGCCTATAGCTATATATACGTATATCTGGCTTCACAAAATGTTGTGACTAGCTTGCCCTGCATCAGACACTCTTGCTACTCAATATTCAATTGAATATTGAGTAGCAAGAGTGTCAACCTTATTTGTACTAGCTAAGAGGCAAAAATTTTCTATGAAAAATTAAAAGGATTTAGTGATGGCCTGTCACATTCGGAATTATTCCACCTCTCGAAAAAGCTAAGAAACAAGGAGAAATGCCATTAACCAGGCTCAGTCCCATCCCATTATAAAATGTAGAATTTAGGGACGGGATGGGACCGAGCCTGGTTAATGGCATTTCTCCTTGTTTCTTAGCTTTTTCGAGAGGTGGAATAATTGCGAATGTGACAGGCCATCACTAAATCCTTTTTAATTTTTCATAGAAAATTTTTTGCCTCTAGTTTGTGCACTTTTTCAAGCGCATGAAATGCGTAACTTCTTAGTCATGGTACATGCAATGTCACTGTAAGGGAACGGGGTACTGGCCCCTGATGTCAGATTTTAAGATGTTGTGTTGCCATGTTAGCCTCGTTCCTAGGCTCGAGCCTGAGACTACATACAGGCCATGTCAACAAAGCAAAGCTGCAACATTCTCTCTTGATGGACGTGGACCTTCCACTGGGCACTGAGCAGGCTTTGATGCTTCATTCTGTTTATATTATTCCGTGTGTTTTGTTGTGATGAATGTTTAGTGTTGTCTTTGCGGGGCAGACATGGGGGTGGGGCTCACCCGTCATCAGATCAGAGAGCTTGATGGCAGTCGTGTAGGTCATGTGCATGTGCTTGCAATGGCTCCAAGTACATTCAAAACTCTAGCCTCAGTGTCACAGTTCTGGTCAGACGTTCTGCACTGTACGTCATGAAAAGAAAGCCACGCCTCCATGATGGCAGAGTCACGATAGATCTTGACAAGAACAGGTTGGTAGAAATTTCTCATAGCGGTAGGAACCACCAGACGACGGATTCACAAGGATTTCTGTTAGTGTACCAAACGCAGCAATCACAAGCAACAAAATTCGCTTGCATTTTGGATTGCGCATGCGCAATTGGCGAACGCGTGACCTCATTGCCTCAAAATGGCGTCGTGCTTGAATGCCATCGGATCGTAGCTAGCTATTATACTGCTGGTCTTGCCAGTTTGCAGACAAAAGTGGTCATGGCGAGTACTACGGCGATAGCGGTGTTGTCCTGTACGTAACACAGGGAAAACTACCTGTGAATACGGGACCGGACGGGCATTTTCATCGTCAAAGGCGTTCCGTGATCGCACCGTATGCCTGCCGTTTGAGTCCGTTCGACTCCGTGGTGGGAACCATCTAGTTTTGAATATTACGTTATTTCCGGCGTAGACCACACCTACGGGCACTCCTCTAAGCAACAATGGCGAAAAAGCTGTGCATGAGTCCGTCTTCAAGTGTTCCCACCACGGACTCAAAACGGCAAGCATACGGTGCGATCACGGAGTAATTTTGACGATGACGGTGCCCGTCCAGTCCCGTATTACCAGGTAGTTTTCCCTGTGTAAATTAGCTCAAGAAGTGGTTTAGTTGTCAAGCTATCCTTGGGCAAAGTTTTGTTATGAGAAAGAAGAATTTCAAAGAAGAAAGAAGAAAGAAGATGACGAAATCGGACTTTTCACCGCGACTTGTTCATCGACTCCCGCGTACTCTAAGGTACGCTTGTGAGTGTTTTTGTAAACTGCTAGGCAGTATCATTCTGTCTGCATGCTTGGTTTGGGGAGTTGTAGCTTCTTTGGCCGTTATCCTGCTGGTGCATCAGTATGGTAAAATCGAAATTTCCTTGGCCATCCCTAAATAGAGAACGCTACCGCGTTCTCTGATACAGTATGTGGCTGACCACAGACACACATGTATCCACACTCATGCACACATCACAATAATATGACTTGATTGATTGTTGCAATATCCTCAAATAACAAATAGCTATCCACATTAACACAATACTTTCTCTAAACGCGTACACCTCTTCCATGTACAATTACAGCATCATAAGTGAAACACAACTCATACCAGAATGAATGCTAATACTACGCTGAGCATTAGTCACAAAGAAGTTCAACAGCAACATCGCGAAGGCCTTCAAAGTCAGCAGGCTGAAGCACATCCTCATAACAATTCAATTCCCTAAACTTCTTTCCTCTACTGCGCTCCTCCCAAATCTTTCGCAGCAAATCCAGATGATGTCGATTGAAATCGTTGTCATGGATTACTAAAACAAATGACTCGATCTGGGGTAATGAAACTAATGCCTCAAACAGGAGCTGTAGTGCTGCATCTGGAGCCTCGCCTAGCCGATTGTAAGAGATGTCCAGCTTCAGTAAAGATCCCAACAAAGCCTGTTTGCTAATACCGCACACAAACTGAAATAGGCAACCACTGGTTCCAAGGTCAGCTGATGTGAATGCGAACTCCTTTAAGGTAGGATTTTGAAAGAGACGATTGAAAGGCAGTGGATGCATCAAATCAGGTAAAGGTGTATAGCCAGTCACAGACAAGGATTCGACTTCAAGTCTGGAGTGATTCAAAAGCACATGGAGAAGCTCATTACTATCATATTCCTCCCTCGATACCATCAAGGTGGTTAACTGAAGGTAGACATGCTCAGATAGCCACCTCAGAAAAACAGGTGGCACATCTGAGTAATGGAGGTGGAGTCTTTTAACAACCCTGTCAGTTGAGCTTGAACAACCCATGTGAGAGAGGTCCTTGTCAAAGCCTACCTCACTGTTGGAGAGAATTCTAAGCTGCGTAAGCAAGAGTAAAGTCGACCGTTCAGCTTCGCATGGACCTGTCAGAAATGAATGAACGATTCTCTGGAGGCTAGCAAGTGTGATGGATAACTTTTCCAAACAGATGGAGTTTGGTTTGGGTTGATCATTGAGGGTGGCAAGTGCCTGGTAGAGAAGATTGTGACCAGGTGATGTCACAGAGATGTTAGGTACACTAGAGAAGTTGAGGGAGACAAACTCAAGTGTGGGATGCTTTTCAATGATTTGAGCAAGCTCAAAACATGCTGAGTCATCTACAGCACCACAAAGGGACTGACACTTAAGCGACTTCAGCTCACACGCACATTCAGGGTCATGTAAATGGGAAGCAAAACCAAACACTGTGCTTTCAAAAAAGCTACTGTGAGAGCAACATATTGACAAGTTTTCCAGCTTTAGTCCTGTGGCGGAGAGGACATTCATGATGAAGGCAGGAATGCCAGCTGAACTGTGGTCATCACTGTGGTGGGAAATGGAAAGAGTCTGCACCTGACTGAGGAACTTTGTCAGCACATCACGGTGTTTGCTGGACCAATATTCAGATCGAATGCAATCAAAGAATTTTTCACAGATGACCTCTATTCCTGGTGGGCAGTAACAAGTTGTCTCAAGAATGATATCAATCAGCTGCACATCAGAGTATGCAGTTGTTGTAAAATAGGCAGCATAGTGAGATGGTACAATCAACTCAGTCTGCTGTCGGGGGTGCAGATGAGTCTGACCGTCGATGCCATTGTAACTTTCAATACCAAGACAGCCTTTGATGGAGAAGAGCAACTCAAAAACTTGACTAGCATGTGTGCTATAGCTAGCCGCATGGAGGTGGCTAAGTAAAGCTGATGAGATGAATGAGAAGTAGAAAGATTTGCCGTAGTTGCCTAGAAGATCAATGCCCAAGCCTGTTTCATGTAGAGTAATGCGGTTCTCACACAGACGCTCCCAAATTGCTGTGATGTTGATGTTGTTGGCAACATCAGTTTGTTCCAGCCGACAGATATCAGCAGCTGGAATGTTGTTCAGGAGAAGGCGTCGAAGGTGGATAGGCAAGTGAGCGAGTGATGAGGAAGAAAACCCATCAAGATTGATGACAAGCTTCGCAAGGCAAAGAGTTTCCAATGCCAGAGGATTGAACATGTCAGTAATAAACCTAAAAGGAAAGAAAAAAAATTGATGCGATTCATATGCAAATTTAAACATGTTAGAATGTTGTTTCTGCATGATTATATATAGCTAGAGCAACTAATTTTACTCATAGTAGGATTTTAATACAGTAATAATCTTGGAGGTTCAAAGGAGGCTATTGGGTCAGTGACATTTCACTTGGTATGCATGCCAGTAACATGATAATGAAGTCACACTGGTACAAATCCTATTAAGTGTTATTACACTCCTGGTAGGGGAAAAATTGTGCCGCGTAAATAAATAATGTTTGAGTACTTAGGATTGGCCTACAGAGATTCTGACTACACCGCCGTGATCGCTATCATGCCCTGACCTGAATGTAAAAAGTTGGTGTTGAAACTCACCTTGGTGGTGCAGATATGAGCGCTTTTGTCTCGCCGTGGCTGCCATTGCTCGAGCGCTCTCTTCGACTTCCGGTGGCAGTACCGTTCTTAGGAAAGGCACACGAAGATTCTGACCACACGGCCGTGATCGCTGTCGTTCACTGACGCTTACATCACCGTGACTGACACTCACCGTGCTGGCTACGTTGCGAGTGCTGTAATAATGTCTTGTCTTTCTTTTGGTCGCCATTGCTCGCGATCGACTGAGCGTGGGTGCCACGTGGCATGTGCATTAATTGGAACGAATTACAATACTTAGCTTGCGCTATGGCGAGTCGCAACCGGGCTTGCATCGCGGCTACCAGGAGTGTGGTTGCCCCTCGATTATATATATGATTGGTTCTCCAATTCAAAATTTCAATTTTTGTTACGTAAAAATTGGATAGTCCAACAGGGGCAGGACAAGCTCGAAAAATCACATCAAATCCGAGATTGGCCCCGCCCCATGTGACAAGAAACATTGACCAGATCCTCCTTTGTGAGATGGTCCAGGCACAAGACCCAACCGAGACCCAACCAACCCCAGCGTGGATCACTTTTAGTGGGGAGGGAAGAGTCTGGTTGACATTCCTAAGGTTGCATTACTGTTAATTGAAATTATCAAGATGCAGCAAAATTTCACACGTGGTCAGCAAGCATTAATTTAAGCCGCATTTGAAAAGCTATATAGTACACACTCGACACACACACATTCACTGTGCTTGGAAGATGGACTCGGTTCGGAAATTTCCTTTTTGCGGCAGTATTGTGAGTGACTCGTGCAATCGTTAGCGTCTGGGCACTTCACCATCTGGGGAAGCTGGGATCAATGAGCTCTGTCAGTGTTGGATGCAGCAAATAGAGATTCTACCTTCTGACCATGTGTGCAAGGCGTGCTTCCAGAGCAAAGAGATGCTGCTGAAGGTGGAGAGTAGTGCTAGCAGTATCCATCAGTTTTGACAACACTTACATGTACACGCCGGCGAATCTGTACTTCTGCGTTTCACAGCATATGCATCAATAAATCTACGTCATTGAAATTACTTGTCTATGATTTGATTGGAGCAGCTAGAATTCTGGTGGAGTATAAGCAGTGGGGGCTATATCTACCAGACCGTGTTTCAGCGTATTATACTGGAAGTGATATACATGCTGGATGAAAGGTCTGGGAACGAGACTAGGCAAGAGACTAACTTCAGTGGGAGTTGTTTGGGTCTGGGAACGAGACTACCTCATAAACACCCAATCCCAGCCTCAAAGGTACAAAAACGGACCAACTTTTAGCTCATTTGGCTATACAGCCTAATAACAGATTACATCATCACTTTGAGAATACAAACTAAAACGGAAACCAGTCGCGTTGTTGGTGTACCTTGAGATACACATGTAGCAGCTTCTCAGCAAATGCAATTTATGCATCAAAATGGTTCTAGTAGCTATGTGTTGAACCGAACAAAATGCCATTGCTACGTAGGCTAATTAAGTTAACACTTACCAGTGATGGAGGATATTGCATATGCTGCCAGTGTATTATGGTACACAGAGATGGTGGCACAAGCTTTAGTATGTACATTATGTAGCTATATGGAAATGACATGGAAACATGATGTAAGTCTGAATTTTAAAGGCCTCTACTAAACTGAAAATTTGGACCCTCTCCAAGGCCCCACCCACACTCTGACCCCATCATCAATACAGGCCAGCTCTTCTCAGTTGCACACTACAGGCAAGGATTTGGCTACGTACGGCCTTGGCTTAATTTCAACAAAAAATTCCACACATACCAACTGGCCAGTTTCTAAATGGTCAACCTATACCCAGCCCCCCTACAAAACTAGGCATGCTTTTTCACACTCACCTCTGAGTTACAGTTTTGGCACAAATCATACTCAGCCCAGTGAAGCAACCCAGGGAGCCAAATCGCCCTAACATGAAAATGGGCGGTGCCTATAATATGCTGAAAGGCCAACTACTCTCTAGAGTTCCCTGGCCAGGGAGCTGTTGGATGCTGTTCACTTTCCAGGCTGCTCTTCGGGCACTGGATCAGCAGCACTCCAACTCACACTACCTTGTTATTCACACTCAAATAGGCTATCAATAAGCTAGACGACCCTTTCAATTTAAGTGCTAAAGATTGTCTTCAAAGTACTGTACGGCCATATCAGAGTGCCGATTTGACACTTGAAAGGGCCGCTAACCACATCAAAGTGACACACCTTCCTGGTTGATTCCAGTTGCCGCCATGGGAAAATGCAAACAGCTCAACGGGTGGTAGCCTCGTTCCCAGGCCGCGTGGGAGGAGAGAAGGCCATGCGGCCTGGGAATGAGGCTAATGGGGTGGTCGCTCCAATATGTGCTGTACTTAGAGCTGCGACCGGGGTCACAGTTTATGACTGTCCAAAAACTGCCTGTGACTGCGTGACTGCGCTGCTAAACTGCCGGTGACCCTGTGACCGTTGCGAAAATCCCTGCGTGCCTTTTTGGTAGTATACGGAGTAAAACGGTAAGCCACACCTACATCCGCCGTATACAGGGTCACAATCGCCGGTTGCAGCTCTAAGTACGGTGCTTATTGGCGTGACCACCCCTTGCAGCTCAGACCGTATGTGAGTGACATAATCTCATTGATTCATGAGCAAAATTGTGCAATCGGGGATGTCATATTTCCAACCTCAACGCACAATTGACATGGCCAGTCCATATAGAACACCTCTTAATAGTAGTGGTTAACACATTCTCCACAGGCAACAGTTAAGTTTTGATGCTCTAAGAACTATTAACGTGTCACGTGTCATCAGGGCCGGCGCCAGCTATTTTGGAGTGGTACGGCCACTGCCGAAGGCAGTGCATAGAGGTGCGTAGCGCCGATCAGTCCGCGCAAAGCGCGGAAAAAATTTTTCACCTTCATTTTTCAGTTAGCAGGATGAGCTCTCCGTAGCACCTTCGTGCTTTGCACTGCACTGCCACTACTTTCCGTAACTGTCTCACTCTCGACGTGGACTCAAAGGGAAAATGTAAGTTGGCTGGAAGGGTAGCTAGCCTACATCGCGAGCATCTCGTTGTTTGAAGGTTGCCGTCACGGCGCGTTAGTCTCCATTCGGTCTCGTCCCTAGACCATGAAAATCGACGCTATTCGAAACCAAGACTCGTGACAACTTGGAGCCGTCTGTCCTGGCCTTATATATCATGCTTATGGTCGCGGCTTTAGCCAGCGGAAGCCTCAAGGAGGAAACTTTGGATGTAGCTAGCTACGCGCTCGTAAGTCAGAATCCCAGCAACGCCATTTTCCTCCTCAAAAACTGGTACGGCCATGGCCGTACCGGCCGTACCGGTGGCGCCGGCCCTGCGTGTCATACAGTCTAACCTAACACCTGAGATAGAAAGTCTCTGTTCAAACTTCAAAGGCAGGCCAGTTGTTTCCATTCCCTAACATACTACCCAATTTACACAATGCAACAAAAGATTTAGAGGTACTCACCTCGAAGTTGGTTTAAACTGTTTACAACACATTGTACCCGAGGCGCTAGGCGCGGCTCCGGCCGGCATGGCAGCCGGCGCGGCATGGCATAAGGGGCTTATGACATCATCTAATTAGTTGGCCGGCTGGGGGGATCCCGGGAATGCCAGCCACTGAGCCAACTCAGTAAGGCTTGCGGAAATTATTCCCCAAATTTTGCCCATTATTCTATTCTTTTATTCCTAAAAATTTTACCTATTATTCCCAAGACAGCCACCTATTATTCTCGATGAAAAACCAAACCGTGAGACCGAACTCTCCTTCACACCTTGCGTTGGCGATCGAGATAGCCTTAGTAAAGACCATCGCTGGCTTCTCTTCACCCGAACCGGAGGGTTAGCTTTTACTTCACGCTTCCTAGCTAACTCAGAGGGGCTCTGGGAACTTGAGCCTACCTAGTAGAGAGCTAGTAGATTGGCTACACTCTCCTTTCTCCGACGAACAGTCGCTAGCAGCCATTTCCGCCACGTGATAATCCGTTTTTTCCCCGGTAAACTCACCGATTATTCCGGAAATATTCTTCATTCTTTGTGCTACCTATTATTCTTTTATTATTCCCGGAATAATTTCCGCAAGCCTAGTCCCGGCTCATGCTCGCCATTTCTGGGAAGCTTTGGTAAGTCTTGTAACTTGTATGAAGCATTGCCAACTGATATATGTAGCCTAAAAGTTTATTTGTAGGCTACTGCTCCTAGTTTGGTTCCCAGACCCTTCTGCGTTTCGTTTCCGTCCCGCCAAGAAGGGTCTGGGAACCAAACTATACTGCTCCCCAGCCGTGTTTTCTAACCAGCCTGGTAGTCTCGGAACCAGACCCCCCGCGCGAAGGGTCTGGTTCCGAGACTACCAGCCTGGCACTGTCTGAACTGTTTTGATGCGGTACAGGTATTCAGTGCCTTGCTACACAATCTTTGTCTGGATCCCAGACCCTAACTCGCCGGGTTAGGGTCTGGGATCCAGACTAATTCATCTGTGAGCAGTGCACGTGCATGGGAAACTGTGTTCTCCTCAAACGGGCCCAAGCAACCGCAATGCCAATGACAGACAGACTTATTGAGATTTTTCCAGCACTGAAGTTTTAGTTTCTTATTTCACCACGATTCGGGATAGCTACATGTATAGCTGATGATGAGACTTCGTGAAAGAAAAAATAGAAACACAACAGAATGACAAATTATTGTACAACAAGGTTACAGTCTAAATGCCATAACATGGATATTACCTTATGATGAAGTGAGTTGACATCTGCTCTGCAGGTTATCAGTTTTATGTTATAGTACAATCCAGGTCACGGCACTGGAGTATCAGCTTTGCCATCAGCAAGCATGTGGTATGGCCTTGTCCCTATTTATTACCTCCACACATAGAAACGGGCAGGAGTTTGTTTCTGCAATTGTTTTCGGAGATCGTGCATGGCAGGTAATGGACTTCACAATAGTTGCTGCTCTAGAATTAGTTGCTGGAATGAAAATATATACATGAGGTTTAGTAATTACAAACCATGCCTACAGCAGCTGCATAGCCTCGTTCCCAGGCGTGGATGCCTGGGAACGAGGCTACTGCATAGCTATACATTCGCGTTTTATCCTTATGTACAGACTGGATCCAGTCTCCATTCCCTCCAGAAATGGTGTTATGTAGCAAGTTTCTGGCTTGTTGACTGAATGTGCGGATGGTAGTCTTGCAGGCCAGACACTTTTCCTATTTGGGGGTGTGGCTGGCCACACCCCCAAACAGGAAAAGCATCTGGCCCTGCGAGACTATGTGGATGGTAGAACGGTAGCTAGCTGTTACAGTCCCAGAAATATTTCAGAGTGTAGCAAGTCTGAACACTCTTTGATGACATCATGTGGGTGTGTGGCACAAAATTCAAAGCTGCTTGACACAATGTGTTTGATATATAATTTGTCAGTACTCCACCAGCAGTGAACTGGTGAATGCAAACTAGAAATGAATGTACGTAGCTATACAGAATGAGTACAGTGCATGCTTGAGCGGTCAGAATCTTTTCCTGCAGATCATGTCTGGAGTCACTCTGAATGAGCTGTGCACGGAGGTGGGCGTAACCCTCACACAGCTAGACAAACCATGCACCAGTGAGCACATTCAAGACATAGCTTTATTCCTGGAGTCGTGGAGAAGTGTGGCCTCCCGTCTAGGGCTTTCTGATGCTGAGGTGGAGGCAGCTAAAATGAATGCAACTAGTGAAGAAGAGAGAAGGCAGAAGATCCTTGCGACGTGGAAAGCCAAGTTTGCCTTCAAAGCAAAATACAGGGTGCTGATTGAAGCACTTCTGAAGATAGGGAGGGCTGACCAGGCAGAAAAGGTCTGCCGTGTTCTTGTACCAGAGCAACCCATTGAAGGTGTGTCATATTTGATATTGCATGATCTCTTAATGTTGCTGGTTCAAGTAGGATTAGTACCGTCTGTCATTTCACTGTCTCTCGGCATAGTCAAATTCATGGAACAAGAAATGAAATGAAATGGAATGAAACAGAACGATGGTAATTAGACAGGCCTTCTCGGAGGAGGTAGTATTATGCTGTTGTCGCAATTGCCTCCATGTGTAGCTACTAATGCTCTGAAACAAGGCATGATAAGATTCTGGAGGGATTGCACCTATCAAGACATGATGTGGTACATAGTTAGCCTCATTCCCAGGCCTTCCACACCTCCAGCTTTTGACAGCTTCCAGTATGCATACTGGAAGCTATCAAAAGCTGAAGGTGTGGAAGGCCTGGGAACGAGGCTAGTACATAGTTGCTTCGCTCACCGTTAATACATATTCTTTTGCACTGTACATGGAGGCTGTTATCACGCCCCCTTAAGCCTTCCAGATACTTAGCTACCCGGTACCATGCATGGACAGTAGTCCGGTAGTGTATTGCCCATAGCAGTGTAATACCCGGCCTCATTCCGAGCCTTGCATGGCTAGCTTTATGCAAATTGCCATGCCCACTTCCGCTGTTTCCATCCCGACTGACCTGGAGCACTCGAGCAGAGAGAATGCAACAGCAAACAAATAATGCACACTTCAGATCATGTCATGTCTCATCCTAATGGCTGCACACGTAACCTGTAGCTAGCTATCATCATGTCATGAGGACAGATGATCCAATGAATACGCCGAGGCTCGGGCACCCCAGACATGACAACATTCTCCCATCACCATCACCCCGGAGCCAACCCTCAGATTCCTTTGGCCACTCTTTTGGTCACATACGTGCTACACTGTAGGAGCTGTGAGAGAGCTCTTATTTTTGACTTGGCCAAAGACAAGATTTCTGTGGTACCTGGTGCAAGCCCATACATTGAATGGGTGTGCAGTGGTGTTGTATTCTTTGGGGACATTCTACCAGCCTGTTCAGAAAGTTAAGAGGTTTTGACAGTGACGTTTGGCAGATTTTGTGTGCACCTACAGTGTAGCACGTATGTGACCAAAAGAGTGGCCAAAGGAATCTGAGGGTTGGCTCCGGGGTGATGGTGATGGGAGAATGTTGTCATGTCTGGGGTGCCCGAGCCTCGGCGTATTCATTGGATCATCTGTCCTCATGGCATGATGATAGCTAGCTACAGGTTACGTGTGCAGCCATTAGGATGAGACATGACATGATCTGAAGTGTGCATTATTTGTTTGCTGTTGTATTCTCTCTGCTCGAGTGCTCCAGGTCATGGTGGCATGTCTCCAAAGAAAATCACAGCGCTGGACACTCCTTCGAGGCACAGGCTCATACCACAGTCTTATCTTCGAAAGTAAGAGCACTCTCTCACAGCTGGCTGTACTACAGCTACCTGTACTTACAATTTACGTGCACATGCGTGCGCGGTCCAGCTACTATATTATTCCATTCCATTCCATTCCATTCCACATTGCATTTCATGTTCCATACATTCAGGTATGCCATTGTCTCTCTCCATGTTAGATCAACCCGCTTCACCACCAGAAGCCATGGCAATCACCCCTCCCTCTCTTTCACCTTCCACTCTGGATCCCCTCAACAACCGGTCAGAATGTGTCTCCCCGCCAGTATCATCTCCAGGTGTCCAGGTTGAGCATGTTCCTGCAGTAGAGTCACCCTCAACCTTACCCACTGATCAGCTGATGCAAGCATGTGCAAAGGAAGTGAGTGTGGTGCGGCAGGAAAAGGACATGCTGGTGTCCATGTATGACAAACTAGTAGCAAATACGGCGGAAAGATTTAGCGAAAACCAAGAAACCTCACCCAATTTTTTGCGCAAACTGCGAACCTCGGTTGCTGTCCTTCCAACCTCACTGAAGTATCAACACAACTACTTTCTTGAGCAGCATTCCTCTCGGATTGCAAAGACGACCACTGTCGAGGAGATATTTAGCATACTGAACAGCTATTGGAACTTCCTCAACTGCAGTCTCCTAGCTCACATCATTGACAAGTTTGGAGATGAAGACCTAACAAAAGAACTAAGCGCTTACACAACAGCTCTGAAGGAGTTTCGTTCACGGACAAAGATCGCTGATTTCAGCAAAACGTGTGCGCATGAGAGTTCGGAAATTCCCCCAGAATTTGTAGAACTGAGAATGAGAATGGGGCCAAACTGGGAACATTGTACACTTGAAGATATAGAAGAGCATCGGCAATCTTTGGCACAGAATTCATCTCTCGCTGATTATGCCATTTATTTTATGGCAGGATTTCCAGGAAGCATTTACCTGCTATGGAGTGTTCCCGATCATGCTGTTGGCTTTCTAGCTATTACAATGGACCAGCAGTTCTGTAATCGGCATGGCATTGAGGAGATGACCATCGATGGGGAGGATCTGGAAGAGTACAAGCGTACTCGTAGCATTGCTACAGGTTCAGAGTTTGAGGTGAGCAGCCAGATACTGCTTTCTTTGTAGGGAACTGATAAATTCGAAATTCCTTATCCACACATTGTACAGAAATAAATGGCGTCATGAACTGTACCAAGGCTGATATGGCTGTGATCGCTTCATCTAGTGTAACAAGCATGAGAAAGGTCAAAGATTGTAATGACTAACAAGTGAAGAGCTTTTATTTTTCCACTGTAAGTAAACTTGATCTCACATACCATACATGGTATAGCCATAGGTAGAGTGAAGTAGTTCAATTTGCACTTGTTCCTGCCCCGGCCTGCAGACAGCTAGTGTCATTGTGTAAGTGCACAATTGCACTCTGGTACTGTATGTACATTCCTCTACAGCCTGTACAGTACGTAGATGAGTTCTCTAAGCGACTGGTGTGGGCGAGTGAGGTGGGCTGTCTGGAGGATGTGGTCTTCCTCCTCAGCACTGGGGTAGAGGTGAACAGCAGAGGACAGGTCGGTATATTATATAAGCTAAATTAGTGATATGTAGCACAGCGAAGTTTGACAGCACGGTATATTAAATTGTGCAACGGACAAGGCCATGACAGGCTGTTATGCATTCTCTGCTGCTATAGAGTGATCTTAATGCACATTGTTGCATACTTGAGAATCATGAGAACATAGCTACTGTAACAATTGAATCACAGATTGTTGTGGGACTATGGATTGTTTGTAGGATTCTACGCAGGCCCGTAGGCAGGATTTCCAGGATGGGGGTTCAGTAACAGGCACTGCCGAAGGCAGTTAAGCATGGCAAAAATTTTCACCGTCGTTTTTCAGTGACCTAGATGGGCTCTCGCAGCACCTTCACCGCTTTACACTGCACTGCCACTGCTTTTGGTTTGCTTGCAAACCGTGACCGTCTCACTCACAGTGCTATGGGCTACTCTGCACATACAAGTGTAATGACGAGCGCGTGCGTACGTGAACGTGATGTTGACATGACACGTACGCGTACATACTTTTAAGTTTCTATTGTTCCATCACGTGAGTCTTTAATACCATGATATGTGCTCTAGCCGGCGCTAGACTAGGCGGCTGTGACAGGTACGACTAGGTGCGCACGCTGCAGAAACTCTGCTTTGTTCTGACGACGGTGATTTCTCTATGGCTACAGTAATCGACTACTTACAAAGAGTTTGTGAAGCTAGATGCTGTATAATTTTATTTTGGCCTGCCAGAAGGGGGTTCCCCCCCCTCCCTACGGGCCTGCTACGTCAGTGCTAACCATATTGAACACTTGGTTGCTATCCTTCGAGTTGTAGGATTTGTTGCACCACTCATGAATATTACCTGCCTAGTACATTGGTATCACATGTTTCATGATACTTGTGGACTATGATTCTCAGACGGTGTCATGTACCAAATGCCCATTTCCTGTTTCATGATCACAGCGATGTACTGCTGCTTTTGCTGTTTTCTCTGTCATACATGCAGTACGGAAGGACTGCACTGATGCTGGCCAGTGAGGGTGGCCACCTGGATGTGGTCAGGGAGCTGCTAAAGGCCCAGGCAGATGTGAATGCACAGGATGAGGTATGCAGTCTCCAGTGACTCTTGAGGTTATGCTACACTCCTGGGAAATACACAATTGTAAAACCTCGCAGCCCTCGGGAAAGTTGTACAAAAAATCTGACTACGTGGTTGTGATTTTCTACTAACACAAACATAATTTTCGGGGACCCACCATGGTTGCAGAGTTTGAGCATTAGGGTGTTCCTGTACAGCCCACTCAAATAATGCACATTAAAGGGAGCAAGCCATCCATATGTATCAATAGTCTCACAGGCCAGCCCACTTCCGCATGGGGAGGGAAGGATCTGGTCAACTAACAACTGCTGTACCAATGCACTGGATACTGCCACCGAATTCGAGGACAGTATTCAATCATGTGATACATTGTCACTCCCCAACTTTGCTAACCTGTTCAACGTCTAAGTGCAAAATCGATGTCAACATCGACAGCTACAGTACTATTAGTGTCGTAGCATCAGTAGAGGATTGACCATTGAAGTAGCAACGAGTATGAGATATGGAGACTTGAGGAAGAGCAGGTGTTAGCTGTGTCTGAGTTTGTGAGAGGAAAGGATGTCTTTGTTGCTCTGCCGACTGGACACGGCAAAAGCCTTTGCTATGGTTGCCTTCCTGGCATCTTTCAACAGGTCAAGGGATGACAAGACAGTTCTGTCACCACTGGTTGTTATCATGAAGGACCAGGTAGCCTCGTTTGAAGAGTAAACAGTCAACATTCAGCAGTTTGCATGGACACTGTGACCAGAGCTTGGTCTGCAAGGATGCCAGGTTTGAAGATCAGGAGAGCACACTCCTGGTATGAGCTATCTCACTGCATCAGGAGAGGCAGGGTGGACAGTTGTTCGGCATTGGCGACCCCGGAGGAGGTCTCAAACAGCTGATAGCACTGATCATAGATTATATACGCGGAGAAAAGGGGATGGGCAACGTCATGAAACAATTTCTGCAGTCCTCGTTACGGTCACGTGATCACATCGCGGCGCGGCACCCGGCGGCGCGGCACTGGCGTTACGGCAAGCTGCAAGACTAAACGTTAACCGGCATGGCTTGTGATGTAGTATCTGCGGTTATTTTATCACTACCCAGCCGTAAGGAGCTGAAGATACAGTCCCCTAGAGTTGCTGCTGTTAAGAAGTGTGCGGAGGATGTCCTGCACTTAGTGCCTGAAGTGAGAATCTGGCACTTCGCTGATCTCACAGTTGCACCATAACTCTGGCCATTCAGCTCAACAGCAGCATTCCTGTCAACATATGCAGCAATGTCACCACTTGAAGATATCAACTTCCCCTTCTTGGCTTCCACCATCTCTAGAAAACGGTGGTCTGGGTGACCAGGGCACACTCGGAGCTGGTCAAGATGGGAAAGGAGGTGTTGCAACTGGTGAACATTTTGAAGGTTTGTGGGCATCTCAGAAAGGCAGTGACCAGCTGTGATTTCATGCCCATGGATACAGACCTTCCATGACAAATCTCTTTCAATAGTC
Organism: Axinella damicornis; assembly: GCA_963931865.1. NCBI lineage: Eukaryota > Metazoa > Porifera > Demospongiae > Axinellida > Axinellidae > Axinella > Axinella damicornis. Next base: position 19,874,088 of record OZ007505.1, on the reverse strand, counting down.
AAACAGTGAGTAATGACCAGTGGGTGTGAAGATGATGACTGCTCTTGAATCCTTATTAGTCTTATTTTGTCCAGAGAAGTTGGTGATTGGACTGTCCAAGAACTTGAACATAGTTGGATATGGCTCCTTAGCTCTTCAAGTGATGTTGAAATGTTCGTCTCAACCTAATGAAAAGATGTAAAAGCAGTGGTCACATGGGATTACAATACAGGAATATTGATTCCAATTACCACCACATGCAAAATCTACATACCACTTTCTTAGCTCTGAGCTTCCTTGGACGACCGGTTGGGTTCTTTTTCAGTGCCTGACGCTTCTTCTCATAGTTCTTATGTAGACGTCCAATCCTGCTCTTTGGACGCCCCATATTGCAAAACAACCTACAGAGTAAGTATAGTTATATTGTAGTTAATAAAGGTGTGTGCATTACACTCTCAAGAGATAACTGGACTCTTTAAAGTTGAAGAGGCTTGCATATTATCCCAGGTGTACTTAGCAAAAGTACGAAACTACGGCTACCATATGGGAGAAAAAACACAGTGTTGTAAAGTCATGTAGGATGCTCAACCTTTGTTCTTGTGCCAGTTACACAGAGTGCAAAACTAACTGCTTATTACACTCCTGGTATAGGAAAAATTGTGCCGCGTAATCAATTAATTAATTAATTAATGTAAATAATCAAACCTCTTAGCTCGCAGGAAAGGTCTACAGAGATTCTGACTACACTGTCGTGATGGCTATCATGCAGTTAGACAAATGTATAATAATTGTGCTGAAACTCACCTTGGTGGTGGAGATACAAGCGCTTTTGTTGCGCCGTTGGCCGCCATTGCTCGATCGCTCTCTTCGCCAGTAGTCTTACGAAGGCCCCACAAAGAATCTGACCACACAGCTGTAATCGTTGTCGTTCACTGACGCTTACATGCCAAAACTCACCGTGCTGGCAAAGTTGTAAGTGCTGTAATAACGTCGTGTCTTCCTTTTGGCCGCCATTGCTAGCGATCGACAGAGTGTGGTTGCCACGTGGCGTGTGCGTTAATTGGAACTTACTGCGATAGCTTGCGCTACGGCGAGTCGCAGCCGGCGTTGCAACGGCTACCAGGAGTGCGGTTGCCCCTCGTTAGCAAATTAGAAATTAAGGAACTCATTCCTTGTTCGCCTCCTGCGCTGCAGCCTTCGAATAACTTCCTGCTGTGAATATACTTTACCAACTGACATCCGACTAAGCCCGCCTCTTGAATGTCATTACAGGGGCGTGGCCGTAACGCGGAGTGTACGTGACATCACTGTACACGTAATACGTACGTTGCCCATCCCCTTTTCTCCGCGTATATAATCTATGCACTGATCAAGAGGATGCTGAGCACAACTTTTATGCCAAGCCCTAGGTGTTGTTTTCCAGGATCGTGAGGGATTGAAAGTCTGGAAATGGTGTATACACTCTCCAGCATATCCTGGATCCCAATCATTCCTGCACGTGTTGCTACATATGAACTAGATCTAGAATGCAGTATCCTAACAAGGTTTAATTTGGAGGGTGTTTGAGTCCTTGCTGCCCCTCCTTGAAATATATACTTTGTATACAAGGCTACTTGTGCCTCTCCCCCTTACTTTGCCATGCTACGATTTGTCCCCCCTTGAATGGTTTTCCGAATGAAACACCACTTAATGTGACTGCATACCTTGTATTAGCATCTTATGTATGCTAGTGATTGCATCCTTCCTGTAGAGAAAATATACTTCTTGCATAACCGTGCAACAAACGTATAAAAGTGTGTATTGCAGATGAATCCATTTTACTTCAACAGTGCAATCTATCCCCTACGCAAACTTCACATGATGTAGGCCAGCTAGACCACTTGATACATACTGACTCTCAATGCATGGGACTCATCCATACACCACCTCATCCTGTCCAACCCAGTGTATTGGGTAGTAGTTAGGAGCATGCTCCTACATGTACATATTGGTACATAGATGAGTGAACAACACTGGATACTGGTATCCATTACTGCACATGAAATGTACACCTTTCAATTGTCTTGTGTCATATTCATCAACATGTGTTGTTACTGTTTTGCTCTCATTGTGTTCCTCAGGATGGCTGGACTGCCCTCATATGCGCTAATGACACTGACACTGTTCGTGTTCTGGTCACTGCTGGAGCGCAAGTAGACCTGCAGGATGAGGTGAGATGTAGCATCTGTACTCCTAATTATTGGTAACCTCAATACGTAATTGCCTCAAAAGTGTACTTACCATATTGTGCATTAATGAGTGGGTGTAATTGTCTGTGACAGTTCTGTAGACATTTCACCACTTGCCACTAGTTACAAAGACTTGCAACATCACTTTTTGCATGAACTACCAGTGTTCAGTTCTGGAGTATTTGACAGACAATGTGGAATGAGTCCATTTGTACTTCAAGAGCACATGAAAGCTATCTACTGCAAAACCTTGTTTGACACCTACTGACAAGCTTACTTGATAATGCTACATCATCGGTATGGTGTATGTTAGCCTCGTTCCCGCCTGGGAATGAGGCTAGTACATATTGACTAACTATACCTGGCAGTACCACATCCTGTCCAGCCCACTCTACTGTGGTAGTGATTAGGAGCAGTGGACATTTCCACTCCACTTCTCCTGCATGTACATGTAGATTAGTGATATCCGTTGCTGCCTCAGAGAATGAGTACCTCACAGGAAGTGTACACCTTTCAATTGTTGCCTTGTTTCATATTCATCAACATGTGTTGTTACTGTTTTGCTCTCATTGTGTTCTTCAGGATGGCTGGACTGCCCTCATGTGGGCTAGTCTCAGTGGTCACACTGACACTGTACGTGTTCTTGTCTTGGCTGGAGTGCAAGTAGACCTGCAGGATGAGGTGAGATGTAGTATCTGTGTCCTGTGGTAGTGTTTATGTGTTACTATATAGGGAGATGCTTATGTCATCGTGGGGCGGGCTGAGCAAGCAGCATGCATGTTGTAGTTTAAGATGCCATCACATGCACCCCTGAATTGTAGCTCATGGTGCTGTAAGTTGCAACACGTACACGGGCAGCAGTTTCATCATGAGAGAGAGAGAGAGAGAGAGAGCATAATTGAATGAAATGTGCATGAGGATATATACAATAACTCCAACACTCCAGCCCAGAGGCCATTTCCAAGCTACCATCTCGATCGCATCTCTGCATGCTGTTCGGACTTGAAACTCCAGTCTCTTTCCAGGCTGCCTTCCTGTAGACTAGTCTTCCTGCCCGTTCTGCGTCCTTTTGCAGTCATGTCTCTCGCTGTAGCCATTGAAGAGGTAGGGCCATGAGTGGTCTTGGTCTTTGTTGTAGCCATCAAAGAGGCATGTCTCCAGTGACAAGAGTGATTTCTCGGTGAAGCAATTTGAATTTAACCCATGCCATAAGAAATCTTTTCTGATATTTGCGGAAGAGTGCATTTACGGTAAGGACACTGAACTGGCAGTACGTATGTACAGCAATCTCTGTGGGGCTCGCTCAGGCTCACCTTAACAACCAGGTGCAAATGGTATATATCATTGCAAGTGCTGCTGGCTAATACGACTAGTGGCAGAGTGCTTGCCTTGTAGGTGTCACCGAAACCATCACAACACCATTACTAGTTTCTGTTCAGTAGGTTATGTCCTGCAGCTGTCTCAGAGATACTCTGGTAGAACACAGTCCAGTTGAACTTGTTCACATTATTCACCTGACAGCATCACAGTAGACAATAATGTCACATGTGACACTGATAGGTGACAACTGTACTCAGTTCTATCAGAACACATCACAATTCTGGTGTAGTTTTATACACATCACTTCTGGGTGACTGTATTCTTGTGTTCCACAGGATGGACTAACAGCACTTATTAGAGCAGTCCAGTATGGCCACACTGAGACAGTGAGTGTACTACTGGAAGCTGGGGCGGATGTGAACCTCCAGGAGAAAGTGAGGGAACCTGTTTATTGGGGCTAGCCTGAGCGAGCCCCACATAGACGAGTTTGCTGCAAATTTTCTATGTTTATATATATATATCTGTCGTACGTCGTGCCATAAATCACTTCCTGCTCGTATTTTGCATGTTCTTGTGTCATATTTCCAAACTGAGTTCACTTCTTTCTCGTGCGTTGATATCATGATGCCGAACTGATACGCGAACTATGAACGTTAACAGTCTACCTCAACATGGCCTTGCAAGGATGGAGACTATAGCGGGGCCAAGAGCGCATAAGTAGGTATTTATGCGCTCTTGCGGGGCGGTGAGTGGCTAAAGCATTTCCTGAAGACGGGGAGAGCGGTTCAAGCCATCGCATGTCCTGCATGCATGCAGAGCACATCATCATGGTGTGCAGCATGACCATCACGGTGTGATGTGCCTGTTAGACTGCTTCAGCTATCGCCAGAGGATCGGAAGTTACACTAAACTCACTGTGACCAGTCATGACAGATCTGGCATCAGCAGAGAACGAGGAAGTCATCCTTGGTGGCAACAACAGAGACAGAGACCGCTCCTTGACCTACCTGCCAGACTGCTTCAATGCTGTGAAGTGCACGAGTATATTATTAGTGTCATAACTTCTGGTGTGATCTGTGTCCTTAAGTTGTGCTATGCTCTCCGTCAGACTCACATTCTGATCACATGCACATGCAACTGGTCCATGCACATTTCAGCGCATGCCGCACTGCTCCATGCACATTTCAGCACATGCAATAGTCTTGGCCCCAGACCCAAACCAACCCCAGCGCGGATCGCTTCCAGTAGATGCGATCCGTGCTGGGGTGGGTTTGGGTCTGGGACTGAGACTAGCTAGCATGATGCTCAAAGCACTTCCGCGTCCGGATAGGCCTAGCGCCTGGGAACGAGGCTAGCCCAAAGCCAGTACAGAACCCACAAGAATTGTTGAAGCTCATTAAATATGCATGTGACCTTTGACCTCGAGGAGACGAAGCCGCAACAGGCTAGGAAGCGAACTAATAAGGCTGAGTAAGGATGTTTAGCACTGAAAAGGGCGTTTCATGGAATTTTCATGGAATTTTGGGTGAGTCCAGTAGTCCAGTCCAGTAGTCCAGTCCAGTAGTCCAGTCCAGCGATTGTACTCACCCCACTATGAAGCTGCATGTTATGCTGTGACCTATAATAGCTGGTTACATAACCTCTCCAGTTTGTGCAAGCAGAACAATTGCAGTACTCCATGTGAAAGACCAATACTCTCAACCACCCACTGTATCCGGAAATGACTACACACATGCTACTGTATTGCTGTCTTCACACAGTGCTAGCTAGACAATAGTGTTGTGCACTTGTGTGTGTGCTTACATAACACACTGTGATGTCACTAGACATATAGTGGCCACTTGTCGCCCTGCATCAATGTCTCTGCATGTACATGTAGATTAGTGATATCCGTTGCTGCCTCAGAGAATGAGTACCTCACAGGAAGTGTACACCTTTCAATTGTTGCTTTGTTTCATATTCATCAACATGTGTTGTTACTGTTTTGCTCTCATTGTGTTCCTCAGGATGGCTGGACTGCCCTCATGAGGGCTAGTCTCAATGGTCGCACTGACACTGTTCGTGTTCTGGTCTCTGCTGGAGCGCAAGTAGACCTGCAGGATGAGGTGAGATGTAGTATCTGTGTCCTGTGGTAGTGTATTACTAGGGAGATGCTTATGTCATCGTGGGGCGAGCCTGAGCAAGCAGCATGCGTGTTGTAGTTTAAGATGCCATCACATGCACCCCTGAATTGTAGCTCATGGTGCTGTAAGTTGCAACACGTACACGGGCAGCAGTTTCATCATGAGAGAGAGAGAGAGAGAGCATAATTGAATGAAATGTGCATGAGGCTATATTCAATAACGCTCCAATGCTCCAGCCCAGAGGCCTTTTCCAAGCTACCATCTCGATCGCACCTCTGCGTGCTGTTCGGACTTGAAACTCCAGCCTGAAACTCTTTCCAGGCTGCCTTCCCGTAGACCACCCGTTCTGCGTCCTTTTTGCGGTCACGTCTCTCACTGTAGCCATTGAAGAGGTAGGGCCATGAGTGGTCTCGGTCTTTGTTGTAGCCATCAAAGAGGCACTCAGTGTGGATCGTGAGTGTCTCCAACTCGAGCGACATGAAGCAATCTGAATTTACCCACGATGTAAGAAACCTTTTCCGTTATTTGCGGAAGTGTGCGTTTACGGTAAGGGCACTGAACCGGCAGTACGTACGTACGGCAAAACAAAGCTGAATGATCTGTGCAGGGCTCGCTCAGGCTCGCCCCAACAACCAGGTGCAAATGGTATCGTTGCAAGTGTTGCTGGCTAATACGACTAGTGGCAGAGTGCTTGCCTTGTAGGTGTCACCGAAACCATCACAACACCATTACTAGTTTCTGTTCAGTAGGTTATGTCCTGCAGCTGTCTCAGAGATACTCTGGTAGAACACAGTCCAGTTGAACTTGTTCACGTTATTCACCTGACAGCATCACAGTAGACAACAATGTCACATGTGACACTGATAGGAGGCAGATGATACAACTGTACTCAGTTCTATCAGAACACATCACAATCTCTGGTGTAATTCACATCATTTCTGGTGACTGTATTCTTGTGTTCCACAGCGTGGACAAACAGCACTCATTACAGCAGTCCGGTATGGCCGTACAGAGACAGTGAGTGTACTAGTGGAAGCTGGGGCAGATGTGAACCTCCAGGAGAAAGTGAGGGAACCTGTTCTGTGTTTCTTTTAGAAACTCGTTCGAAGGGGGGTTACGAGGTAAAGGGGGGAGGCATGAATAGCTTTGCATACATAATACTTCTTGGGTATCATTCAAGGGCCCCCCCCCCCCCCCCCCCCCCCCCCCCCCCCCCCCCAAAAAAGAAACCCTGCTGTTTATCAGTGAACGCGGCAGCGTTCTCTATTTAGGGATGGCCAAGGAATTTCAGTTTACCATACTGATGCACTAGCTTGAAAATGGCCAAAGAAGGTACAACCCCACAAACCAAGCATGCAGACAGAATGACACTGCCTAGCAGTTCGCAAAAACACTCGCAAATGTACCTTAGAATTCGCGGGAGTCGATAACCAAGTCGCTGAAAAATCTGATTTCGTCATCTTCTTTCTTCTTCTTCTTTCTCATACGAAACTTTGCCCAAGGATAGCTTACCAACTAAATCACTTGTTGAGGTAATTTTCACACAGAACAACACCGCTATCGCTGTAGTACTCGCCGTGACCACCTTTGTCTGCAAACTGGCAAAGACCAGCAGTTTTAGCTAGCTACAATCCTAGCATGACGCCATTTTGAGGCAGTGAGGTGACGCGTTCACCAATTGCGCATGCGCAGTCCAAAATGCAAGCATGTTTAGTTGCTTGTGATGGCTGTGCTTGGTACACTAACAGAAACCCTGTGAATCCGTCATCTGGTGGCTCCTACTGCTACAAGGAATTTCTGTCAAACTGTTCTTGTCAAGATGTGTTGTGACTATGCCATCATGGAGGCGTGGCTTTCTTTTCATGACGTAACTACAGTGCAGAACTGTGAGGCTAGAGTTTTGAACTTACTTGGAACTTGGAGCCACTGCAAGCACATGACTTACTACATGACTGCCATCATCCAGCCCTCTGACCTGATGAAGTGTGAATGCCCCATCCCCTCATCCGCGAAGGCAACAATAATAAGCAGTGATCACAACAGCAACATCAAAAATGCATGGAATAATATTAATGGAATCAGAATGAAGCATCAAAGCCTGCTCAGTGCCCAGCACAAGGTCCACGTACATCAAGAGAGTCCATCGCAGTTTGACATGGTGATAGCCTTGGGCCTAGGAACAAGGCTAACATGGCGATTAAGTAACAACACCTTAAAATCTGACATCAGGGCATACATCCTGTGCCCTTACGGTGACGTTGCATGTACCATGACGTTATGCATTTCATGCGCTCGAATAAGTACACAAACTAGAGGCAAAAGATTTTCTACGAAAAATTAAAAAGGATTTTGTGATGGCCTAGCTGTCACATTCGGAATTATTCACCTCTCGAAAAAGCTAAGAAATAAGAGAAATGCCATTAACCAGCCTCAGTCCCATCCCATCCCTAAATTCTACATTTTAAAAATGGGATGGGACTGAGCCTGGTTAATCATGGCATTTCTCTTGTTCCTTAGCTTTTTCGAGAGGTGAATAATTCCAAATGTGACAGGGCATCACTAAATCCTTTTAAATTTTTCGAAGAAATTTTTTGCCTCTAGTTGTAAAAGTATGATGACATAGTAATCATTTGTGGCACTGGCTGTGAAGCTGCATGTTATGCTGTGACCTATAATAGCTGGTTACATAACCTCTCCAGTTTGTGCAAGCAGAACAATTGCAGTACTCCATGTGAAAGACCAATACTCTCACTTCACACAGTGCTAGCTAGTGTTGTGCCCTTGTGTGTGTGCTTATACATAACACACTGTGATGTCACTAGACATATAGTGGCCACTTGTTGCCCTACATCAATATCTCTGTATTCCTGCATCTGATGAAGCCTAGAAGGCTGAAACTGCTAACATGTGGTGTTAAACCTGCAGCAGCATCCAACTAAACCAGAGGAGGCTTGACACATTTTTTGCGCAAGTGACTATGCGCTGCGCTTGAGCGGAAATAATTGCGCGTTTTACATTCCTAACCGCAACAGCCTCGTTCCCATGTCAACATGGCCTGGGTAAATCTGCAGAGAAGCAAAGCTACAGTTGAAGATTTTGAAAGGTAGGAGTGCCTTGAAAATGCTTCAGGTTGGGAAGGCCTTGTAGCACCAACTTCAAGAGGCCGTACAGCCTAAGTGACCCAGGGGTTGATGGCATATTTGGAATCTACTCCACTAGAGCTTTCGAGTGATGTCACTTTTGTTGAGGTTCTCGTAAAGACTACCGACAACACACTTCAGTACAGTAAACCTCCGGCCATGCACGTAAGTCACATGACCATGTCCAACTTCCTCTTCAACTAAACTGATGAACCTGTGGCTGCATGAACCGACTGAAGCCACAAGAATTGTGATGACATCTTGTGAACTGTTTCCCTACTCAGTGGGTAGTGAAAAGATTAATGAGACGAGAGAAAGAACCTAAATGTGGACAAAAGTTCAGAGATAAGCAAGCTATAGCTGAACTGAGCACTGAACCTATGTCCAACCACACCCTGACTGTGACTGCGACAAGGACCGTAATCTGTCTTATTTTGTACATCATGAATATCATTAACAGCCTATTCAGTATTGTTCTGTGTGTTGGAGGGTGTGCCTGTGCCGTTGGTACCTGCGAAGCCCCAACTGTAGCTAACCTTGGTTGCAAGCTTGTATTTGACACAGTCTGATACAAATAGCCCCGGGATCCCCATGAATATCATTAAATAGCTCCAATTTTAGGTGAGCTGCTTTCCCATTAGCCCTTTTAAGTCCTAACGTTGCATATCTGCAACGTGAGACTTTCAGCTTCATGATGTCCCATCCGGCAATGTCCTTGGGAGATACCGTAGTCGCGCGTTATTAGGCGCATCTCACTTATAGGCGCATATTCGCTGTTAGGCGCAGGTTCAACTCTCGTCCCAGGTACTCGCTGTTAAGCGCTGCAGTCTTCTTCCAGAAACACTGCCATTTTCGATCATACGGAGTGGAAAACAGCTATAATTCGAATTGAAGCGCGCTTCCTATTCGAGGAATGTCATTATTATTATATGTGTTATATGTGCATCTCGCTTATAGGCGCATATTTCCTTCCTGTGGAGTTATAGGTGCATGCGGCTAATAACATGCGACTACAGTAGGTTCTGCGACAGCAGAAAGGGCGGGACAGGGGGAGGTGGGTGGGTGCACCCGGAGGGTGCAAACAGCATGGCCGTGTCTGGGCTCCGCGGTAGAAAGGTCTTGGTCGGCACTGGGAAGGCCATTTCCGCCGTTTTTGGCATAAATGGACTTAGAAAGTAGCTGTCTTGCCTTGTAGGGCCTCCATTTCCAGCGTTCATGGTCCGTTTTTTAGCTACAGAAGGTTGGCATTTCTCGGGAGGCTTGATTTCAAGTTCGTTAATTGGTGGGTGTGGTTAAGTCACGTATATACTTAGTATAGCTGAAATTACCTGTGTGAGCAGTTTCGAGCCCAGCAATGCCAGGGAACAGAAATTAGGGTATGTTTGTTTAAATGTTCTATAGACTGAAAATGACCTAGAAAATGAAAGTTGGGCCGGCCCTAAAGAGTTAAGGCATAGGAGTATATTTATATTGATATCTCAGATTGTGATACCGTGTGTGCAATGTGTCCCCCATGCAGACTTCAGGCAGGAGTGCTATCTTTTATGGAGCAGAAGAAGGTCGCCTTGAGATCGTGAAGCTCCTGATCCAGGGAGGAGCAAACTGCAGCCTCAAAGACAAGGTATCAGCTGTGTGATCTGATAAGGTCGGCAGACTTGTGGTACAATCAGTGATATAAACGTGGAGAGAAGCCTTAGAATAGGCTACAAGAGATGTTAGTGCTATAATGATCTGTTGCTGTTAGTGTTAGTTGTATCATAGATAATAGAACTACGTAGAAGGGATTGGAAACGCGCAAAAATTTTACGGGTAACCCTTGTCCTATGCTCGTTTCGGTTTGTGATGGCTTCGCGCACGAGCGTGATAATGGCAACTAACCTTTTTTGGCAAAATGCCCCACCCAGTGTCAAAGTTCAGAGGAAACAGCGGTCACCACAGACAGCCTACTTGTAGTAGCAGCTGTCCAAGTGTCTGGGGCTTCAAAGAGCGGATGTGCGGAGTTGTGAATACGGGTTTTTATGGGATGAATACGTTTTACTGAGGTGAGTTGTGTTTGTGTAGTTTTTTAAGACTTCGTGTAAGTGCACCACTAATGGATTCGGTGGGGATAGGCTTGGCCTTAATGTTTACATGCCCTTATGGGATAAATTAGGTTCATGTCACTGGGATTATTAGGCTCAAACTGCTTCACTGTTTGTTAAATATTCTGCATTGAGTAGGTCAGGTACTGTTTACCATGCGCCCTTAACCACATGATTTGTAGAAATGGGTTCAAGAAGATTGCGACGTAGGGCTTATAAAATTATGTAATGAGCGGAAAAAAGCAAGCCTAATGGCGGCCACCAAGAAGGGTAGTCTAGTTTTCTCATACACTTTCACTGCATTCTATTCCTGCAGATTGAACCCAGGATAACTTCGTCTACATTAAGGGATTCACTCACTCTAGCTACCTTCAGAGAATGGGTGACTGTAACCGGGTGCTCAATGTCATTGGGTTTGCGTAAAATTTTGCACAACCAGATAGACATTGAAGGGGATTATTGATCACTCCATTCTTCTGTAAGGTAGAGTGAGTGAATCCCTTAATGTAGACAAAGTTATCCTGGGTTCAGTCTGCAGCAGCTGCGCAGGAACAGAATGCAGTGAATGCGTATGAGAAAACTGGACTATCCTTTTTGGCGGCCGCCATTAGGTTTATGCACAATTTTTTTGCTGTTTCTGCTCATTACATTTATAAGCCCTACATCGGAATCTTCTTGCATCCAATTCTACGAATCATGTGGTTAAGGGCACATGGTAAACAGCACCTGACCTACTCAATGCAGAATATTTAACAAACAGTGAAACAGTTTGTGGAAAAAACTACACAAGGAGTTGTGATTTCCAAGGGAAATTACATGACATTTTAGTCAATAGCCTAATAATTCGAGTGGCATGAACCAAACTTACCCTACAAGGGCATTTAGACACCAAGTCCAGGTTGAACTTCACCCAATCCATAAGCACTACACTTATACAGTGTCTTATAAAACTACACAAGCGCAACTTGCCTCTATTCAACTATAAAACTGCTTCGCACCTCTGCGCTTCAACCCTTGGAAGCCTTGGACAGCTGCTGGTACAAGTAGGCGGTCTGTGGTGACAGCTGTTTCCTTTGCACCTTGACACTGGGTGGGGCGTTTTGCCAAAAAAGGTTAGTTGGCATTATCATTCTGGTACGAAGCCATCACAGAACCGAAACGAGCATGCAATCAGCATAATGACGTAGTACCCGTAAAATTTTTGCGCGTTTCCAATCCCTTCTACGTAGTTCTATTATCTATGGTTGTATCAGAGCTACATGACTATAGGAGCAATGGAAGGAGAGTGTAGCTTGATAGATTCTAGAACTGAATTTATCTTAGAACTTCACCCACACACTTGCATACGAACCATTCAGGATGGTGTGACTGCTGATGAAGTGGCAGAGGTACATGGTCATCAGGCCGTTTGTGATGAGTTGAGGAAGAATGTACGTGCTGATCGTAGGCCACTCAGCCAGGTGAGATCTGATGTAGATATGCAATTTTGTAGGGCCAATGGGAACTTGACGTCAACTTTGGCCCGTTAGTAAACCTAGCTTTGACCTAATATATTATATAATATATATATCGAGGGGCAACCGCACTCCTGGTAGCCGCATTGCAACCCCGGTTGCGACTCGCCGTAGCGAAGCTAAGTATTGCAATTCGCTCCAATTAACGCACAGGCCACGTGGCAACCACGCTCATTCAATCGCGAGCAATGGCGACCAAAAGGAAGACAAGACATTATCACAGCACGCACAACTTAGCTAGCACGGTGAGTTTCGGCATGTAAGCGTCAGTGAACGACAGCGATCACACTTGTGTGGTCAGAATCTTTGTGGGGCCTTCGTAAGAGCTGTACTGGCGACGAAATTCGAAGAGAGCGATCGAGCGATGGCGGCCGACAGCACTACAAAAGCGCTTGTATCTCCACCACTAAGGTGAGTTTCAGCACCAAAATTGTACGGTGAGGACAGTGCATGATGGCGATCACGACGGTGTAGTCAGAATCTTTGTAGGCCATTCCTAAGTAGTCAAACGTTAATTATTTATTTATTTAGGTTAATTATTTATTATTTATTCGAGGGGCAACCGCACTCCTGGTAGCCGCGGTTAAATGGTAGCACAAGCTAAGTGTGACAGTTCGTTCCAATTATCACACATCACATGAGTACCATGATAGCTATATACAGGGAAGATCAGAAATGATTTAGAGTGCTCTCAAGTACCATTCATAAAGTAGCCGCGCTGCAACCTGCCGTATCACGTAGCGCAAGATAAGTATTGCAATTCGTTCCAATTAACGCACATGCCACGTGGCAACCACGCTCAGTCGACGCGATCGCAAGCAATGGCGACCAAAAGGAAGACAAGACATTATTACAGCACTCACAACTTAGCCAGCACGGTGGGTTTCGGCATGTAAGCGTCAGTGAACGACAGCGATCACGGCCGTGTGGTCAGAATCTTTGTGGGGCCTTCGTAAGACTGTACTGGCAACCAACGTCGAAGAGAGCGATCGAGCAATGGCGCCGACGGCACAACAAAATCGCTTGTATCTCCACCACCAAGGTGAGTTTTAGCACCAAAATTGTACGGTTGGGACAGTGCATGATAGCGATCATGAAGGTGTAGTCAGAATCTTCGTACGCCATTCGTATCACTCGAACGAGTTATTTACATTAATTATATTAATTAATTAGATTATTTACGCGGCACAATTTTTCCCCTACCAGGAGTGTAACGAGGGGCAACCGCACTCCTGGTAGCAGCCGCTGCAACCGGTTGCGACTAGCTTGGTAGCGCAAGCTAGGTATTGCAACTCACAACTGCCAGCACGGTGAGTTATGGCATCAGTGAACGACAGCGATCACGGCCGTGTGGTCTGAATCTTCGTGTGCCTTTCCTAAAACGCCCCAGGCTCATATCTCCACCACCAAGGTGAGTTTCAACACCAACTTTTTACATTCAGGTCAGTGCATGATAGTGATCACGGTGGTGTAGTCAGAATTTCTGTAGGCAAAGCCTAAGTACTCAAACATTATTTAATATGTTTATTTCTGCGGCTTTGTTGACGAGGGGCAACCGCACTCCTGGTAGCCGCGGTTAAACGGTAGCACAAGCTAAGTGTGACAGTTCGTTCCAATTATCACACATCACCATGATAGCTATATACAGGGAAGATCACAAATTATTTTGAGAGCTCTCATCAAGTACCATTCATAAAGTAGCCGCGTTGCAACCTGCTGTAGCGCAAGCTAAGTATTGCAATTCGTTCTAATTAACGCACATGCCACGTGGCAACCACGCTCAAGTCGATCGCGAGCAATGGCGACCAAAGTAAGACAAGACATTATTACAGCACTCACAACTTAGCCAGCACGGTGAGTTTCGGTATATAAGCGTCAGTGAACGACAGCGATCACGGCCGTGTGGTCAGAATCTTCGTGTGCCTTTCCTAAGAACGGTACTGCCACCGGAAGTCGAGAGAGCGCTCGAGCAATGGCGGCCAACGGCGAGACAAAAGCGCTCATATCTCCACCACCAAGGTGAGTTTCAGCACCAACTTTCATCATTCAGGTCAGTGCATGATAGCGATCACGGCGGTGTAGTCAGAATCTCTGTAGGCGAATCCTAAGTACTCAAACATTATTTATATTATATTGGATTGGATTATATTATATTATATTACGCGGCACAATTTTTCCCCTACCAGGAGTGTAACGAGGGGCAACCGCACTCCTGGTAGCCGCGTTGCAACCGGTTGCAACTCGCTGGACGCGCAACGCAGCTCATTCCAATTAACGCACATGTCACGTGAGGACCATGCTCAGTCGTCGATCGAGATGTCGAGTCAGCAATGGCGTCCAAAAGTAAGACAAGTGCTTATTAGAGTGCTAACAACTTCGCCAGCGCGGTGAGTTTTGGCATGTAAGCGTCAGTGAACGACAGCGATCACGGCTGTGTGGTCAGAAGCTTTGTGGGGCCTTCGTAATCCTGTACTGGCAACCAAAGTCTAAGAGAGCGATCGAGCAATGGCGGCCAACGGCACAACAAAAGCGCTTGTATCTCCACCACCAAGGTGAGTTTCAGCACAATTATTATGTGGTTGTGTCACTGCATCATAGCGATCACGACGGTGTAGTCAGAATCTTTGTAGGCCATTCCGAAGTAGTCAAACGTTTATTATTTAGATTATTTACGCGGCACAATTTTTCCTATACCAGGAGTGTAACGAGGGGCAACCGCACTCCTGGTAGCCGCGATGCAACCGGTTGCGACTCGCCGTAGCGCAAGCTAAGTATTGTAATTCGTTCCAATTAACGAACATGCCACGTGGCAACCACGATCGCGAGCAATGGCGACCAAAAGGAAGACAAGACATTACTACAGCACTCACAACTTAGCCAGCACGGTGAGTTTGGGCATGTAAGCGTCAGTGAACGACAGCGATCACGGCCGTGTTGTCAGAATCTTCGTGTGCCTTTCCTAAGAACGGTACTGCCACCGGAAGTCGAAGAGAGCGCTGGAGCAATGGCGACCACGGCGAGACAAAAGAGCTCATATCTCCACCACCATGGTGAGTTTCAGCACCAACTTTTTACATTCAGGTCAGGGCATGATAGCGATCACGGCGGTGTAGGCAGAATTTCTGTAGACCAAGCCTAAGTACTCAAACATTATATATATTATATTGGATTATATTATATTACGCGGCACAATTTTTCCTATACCAGGAGTGTAATGAGGGGCAACCGCACTCCTGGTAGCCGCGATGCAACCGGTTGCGACTCGCCGTAGCGCAAGTAATTCGTTCCAATTAACGCACATGCCACGTGGCAATCACGATCACGAGCAATGGCGACCAAAAGGAAGACAAGACATTACTACAGCACTCACAACTTAGCCAGCATGGTGAGTTTGGGCATGTAAGCGTCAGTGAACGACAGCGATCACGGCCGTGTTGTCAGAATCTTCGTGTGCCTTTCCTAAGAACGGTACTGCCACCGGAAGTCGAAGAGAGCGCTGGAGCAATGGCGACCACGGCGAGAATTACTGGATCTATCTACATTGCCCACACTTGAGAATAGGAGATTATACTTGAAGTTATGTACACTTTATAAGATTATTTATGGATACTTTTATTTCCCACCCAATGTTTTTATACCTAAGCCAAGTAGACTCCCTTATGATACACCCCTCCTGTACCAACCTCCTGTTCGCACCAATTCATTTCAGTCATCTTTTGTACCTAGTACCATCTCTGTTTGGAACAACCTTCCCCAAGTCTCCCTCTCTGCACCAAATGTTACTACATTTAAACTACACATTGCACCCTTTTTCTTGTAACTAAGTACATGTATTTGCATATCTTTACTTAGCCTGTTTGTATATAGGGTACATCTAGATTAGCTTCACAGCTATTATGTATCCCTTTGCATTGCATAAACTGTTATAGAAAAAAAAAAAAAAAAAAAAAAAGAGACAAAAGAGCTCATATCTCCACCACCATGGTGAGTTTCAGCACCAACTTTTTACATTCAGGTCAGGGCATGATAGCGATCACGGCGGTGTAGGCAGAATTTCTGTAGACCAAGCCTAAGTACTCAAACATTATATATATTATATTGGATTATATTATACGAGGGGCAACCGCACTCCTGGTAGCCGTTGCAACCCCGCGTTGCGTGCCTCGCCGTAGCGCAAGCTAATTATTGCAATTCGTTCCAATTAACGCACATGCCACGTGGCAACCGCGCTCAGTCGATCGCGAGCAATGGCGGCCAAAAGGAAGGCAAGACATTATCACAGCACTTACGACTTAGCCAGCACGGTGAGTTTTGGCATGCAAGTGTCAGTGAACGACAGCGATCACGGCCGTGTGGTCAGAATCTTCGTGTGCCTTTCCCGAGGGCTGTACTGCCACCGGAAGTCGAAGAGAGCGCTCGAGCAATGGTGGCCAACGGCGAGACAAAAGCGCTTGTATCTCAGCCACCAAGGTGAGTTTCAGCACCAACTTTTATCATTCACGTCAGTGCTTGATAGCGATCACGGTGGTGTAGTCAGAATCTATGTAGGCCAATCCTAAGTACTCAAACATTATATATATTATATTAATTATTTACGCGGCTCAATTTTTCGCCTACCAGGAGTGTAATTACGCGGCACAATTTTTCCTATACCAGGAGTGTAACGAGGGGCAACCGCACTCCTGGTAGCCGCGTTGCAACCGGTTGCGACTCGACGGTAGCGCAAGCTAGGTATTGCAACTCATTCCAATTAACGCACATGCCACGTGAGGTCAACGCCGATCGATTGAGCTGAGTCAGCAATGGCCGCCCAAGGAGAAGACAAGAAACTGTCAGTGTTACAGCGCTCACAACTTCGCCAGCACGGTGAGTTTGGCATGTAAGCGTCAGTGAACGACAGCGATCACGGCCGTGTGGTCAGAATCTTCGTGTGACTTTCCTAAGAACGGTACTGCCACCGGAAGTCGAGAGAGCGCTCGCAATGGCGGCCAACGGCGAGACAAAAGCGTTCATATCTCTACCACCAAAGTGAGTTTCAGCACAATTATTTTGATTTTGTGTCACTGCATCATAGCGATCACGACGGTGTAGTCAGAATCTTTGTAGCCCATTCCGAAGTAGTCAAACGTTATTTAATTACGCGGCACAATTTTTCCTATACCAGGAGTGTAATATTTACGCGGCACAATTTTTCCTATACCAGGAGTGTGATATATATATATATATATATATATATATACGAGGGGCAACCGCACTCCTGGTAGGCGAGGTTAAACGGTAGCTAGTACAAGCTAAGTGTGACAGTTCGTTCCAATTATCACACATCACTTGAGTAGCATGATAGCTATAGTCTATATAGGGAAGATCAGAAATTATTTAGAGTGCTCTCAAGTACCGAATAAAACCATTCATAGCCGCGTTGCAACCTTGGTTGCGACTCGCCGTAGCGCAAGCTAAGTATTGAATTCGTTCCAATTAACACACATGCCACGTGGCAACCAGTCGATCGCGAGCAATGGTGACCAAAAGGAAGGCAAGACATTATTACAGCACTCACAACTTAGCCAGCACGGCGAGTTTCGGCATGTAAGCGTCAGTGAACGACAGCGATCACGGCCGTGTGGTCAGAATGTTCATGTGCCTTTCCTAAGAACGGTACTGCCACCGGAAGTCGATGGAGCGCTCGAGCAATGGCGGCCAACGGCGAGACAAAAGCGCTCATATCTCCACCACCAAGGTGAGTTTCAGCACCAAAACTGTGTACGGTGAGGACAGTGCATGATAGCGATCACGACGGTGTAGTCAGAATCTTTGCAGGCCATTCGTAAGTAGTCAAACGTTAATTATTTAGTTTAGGTTAGATTATTTATTTATTTACGCGGCACAATTTTTCCCCTACCAGGAGTGTAATTACTATATATTCTATAGGTGACTTTAGTTCATTGAGTCAAGACAAGCTGAATATAAGAGCTGTTGCCTCATGATTCCTGAGCCTTATTTTCCTTGCGCTAATGCAGGGTTCTGCCTAGGATTGCTGGAGTGGTGGTTAGTGATCTGAGGGCCAATGTCGCCTTCAATATCAGAGCTAGCACAATCAGAAATGTCATCGTTGATTCTACTACATTTTGCGCTGGGTAGGTCATGTTCTTCGCCAGAACCACACGGAAAATACCTCAATAGAGACATCGCTAGTGAGCTACCAGCCTACTTCATGCCACATGTTCAACTAACGTGAGTGGGTGTGGCCTACACTAGCACTCGAGCGCATGCTCAGACCTTGTCTCTAAAATTAATAATGCACTCTTAGCGTGCCTAGGCGCCTCGTCAGAACGCTTAGAACTGGTCGCAGTCAGGTGAGTGATGGTCACTTTAAGGTCAATGGTGGTCGGGCCCGACCACTGCCGACCACTGTGGGCAGAACCTTGCGCTAATGAATCCCCTCCTCCTGCTTCCTCCCCTTACCAGCTTGGTGCATGGCTGTGCATGCATGCCTCTTACTCATGGGAAAAACTACCTGTAGATACGGAACTGGGCAGGCACTGTAATCATCATAGCTGCTCTGTGTCCACATCGTCCACTCGCCCATTCGAGTCTGTGGTGGGTACATTTGAACGTGGGAACATATTTGATGTATTCGGCAATTTTGCTGCTTACAGGTGTGCCCATGGGTGTGGTCTACACAGGATGTAATGTTCAAAGTGAACTCAACGGACTCAAACGGACAAAAATGGACAGTGCGATTATAGAGCAACTTTGATGATGACAGTGCCTGTCCAGTTCCGAGTTTTTCCTGTGATATATGTGTAAGTGGCCTAACTGAGGTTCATTGGTAGAAGTTTGCAATCTGGCTGTGTTTACATAGTACGTATCCGCTTTAGGACTGTATGACCGTCAGAGTTTTAAATAAAGTGGCAACCTCAGCAGAAATATAGTGTGTCCTCACTTAAGTGTGTGTGTGTGTGTGTGCATGTGTGTGTGTGTGTGTGTGAATGGGGTGGAGGGATACTTTCTTTGTCATTAAATCCTCCATTATTGCCAATCACTCCCAAAACTGTCCAGTACTTGTATGGCTTCTCAATCTGCTCCACATGCATGAGAATGTATTCAATCTACCTTCAGCTATAGTCTTGGACTGTAAGGAGATAGCACTCCTGAGACTACAACTCTTAATGCTACAATCACATACTCACATCACAAGTACAGACCCTACACTCAGTATATATCTTCCCCCCTCCCCTCATGCAGACTGTTCGTGACCGTGTGCTGGCAACTGGCCAGCTCTTGAGGGCTCTCTACAAGAGGCTGGAGGAGAAGATCTTCAGGACACAGAAGAAGGAACTGGCCAGGAGGACCCAGGATCTTGACCCAGAGATCCCCCTCCCCAGCACTCCCGGGAGGAAGGGGGTGAGGGATCCCCAGGAACACATACTACAGGAATACATGCCAAGATCTGCTCACTAAAGTAGTAGACCTCATGTCACTCATAAATTGCTATTTTATGCTGTATCATTACTTCCCACAGCTATTCTTTTGTACACACACACAAACACACATTGATGGAAAGCATCGTACGAAATAATATTTTATGTTTAAAGTGTTTTGACTGACCTGTTTCTGTAGAGGAAATTGTGTGTAAGATCATGGAAGGGGGCATAAAGAAGTTTGTTTTCTACTGCAATCCACAGCATCCAACATATACCACGTACATGCTCATGCTGTATATACATGTCCTAAATTACTGGGTAGAGATACATAAGCAACCCAACGCACTCTGTAGCATGCATGCGCGGAGAACACCCATAAACCGTGAATGTTAATGCTCTGTATACATACATGTGGGATGGGCTGGTGTTGAACTCACATGCAGTCTTGCAATCACGCACGTGTCAAAGTCCATCTATCGTTTGCAATCCTGATGATTCTGAAGACTAGCTGTCCTCTGATTGGTCTTCTTATCCATTACCTCACACGCACATAACATTTCGTGGTTTGAATATAATTATGCAATGCAGTGATCCCATGTTTCTTTGTGACTGCAATTTTCAAGCATCAATATTAGAGCCATGCACTGGAGTCATGCAGCTCCCATCCAAGACTCACGGGTGCATCCTGAAGAACGATGGATTGCCGGGTTCAGTATATATACAACACCCTTACTTTTTGCTGTTCTGCTATCCCTACATACATTTTTGTGTTGTAATAATTATGAAAGCATCATTCAATGGATCATCTGATTGAGCTGCATGAGAAGAAAGAACGCTTCAGCTGACAATGTAAGATGGGTTTGTAGACTAATTTAAGTAAGGGAATTAGCTAGAGCCAGAATGTTCACTTCATTAATCGGGCAGATTGGCCTGAAAATGAATAATGGGAAATTGGAGCTTGTGAAGGTATTTGTTGGAAGGGGCAGTTGTAGCTAGATATTGATAATGTAACAATTTACTTTGCCATCCAAATTTGCCTATAGTGTGACTAGTGTCAGAATACAATGAACCAGCCATGGATGGTGATTCTGCAGGCATCTGAGATGCTAGCTGTAGCGCTGGCTTTTGAGCATGCAGTCACTTAATTGGTATCAACATTCTGGGACAGCCATAAACAATGGCCCATTGATGGCATACAAATGATCATGCTTTAATATTATTGTTCTGCATGTAGCTGTTTGTAAACCCATAGTTAAAAGCATACCACTTTATATTGCCATCTTACGCTTCGCCCAATCATATCAGTTCTGGGATTTGTGAAGTGGAGCATACTCCATGCTCACTGTCAGCTACATCAGATGTACCTGCGTACATCTGAATCAGGGTCTAGCTTGGAATTAGGATTGTGGGTTTTGGAGTGATTGTGGAAGATTTCACTTTAGTGGTGTTGCACCTGCGTCAGAATGGAATTGGAATTTCAATTCCACAACTGCACAAGTTTACCACCTCCTCCTCCAATAGAGTTTTTTTACGACTGGTCATGCATGTCATAACCCCATTTAGAGAACCAATAAAAACTGTTATGGTGTAAACTGTAATGCTCTCGGTAGCAGGCATGTCAATTAGTAGCCAAGCAGGCATACAGTCTTTTCCTGTCTTATATTAAAGCCCTTCGATCAGCCTATATATCTGGCTTCACAAAATTTTGTGACTAGCTTTGCTCTTGCATCGGACGCTCTTGCTACTCAATATTCAACCTTATTTGTATATATATACAGTACCGGGGGGGGCGGTATGTGGCTGACCTCAGACACACATGTATCCACACTGATGCACACATCACAATACCAATATGACTTGATTGATTGTTGCAATATCCTCAAATAACAAATATCCACATTAACACAATACTTTCTCTAAACGCATACACCCCTTCCATGTACAATTGCAGCATCATAAAGTGAAACACAACTCATACCAGAACGAATGTTAACACTAGCCTCGTTCCCAGGCCGTCTGCCAGTCGCGCGCGCACCGCATACGTGACCTTTGACCCCTTGTCAGATAGCTGGCAGAAGGCCTGGTACCACTCCTACGTCATTTACAAGTTAAGTGGACACGGTTGTAAAGCTACTCGACTACAAGTATTTTCGAGTTTATATTGATACCACGAAGACAGCAACTTGATGCCAACTCAGCGCTAACGGCAATACACTAACGTTTGACTACTCAGGCGTAAGTCTTGCCAAGCGCTTGGTAAGCTACTGTGTAAGCTATTGTAGTTACCTAGGCTACTACAACCGTACAACAAGGAGTTCCATACCTGACGCCTCCAGTGGTCCACCACGGTAGCGTAAAAGTCAACAATAACTCGCTAGGAAACCTGCAGATAGCCCGTGAACTGAGCATTAGTCACAAAGAAGTTCAACAGCAACATCGCGAAGGCCTTCAAAGTCAGCAGGCTGAAGCACATCCTCATAACAATTCAATTCCCTAAACTTCTTTTCCTCTACTGCGCTCCTCCCAAATCTTTCGCAGCAAATCCAGATGATGTCGATTGAAATCGTTGTCATGGATTACTAAAACAAATGACTCGATCTGGGGTAATGAAACTAATGCCTCAAACAGGAGCTGTAGTGCTGCATCTGGAGCCTCGCCTAGCCGATTGTAAGAGATGTCCAGCTTCAGTAAAGATCCCAACAAAGCCTGTTTGCTAATACCGCACACAAACTGAAATAGGCAACCACTGGTTCCAAGGTCAGCTGAAGTGAATTCTAACTCCTTTAAGGTAGGATTTTGAAAGAGGCGATTGAAAGGCAGTGGATGCATCAAATCAGGTAAAGGTGTATAGCCAATCACAGACAAGGATTCGACTTTAAGTCTGGAGTGATTCAAAAGCACATGGAGAAGCCCATTACTATCATATTCCTCCCTCGATACCATCAAGGTGGTCAACTGAAGGTAGACATGCTCAGATAGCCACCTCAGAAAAACAGGTGGCACATCTGAGTAATGAAGGTCAAATCTTTTACCAACCCTTTTAGTTGAGCTAGAACTTGTCAAAGCCTACCTCACTGTTGGAGAGAATTCTAAGCTGCGCAAGCGAGAGTAAAGTCAACCGTTCAGCTTCACATGGACCTGCCAGAAAAGAACGAACGATTCTCTGGAGGCTAGCAAGTGTGATGGATAGCTTTTCCAAACAGATGGAGTTTGGTTTGGGCTGATTATTGAGGGTGGCAAGTGCCTGGTAGAGAAGATTGTGACCAGGTGATGTGACAGAGATGTTAGGTACACTATATAGAGAAGTTGACGGAGACATATTCTAGTGTGGGATGCTTTTCAACGATTTGATCATGAGCAAGCTCAAAACATGCTGAGTCATCTACAGCACCACGAAGGGACTGACACTTAAGCGACTTCAGCTCACACGCACATTCAGGGTCATGTAAATGGGAAGCAAAACCAAACAATGCGCTTTCAAAAAAGCTACTGTGAGAGCAATGTATTGACAGGTTTTCCAGCTTTAGTCCTGTGGCGGAGAGGACATTCATGATGAAGGCAGGAATGCCAGCTGAACTGTGGTCATCACTGTGGTGGGAAATGGAAAGAGTCTGCACCTGACTGAGGAACTTTGTCAGCACATCACGGTGTTTGCTGGACCAATATTCAGATCGAATGCAATCAAAGAATTTTTCACAGATGACCTCTATTCCCGGTGGGCAGTAACAAGTTGTCTCAAGAATGATATCAATCAGCTGCACATCAGAGTATGCAGTTGTTACCCCGTGCGCATGCGCAGCAAGGGGTAGAGTGATTGGTTTGTCTGTCAGTCTGTCCGTAGATGTACAGCAGTTTGAGCAGTGAAGGCCTTGTTGAAGGCTTATTTCAGGATAGAAGTGTCAGAATTCAGAAAATACTAGCATCTACGTAACTCACAGAGCAGAGATCTACTCGAGAGGCTGAGAAAAGCTGCGTGAAAGTCGTGCTTCTAATTTATACAACTTGACCACACCCTATTTCTAACATTACTGCCACAACTTACGGTATCTCATCTGCATGCTGATATCGCTGTATTAAAATCGTGGCCTCTAGCTAGCTCATCGTGCATGCTGTATGAATAATCGGTGGTAGGCCTAAGCTTATAGCTGTCAAGTCAAAGTTGCGCACGGGGTACGTGCTCTGCTGAGCACCTCTAGTTGTAAAATAGGCAGCATAGTGAGATGGTACAATCAACTCAGTCTGCTGTCGGGGGTGCAGATGAGTCTGACCGTCGATGCCATTGTAACTTTCAATACCAAGACAGCCTTTGATGGAGAAGAGCAACTCTAAAACTTGACTAGCATGTGTGCTATAGCTAGCCGCATGGAGGTGGTTAAGTAAAGCTGATGAGATGAATGAGAAGTAGAAACATTTGCCGTAGTTGTCTAGAAGATGAATGCCCAAGCCTGTTTCATGTAGAGTAATGCGGTTCTCACACAGACGCTCCCAAATTGCTGTGATGTTGATGTTGTTGGCAACATCAGTTTGTTCCAGCCGACAGATATCAGCAGCTGGAATGTTGTTCAGCAGAAGGCGTCGAAGGTGGATAGGCAAGTGAGCGAGTGATGTGGAAGAAAACCCGTCAAGATTGATGACAAGCTTCGCAAGGCAAAGTGTTTCCAATGCCAGAGGATTGAACATGTCAGTAATAAACTTCCCTACAGGAAGAAAAAAAATTGGTGTGATTCATACATTCAGATGCAAACATAAATTACAAATAGTTAGAGTGTTGTTTTGATTATCTGGAGCAAATATTAACTTTAGTTATAGGATTTTAGTACAGTAATAATATCTCGGAGGTTCAAATGAGGCTATAGGGTCAGTAACATTTCACTGGGTATCTGGGTATGTATGCCAGTAACATTCACGCTGGTCTAAATCACTAGTTACTCCCTTTCAAACCTTAACAATTTCTGCTATGTCCCACACAAATGATCTCAAATAGGGTAGCTAGACGACCTCTTTCGTTTTATTTTATCTAGTTTTCAACCGCACTCCTGGTAGCCGTGTTGCAACAAGTTGCAACTCGCTGGACACGCAACCTAGTTATCGCAGCTCATTCCAGTTAACGCACATATCACGTGAGGACCATGCTCAGCCGATCGAGTCAGCAATGGCGTCCAAAGGGAAGACAAGAGCTTATTACAGTGGCACGGTGAGTTTTGGCATGTAAGCGATAGCAATCACAGCTGTGTGGTCAGAATCTTTGTGGGGCCTTCGTAAGACTGTACTGGCAACCAATGTCGAAGAGAATGATCAAGCAATGGCGGCCGACGACACGACAAAAGCGCTTGTATCTCCACCACCAAGGTGAGTTTCAGCACAATTATTATGTGCTTGTGTCACGTCACTGCATCATAGCGATCACGGTGGTGTAGTTAGAATCTTTGTAGGCCATTCCGGATCCGAAGTAGTCAAACGTTTATTGTTTACATGAAGTAATTATTTATGCGGCACAATTTTTCCCCTACCAGGAGTGTAATGTAAGTGCTAATGATTTCTTCAAAGTACCACATGGCCACATCAGAGTGCCGATTTGACACTTGAAGGGGCCACTAGCCACATCAAGTGACAACCCCTCCTCCGGTTGCCGCCATGGGAAAATGTAAACAGCTCAGATGTGAGTGACATCATATTATCATTAATTATTTAAGTTGTGCGATCGGGAATGTCATGTTTCCAACCTTAATGCACAGTTGACACCTCTTAATAGTAGTGGTTAACACATTCTCCACAGGCAACAGTTAAATTTTGATGCTCTAAGAACTAACATGTCACGTGTCATACAGTCTAACACCTGAGAGATAGCTAGCTAGCTACAAAACAAAGTCTCTGGTGAAAGTTCAAAGGCAGGCCAGTTGTTCCATTCCCTAGCATACTACCCAATTTACACAATACAACAAAAGACTCACCTCGAAGTTGGCCAACAAAAGCAAAATGATATTTAGTAGTAAGGTAAGTCGGGGTAATTTCGGTCACGGTTTATTTCCGGTCACTTAGTAGAGAAGGGCTTCTCTATTCTAAAAGCTACGTTTTCAGCCAAAACTATGGTGCTGTGCAGTTAGAGGAAACACTCAGCTATAACATATCTGTCGGCAAAATCGAGACCTTGCGTCCTTTGCGCGTATCTGCCTAAGTGACCGGAAATACCCGGTGACCGAAATTACCCGGACTTACCTTACCCTAGGCGCTAGGCGCGGGCGAATTTTTTTTTTGGGAATTTAATGCCAGTTAAATGATGTTAACACCAGGAGTGGTGCCGGTGGTTGTGCGGGGTGCATTGTGATTGGTTGAGGATCACGAGGACAATCGGTATTAGGCGCCAACTACTCAGCACAAGTCATCAGCCATCGGAACGACTGGGATCTTCCAAGAATGGTTAACTGAGCAGTCACTTCCTCCTTGTGTGCGAGAGTACGGGCAAGGCGGTCCCGTCCACCGCGCCATCGATATCGTCGCCTTCACTGACGATGCAAACCTAGACTGTGATGGCTCCATGTCCGACTCCTATCCCGAGCATAGAAGTGGCGTGCAGTTGACGTCAAAACGGCAAGACCGAGTCGCGAAACCTGGTGGGGGAGTGCCTTTTTACCCGCTGGGAACAGGTGCGTGTCTGTCTGTGAGTACGCTAACGGTGCTAGGGTTGGTGCACCTGGTAGATTGACTGCTCAGAGACGGGGTTGGGTTTGTGATCGGGCCAGAGTAAGGTCCGTAGCTACATAATAGCAGCTCCCCAGCTCTCTGCAAAGCTATGAACCAGCACTGGGGACAAGTATTACCATGGGAGTGGCCATTGGGCCATTGCAATGGGAGTTGGGGGGGATGTCGTGGAGAACACACGAATGATGGCGCCTACCTACCCCCCAAAGACAGTAGGTAGAGGCCCAGAGAAGGTCGAGTGAAGCTTGATTAGAGGAAGAGCGTCTGCTGTTTGCGTCCAGTGGAGAAGCAGGGCCAGAGCAAGAAGGTCATCATAGCGGGCATCCCAGCATGGTGGCTAACCTGCTCCTATTGAAGGAGAGTGGAAGGGGATCCCCGAACACAAGAGCATGCAGTAGTCCAGCATTAAAGGAATCATGCTCCTGGATAGGTGATGAGGCAGCTGAGAAAAAGGGTTGCCAAGCAAAAGAGGAAGCGAGTGGAGCGTAATGTAGTGATGCAGCAGGCCCCGTATTATACCAGCTCAGTCCCATAACATATTTACTGAAACGGTGGCAGCTGCGACTGGGACCGTTACAGGCCATAATGCAGACCGGTCCCTGATTGGTGGAATTGAAGGAAGCCCCTGGTGACATAGAATCTGTTTGTCGTTGACCCCCTGGAAAGCCGGGTCAGTGGTACGTTGTTGGGAAGTAGAGCCACACACCCAGTTAGCGTCTACCTCCTTGAGTGGGTAGCCTTAAGAGGTGTCGCCAGGTGTGAGAAGCCCATGCCTCCAGGATAAGTATGTATGATTGAGAGTCCCGAGGGATATCTTTCTCGTCAAATCTGAGCCTACCCAATTTTGCAAGCAGAATCAAGCCTCAGTCAGGCTTAATGCACAAGCGTGCACCAGAGGGTTGCTGATTGGTCAGCAGGAGAGTGGAGTAAGGAGGGACCCGGGCACGGTACATCTGTAGTCCCATATCAGTGGTATAGCGGTTGGTGATCAACCTCCGTACGTGTGTAATAATACCCATGCCCTGGAGATACCCTGTAATAGACACAGTGGCAACAGGAAACCGAGAGAGTTACAGCATAGCTGAAAGGTTCACTGACTCGGTTGATGGACATGCTAGCTCGTCAATCAGCGGGAAGCAGTTGGGGTGTACCCCATCATCTCAGTGCGAACAGTCAAAAGTCAGCCCACCCTCCTGCTCCCGATTCCAACGCGGATACCAATCAGCGTGAAGACAGCTCACAGTGTGAGAATCCTGTTGAATATGATCAGTCCCTTGACTCCAGTGGTGCAGTCAGTGAAGCGGAATCAAGTCACTTAGGTCTAACAAACTATGACTCGGTGGCCTATGAAATGAAAGATGGTGTGCCTGGTATGAAGTTTACAGTGGATGGTAGTGATGGCTGGACCCCTGTGAGGAAGAGGCGATGCCGACCAAAGTCCCAAATGCGTGCTTCATCTGACTCAAAAGGCAGCAGCAGTGACGTTGATGTGTCGTGTGCTAGACTGGTCGAGTACAGTGTGCGTGATGGTGTCCCTGGTTTGACAGTCTACCGCAGGAATGCAACTTGGACTCCTGTTGAGCCAAGTCCTGTGGCTTCAAGACTGAGAACTAAATCTAGATTTAAATACCCCAAGTGAGTGACAAATTTAAATTAGTTACTGGGTACACTTGAGATTAGCCTGACGCTATTTGTGTGTCCATACTGTAATGCAGAATTGTTATAGAGAGATGGGGAGTGGAGACAATCAGCGTGGTGGCCATGTTCTGACGCCTGGAAACTGATGTACAACGTGTGTATCCGACTTTCAATACTTGAAAACGACATGCAGGTATCAGAATACTGATATCACGATATACCCAGGGTATCAGCAGTGTTGCCTAGCACTAGTGTTGTCGAGGGGGGGCCAGTGTTGTCGAGTGGGCCAGTGAAGGCCAGCGTTGTCGAGTTGGCCAGTGAAGGCCAGTGTTGTCGAGTGGGACAGTGAAGGCCAGCGGCGTCGAGTGGGCCAGTGAAGCCCAGTGTTGTCGAGTGGGCCAGTGAAGGCCAGCGGCGTCGAGTGGGCCAGTGAAGCCCAGTGTTGTCGAGTGGGACAGTGAAGGCCAGCGGCGTCGAGTGGGCCAGTGAAGCCCAGTGTTGTCGAGTGGGACAGTGAAGGCCAGCGGCGTCGAGTGGGCCAGTGAAGCCCAGTGTTGTCGAGTGGGCCAGTGAAGGCCAGTGTTGTCGAGGGGGCCAGTGAAGGCCAGTGTTGTCGAGTGGGCCAGTGAAGCCAGTGTTGTCGAGTGGGCCAGTGAAGTCCAGTGTTGTCGAGTGGGCCAGTGAAGGCCAGTGTTGTCGAGGGGGCCAGTGAAGGCCAGTGTTGTCGAGTGGGCCAGTGAAGCCAGTGTTGTCGAGTGGGCCAGTGAAGACCAGTGTTGTCGAGTGGGCCAGTGTTGTCTTAACGGGCCAGCGACGACAAGTATTGTATGAGTGGGCCAGTGTTGTCTTAACGGGCCAGCGACGACAAGTATTATTTGAGTGGGCCAGTGAAGGCCAGTCTCTCCAGTCCTGTCTCCTTCCCTTCCCCCAACCCTCCCCTCCCAGCTACCCGCCCTCCCCCACCCACCCCTCTCTCCAGTCCTGTCTCCTTCCCTTCCCCCAACCCACCAGTAGTGTTCGAGTGGGCCAGTGTAGGCCAGTGTTGTCTTAACGGGCCAGCGATGACAAGTATTGTGGGAGTGGGCCAGCAAAGGCCAGTATTATTTGAGTGGGCCAGTGAAGGCCAGTCTCTCCAGTCCCGTCTCCCTCCCTTCCCTCAACCCTCCCCTTCCCAGCTACCTGCCCTCCCCACCCACCCTTCTCTCCAGTCCTGTCTCCCTCCCTTTCCCCAACCCTCCCCTCCCAGCTACCCACCCACCCTTCTCTCCAGTCCTGTCTCCTTCCCTTCCCCCAACCCACCAGTAGTGTTCGAGTGGGCCAGTGTAGGCCGGTGTTGTCTTAACGGGCCAGCGATGACAAGTATTGTGGGAGTGGGCCAGCTTAGGCCAGTACGAAGGCCAGTAGAGGCCTGTGTGGTCAGTGGAGGCCTGCGTGGCCAGTAAAGTTTGGCGGTATGGAATTTCAATACCGGTAAAATGGGCACTGACTGTACGATAATATATATTATGGGGTGAGTAATTGGGGCGAGCCTGAACGAGCCCCGCACTAGCGTGACTTCACTGCGCAGTGCGTGTGTATGTTCGATGTTTGTTCGGTGGATCTAAATTTTAAGTCAGCGAATTTCACCTACAAGTGCACAATAATATTCAAACGATGAACCTGTTTAGCTAGCTACCTGTTCGACGAACGATGGCGACAATAAAGACGGAGACCACTCCTGGACATTGGCTAGAGCACCATGAACATTCTTCTTCCTCGGTGGCGACACTGACAAAGGCGGAGACAGCTCGTGGACTCACTGACCATGGCCGGAGTGACGTTGCTGCTAGCGGCCTCAGCTAGCAATGGTGAACCATGTAAACGTTAACCGGACTCACAGTTAAGTGCTGTGATGTGCACGAGTGTGTGTTTCAAGAGTGCCATAATTTCTGTGCTCATTTGCCTGGCCACATTCTAATGACAATCATGTGAATGCAACTGCTTCTGCATGGCATGTCTTGTTCGCGAAAGCACATCGCTCAGGCTCACCCTCCAATGTCCTGCATTCCACTAGCTAAATTCCGGTATACCTCTCAACTTCGGTGGCCAGTGGAGGCCTGAGAGGTCACCTGCGTGGCCAGTGGTGGTCAGTGGTTGCCTGCGGTGCCAGTGGAGGCCAGTAGTGGCCTGCGTGGCCAGTGAAGGCCCAGCCAGGGCCAGCGGAGGCAGAGTGGGCCAGTTTAGTTGCCTCATGCTAAGGTGTTCGCATGACAACGACGAGATTGGAGACAATCTTGCAACTTCATGCATATCAAGATACAGTGTGTGTGAACGAACACTATAGTGATTAGTCTCTGTCTATGGGTTCTGTACATTTCGAAAAGTTGGGTGGATAGACCTGGGACCTATTCACTGGTGGGTCCGGTTTCATGGTCACAAAGTGTTATATATGGCTAGGTACCACTTCTGAGGGCTTTAGGTAACTGCAGCAGTATTATGCCTGGTGTCCTGGAAGTCTATGGTAATCGGAACAGTACTTTGGTAAATAATATGGGGTCAGTGTGAGAGTGAGTGTACGATGAGCATCAGACTAGTTTGTCATGCTATCGTGTGTGCTTTATTTCGTGTCATCACCGCCCTCGCCATTGGGAAGAGGGAGTCCCCCTTTTATGCCCCCTGTGTGCCCATACTCCACCACCGGCCTCGGATTCGGGCTCACCACTGGACTCAGTTCCGTATAAAAGGGGGTGGTAGCCCAAGCGGCCACCGGACCAATTCTTTTCAGTACCCTCAGGACCTGCTAGCACTGGATTGTGACAGCCCTCCACCTTGACTCATGGTTCCAGAGTGGGTATCTCACACTACGGTGACCTCATGCATTGGTGGCTGCACTGGAGAGCCATCAGGGGTACATGTGGTTGCCAGCAGAGGGTTCAGGCCTGTGGGATCGCTGTGACAGCAGTAAACGGGAGACTGAGTGAGCGAGTATGCTTTGAGTGAGCTTGTGGTGTTCTAACGTGATTGTATGCTTGTCCCCAAAAAAGCTCCCAATCATTGTGTGAATATGAAAGTGCATGTCCAGCTTGTTGGGGGGTCTGTTTTGTGTGCCAGTAGAATGTGGTGTGTGTACATTGGTTAGGGGGACTAAGTTAGCGAGAAGGTTTGATCCTTGGGTGGTTGTGAATCGCTGAGGCGATTAGGCAGAGGGATCTGTGGGTGAACCACCCAAGGAGGACAATTTGGGGTGAGAACAAATAGTGGGGGTGGCCTGCTGTGGCTCAGATACACTATAAGGAGATGATCACCAGACAAGGCCTCAGGAGTCGGCCGGGTCAGTCTGGGATGAGTATGAGCCACAACAGGCTGCTGAGATCATAAGCACCCTGCACTTCCCGCCAAAGAGTTAGACTTACACATGGATGGAAGGCTCGAGTGTGTTAATGGATGGAGTGTGTTAATGGGAATTTAATGCCAGTTAAATGATGTTAACACACGACAGGAAGAGGAGTGGTGGTTGTGCGGGGTGCATTGTGATTGGTTGAGGATCACGAGGACAATCGGTATTAGGCGCCAACTACTCAGCACAAGTCATCAGCCATCGGAACGACTGGGATCTTCCAAGAATGGTTAACTCCCTCCCGCCCACCCTGTTCACTTGTCTCCGCTTTAAGCGTGATAAAGTGCAGGGTTATGCTGGTAAGTGTTAGTGGCTACAGGGTGAGTGGGATGGTAGATGTATTTATAATTATCATACACCTACGTTTGAATAATGTACAGCAGTCAATGGAAAAGCCTGGTACGCAAGCGCAGTTGATAAAAACCCGTATTTTGTACTGTTGGTCACGTGAAAAATCCGTATTAGTACTGTTGGTCACGCGAGAAATCCGTATTATGTACAGTAAGTCACGTGCGCTACAGCAACTCTGTGATAGTTTCGTGTCAGAGACGGTAAACCTGGACTAGCTGGTACTGACTACCTTTTGGGCTCCTGAAGAGGGCTGACTTACATCT
Source organism: Axinella damicornis (assembly GCA_963931865.1). Taxonomy (NCBI): domain Eukaryota; kingdom Metazoa; phylum Porifera; class Demospongiae; order Axinellida; family Axinellidae; genus Axinella; species Axinella damicornis. Next base: position 19,841,952 of record OZ007505.1, on the reverse strand, counting down.
CGATACTTCCGGAAGTCGAGGTTGAACTCGTTCGTATACTCCGTTTGAAATGGACCGTACAACTGCCCAGCGTGGACCGACCGTACAGCTGCCAGTTATCGGCGTGGCTCCGCCTTGGGCTTGGTACGCAGGCCTTCTCGCCCAAGCGTCTGAAGCTTGCCGTACTAACGCGAAGGGTTGGCAACCAGAAATGAAAATATTGTCGCCATGAGCAAGCTATGGTAACGCGCATTCGCTACGTTCATTGGTAGAGGAATGTGCAATGAAATTCCAGGTTTGTATGATAAAATCAGTATCACCATAGTACCAAGCTATACCGGAAACATATCACTCGTTTGTCGCCTTCGGCATTGTTACTCGTGCTTCGCACTCGTAACAATACTACGGCAACAAACTCGTGATATTTTCCCGTATAGCTTGGTACTATGGTGATACTTATATAGTAGCAGATGTATGTGATGGGTTGGGTGAACCACCCAAGGAGGACAATTTGGGGTGAGAACAAATAGTGGGGGTGGCCTGCTGTGGCTCAGATACACTATAAGGAGATGATCACCAGACAAGGCCTCAGGAGTCGGCCGGGTCAGTCTGGGATGAGTATGAGCCACAGCAGGCTGCTGAGATCATAAGCACCCTGCACTTCCCGCCAAAGAGTTAGACTTACACATGGATGGAAGGCTCGAGTGTGTTAATGGATGGAGTGTGTTAATGGACGTACTTTCGACTTAGTCTCTGGCAGATCCATCAACTACGCATGCGCTAAACCGTAACCCAACCCTAACCAAACCCACAAATTTGCAATTTGAACGTGCAGCACATGGAGCTTGGAGCGGACGAGTGTTTGGTAGCAGAGACAGAAGGAGCTGGTGTTTGCTGAGTCCCCATGAACTTGGCCTGGACCCCAAACTAAACTTGGAACCCCTCAACTACCTTAGCCATTCATTTGTCTATTTAGTTTTTTGTACTGCATCAGTATACAGCTACTACCATGCTCATGTACACATGATGAGCTCAATCAAAGTGTTCGCAAACAGTCCTATATGCATCTTCAATTTCTTCAGCCACCCACACTGGCCAAAACGCTGCTTGCTGCTTTACGTCGTACTCCAGGTAGCTAGTAGATTGGTGCCAGTCAACAAGCCATCTGTGTAAAGATGAAATTCATGAGAAAATGAATCAGCTAGAATGGAGTATAACGTTCTGAAAGGGGTGCCCCACGTAGGTTGTGATACATTTGCACAGTATATCGATATCCCTGAGGCTATGCATGTGGATTCGCCATCACCCCCCTCCAACTTTTTACTATTAGCTATAGGTGGGGTGCTTTAGCACTGACGAGAGGGAGTGGCAGTGTGACAAGATCACATACACAGTAATTTCGTTTGTTCTACGATTCAAGTTCTCCATGGGAGGAGCAGGGAGAAGGCTGCTCTGCACTTTCAAATAATGCATCCCAAATACAGTACAGACTTCAGGCGACTTACTTAGCTTAGTCTAGTACCAGACTTTCGCTCACGGCAGAGGAGTTTGGTCGACGTTTGCGAATGGGTTGGGTTTAACCGATCACATTTGCGTAAACACACCCGCGTACGCGTGCATTAGAGCAATCAAAGGGCTCACAACAAGCACACCACAGCTCTTTCCACTGTCTACAAGTCCCTTCTTGTAGCTAGTCCATGAGGAAAGGGAGCGCTTGGTAGCACAGGCTCTTGCCATAGCCAGTAGGTAGCTAGCCACACGAACACATCGCTGCCTTCGTACACAGCTCTCATGGAGGAGCACTGCTCTTCTTTCACAGTAATCCGTGTCATTTTCAGCCTTCGCAAAGCATAGGAAAGAGCCTCAGAGAAACTACTACCACCTTCGTTGCGGTTCTTCTAGGAATGTAAACGTAGACGTCATCGTTTCACGGAAGAATACCGAGATATCCTATTTTCCAAGATTTTGGGGGAAATTAAACGCATGCGCAAACAGTGTATACCAGGCCTTCCCCCCGCGATTGAAGGCCGAGGCTAGTCAACGACATACGACTTGTTCTGACACTAAACAGGTGGAAACCACAGCACTTCTCTATACGTTAGTAATCTGCTTGCGAGTAGTGTACTTAACGCCTGGGAAAAAACACCGTATATGGAAGCACTGTGGTTCACAGCTACTTATCAGCTTACAAGTCGTATATGGGCAGTCGACCAGATTCCTCCACTGTGCGCGAGTGTGGTGACCGAGACTATACTTCAACTACATTATTGTATACTGAGCACAATAGTCTAGCGGGCTAGCCCCTCGAATTTTCCCCAGCACGGATCGACTCACGCGACCGCACGGGGAAAAGGAGGGTCTAGAAACTTTGGACCACTTTGCTTGGGCTCTACTCGAAATCGGGTAGAGCCAATCAGATTGCAGCTGTCACGTGGTGATCTTTCAAATCGCTCAGTACAAGCGTTGAGGACTGTCTGAAGTTGCCTGCGATTGCTGTTCTCCTGCACAACGACCAAACAGACAGACGTACAAACAGCCAACGAGGTTAGCGAGCCGGAATCGACTGACTGCAGTTGCACTAATTGGAATATTATGACGTAAAAGGACATGATGTAAGCTTAATTGCATTCTTTCGTACCGAGTAAAGTGGTCCAAAGTTTCTAGACCTTCCTTCTCCGCGCACGCATACTGAAAGCGATCGTGCGCTGGAGAAAGCGAAGGGCTAGCTTGTTAGACTACTGAGCACAATATAATATGCAGCATCACTGAGAATATCAGCGAATGCAGACTTATCTACCGGACTCAACTACCAGTCGATAGAGTGATTTGAACCCTGAAAAATGTCAGTACAGTAGTACTTTGGTACAGAAATGGCGGGAAATCCATGTAATAATATTATATCCATCTCTGTACCTCATGACAGCTTCATCGCTTCTGTTTACAGCTTTATCAGCAGTTGTTCAGCGTTCCTTCTCTGCTTTCCTTCTCAGGACAGTCCTGCGTGTATACTTTGCCCCACCATGTGCTTATGGGGGTGTGTCGTACTAATCTGCGCATGCGTAGTTGGTGGATCTGCCAGAGACAAAGTCGAAAGTACGTCCAAAAAAAAAATTCGCTAGGCGCGGCGTTAGGGGCAATTATGACATCATCCTATCTAATAATTATTAGTTGGCAATTGGCCGGCCGGCTGGGGGGCCGGGGTGGGATCAAGAATGCCACTAAATTTACTGGTCCCTCCCACTTTTTCAAACTCGGCTGTTCTGTCGCCATTTCTGGGAAGCTTTGGTAAGTCTTGTAACTTGATGTAGCGTCTAAAGTTTATTTTTAACTTACTGCTCCCCAGCCATGGTTTCTGATAAGTTTATAGCTAAACATGCAGCATCTGCGAACTGTTTTGATTTTGATGCAGTATTGCCTTGCTACACAAATTTATCTTTGTCTGGATCCCAGACCCTAACTCGCCGGGTTAGAGTCTGGGATCCAGACTAATTCATCATCAATATCTGTGAGTGCACAGTAGAAATGAATGTAGAATCTTTTCCTGCAGATCATGTCTGGAGTCACTCTGGATGAGCTGTGCAAGGAGGTGGGCGTAACCCTCACACAGCTAGACAAACCATGCTCCAGTGAGCACCTTCGTGACGTAGCTTTATTCCTGGAGTCGTGGCGACATGTGGCCCCCCATCTAGAGCTTTCCAGTGCTGATGTAGAGGCAGCTGAAATGAATGCACACAGCGAAGAAGGCAGAAGGCAGAAGATCCTTGAAACATGGAGAGCCAAGTTTGCTTTCAAAGCGAAATACAGGGTTCTGATTGAAGCACTTCTGAAGATAGGGAGGGCTGACCAGGCAGAAAAGGTCTGCCGTGTTCTCGTACCACAGCAACCCACTGGAGGTGTGTCATATTTGATATTGATCTCTCAAGGTTGCACGTTCAAGTAGGATTTGCCATTAGTCAGTCATTTCACTACCCTAATTGTCTCTCGGCAGGGTTTATTTCACAAGGGGGGACAAAACAAAACATAGAGGAAGTTTTTTTTGGGGGGGGGGGGTTGAATAGTGCACAGCAGTGCACCATTTAGGGGGTTTGATTCTCTGTGGGGGGGGGGGGGGGGACCTATTTTCAAAGGGAGCGACCCCTATGCTGTTGTCGCAATTGCCTCCATGTGTAGCTAGATAATGCATGCTCTTTGAAATCAGATGTGAGAAGATTCTGGAGGGATTGCACCTAACAAGACATGACATGGTACGTAGTTGCTTCGCTCGCCATTAATACATGTACTTTTGCACCGTACATGGCAGCTGTATCACACTGCCTCACTACTCTTCAGCTTTCCAGATACTTGGCTACCCGGTACCATGGACAGTAGTCTGGTAGTGTATTGCCCATGGCGGCCTCGTTCGAAGCCTCGGCCAGCTTATGCAAATTGTTCTATCACGACTGACATGGAGCACTCGAACAGAGGAAATACAACAGCAAACAAATAATGCACACTTCAGATCATGTCATGTCTCATCCTAATGGCTGTAACCTGTAGCTAGCTAGCTAGCATCATGTCATGAGGAGTACAGATAATCCAATGAATACGCCGAGGCACGGGCACCCCAGGCATGACAACATTCTCCCATCACCATCACCCCGGAGCCAACCCTCAGATTCCTTTGGCCACTCTTTTGGTCACATACGTGCTACACTGTAGCTGCACACAAAATCTGTCAAACGTCACTGTCAAAAGCTCTTAACTTTCAGAACAGGCTGGTAGAATGTCCCCAAAGAATACAACACCACTGCACACCCATTCAATGTATGGGCTTGCACCAGGTACCACAGAAATCTTGTCTTTGGGCAAGTCAAAAATAAGAGCTGTCTCACTTGTACAGCTCCTGGTAGCATGTCTCCAAAGAAAATCACAGCGCTGCACACTCCTTCGAGGCACAGTGTCTTATCCTCGAAAGTAAGAACACTCTCTCACAGCTAGCTGTACTTACAATTTACGTGCACGTGCGTGTGCGGTCCAGCTACTATTATTCCATTCCATTCCATTCCATTTTATTCCATTGCATTTCACTCATTCCATTGCATTTCACGTTCCATAGATTCAGGTATGCCATTGTCTCTCTCCATGTTAGATCAACCTGCTTCCCCACCAGAAGCCATGGCAATCACTCCTCCCTCTCTTTCACCTTCCACTCTGGATCCCCTCAACAACCGGTCAGAATGTGTCTCCCCACCAGTATCATCTCCAGGTGTCCAGGTTGGGCATGTTCTTGCAGTAGAGTCACCCGCAGCCTTACCCACTGATCAGCTGGTGCAAGCAGGTGCAAAGGAAGTGAGTGTGGTGCGGCAGGAAAAGGACGTACTTGTGTGCATGTATGACGAACTAGTGGCAAATGCTGTGGGAACATTTGGTGAAAAGCAGGAAGACTCGCCCAGATTTTTTCGCAAACTTCGAGCATCGGTTGCTGTCCTTCCAACATCACTGAAATATCAGCACCACTACTTTCTTAAGCAGCATTCCTCTGAAATTGCAAAGACGACCACTGTTGAGGAGATATTTTTCATACTGAACAGCTATTGGAACTTCCTCAACTGCAGTCTCCTAGTCCACATCATTAACAAGTTTGGAGATGAAGACCTAAAGAAAGAACTAAGCGCTTACACAACAGCTCTGAAGGAGTTCCGTTCACGGACAAAGGTCACTGATTTCAGCAAAATGTGTGCTGAGAGTTCGGAAATTCCCCCAGAATTTGTAGCACTGAGGACGAGAATGGGGCCAAACTGGGAACATTGTACACTTGAAGATATAGAAGAGCATCAGCAATCTTTGGCAGAGAATTCATCTCTCGCTGATTACGCCCTTTATTTTATGGCAGGATTTCCAGGAAGCATTTACCTGCTATGGAGTGTTCCCAAACATGCTGTTAACTTTCTTGCTATTACAATAGACCAGCAGTTCTGTAATCGGCACGGCATTGAGGAGGTGACCATCGATGGGGAAAATCTGGAAAAGTATAAGCATACTCATTACATTGGTAGACCCAAGGTGAGCAGCAATGCTATGCAGGGTTATACAGCTAGTGTCATTGTGTAAGTGCACAATTGCACTCTGGTACTGTATGTTACATTCCTCTATAGCCTATACAGTACGTAGATGAGTTCTCTGAGGGTCTGGTGTGGGCGAGTGGGGAGGGCTGTCTGGAGGATGTGGTCTTCCTCCTCAGCACTGGGGTGGAGGTGAACAGCAGAGGACAGGTCAGACTCTGTTATATAAGTTAAATTAGTGATGTGTAGCACAGCTACAAGTGAAGTTTAATACCACTGTGCACAGTATATTAAATTGTACAGCAGACAAGGCCATGACTGACTGTTATGCATTCTCTGCTGCTATAGAGTGATCTGAATGCACTATGGTGTGCATTGAGAGTACCTGGAAATGTACATGTAATATTATGCATCATAGGTTGGTAAGCCAGCCATGCATTAATTAATTGTTGCATACTTGAGAATAAATCACAGATTCTTGTGGGACTGTGGATTGTTTGTTGGATTCTACGTCAGTGCTAAACATGTCGAACACTTGGTTGCTATCCTTCGAGTTGCAGGATTTGTTGCACCACTCATGATTATTACCTGCCTAGTACATTACAGGGGCGTAGGCAGAAATGTGAAAAGAGGGTTTCGAAGCGCTACCGAAGGCAGTCACTGAACAGAGGTGTGTAGTGCCGATCAGTCCACGCGAAGCGCAGAAAATATTTTTCACGGTCGTTTTTTCAATGGGCTCTCGTAGCACCTTCGCCACTCTGCACTGCACTGCCACTGCTTTCTGGTTTCCTGCAATCCGTGACCGCGTCTCACTCTCGACGTGGGAAATTATGCAAGCTGTTATAGCCCACGCCTATACTAACCCTCAAATTCGGAGCCTCTTCTGTCTCTAATCCTGAAGATTGAATCAAATTCGGAGCCTCTTCTGTACAGCTGAAAATGTCAGACAGTAAGATCATAACTAGCACTAGTTGTAACCACTGATAACAGGTTCCATTTGAACATGTCGATTACCTTTTCTTGGCTCTCAGAAAGTTCAGCTTTGCCTGACGACGTTTCATCGTCCTGTAGCTAGCTCACATCAGCTAGCACGTGGCGATCGAGTTATGTACTTTTATAGAGCGCATTGTTGTGACGTTCATGCCTATTGTACGCTGAGGCTGAGATGCTGTACTTGCAGCGCTAAGTGTTATCACAGTGTATCCAGCAACAGAAAGGTCAGAAGTACTGCAACAAGAACATTTTAGCCAGCTAAAACAGTCTCAGTTAGTGTGTGGGCCTCAGTTCGAATTCTCGGTCTGGTCCCAGGGGGGTTTCCTGAAACCCCTGAACCCCCCCTGCCTACGCCCCTGCATTAGGATCACAACTTTCATAAGGTTCATGATACTCGTGGACTATGATGATGGTATTGTCTCAGATGGAATCGTACAACTGCCAATTCACTGTTGTCATGTTCGTTTCATGATATATCGATCACAGTGATGTACTGCTGCTTTTGCTGTTTTCTCTCTCATACATGCAGTGGGGGAGGACTGCACTGATGCTGGCCAGTAGGGGTGGCCACCTGGATGTGGTCGGGGAGCTGCTAAAGGCCCAGGCAAATGTCAATGCACAGAATGAGGTATGCAGTCTCTAGTGACTCTTGAGGTTATGCTACACTCCTGGGAAATACACAATTGTAAAACCCCACAACCCTCGGGAAAGTCATACAAAAAATCTGACTACATTGACGTGGTTGCGATTTTCTACTAACACAAACATAATTTTCGGAGACTCACCATGGTTGCAGAGTTTGAGCATTAGGGTGTTCCTGTACAGCCGCCATTTCAAAGCCCACTCAAATTATGTATGAATTGTGTCACAGGCCAGCCCACTTCTGCACGTGGAGGGAAGGATCTGGTCAACTGCGTACGTCTTCTCTCCTCCCACGCGGCCTGGGAACGAGGCTACTGCGTATACAACTGTTGTCCCGATGCACTGGATACTGCCACCGAATCAGAGCTAGGACAGTATTCAGTCATGTGATACATTGCCACTCTAAGTGCGAAATTGATAATGACATCGACAGCTTACAGTACTATTAGTATCATAGCATCAGTAGAGGATTGACCATTGAAGTAGTAACGAGTATGAGATATGGAGACTTGAGGAAGAGTAGTTGCTAGCTGTGACTGAGTTTGTGAGGGGAAAGGATGTCTTTGTTGCTCTGCCGACTGGACACGGCAAAAGCCTTTGCTGTGGTTGCCTTCCTGGCATTTTTCAACGGGTCAAGAGATAACAAGACAGTTCTGTCACCACTGGTTGTTATCATGAAGGACCAGGTAGCCTCGTTTGAAGAGTAAGTAGTCAACATTTTGCAGTTTGCATGGACACTGTGACCAGAGCTTGGCCTGCAAGGATGTCAGGTTTGAAGATCAGGAGAGCACACTCCCGGTGTGAGCTATCTCACTGCATCAGGAGAGGCAGGGTGGACACCTGTTCAGCATTGGCGACCCCGGAGGAGGTCTCAAACATCTAAATCTGATAGCAGTGATCAAGAGGATGCTGAGCACAACTTTATGCCTAGCCCTAGGTGTTGTTGCACATGCCTATCCCTAGGAATGAGGTCTGAATGGTGTACACTAGCTCTCCGGCATATCCTGGATACCGATCATTCCGCGCCTGTTGATATACATGAACTAGATCTAGAATGCAGTATCCTAACAGGGTTTCATTTGGAGGGGTACAGAGGTGTCCCTCCTTGAAAGAAGTATTTTGTGCAATTGTGCCTCTCCTCCTTACTTTGCCATGCTAAGGTTTTTCCCCCCCTGGAATGTTAAATGAAACACCACTTAATGTGACCTTGTAGCGTGCTGGTGATTGCATCCTTCCTGTAGAGAAACATACTTCTTGCATGTACTGCAGATGAATCCACTTTACTTCAACAGTGCAAGCTACCCCCTACGCAAACTTCACATGATGTAGGCCAGCTAGACCACTTGATACATACTGACTCGATCTCAATGCATGGGACTCATCCATACACCAGCTCATCCTGTCCAACCCAGTGTCTTTTGATAGTAGTTAGGAACATGCACTCACTGCCCCTGCATGTACATGCATAGGTACGCAGATGAGTGAACAACGCTGGATACTGGTATCCATTACTGAGTAATACTGTACATGAAGTGTACACTTTCAATTGTCTTGTGTCATATTCATCAACATGTGTTGTTACTGTTTTGCTCAGGATGGCTGGACTGCCCTCATGTTCGCTAATGACACTGACACTGTTCGTGTTCTTCTCTCAGCTGGTGCGCAAATAGACCAGCAGTCGAAGGTGAGATGTAGTATCTGTGTCCTGTGGTAGTGTTTGTACTACAAACAGGTGCAAATGATATCGTTGCAAGTGTTGCTGTCTATTGCGACCAATGGCAGAGTGCTTGCCTTGTATATAGGTGTCACCAAACCACCTCAATATGTTGCATCATTTATTCATTCAGTAGGTTATACTGGCATCACCTACTCTAGGCATGGAGACGAAACTGCTATGCAGGATCAGTTTGTTGCTATGCAGCAGTTTGCACTCACCGTATGTCAGATACTGCAGTCATTCTAATGAGAGTAGTTTAAATTAGATAGATCCACCCAGCAGTGGGCTATGCACATCACCTCCCATATGTAGCTACCCCTCACCTATATACCTCAGGTTAACCACACACTCATGCAGGTTATCTGTGCACAACCAACTCCTAATTATAGGTAACCTCAATACGTAGTTGCTTCAAAAGTGTACGTACTTACCATATTGTGTATCAATGAGTGGGTGTAATTGTCTGTGACACTAAAGCAGTTCTGTAGACATTTCACCACTTAATTGCCACTAGTTACAAAGACTTGCAACATCACTTTTTGCATGAACTACCAGTGTTCAGTCCTGGAGTTGACAGACAATGTGGCGATTTGTACTTCAAGAGCACATGACACTGAACTGGCAGTACGTAGTACTATGTATGTACGTACGGCAAAACAAAGCTGAATGTTCTGTGTGGGGCTCACTCAGGCTCGCCTCAACAAACAGGTGCAAATGGTATCGTTGCAAGTGTTGCTGGCTAATACGACTAGTGGCAGAGTGCTTGCCTTGCAGGTTCACCGAAACCATCACAACACCATTACTAGTTTCTGTTCAGTAGGTTATGTCCTGCAGCTGTCCCAGAGATACTCTGGTAGAACACAGTCCAGTTGAACTTGTTCACGTTATTCACCTGACAGCATCACAGTAGACAACAATGTCACATGTGACACTGATAGGAGGCAGATGATACAACTGTACTCAGTTCTATCAGAACACATCACAATTTTTGATGTAGTTTAATACACATCACTTCTGGGTGACTGTATTCTGCTGTTCCACAGGATGGACTAACAGCACTCATTAGAGCAGTCCTGGATGGCCACACTGAGACAGTGAGTGTACTAGTGGAAGCTGGGGCAGATGTGAACCTCCAGGACAAAGTGAGGGAACCTGTTTATTGTAAAAATGTGATGACATAGTAATCATTGGTGGCACTGTGAAGCTGCATGTTATGCTGTGACCTATAATAGCTGGTTACATAACCTCTCCAGTTTGTGCAAGCAGAACGATTGCAGTACTCCATGTGAAAGACCAATACTCTCAAGCACCCACCATATCCGGAAATGACTGCACACATGCTACATACATTTGTACTTCAAGAACACATGAAAGCTATCTACTGCAAAACCTTGTTTGACAGCTAGACCGCACCTACTGACAAGCTTACTTGATAATGCTACATCATCGGTATGGTGTATGTTAGCCTCGTTCCCACCTGGGAATGAGACTAGTACATATTGACTCTCATCTAACTACCTGGCAGTACCACATCCTGTCCAGCCCACTCTACTGTGGTAGTGATTAGGAGCAGTGCACATTTCCACTCCACTTCTCCTGCATGTACGTAGATTAGTGATATCCGTTGCTTCCTCAGAGAATGAGTACCTCACAGGAAGTGTACACCTTTCAATTGTTGCCTTGTTTCATATTCATCAACATGTGTTGTTACTGTTTTGCTCTCATTGTGTTCCTCAGGATGGCATGACTGCCCTCATGTGGGCTAGTGGCAGGGGTCGCACTGACACTGTACGATTTCTGGTCTCTGCTGGAGCGCCAGTAGACCTGCAGGATGAGGTGAGATGTAGTATCTGTGTCCTGTGGTAGTGTTTATGTATTACTTGGGAGATGCTTATGTCATCGTGGGGCGAGCCTGAGCAAGCAGCATGTTGTAGTTTAAGATGCCATCACATGCACCCCTGAATTGTAGCTCATGGTGCTGTAAGTTGCAACACGTACACGGGCAGCAGTTTCATCATGAGAGAGAGAGAGCATAATTGAATGAAATGTGCATGAGGATATATACAAGAATGCATGCTCCAACACTCCAGCCCAGAGGCCCTCTCCAAGCTACCATCTCGATCGCACCTCTGCATGCTGTTCGGACTTGAAACTCCAGTCTGAAACTCTTTCCAGGCTGCCTTCCTGTAGACTAGTCTTCCCACCTGTTCTGTGTCCTTTTGCGGTCACATCTCTCGCTGTAGCCATTGAAGAGGTAGGGCCATAAGTGGTCTCAGTCTTTGTTGTAGCCAGGCACTCAGTTTGAATTATGAATGTCTTCAACTCAAGTGACATGAGTGATTTCTCGGTGAAGCAATTTGAATTTTACGGCCATGGCTATTTCACGGAACGGAACGGAACACTGGAAAACAGTGTCTGATCTCTACAAACTGTACACCAATGGACAGAGCTCGACGAGTCCTACATGCTGGTAACCATATTGCTGGAACATGATGGTTAGTGTTAGAGTTACGACCAATATTAGCCATATGCGAGCTTCCGCCCACGCGATTTTGTAGAACTCTGAGCCAATTCTTTCCAGCAACAAGGATCTGTGCAGTGAGGACTTACATAGCTGTTCCGTGTTCCTACAGGCTGACAAAGGCAACGCTACTGTAGTCCTGGACAGGGATGTCTACGACCACAAGATCCGTACCCTGCTTGAAGATGAAGCATACACCAAGCTCAAACGTGATCCAACCAAGAGGATTGAAACGGACCTACAAAAGACCTTGAAGAGAATATCCGACAACGGCGAACTCGACCCGCTAGTGTACAAGCACCAACTCAGACCTAGCGACTGCAAACCGCCATACCTTTACGACTTGCCCAAGATACACAAGGATGAAGTCCCACTCCGCCCAATTGTGAGTACAATAGGCTCCCCCACATACGCATTGGCCAAACACCTGGCCAAGGTGATCGCACCCCTAGCGGGCCAGACGACCTCCTTTGTTAAGAACTCAGCTGACTTTGCCCGAAAAATGAGCAACCTGACCCTCAGCGAGGACACCATCATGGTCAGCTTTGATGTGAAGTCGCTTTTCACCAATGTGCCAGTACCTGAAGGTCTACAGGTGATCCGGGAGAAGTTGGAACGTGACCAATCCCTTCCAGAAAGAACGGCAATGAGCGTCGACTCGATACTGACACTGCTGGAGAAATGCCTCAACACCACCTACTTCACCTACGAAGGGGAGTTCTATCAACAAAACGAGGGCGCGGCTATAGGCTCTCCCCTCTCCCCCATTCTGGCCAATCTGTTCATGGAGTCTTTCGAGGAAGAAGCTATCAACACGGCACTGACGAAACCCATGCTGTGGTTGAGATACGTGGACAACACCTTCGTCCTCTGGAAACACGGAAGAGAAAAGCTCATGGAATTCCTCACACACATCAATAGCCGCCGACCATCCATTAGCTTCACCATGGAGACTGAAGAAGACAAACGACTCCCCTTTCTGGACACAGAAGTGGTTAGGAACGAAGATGGAACCATTCGCACTGTGGTTTACAGGAAGCCCACGCATACTGACAGGTACATTCACTTCGACTCGTACCATCACCCACAAGTCAAGACCGGCATCATTCGCACAATGATGCAAAGAGGTGAACGGGTATGTTCGCTGCCAACAGACCTTCAACGGGAGAAACAACACCTTGAAGAGGTGTTTGTTAAGAAGAATGGATACCCAAAACGCTTCGTGAACAGAGCACTCAACAAGCAACGAAGACAGACACTGGATGGAACAACCACACCGGACACCCCGATCAGAACTATTACAATCCCCTATGTCAAAGGGGTGAGCGAACGAATCAGACGGATACTGGGCAGGGCAAACATCCGCACGGCCTTCAGTACAGTGACCACCATCAGGTCCCTCCTGGTGAAGACCAAGCCTGTAACAAAAGAACACGACAAGAAAGGAGTCATTTACAGGGTCCCATGCCAGGACTGCCCTAAAGTCTACATCGGTGAAACAGGCCGCAAGCTAAGCACGAGACTGACAGAACACAAACGACACTGCAGACTTATGCAGCCAGAAAAATCTGCTATTGCTGAACATGCTATTGTTGAGGACCATCGGATAGACTTTGACGGAAGTGAAGCACTATTGACAGAGGACAGATTCTGGCCCAGAAAAATCAAGGAAGCCCTGCTCATCAGAAGGCACCAAAACTTTAACCAAGACACGGGACTTGGCATTAGCGAAATCTGGAACCCTTTCACCCGAACAATACATGCATAGCAGCCCACCATTGTGCCAGTTTTTTGTCATTGTCAGTACCTTGTTTCTATTTTTAATTCCGTTTTTCAGTAGATAATGACGTCATCTTTTTTGTATATATAAGTAGCTCACTGCGCTGTTCTTGTAAAAATGCCTGATGAAGACCGACAAAACTCGGTCGAAACGTCGTTTTCTGAATTGAAATCTCCCACTGGTTGTAAGTCCGTTGATAGCGCTGAATATCTAGCTGTTCCGTGTTTTCAAGTGTTCCTTTCCGTTCCGTGAAATAGTCCCGGGCAATTAATTTTACCCAAGACGTAAGAAACTATTTCGTTATTTGCGGAAGAGTGCATTGAGACTGAACGTACGGCAAAACAAAGCTGACTGATCTGTGTGGGGCATAGTTTTTTGACCTTTTGTGTGTGTATTGATGATGGGGTCAGAGTGTGGGTGGGGCCTTGGAGAGGGTCCAATTTTTCAGTTCAGTAGAGGGCCTTAAAATTGAATTTTAGGGCATTTTCAAGCAGAGGGAGCAGTTTGATGCAAAGTATTGCTGAAATTTGTGTAAGCTTTGATGCTGCCCATTTATCCATCAACTTGGTTTCGGAGATCGCTGTACCCATGTTTCCTACCTTAATGAGTGGTGTCTGTGACACTAAAGCAGTTCTGTAATCATTTCACCACTTGCCACTAGCCTCGTACCCAGGCCTTCAATCGCGGGGGGAAGGCCTGGTATACACTGTTTGCGCATGCGTTTAATTTAAATGTGAATATTACGTCAATTTTAATCGTGACGTTTGCGAATGGGTTGGGCTTTAACCGATGACGTTTGCGTAAACACACCCGCGTACACATGCATGAGAGCGATCAAATTTGGCTCACAACAAGCACACCACAGCTCTTTCCACTGTCTACAAGTCCCTTATTGTAGCTAGTCCATGAGGAAAGGCAGCGCTTGGTAGCACAGGCTCTTGCCATAGCCAGTAGGTAGCTAGCCACACGAACACGTCGCTGCCTTCGTACACAGCTCTCATGGAGGAGCGCTGCTCTTCTTTCACAGTCATCCGTGTCATTTTCAGCCTTCGCAAAGCATGGGAAAGAGCCTCAGAGAAACTACTACCACCGGAACTTTTGCACGCCATGATTGCTACTCGTCGTTCGTTGCGGTTCTTCTAGGAATGTAAACGTAGACATCATTCGACGTCATCGTTTCACGGAAGAATACCGGGATATCCTATTTTCCAAGATTTGGGGGGAAATTAAGCGCATGCGCAAACAGTGTATACCAGGCCTTCCCCCCGCGATTGAAGGCTGGGTACGAGGCTACACTTGCCACTAGTTGCAACATCACTTTTTGCATGAACTACTAATGTTTAGCCTCATTCCCAGGCTCCTCCCCAGCTTTTTGTCGCATAGTGTACAAAAGCTGGCAGTACCACATCCTGTCCAGCCCACTCTACTGTGGAGTATATAGTAGTTAGGGGCAGTGGACATTTCCACTCCACTTCTCCTGCAATGCCATGTACATGTACATGTAGATTAGTGATATCCGTTGCTGCCTCAGAGAATGTGTGCCTCACAGGAAGTGTACACCTTTCAATTGTGTTCCTTGTTTCATATTCATCAACATGTGTTGTTACTGTTTTGCTCTCATTGTGTTCCTCAGGATGGCATTACTGCCCTCATGTTGGCTAGTTACTTGGGTCGCACTGACAATGTACGTGTTCTGGTCACTGCTGGAGTGCAAGTAGACCTGCAGGATGAGGTGAGATGTAGTATCTGTGTCCTGTGGTAGTGTATTGCTAGGGAGATGCTTATGTCATCGTGGGGCGAGCCTGAGCAAGCAGCATGCATGTTGTAGTTTAAGATGCCATAACATGCACCCCTGAATTGTAGCTCATGGTGCTGTAAGTTGCAACACGTACATGGGCAGCAGTTTCATCATGAGAGAGAGTTGTATAAGCACCCACCATGTCCGGAAATGACTACACACATGCTACATACTGTATTGCTGTCTTCACTCAGTGCTAGCTACACAATAGTGTTGTGCACTTGTGTGCGTGCTTACATAACATACTGTGACATAATTATAGTGGCCACTTGTTGCCCTGCATCCGATGAGGCCTAGAAGGCCGAAACTGCCAACATGTGGTGTTAAACTTGCAGCAGTATCCAGTTAAACCAGAGGAGGTTGGACATATTTACTGTGCACTGCACTTGAGCGGAAATGATTGCATGTTTTACATTCCTAACCGTAACAGCCTCGTTCCCATGTCAACATGGCCTGGGTAAATCTGCAGTGCCAATGAGAAACAAAGCTACAATTGGGGACTTTGAAAGGAAGGAGTGCCTTGAAAACATTTCAGGTTGCATGGGAAGGCTTCAATTGGAGTACCAGGAGTGCCTTAGCTTGTAGCGCTGGCTTCTCCGCTATCGCACATAGCGGCTAAGCCAATTCTTCAAGAGGCCGTACAGCCTAAGTGACCCAGAGGTTGAAGGCATATTTGGTGTACTTACCATATTGTGTATCAATGAGTGGGTGTAATTGTCTGTGACACTAAAGCAGTTCTGTACATTTCACCACTTGCCACTAGTTACAAAGACTTGCAACATCACTTTTTGCATGAACTACCAGTGTTCAGTTCTGGAGTTGACAGACAATGTGGAATGAATCCATTTGTACTTCAAGAACACATGAAAGCTATCTACTGCAAAACCTTGTTTGACAGCTAGACCGCACCTACTGACAAGCTTACTTGATAATGCTACATCATCGGTATGGTGTATGTTAGCCTCGTTCCCACCTGGGAATGAGACTAGTACATATTGACTCTCATCTAACTACCTGGCAGTACCACATCCTGTCCAGCCCACTCTACTGTGGTAGTGATTAGGAGCAGTGCACATTTCCACTCCACTTCTCCTGCATGTACATGTAGATTAGTGATATCCGTTGCTGCCTCAGAGAATGAGTACCTCACAGGAAGTGTACCCCTTTCAATTGTTGCCTTGTTTCATATTCATCAACATGTGTTGTTACTGTTTTGCTCTCATTGTGGTCCTCAGGATGGCATTACTGCCCTCATGGAGGCTTGTTACTATAGTCACACTGACACCGTACGATTTCTGGTCACTACTGGAGCGCTAGTAGACCTGCAGGATGAGGTGAGATGTAGTATCTGTGTCCTGTGGTAGTGTATTACTAGGGAGATGCTTATGTCATCGTGGGGCGAGCCTGAGCAAGCAGCATGCATGTTGTAGTTTAAGATGCCATCACATGCACCCCTGAATTGTAGCTCATGGTGCTGTGTGTGCTTACATAACACACTGTGATGTCACTAGACATATAGTGGCCACTTGTTGCCCTGCATCAATGTCTCTGTATTCCCGCATCTGATGAGGCCTAGAAGGCCGAAACTGCCAACATGTGGTGCGAAACTTGCAGCAGTATCCAGTTAAAGTGACCCCTTAAGTTGCCCTTTACGGGTAATCCTGGTCCTATGCTAGTTTCAGTTGTCCTTTTTTGGTCACGTCTCTCACTGTAGCCGTTGAAGAAGTAGGGCCATGAGTGATCAGGCTTGCCCCAACAAACAAGAGCAAATGGTATTGTTGCAAGTGTTGCTGGCTAATACGACTAGTGGCAGAGTGCTTGCCTTGTAGGTGTCACCGAAACCATCACAACACCATTACTAGTTTCTGTTCAGTAGGTTGTGGTGGAAGAACCTGCTGACATAACCTACTGATCATGCAGCCCTTGTGGAAAACTGCTAAGCAGGTTTAGTCTGTTGCTATGCCGAGTTTTGAACAAAGTAGTATAGATACGTAGAGACCACCCACCAGTGGGTTGCATTTGTCACCTCCTCATGTGTGGTTAACGCTCGTCCTATACCTCATTTCTTGCACTGTGTTGAGTGCTGTCAATGTCCTTGTCAATGCCTTTGCTATAGCACAATTACATGTAAGTCCTGGAGTTGACAGACAGCGTTGAATGAATGCGTTTGCACGTCAAGGACTCATGTGTGCTATCTGCTGCAAAACCTTGTGAGACAGCTAGACCGCACCCACTGCTACATTTGTACGATGTACGTGTATAATTATGACTCGTCTATTAAGTTGGCAGTACCACATCCTGTCAGTGGTAGCAATTAGGAGCACTGCACATTTCCACTCCTGCATGTACATGTAGATTACCGTTGCTGCACCTCACAGGAAGTGTACACCTTTCAATTGTTGCCTTGTTCATATTCATCAACATGTGTTGTTACTGTTTAGCTCTCATTGTGTTCCTCAGTTGGGCTGGACTGCCCTCATGTGGGCTAGTTACAATGGTCACACTGACACTGTACGTGTTCTGGTCACTGCTGGGGCGCATGCAGACCTGCAGGATGTGGTGAGATGTAGTATCTGTGTCCTGTGGTAGTGTATTACTAGGGAGATGCTTATGGTGCTGTGTGTGCTTACATAACACACTGTGGTGCTGTGTGTGCTTACATAACACACTGTGATGTCACTAGACATATAGTGGCCACTTGTTGCCCTGCATCAATGTCTCTGTATTCCCGCATCTGATGAGGCCTAGAAGGCCGAAACTGCCAACATGTGGTGCGAAACTTGCAGCAGTATCCAGTTAAAGTGACCCCTTAAGTTGCCCTTTACGGGTAATCCTGGTCCTATGCTAGTTTCAGTTGTCCTTTTTTGGTCACGTCTCTCACTGTAGCCGTTGAAGAAGTAGGGCCATGAGTGATCAGGCTTGCCCCAACAAACAAGAGCAAATGGTATCGTTGCAAGTGTTGCTGGCTAATACGACTAGTGGCAGAGTGCTTGCCTTGTAGGTGTCACCGAAACCATCTCAACACCATTACTAGTTTCTGTTCAGTAGGTTGTGGTGGAAGAACCTGCTGACATAACCTACTGATCATGCAGCCCTTGTGGAAAACTGCTAAGCATTTGTACTTCAAGAGCACATGAAAGCTATCTACTACAAAACCTTGTTTGACAGCTAGACCACACCTACTGACAAGCTTACTTGATAATGCTGCATCATCGGTATGGTGTATGTTAGCCTCGTTCCCACCTCTCGATCGCACTACTGCATGCTGTTCGGACTTGAAACTCCAGTCTAAAACTCTTTCCAGGCTGCCTTCCTGTAGACTAGTCCTCCCGCCCATTCTGCGTCCTTTTGCGGTCACGTCCCTCTCTGTAGCCATTGAAGAGGTAGGGCCATGAGTGGTCCCAGTCTTTGTTGTAGCCATCAAAGAGCACTCAGTGTGAATCGTGAATGTCTCCGACTCGAGTGATAGGAGTGATTTCTCGGTGAAGGAATTGGAATTTTACGCTTAGTGTAAGAAACTTTTCCATTATTTGAGGAAGAGTGCATTTACGGTATGACACTGAACTGGCAGTACGTAGTACTATGTACGTACGTATGGCAACTACAAAGCTGAATGATCTGTGTGGGGCTCGCTCAGGCTCGCCTCAACAAACAGGTGCAAATGGTATCGTTGCAAGTGTTGCTGGCTAATACGACTAGTGGCAGAGTGCTTGCCTTGTAGGTGTAACCGAAACCATCTCAACACCATTACTAGTTTCTGTTCAGTAGGTTATGTCCTGCAGCTGTCTCAGAGATACTCTGGTAGAACACAGTCCAGTTGAACTTGTTCACGTTATTCACCTGACAGCATCACAGTTGGCAGCAATGTCACATGCGACACTGATAGGTGACAGATGATACAACTGTACTCAGTTCTATCAGAACACATCACAATCTCTGGTGTACTTTTATACACATCACTGTATTCTGCTGTTCCACAGGATGGAGAAACAGCACTCATTAGAGCAGCCCGGAAGGGCCATACTGAGACAGTGAGTGTACTAGTGGAAGCTGAGGCGGATGTGAACCTCCAGGAGAAAGTGAGGGAACCTGTTTATTGTAAAAGTATGATGACATAGTAATCATTGGTGGCACTGTGAAGCTGCATGTTATGCTGTGACCTATAATAGCTGGTTACATAACCTCTCCAGTTTGTGCAAGCTGAACAATTGTAGTACTCCGTGTGAAAGACCAAAACTCTTATATAAGCACCCACCATGTCCGGAAATGACTACACACATGCTACATACTGTATTGTGTCTTCGCACAGTGCTAGCTACACAATAGTGTTGTGCACTTGTGTGCGTGCTTACATAACATACTGTGACATAATTATAGTGTCTCTCTGTATTCCTGCATCCGATGAGGCCTAGAAGGCCGAAACTGCCGACATGTGGTGTTAAACTTGCAGCAGTATCCAGTTAAACCAGAGGAGGTTGGACATATTTACTGTGCACGTGACTGTGCACTGCACTTGAGCGGAAATAATTGCATGTTTTACATTCCAAACCGTAACAGCCTCGTTCCTATCTCAACATGGCTTGGGTAAATCTGCAGTGCCAATGAGAAACAAAGCTACAGTTGGGGACTTTGAAAGGAAGGAGTGCCTTGAAAACATTTCAGGTTGCATGGGAAGGCTTCAATTGGAGTACCAGGAGTGCCTTAGCTTGTAGCGCTGGCTTCTCCGCTATCGCACATAGCGGCTAAGCCAATTCTTCAAGAGGCCGTACAGCCTAAGTGACCCAGAGGTTGAAGGCATATTTGGTGTACTTACCATATTGTGAATCAATGAGTGGGTGTAATTGTCTGTGACACTAAAGCAGTTCTGTACATTTCACCACTTGCCACTAGTTACAAAGACTTGCAACATCACTTTTTGCATGAACTACCAGTGTTCAGTTCTGGAGTTGACAGACAATGTGGAATGAATCCATTTGTACTTCAAGAACACATGAAAGCTATCTACTGCAAAACCTTGTTTGACAGCTAGACCGCACCTACTGACAAGCTTACTTGATAATGCTACATCATCGGTATAGTGTATGTTAGCCTCGTTCCCGCCTGGGAATGAGGCTAGTACATATTGACTCTCATCTAACTACCTGGCAGTACCACATCCTGTCCAGCCCACTCTACTGTGGTAGTGAGTAGGAGCAGTGGACATTTCCACTCCACTTCTCCTGCATGTACATGTAGATTAGTGATATCCGTTGCTGCCTCAGAGAATGAGTACCTCACAGGAAGTGTACACCTTTCAATTGTTGCCTTGTTTCATATTCATCAACATGTGTTGTTACTGTTTTGCTCTCATTGTGGTCCTCAGGATGGCATGACTGCCCTCATGGAGGCTTGTTACTATAGTCACACTGACACCGTACGATTTCTGGTCACTACTGGAGCGCTAGTAGACCTGCAGGATGAGGTGAGATGTAGTATCTGTGTCCTGTGGTAGTGTATTACTAGGGAGATGCTTATGTCATCGTGGGGCGAGCCTGAGCAAGCAGCATGCATGTTGCAGTTTAAGATGCCATCACATGCACCCCTGAATTGTAGCTCATGGTGCTGTAAGTTGCAACACGTACATGGGCAGCAGTTTCATAATAAGAGAGAGAGAGAGCATAATTGAATGAAATGTGCGTGAGAATATATACAAGAACGCTCCAATGCTCCAGCCCAGAGGCCCTTTCCAAGCTACCATCTCAATCGCACCTCTGCATGCTGTTCGGACTTGAAACTCCAGTCTGAAACTCTTTCCAGGCTGCCTTCCCGTAGATTAGTCTTACGGTCACGTCTCTCGCTGTATAGCCATTGAAGAGGTAGGGCCATGAGAGGTCTCAGTCTTGTTGTAGCCATCAAAGAGGCACTCAGTGTGAATTGTGAATGTCTCCAACTCGAGCGACATGAGTGATTTGTCGGTAAAGCAATTTGAATTTTACCCATGACGTAAGAAACTTTTCCATTATTAGCGGAGTGCATTTACGGTGAGGACGGTGAACTGGCAGTATGTACATACGGCAAAACAAAGCTGAATGATCTGTGTGTGGTTTGCTCAGGCTCACCCCATCCTAACAAACAGGTGCAAATGGTATCGTTGCAAGTGTTGCTGGCTAATTGCCTTGTAGGTGTCACGGAAACCATCACAACACCATTACTAGTTTCTGTTCAGTAGGTTATGTCCTGCAGCTGTCTCAGAGATACTCTGGTAGAACACAGTCCAGTTGAACTTGTTCACGTTATTCACCTGACAGCATCACAGTAGACAACAATGTCACATGTGACACTGATAGGTGGCAGATGATACAACTGTCCTCAGTTCTATCAGAACACATCACAATCTCTGGTGTACTTTTATACACATCACTGTATTCTGCTGTTCCACAGGATGGAGAAACAGCACTCATTAGAGCAGCCCAGTGGGGCCACACTGAGACAGTGAGTGTACTAGTGGAAGCTGGGGCAGATGTGAACCTCCAGGAGAAAGTGAGGGAACCTGTTTATTGTAAAAGTATGATGACAGAGTAATCATTGGTGGCACTGTGAAGCTGCATGTTATGCTGTGACCTATAATAGCTGGTTACATAACCTCTCCAGTTTGTGCAAGCAGAACAATTGCAGTACTCCATGTGAATGAGCCATCTCTCAAGCACCCACCATATCCGGAAATGACTACACACATGCTACTGTATTGCTGTCTTCACTCAGTGCTAGCTAGACAATAGTGTTGTGCACTTGTGTGTGTGCTTACATAACATACTGTGATGTCACTAGACATATAGTGGCCACTTGTTGCCCTGCATCAATGTCTCTGTATTCCTGCTTCTGATGAAGCCTAGAAGGCTAAAACTGCCAACTAAACCAGAGGTGCATTTTCTGCGCACATGCTGCACTTGAGCGGAAATAATCGTGTGTGTTTATTCCTAACTGCAACAGCCTCGTTCCCACGTCAACATGGCCAGGGTAAATCTGCAATGCCAATGATATTTGTAATCTACTCCACTAGAGCTCAATTTTGTTGGTTCTCATAAAGACTACCAAGAACACACTTCAGTACAGTAAACCTCCATATATAAATTCAGCTATGCACGTAAGTCACATGACCATGTCCAACCTCCTCTGCCACGAACCTGTGGCTACATGAACTGACTGAAGCCACAAGAACTGTGATGACATCTTGTGAACTGTTTCCCTACTCAGTGGGTAGTGAAAGGATTATGACATACAGACACAGGAGTTTGATATCTCAGAATGTGATACCGTGTGTGCAATGTGTCTCCCATGCAGACTTCAGGCAGGAGTGCTATCTTTTATGGAGCAGAAAAGGGTCACCTTGAGATGGTGAAGCTCCTGATCCAGGCAGGAGCAAATCTCAGCCTCAAAGACAAGGTATCAGCTGTGTAATCTGATGAGGTTGGCAGGTCAACCTTTCCTCAACTTTGCATAACTTGTGTTACAAACATGGACAGAAGCCTTAGAATAGACTACGTAAAGAGATGTTAGTGCTGATTTCTCCATATCACATGATCTGTTGCAAATGCAGTTATCATGGGAGCAATGAAGGGGAGTGTAGCTTGATAGATCCTAGAACTGAGGAACTACGCCCACACACGAACCATTCAGGATGGTGTGACTGCTGATGAAGTGGCAGAGGTACATGGTCACCAGACCATTAGTGATGAGTTGAGGAAGAATGTACGTGCTGATCGTAGGCCACTCAGTAAGGTGAGCCTTAATGTACACAGAGTCCATGTAGACTTGTTTTGGCTTGACACTTTGGACAGACATTTGTTGTGAACCTGACTTTGACCTAAAATATTAGTTTACCAAGTCTGAGAGAAGCTATACACCTAAAAGTCATAGTGATTCCTGAGCCTTATTTTCCTTGTGCTACTAAATTCCCTCCTCGTTCCTGCTTCCTCCCCTTACCAGCTTGGTGCATGGCTGTGCATGCATGCCTACAATAGATACGGGACTGGGCAGGTACGTACTGTGCTGCTCCGTGTCCACACTGTCCACTCGCCCGTTCCAGTCTGTGGTGGGAACACTTGAACGTGGGAGCGCATTTGATGTACTCGGCAATTTCGCTGCTGACAGGTGTGTCCATGGGTGTGGTCTACACAGGAAGTAATGTAATATTCAAAGTGAAGTGTTCCCACAACGGACTCAAGCAGGCAAGTGGACAGTGCGATCATAAAACAACTTTTTGACGATCGATGACGGTGCCCGTCCAGTTCCGTGTAGTTTTTCCTGTGATGTGCATAAGTGGCCTAACTGAAGTTCTCCAAGACTATAGCTGTAAATTTATGACAGAAGGTAGATTTCATGAACGCATTGTCATGCATGCATGTGGAGCACATTGAGAAGTACAGGGCAGTTTTGAGAGTGATAGAGAATTTAATGGCAAGTGAGGACATAATTATATATTTTCTGCTGAGGTTGAGAAGTGTCACTTTATTTCAAACTCAGACGGTCATACAGTCGTAAAGCGGGTACTATGTAAACACAGAGTGCAAACTTCTACCAATACAGCACTCTTGGGACCACAACTCTAAATGCTCACCTACTCACATCACAAGTACAGACCCTACACTCAGTATCTTCCCCCCTCCCCCCATGCAGACTGTTCGTGACCGTGTGCTTGCAACTGGCCAGCTCTTGAGAGCTCTCTACAAGAGGCTGGAGGAGAAGATCTTCAGGACACAGAAGAAGGAACTGGCCAGGAGGACCCAGGGTCTTGACCCAGAGATCCCCCTCCCCAGCACTCCCGGGAGGAAGGGGGTGAGGGATCCCCAGGAACACATACTACAGGAATACATGCCAAGACCTGCTCACTAAACTATATAATATTTTGTGTCGTATCATTCTACCAATTTTGTACACACAGTATCACTATCTCTGTAGATCAACTGGAATTAATGAGTTGACTATGCACACAATTACCTTTCACTCAAATTGTGCAATGAACGTGCTCAATACATTGATTTGTGTATCAGTTGTTAGTTTGAAGTTTTTGACCCCTTTCTTCCCCGAGTCTGCTCCTTCCACTCACTGTAGTCAGTCTTTGCTCCACTTGTAAGCCCTTCCAGGATAAGGTTGATCTTACGCACAATCTCCTCTACAGAAACAGGAATTGTACATCAGTCAAACAATAAAATTATTTTTGTACGGTGCTTTACCAATTGCCATAATTTATGACAAAGCACAGCCTACATAATTATATACACAAATATACAGCAAACCATGCACATGTTAAGTGCTGCCCTAAAAGACTGGGTATGAGAAGCAACCACTCAGTAGACTCTTGTGGGATGGGGTGTTGAACCAATGTTGTTTTACTAAAACTATAATTAAGGCATATTTCACTTTAGTAATTGAAACCAAAACTAAAATGAAACACATACACTGTTCAGTCCTCCTTGGTTCCTATTCTGAGGCAGCCTTAACCGCGCTGAGAACTTCTACCTAATTAAAAAAGATAACTAAAACAAAATTGGTGTTGAAGTAATTAAACTCACTTGCAATCACAGTTGGTGCATCAAAATCCAAGTTCTTGTAGCTATCCTTTCCAATCCTGACGATTCTGAAGACCGTCCTCTGACTGGTCTTCTCATCCATTACCTCACATGCACAAATCTTCTTGATCTCATATGTGGTCTGAATTCAAGAGGATATCCATATTTCAAGTTTTGTAGCCATGCACTTATGATAATTTGCTCCACTCACAGGTTTCTGGGTGCTCCTGAAGAGTGATGGAATGCCGGGTTTAGACTGGCTGACAGGATCGATCTCAATATACTCACCAGATACACCTGTATTTATTATGTGTGTGCATGCCATTAGGGGAAGGGCAGTAGCATCGATCTGCAAATCATACTTGGATTACCCCATCATAGCAATCCAGTAGCTATCACCCACATGCTCTGGCACAAGGAGGAAATACGTAGCTACCATTACCTACCATTCCCGGTTCTCAATAGTAGGCATCCAAGTTTTGTTGATCTTTTTTTATAGCTGTTCTAGAATGGCAGCTAGTGGATAGCTATCAAGTGGTTGTTTTTTTTTGGTCCACTTACCAAGGTGTACCTCAGTATTCGATCGTACTTTGTGGACCATAACAACACGATAGGACTGCAAATGAAAGATAGTCATGTAATAATTATGGAACCAACTATTGTGAGGAAATCCTGTGATTTCAGAGGAAAGTGAGAATATGGAAATTGAGGGAGCAAACTTGTGTGCATCAGTTTTCCTCTATAGCCTCCTCTTACCTTGTACTGGTGGCTGGTGAGCTCCGCCCTCACTGTGGTCTGTACCCTCCTTCGGCCCAGGGGAGAGTCAGGGGAGTCACTACCGTTACTGCCGGAGGTGGTGGCACGACGACCTGAAACACAACGTACGAAGGAGGAGGATGCAGTCTGTAGATGACTGCACAGAAGTGCACATGATGTTGACAGTACGTACTTACCAATGTTCTTGACGAGGATAAAGTCCAGTGTTCCCTGACTCTCCAGGGAGGAGCTGAGGTCCACAGCCTGACCGGGACTATCCCGCCTCTCCAGCTCATAACCTGCAGATGAAGTGGAAGCAGCAGTGGACAGGAGATGGGGGAGATGCTAGGAAGAGACTGAGAATGAGCAAGATTTTAGTGCTAAGCATGGTGAAGTAGTGAAAATTAAACCATGCAGGATCAGTCAGTATGGTTCTACTATGCTGGCCCATGGTACGGTATCATCAATAGGTTTGGGAAGGAGAGAGTGGTGGATAGGAATGACGTGTGCAGGTTCAGCTGCTAGCTACATCATTCCTATCCACTACTCTCTCCTTCCCACACCTATTTGATAGCGTACCATGGGCCAGCATAGTCATCAATGACGGATACAGTACAAGCAATGGTTATAGCATGTGCATAGTGATTTGATAAAGATGGTGCCTTGTTCAGGTTTGGATACTACTTATCAGCTTCTGTATGTGATATTATGGTTGTGTGTGCATGCAGTACGGTTCCTTGATTCCTGAGTTTTTATGGCGTATTTGGTCATTACCTTGTAAATGTCAGACTAACATTCTTCATTACGTATTCTTCATGGAGCATGACCTGGTTTATGTAGTAGCTCAATTTAGAGGTTGGTATTTCAGCTGTGAATATAAATAACGCTGGGTGAGAATGGAGTTAGGACCTCTAGAGTGATGATGTGTTCAGTAGCAAGTCAAACATTTACAGCGATGGCACTGAACAGCTCACTGGAATGGCATAGTGCATCGATCTATCTGGCTCGCCCAATATGCACCGAAGGGCGGAGTTTGACTGCTCACTCGCTCTAGCGGTACTCCTGTGCTGACTGCAGCCGATGACTCAGTAAATTGGTCAGACATCTCTTCCAATGGAATTACAGGATTTGGCCTTTAATAGTGTTTTCATTGGCACTTGGAATGCTACAGCTTAGGACCATTGCTTTCTAAATCCCGCAGTTCCATGGACTCGTCATATTTATTTACCTGATTACCTGATATCTTTGCAGGGGAGTGTGGGTCAGTCGCTTGAGTAGTTCAGGGACCAACAACTCAGCATCATTCCCCGGCTGATGCAATAGGAAATACTTACACTAAACATCTCACATTCAGTGCTAAGCATGGATCCACTTACGGTATCTGACAAAGCTCCTCCAACTACCATGCCCACACAGAACACACTCAATATGTGATGACAAATTTATTCTCTAAAGATCCACTAGCCATGTAAGAATACATGTGACCAGGCAGTGTCAGGGATTTGTATGCCATTCTTTCAGCACATATGAAATGATATTGGTTCCAGTTGAAGTGCAGCTGTTCTGGGTTGAAGCCATTGTCTCCTGTACTCCTTGAAGAACTCACAACCTGCGGGTCAACAAATAGAATCATAAAATCTACTATACTCACAAAAGATTCCTTATACATGCAGTAGTATTCCCATTCCCAAATTCCAACCAATATCTTGCCTCCAGTGCAGGAACACTCCATGACAACCACTATAGTTACATACTGCAATGTCTTACCTGGATACGGAATTATAGAAAGTCAGCATATCATGCCCACTTGTCGATTTATTTGGTACACAATCTTGTACACAAAAACGTGCAGTGTTTGTTCTTCTGAGAAGGTTGACAAGTGGGCACGATATGTTTTGAGGCTTGTGGAGTGTTGCTGCACTAGAATGGCAAGATATGGCTTGGAACTTGGGAATGGGAATACAACCAGGTGTAGGCAACATTCATAACCTTAAGCTCCTAGAGTGAGGACTGCAAAGATGGAAACTGCACATGCACTTACTGGGACAGTGATGATGGGCTGGGGTGAGGTTGGTGACCTTCAAGAACGATCAGCTCAGAGGGATAGTGTCCACACAGCTGGCCTCCCTTGTTGTCAATGACCTACACATTACAGCACGTCAACTAGTAATTACCTGGTAATCCTTCCCATCCAATATTAGCCTCATTCCCAGGCACTCTCGAGGGGGAAGGGGGTGCTCCTCTCACCTTCCGAGTGCCTGGAAATAAGGATATATGAGGTAACTGGAACCTCTTCCTTGCTCACACACCTCGACTGTGTAATCCCTGGCAACCAGGTGCAGACACATCTTGTGGATGACCTCGTACTGCAGGTTGAGGAGGGAGAGAGGAAGACCAAGTGGTTGAAATAACACACCTGTGTAAAGTGCTTCACTAGTCTTGCAGGCCAGCCTCTTTTTTCCAAGTAGGGGGCGCGGCCGGAAGGGAGGGGGAAAAAGAGTCTGGTGACTTAAGCCAACATTTCGTTTCCCAGTGGAATGCAATCAACCGTAACAAATGAAAAAAGTTACATGATAGCTATCCAATTATTGCCCACAAGTTTCAAATGTGCGACTGCGAAGCAAGTTGGAGAGGCTCGCGAAGCTCTGGAGAGTAGTAACCGTTGGAAGGTGAGCCAGGAAAAAGCCTTCAGCAGTATATACATAGTAACAAGGTGATTTTCCAGTGCCGGCCGGTTAGAAGACTCACGAGTACATCCCTTCTGCTGAAGGAGTTCTTCACTGCTAATTCTTACTTGGGGCACAAGCCTAGTTGTGCTTTGCAGCGATGGCAATCGCACGCACTGTCTCTCTGAATTACGCTATGAAAATCATATGACTGCTGCAAGCTCTACCCACATTCCGGCAGAGAAAACAAAATGTTGGCTCAAGTCACCAGACTTTTTCCCCTCCCTCCCTCCGTGCGCACCCCCTCCGTGGAAAAAGAGGCTGGCTTGCGAGACTAGTGCTTCACCTGCCTACATTGGCTCGGTACAGCACATCCACTGGCTTAAATATATGCCGCTGCAAATCCTTCGCCTACTATATATTACAAACTGGTTACTTGCTTGCACTGAATGGCACAAAGGTGTATGCAGATGCCAACCTCAGACAGCAGAATAGGGTGAGATTTGGGTTGACATCCATTAGCAAATTCATACTTCAGGCTAGAGCCAAAAATCAGTGTAAAAGAATGAACCTGCCTGCCCTCTAGTCAAGCCTTGAGTAGAGTCAGTGTACTCACGCGTCTGTCAACGGTCTTTGCTCGGTAGGCACTCTTAGCAAAGAAGTCAAGGAGTTCCTGCAGACAGTCCTCAGTGACGACGCTGTCACCCACACTAGCACTCCCTAGCCCTCCCTCTCGATCTGCCATCACAACGTTAGACTTCTGTTTTGGTATGACGTAACGACAAGTAGTATACGGGGAAAGTCCCCACCAAACGTTTCTGGCACTCCATGAATCCACTGTACTGCACTGCCTGTCTGTCGGCGCGGGAACGAAGCTTCCCAGAGCAATAACCGTAAGGATTGTAATCCTAGAAGTACACATACAGCAGTGGCAATACCTAGTGGTCCCAGACCCAGTCCAGCCCGGGGCCAGACTCACCTGGAAGGGAGTCCCCGCGAGACTAGTCCAGCCCCAGCATAATCTCTGGATTTGCTGTATCACGCATTGGGAAGGGAGGTCTGGTGACTCTTGTCTCGTTTTCATGTTGCGATGGAATGTACGAATTATGATTTTATCAAGTGGAAATGAACGAAGACATCTCAACCAGCACTAGTTCGTGTAGTCTTGTTGTCTGGGAACAAGACTATAGTTCGTGTTGTTTCAGCTATAGTTGAAAGCCCATGCAGTTGTCTTACAGCATCCTCTGTAGCTGCAGCAGCCATCTTACTTTGTCAACAGATGTGCCATATTGTGGGAAATTTTGCTAGGTGCCAATAAGTCCTTAGAAAGAATTTTTTTTTGCATTGCCACACCCCCTAGCTTTCTGCTTGCAGCTGATTTCAGTCAGGTACTCCGTTCCAAGTCCTGACCGATGTACTAACCTTTATCTCGACCCCCAACTTCTTCAAAAGTGACAAATACCAGCCTGCATGGTTGCCTTGCTGTGAGGCATACTCGCTGATCGTTGCCTGCTGCTTGTAGCCTTGTTCCCAGGCCGTTCCTACCGCCACTATTTCATCGCTTCCAGTATGAAATACGGCGGGGGAGGCCTGGGAGATCTGGTCACGTGCGATGCCATCAAGTAGACACATGGTAGACACACGGAGGGCAGTGCCCAGCGAAGAATCTCGACGTCCTGTGTTGTACTGTCCGTCCAATGGCTGGATATCAGAGCGTTCGCAAGGCAGACGATCGATACGGTTCGTTATTCACAACGCCGGGGACGCATCAATGTGAAACAGGTATTTTATCGGTTGGGCACCGCCCCCGTGTGTCTACCATCTGTCTACCTGATGTCATCGCACGTGACCAGATCTCCCAGGCCTTCCCGCGCCGTATTTCATACTGGAAGCGATGAAATACTGGCGGTGGGAACGGCCTGTATGCTGCTTGGGTGTGAAATACAAATACAGAGTTTTGCACCATTTGCAGGTATCCCCTAAATACGTACGCCTTATCCTATGATGTCTAATTGGCCCCGCACAAATTCCTGCAGAAACTATGCAGACCAACCTTCACCGTGTGTGATATTGGAAGTGAAAGGGACCCGTGCTGTGACTGGGACTGAGACTACGTGAATACCGGTATATAAAGCCTCCAATCCAACCTTCACCGAACAGGACTGTACCATACTGTAGTCTTCAACAGGGCATGCCACGCCAGGTTAGCAAATGGAACAGTGCTCAAACTTCATACTGCACGACTGCGGTTTCATGTACTATACATGCACTTTTCCATGACCCCAGCTAGGAATCTCTAGAATTAAAACAGATTTGACAGATCAATGTAAGGGAGAAGTAGTAAGATTATTGGGCCTTGCTACTAACGAAGATGTACATATGCACGTCGGCAAGGAAGCATCATACCAGGCTAGTGCTCACCAGTTGGTAATGAAAATTAAGTGGAGAAGATCATGCCTTTGCTACATAAAGTACCAATAGCTCACCAGGTCTTATCCCAGCATTTAAATACTTCTCAGACGTCGTTACTATTGTTTCGTTCATAAAATTTGACCCCATCAATTTACGATCAAAGTCGTTGTACATAAAGGCAGTTGGTCACTCCCACACCTTGGATACGGGCATATACGAACACTGTATATACTATAGCACTTGTTCACGCCTCCCAAAATCGACTACTGGAAAATGGACAGAGAGATGCCCCGGCGATTTTAGCTGCACGCTATCCTTGGCGTGGGGTATGTGTTCTATGAACACCTCTAGTTATATCCAGTGACTGGGCCCAAAGCATTCTTTAACACACATCTGGAATCACTGCTTAGAGAATTCCAAAATGGTAGAAAAGGGTGGATGAGCTGTCTAGCTGAGCCATAGCTGTCGGTGTGACTGGTTTATCTGGCTGTGCAATCACCTCCAATAACTCATACGTAACTAAAGCGCATGTTCACCTTCCTGCGTATACTGTATTGTCCCGTTAATATGCCCCCCATTTTGCACACTACATCCAGCCCAAAGTGGGGAGGGGGCGTATTTTCAAATATGCAATTAGTCTTGACTATATGCCCCCTCAAAACGTTTTGCTATGTTTATGACACTGCCAAGGTTCATGTTCACAGTTACAAAAGTACAAACGATCGCCAGTACTGTTTGTGGCCATTGTGCGTGGTCTCCCTACATCGGCGAGAAGAGTTGCCACTTCAATGCGAGGCCATAACATTCACGACGACTTCGCTGTAGCTATCATCCAGAACAGCAATACTATTGGTCATGTACCATGGGACATTTCCTGGTATTTCCTGCGGAAGATTGGCAGCCAGATGACTTGTATTGTCAACGTCAACAGTGACTACTCGATCTAATTATAAAGCTGAAAAAGTTGTGCACGCGTAGGCATGTGTAGGTTAGATATTCCAGAAGACGCTCACCAGGGGGCGGTATAACGAGTCAAAACTACCCTGTGCAGGAACTTCTGCAAAAAAGAGGGGGAGGGCGTATTTTCGAAGGGCGGGACACTATGGTAGTCTTAATGAATTTTTTACTATCCAATTTTGCAGTGAGCTCGGAACCACTATTGGTGCATCAAGGGATGGATTCATTATCTCTGAAAAACTTGACGAATGCATTGATTGAGGTGGACGGTTGGCAGGCACTTGGAGTCCAACTCGACATCAACTACCACAAGCTGAAGGAGTTTGGGAGTCTTCCAACAATCGAAGAACGCAAACTAGCCATGCTTCAATTTTGGCTTGACACTGACTTGCAAGCATCATGGGAGAAGCTGCTCTGTGGCCTCAAGAAGATGGGCCTGAATCGTATTGCACAAGTCATTCAGAGGGAGTACCAGGTACAACCTAGCCACCAAGCTAACATCCCTCCTGTACCTCCTTTCCACCAAGCTGACATTCCTCCTGTACCTCCTAGCCACCAAGCTGTACCCCCTAGCCACCAAGCTGTACCCCCTAGCCACCAAGCTGTACCTCCTATCCAACAAGCTGTACCCCCTAGCCACCAAGCTAACATCCCTCCTGTACCTCCTTTCCACCAAGCTGACATTCCTCCTGTACCTCCTAGCCACCAAGCTGTACCCCCTAGCCACCAAGCTGTACCTCCTATCCAACAAGCTGTACCCCCTAGCCACCAAGCTGACATCCCTCCTGTACCTCCTTACCACCAAGCTGACATCCCTCCTGTACCTCCTTTCCACCAAGCTGACATCCCTCCTGTACCTCCTTTCCACCAAGCTGACACCCCTCCTGTACCTCCTATCCAATCTGAGCATGTTGCTAGTGCAGCGCCATCATCGTCACCCCCACAAACTAGTGTAGAGAGGAAGAGAGAGGTACAGGGTGAAATTGATACCCTCAAGGGGATGTATGATCATCTTTTTATGAAAACGGTCAAGTCCTTCAAACAGAAAACCGTGGAGACACCAACCTTCCTTTCTGAACTTCGCACTTCGATTGCCATCCTTCCAAGCTCATTGAAGGATGAACACAAACAATTCTTGAAAGAGCATTCTTCCGAAATTGCAAAGGCCACTTCTGTTGATGAGCTCTTCATCACAGTGAACTGCTACAGCGACTTCCTTAACTGCAGCCTTGTAGTTCACGTCATTGACAGATTCGGTGATGATCAGTTGAGGGAAGATCTTCAGGATTACATAGTACAACTTGAAGCCTTTCGTTGCCGGACTAATCTCACCGATTTTGTTGCTGCACATGCAGGAAGCCAAGAAATCCCCCCAGATTTCATAAGAGTAGTGCTCAAAATGGGCCCCCAGTGGGAACTGCACACACTTAACGACCTAGAAGAGTTCCGTAAAACTTTGAGAGGAAGATCATTCCTTACTTCATATGCTTTTCGTTTCACGGGAGTAGAAACTGGAAGCATCTTCCTAACATGGAGTGTCCCACGTACCTGCAGTGACTTCCTAGTTTCTTCACTGGACCTTCACTTCCGACAGCAGTACCAGATTGAGGGGGTCACGATTGATGGTGTAGACCTGGAGGAGTATGGGATAGAAGAGCAAGATCCTGATGCTGTCACCCCGAAAGTAAGTGGTGGTTTGTTCTGCAAAGTAACCTTGCGTAGCTGATATCTCACAGCATGGATAATAGAGCATGGGAACAGGATTGGAACACACATGCACCCTATTCCTAGTGTTGCAGTATGGCATGTTGGCACAGCCTTTGATTGAATGCAGGTTTCGTGTGGCCACCTTTCCTCTATGTTTGCACCTCTGGTACCACACACAGACTGTTCTGAGGCTTCCTATTTTCCATGTTAGATCGACCTTGAACTGGTGTATGCCAAAAGCAGTAACTTTTTCTCATGACTCATAGCATGCTTGGGCTGAAGGATCCATCTCTGAAATTGGCACTGATGCACCTGTGGTGCCAAACGGGGACTGTTCTGAGGCTGAGCTCTTGTGAGTAACACGTGCTTCTGATGAAACCCACACTCAATTGTGTAAATGTGTGTTTCCATTCCAGTTCCCTGTTCTTTATTATCCATGCTCACAGGGAGTATGTAAATCTGTGATAAGTTGTCTCACCCTGATCTATAAAGCAACCCATAATCCATTGTTAGTTAACACTGCATTCATGTTTCTGCAGTGGACATAAGTGTACTGGTACTCCTCCTCCAGAAATATAATCATGCCTCCAAACATTATTCGGGGTCAAAATTAATGTCAACAATGTTTGTGCTGGACCTTCACATGTACATGAATCTCTAAAACCCCAGGAAGCTGTGCCCCCTTCCAACTACTGCTCTAATGAAGGCACAAACCCACTAAAAGACCCAGTTCTACACTTATGTATTATTGGGGGACGTGTGTGGGGTTCACCTCCAACATTTGACCCTATAAACTGTGTACAAAGCTGCGTCTGTGTTCACGAGAACCTATACAAGTGCATTGGCATCCAAAGGCATCATAAGCATAAACTTTTGCAATCATGTCAGTGTGGCATTTATGTTTGTATTCATTAGCTGTGCTGCAATTTTATTATCCCTCTAGTGCTATAATGACAACCACTCGAAGGTGTGTGCACTGCAAGTGGGTTGGTAATGTCACTAAGCCCTTTTGTCTTCATGTCAGAGTTGCAGTAGTAAATTTAATGCTATCAGGACATTACAAATGTGGATTGTGTTAATCGTTTTCTTTGCCAGCATGTGAATGAGTTCTCCGAGGGACTGCTGTGGGCGAGTGAGGAGGGCTGTCTGGAGGATGTGGTCTTCCTCCTCAGCACTGGGGTAGAGGTGAACAGCAGAGGACAGGTCAGACTCTGTTATGTAAATCCGTGGGTGTAGTTAAATTAGTGATGTGTAACACAGCTATACTGATGAATTAGTGATGTGTAACACAGCTATACTGGTGAGAATCGGCTGTGACTGCCACAGAATGTGTATATAGTCTGTCATTGCCTCGGCCATTGCACAATATACCGTAGTGTCCCGTTAATACGCCTCCCCCCCCCCCCCCCCCCCCCCCCCATTTTGTACACTGCATCCAGCCCAAAGTGGGGAGGATGCAATTAGTCTCACTCTCGACTATACGCCCCCTCAAAAAGTTTTTTTTGTGCTGGTACACGAACTATTATGACACTGCCAAGGTTCATGTTTACAGTTACAAAAGTACAAACGATCGCCAGTACTGTTCGTGGTCATCATGCGTGGTCTCCCAACATCAGCGAGAAGAGCTGCCACTTGAACGAGAGGGCCATATCATTCACGACGACTTTGCTATAGCCATCCTCAAGAACAGCAATACTATCGGTCATGTACCATGGGACATTTCCTGCAGAAGAGTGGCAGCGAGATGACTTGTATCATTGACGTCAACGGTGACTATACCGACTGCTGGAAGTTGCGCAAGTGTAGTTTAGTCTCGTGCCCAGACCACACCCCCGAGGGGAGAGACATCTCTCCCCTTGGGGGGTGTGGTCTGGGCACGAGACTAAGTGTAATTCAGAAGACGCTCACCAGGGGGCGTTAAAACGAGTGAAACTACCCTGTGCATGAACTAGCCTCGTACCCAGGCCACACACGCGGAACACGTGTGGGCCTGGGAACGAAGCTATGCAGGAACTTGGGCGAAAAGAGGGGGGAGGGCGTATTTTCGAAGGGGGTATATTAGCGGGACATTACGGTATATAAACTAAATTAGTGATGTGTAGCATGCACAGCTACAAGTGAAGTTTGACTGTGACTGCCAGCACGGAATATTAGACTGTTATGCATTCTCTGCTGCTACGTATAATGCACTATACTGCATTGAGAAGAGTACCTGGAAAATGTTACATGTATATGCATCATAGGTTGGTAAGCCAGCCATGCATTGTTGCATACTTGAGAATCACGAGGACTTAGCTACTATCACAGATTCTTGTGGGACTATGGATTGATTCTGTGTCAGTGCTCACCATGCCGAATGCTTGGTTGCTATCCCTCGAGCTGCAGGACTTGTTGCACCACTCATGATTATTACCTGCCTAATACATTAGTATCTGATTCACAACTTTCATAAGGTTCATGATACTCATGGACTATGATGGTATGTATGGTAATCGTCTCAGATGGTGTCATGTACCAAATGCCAATTCACTGTTGTCATGTCAGTTTCATGATCACAGTGATGTACTGCTGCTTTTGCTGTTTTCTCTCTCATACATGTAGTGGGGAAGTACTGGACTGATGCTGGCCAGTGGGGGTGGCCACCTGGATGTGGTCAGGGAGCTGCTGAAGGCCCAGGCAGATGTGAATGCACAGGATGAGGTATGCAATCTCCAGTGACTCTTGGTAGGGAAATACACAGTTGCAAAACCTCACAGCCCTATGGAAAGCCATGCAAAAATTCTGACTACATTGACATGGTTGTGATTTTCTACTAACACAAACATAATTTTCAGAGACTTACCATGGTTGCAGAGTTTGAGCGTTAGGGTGTTCCTGTACAGCCACCATTTCAAAAGCCCACTCAAATTAATTGGAGCAAGCCGTATGTATACTAGAGGCAAACATTTTCTCCCAATAAGGATTTAGTGATGGCCTGTCACATTATTCAACCTCTCGAAAAAGCTAAGAAACAAGGAGAATGCCATTAACCAGGCTCAGTCCCATCCCATGAAAAATGTAGAATTTAGGGATGGGATGGGACTGAGGCTGGTTAATGGCATTCTCCTTGTTTCTTCGCTTTTTCGAGAGGTTGAATAATTCCAAATGTGACAGGCCATCACTAAATCCTTTTTAATTTTTGGCAGAAAATTTTTTGCCTCTAGTTTGTGTACTTTTTTGAGCGCATGAACTGCGCAACTTCTTAGCTACATACGACGTCACCGTAAGGGTACAGGGGTACTGAGCCTGATGTCAGATTTTACATGTTAGCCTCGTTCCTCTTGACCTTCTGCTGGGCACTGAGCAGGCTGTGATGCTTCATTCTATATTTCCACTAATAATATTATTCCATGCATTTTTGTTGTGATCAATGTTTATCTTGTTGCCTTCGCGGACGTGGGGGTGGGCCATTCAGATTGGAGGGCTCGATGGCAGTCGTGCACGTCATGTGCTTGCTATGGCTCCAAGTATTCCAAAACTCTAGCCTCACTTACAGTTCTGGTACATGTTCTGCACTGTAGTTACGTCATGAAAAGAAAGCCACGCCTCCACGCGATGGCATAGTCACGACAGATCTTGGCAAGAACTGGTTGGTAGAAATTCCTCGCAGCGGTAGTGAGGCGACAAAAGCGATGTTGTTCTGTGAGTGAACTAGCTCAGGAATTGCTTTTGTTAGCCAGCTATGCTAGTCAATGAGAAAGAAGAAAGAAGAAGAAAGAAGATCAGGACGAAATCGGAATTTTACAGCGACTTGTTTCTTGACTACCGCGTACTCTCAGGTACATTTGCGAGTGTTTTTGTGAATTGCTAGGTAGTATCATTCTGTCTGCATGCTTGGTTTGGGGGGTAGTAGCTTCTTTGGCCGTTTCCCTGCTGGTGCATCAGTATGGTATTTTGAAATTTCTTTGGCCATCCCTAAATAGAGAACGCTACCACGTTCTCTGATATGAATAGTCTCACAGGCCAGCCCACTTCCTCATGGGGAGGGAAGGGTCTGGTCAACTGTGTATACAACTGTTGTCCTGATGCACTGGATACTGCCACCGAATCAGAGGACAGTATTCAGTCATGTGATACTTTGCCACTCCCCAACTTTGTTAACATCTAAGTGCGAAATTGATAACGACATCAGTACTATTATAGTATCGTAGTACCATTGAAGTAGCAAAGAGTATGAGATATGGAGACTTGAGGAAGAGCAGGTGCTAGCTGTGTCTGAGTTTGTGAGAGGAAAGGATGTCTTTGTTGCTCTGCCGACTGGATACGGCAAAAGCCTTTGCTATGGTTGCCTTCCTGGCATTTTCCAACGGGTCAAGGGACGACAAGACAGTTCTGTCACCACTGGTTGTTATCATGAAGGACCAGGTAGCCTCGTTTGAAAAGTAGTCAACATTTTGCAGTTTGCATGGACACTGTGACTGAATACACCAGAGTTTGGCCTGCAAGGATGTCAGGTTTGAAGATCAAGGGGCACTCTCCCGGTGTGAGCTATCTTACTGCATCAGGAGAGCACTCCCGGTGTGAGCTATCTCACTGCATCAGGAGAGGCAGGGTGGACACCTGTTCGGCATTGGCGACCCTGGAGGAGGTCTCAAACATCTAACTCTGATAGCAGTGATGACTGAGCACAACTTTTATGCCAAGCCTTAGATGTTGTTTTCCAGGCTCGTGAGGGATTGAAAGTCTGGAAATGGTGTATACACTCTCCAGCATCCTGGATCCCGATCATTCCCACACCTGTTGCTACATGACCTAGAATGCAGTATCCTATATAACAGGGTTGCATTTGGAGGGTGTTCGAGTCTTTGCTGTCCCTCCTTGAAAGATATGCAGGAAGTATTTGTATACCAGGCAACTTGTGCCTCTCCCCTCACTTTGCCATGCTACGATTTTGTCCCCCGTTGAATGATTTTCTAGATGAAACACCACTTAATGTGACCTAAATGGATTGCATACCTTGTATTAGCATTTTGTGTGTGCTAGTGATTGCATCCTTGCTGTATAGAGAATATACTTCTTGCATAACTATATGTTGAACAAACGTATAAGAGTGTGTACTGTAGAGACTGGTTAAAAGGCGCATGCGCTTATCGCATCATAGATAATCTATGATCGCATGCTGCAGCAAGAAAGTATGCACTTATTATGAGTATGCGCTTATTAGCGACAACGATCCCGATCATGGCAAGCTGACGGAGATGCTGTGTGTCTGCACAAGAGCATTGTGTATCTACAAGGGAGTATGGTCCCCTATACTGCATGTCGGTGGCGAGATACTTACACGCGAGGACAGAAATCTGTTGTCATGTCAGTTTCATGATCACAGTGATGTACTGCTGCTTTTGCTGTTTTCTCTCTCGTACACGCAGGAAAGAATGACTGCACTGATGCTGGCCAGTGTGGGTGGCCACCTGGGTGTGGTCAGGGAGCTGCTAAAGGCCCAGGCAGATGTGAATGCACAGGATGAGGTATGCAGTCTCCAGTGACTCTTGAGAGTATGCTACACTCCTGGTAGGGAAATACATAATTGTGAAACCTCACAGCCCTCGAGAAAGCCGTGCAAAAATTCTGACTACATTGACGTGGTTGTGATTTTCTACTAACACAAACATAATTTTCAGAGACTTACCATGGTTGCAGAGTTTGAGCATTAGGATGTTCCTGTACAGCCGCCATTTCAAAAGCCCACTCGAATTATGCACATTAATTGGAGCAAGCCGTATGTATGAATAGTCTCACAGGCCAGCCCATTTCCACACAGGGAGGGAAGGATCTGGTCAACTGCGTATACAACTGTTGTCCCGATGCACTGGATACTGCCACCGAATCAGAGGACAGTATTCAGTCATGTGATACGTTACCACTCCCCAACTTTGCTAACCTGTTTAACGTCTAAGTGCGAAATCGATGTCGACATCAACAGCTTACAGTACTATTAGTATTGTAGCATCAGCAGAGGATTGACCATTGAAGTAGCAACGGGTATGAGGGAGTATTTTGTATACAAGGCAACTTGTGCCTCTCCCCCTCACTTTGTCATGCTACGATTTTGTCCCCGTTTGAACTGAAGTGAAACACCACTTGTTACCGGACCTGAATGGATTGCATATCTTGTATTAGCAACTTATGCATGCTAGTGATTGCATCCTTGCTGCAGAGAAAATATAGTTCTTGCATAACTATGTTGAACAAACGTATCAAAGTGTGTATTGCAGATGAATCCCATTTTTAATTACTTCAACAGTGCAAGCTATCTCCTAAGCAAACTTTGCATGATGTGGGCCTGTAGGTAGCCTTGTTCCCAGGCTCTCTCCTCCCTGGTTTTGAGGAGAGAGGCTAGCCTGTAGGCCAACTAGACCATGCACTTGATAAATCAGTCTCAATGCCATCCATACACCACCTCATCCTGTCCAACCGAGTTTTTGATAGTAGTTAGGAACATGCACTCCACTGCTCCTGCATGTACATGTATAGGTACGCAGATGAGTGAACAACGCTGGATACTGGTATCCATTGCTGAATAATACTGTACATGAGGTGTACTTGTTCAATTGTCTTGCTTCATATTCATCAACATGTGTTGTTACTGTTTTGCTCTCATTGTGTTCCTCAGTATGGCTGGACTGCCCTCATGGAGGCTTGTCTGTATGGTCACACTGACACTGTACATGCTCTGGTTTCTGGTGGAGC
The DNA here is from genome assembly GCA_963931865.1 of Axinella damicornis. NCBI lineage: Eukaryota > Metazoa > Porifera > Demospongiae > Axinellida > Axinellidae > Axinella > Axinella damicornis. The sequence continues at coordinate 19,801,706 of OZ007505.1, read as the reverse complement.
ACAAGTAGACCTGCAGGATGTGGTGAGATGTAGTATCTATGTCCTGTGGTAGTGTATTACTAAGGAGATGCTTATGTCATCGTGGGGCGACCCTGAGCAAGCAGCATGCATGTTGTAGTTTAAGATGCCATCACATGCACCCCTGAATTGTAGCTCATGGTGCTGTAAGTTGCAACACGTACATGGGGAGCAGTTTCATCATGAGAGAGAGAGAGAGAGAGCTAATTGAATGAAATTTGCACGAGGATATAATACAAGAACGCTCCAGCCCAGAGGCCTTTTCCAAGCTAAAACTCCAGCCTGAAACTCTTTCCAGGCTGCCTTCCTGTAGACTAGTCTCCCACCCCTTCTGCGTCCTTTTGCAGTCACGTCTCTCGCTGCAGCCATTGAAGAGGTAGGGCCATGAGTGGTCCCAGTCTTTGTTGTAGCCATCAAAAAGAGGCACTCAGTGTGAATCATGAATGTCTCCAACTCCAGCGACATGAGTGATTTCTCGGTGAAGTAATTTGACTTTTACCCATGATGTAAGGAACATTTTCCGTTGTCTGCGGAAGGGTGCGTTTACGGTAAGGACACTGAACGGGCCGTACGTACGTACAGCAAAACAAAGCTGACTGATCTGTGTGGGGCTCGCTCAGGCTCGCCTCAACAAACAGGTGCAAATGGTATCGTTGCAAGTGTTGCTGGCTAATACGACTAGTGGTAGAATGCTTGCCATGTAGGTGTCACCGAAACCATCTCAACACCATTACTAGTTTCTGTTCAGTAGGTTATGTCCTGCAGCTGTTTCAGAGATACTCTGGTAGAACACAGTCCAGTTGAACTTGTTCACGTTATTCACCTGACAGCATCACAGTAGACAACAATGTCACTGATAGGTGGCAGATGATACAACTGTACTCAGTTCTATCAGAACACATCACAATTTCTGGTGTAATTTTATAGTATTCTGATGTTCCACAGGATGGACAAACAGCACTCATTAGAGCAGCCCAGAATGGCCACACTGAGACAGTGAGTGTACTACTGGAAGCTGGGGCGGATGTGAACCTCCAGGAGAAAGTAAGGGAACCTGTTTATTGTAAAAGTATGATGACATTGTAATCATTGGTGGCACTGTGAAGCTGCATGTTATGCTGTGACCTATAATAGCTGGTTACATAACCTCTCCAGTTTGTGCAAGCAGAACAATTGCAGTACTCCATGTGAAAGACCAATACTCTCAACCACCCACCATATCCGGAAATGACTGCACACCTGCTACTGTATTGCTGTCTTCACTTAGTGCTAGCTAGACAATAGTGTTGTGCACTTGTGTGTGTGCTTACATAACACACTGTGATGTCACTAGACATAATATTATAGTGGGCACTTGTTGCCCTGCATCAATGTCTCTGTATTTCTGCATCTGATGAAGCCTAGAAGGCTGAAATTGTGGTGTTGAACTTGCAGCAGTATCCAGAGGAGGTTGGACACATTTACTGCGGTGCGCTACACTTGAGCGGAAATAATTGCGTCTTTTACATTCCTAACCGCAACAGCCTCGTTCCCATGTCAACATGGCCTGGGTAAATCTGCAGTGCCAATGAGAAACAAAGCTGCAGTTGGGGACTTTGAAAGGATGGAGTGCCTTGAAAATGTTTCAGGTTGGGAAGGCTTCCAATTGGAGTACCAGGAGTGCCTTGTAGTGCTTGCTTCTCCACTATTGCACGTGGCCAATCCTTCAAAAGGCCGTACAGCCTGAGTGACCCAGAGGTTGACGGTGTATTAATAATTGGGTGTAATTGTCTGTGACACTAAAACAGTTCTGTAGACATTTGACCACTTGCCACTAGTTACAAAGACTTGCAACATCACTTTTTGCATGAACTACCAGTGTTCAGTCCTGGAGTTGACAGACAATGTGGCAATTTGTACTTCAAGAACACATGAAAGCTATCTACTGCAAAACCTTGTTTGAAAAGCTTACTTGATAATGCTACATCATCGGTATGGTGTATGTTAGCCTCGTTCCCGCCTGGGAATGAGGCTAGTACATCATATTGACTTTCATCTAACTACCTGGCAGTACCACATCCTGTCCAGCCCACTCTACTGTGGTGTATAGTAGTGGACATTTCCACTCCACTTCTCCTGCATGTACATGTAGATTAGTGATATCCGCTGCTGCCTCAGAGAGTAAGTATACGATACCAGCTATTGTTCACTCCTGGAGTTGACAGACAGCGTTGAATGAATCCGTTTGTACCTTAAGAGCACGCATGCTATCGACTGCAAAATCTTGTATGCGCCCGCGCTATAGTGCTGCTCTACACTCTAATAGAGTGGACATTTCCACTCCACTTCTCCTGCATGTACATGTAGATTAGTGATATCCGCTGCTGCCTCAGAGAGTAAGTATACGATACCAGCTATTGTTCACTCCTGGAGTTGACAGACAGCGTTGAATGAATCCGTTTGTACCTTAAGAGCACGCATGCTATCGACTGCAAAATCTTGTATGCGCCCGCGCTAGTGCTGCTCTACACTCTAATAGAGTGGACATTTCCACTCCACTTCTCCTGCATGTACTTGTAGATTAGTGATATCCGCTGCTGCCTCAGAGAGTAAGTATACGATACCAGCTATTGTTCACTCCTGGAGTTGACAGACAGTGTTGAATGAATCCGTTTGTACCTTAAGAGCACGCATGCTATCGACTGCAAAATCTTGTATGACAGCTAGTCCACACCTACATATACCGACTTCACAATGCTAAGGCTTATAAGGCCTCTGGGCTGGTAGCCAGCATGAGGGCAGTCCAGCCAACCAGGTGAGGAACGCAAAACAGTAACAACACATGTTGATGAATATGAAACAAGGCAACAATTGAAGGGTGTACACTTCCCGTGAGGTACTCATTCTCTGAGGCAGCAACGGATATCACTAATCTACATGTACATGCAGGAGAAGTGGAGTGGAAATGTGCAGTGCTCCTACTCACTACCACAGTAGAGTGGGCTGGACAGGATGTGCTACTGCCAAGCAAATACGTAGTGAGTCGTATTGAGAGTCAGAATGTACACATCACTCTAATGATGTAGCATTGTGAAGTCGGTATATGTAGGTGTGGACTAGCTGTCATACAAGATTTTGCAGTCGATAGCATGCGTGCTCTTAAGGTACAAACGGATTCATTCAACGCTGTCTGTCAACTCCAGGAGTGAACAATAGCTGGTATCGTATACTTACTCTCTGAGGCAGCAGCGGATATCACTAATCTACATGTACATGCAGGAGAAGTGGAGTGGAAATGTCCACTCTATTAGAGTGTAGAGCAGCACTAGCGCGGGCGCATTGCGAAAAGCGACGTACGTACTACGCATCCAGCACTGTGTCTCGGCACTTCGGTGCCAAGACAAAAAACATAAAAAATGTATGGAGATGTAGGGATAGCAGAACAGCAAAAAGTAAGAAACAAGCAGGGATGATGGCATAAAACAGTTCAGTATACAACACCCTACATACTTTTCTCATTATACATGTATTATGTGGAAAGATATGTAAGATGGGGTTGTATACTGAACTGTTTTATGCCATCATCCCTGCTTGTTTTCTTAAGTCCTAGTGATTCCTCAGCCTTATTTTCCTTGCGCTCCCCATGCATGCTTCCTCGCCTTACCAGCTTGGTGCATGGCTCAGTCCTGCATGCCTCTTATTCAACCTGTAGATATGGACGGGTCTGGGCAGGCACTGTATAATCGTCAGAGCTGCTCCGTGTCCACGCCGTCCACTCACGGCCATTCGAGTCCATTGTGTTGAACTTGGAAAAATATTAATTTGGCTTTTCAGCAATCTGCTAATTAACCCTTTAAGCCCTATTGACGCATAAATGCGTCATTTAGACCCTATGCACTTGTAGGGCTTCTCGCCAGTCCAAAAAGTCTTCAGAGGGCCTAGGGACGACTTTAAGGCACGAACTCAAAAATTTGGTCAGATTTCGGCACGCCTCCCCCACTAAACGTACAAGCGGGGGGGTTTCGAAGGGGGGGCGGCAGCCCCCCCTTCGGGCTGTCGTGGGCGGTTTTGATTTTAATGAGATTCATTGACCCGAGAATTTTTGATTCTAATGATATTCATAGACCCCACCCAGGGCCTCAAGAAAACCTGCAAATTGGTGGTGTAAGGTGTGCCATCAGTCAGATCTGGCCCAAGTTTAGGGAAATGCTGGGCGAAAATCCGGCTGACATCCACCTTTGACCTCCGATTGCTGGGCTTGTGGGGGGTCATGAATATCATTAACGGTATTGCCAGAGAGGTCTCTCCATGTGTGCGGGCCCCACCAAGTTTGGCCGCTGAGGAGCGAATGCTGGGGGAGAGGAGTACCTACGAAAGTGGTGTGCGCTGAATGCATGAAAATGTGTTGTCTGGGTGGGAAGAATTCGGTGGTTAAAGGGTTAATATGTGCATGGAGGATCAATGAATCTCATTAAAAATCGGCAAACCATCCCAAACTGGCTCACTGTGCCAGTCTAGGCCGTTTTGAGGGCCCATTCTCACCAACTATGAATCTCATTAAAGGAGTGCCCGTAGGGGTGGTCTAAGCAGGAAATAATGCAATATTCAAAAGTGAAGTGTTCCTACCAGGCACTTGAACAGGTGAGCGGACGGTGGATGTGATCACAGAGCAACTTTGATGATGACAGTGCCCATATCCAGTCCCAAATGTGAAGATGGAGGACGCACTTATTTCTACCGAGGTTGAGAACTCACAACCCTACACTCAGTATCTCCCTCTTTCCCCATACAGGCTGTCCGTGACCGTGTGCTGGCAACTGGCTAGCTCTTGAGGGCTCTCTACAAGAGGCTGGAGGAGAAGATCTTCAGGACACAGAAGAAGGAACTGGCCAGGAGGACCAAAGGTCTTGACCCAGAGATCCCCCTCCCCAGCACTCCCGGGAGGAAGGGGGTGAGGGATCCCCAGGAACACATACTACATGCCAGTTTGCAGTAGTAGGTAAAGTGTTGTAACAAAGTTGATTAATATTGTACGAGTAGTAGTGAGGTAATGCATGTTGAACCATCTAGTAGGACCATATTACATGTGAGCTTTAGAGTGGTTTTGGTTTGTGCTTCACACTTATGCATTACGCTTGCTGTATTCACTCGGTTCCTTCATCTGTCATGTGCTCATTTAGCTGAATACTCCTGTTATGCCTGTTACCTGTGATTGTTTTCATGCCTTCAAATATTCACCGATAAGATAATTATTCTGAGCTCACTGTGAGAGTTAACCCCATCGCACGGCCGCAACACCACTGCGCTCCGGCAAGCTGCGCGCCGAGCTGTTACACTATAGCGTAGTCGGCAGGATTCCCAGAAGCAACCGGAGACCTTCTATTACACTAAAGGCAAAAAATTTTCTCCGAAAGATTAAAAATGATTTAGGGATGGTCTGTCACATTCGGAATTATTCCACCCCTCGAAAAAGCTAAGAAACAAGGAGAAATGCCTTTAACCAGGCTCAGTCCCATCCCATTTTAAAATGTAGAATTTAGGGCCTCAAAATGGCGTCGTGCTATAGAATGCCATCGGATCGTAGCTAGCTAAAACTGCTGGTCTTGCCAGTTTGCAGACAAAAGTGGTCATGGCGAGTACTATGGCAATAGCAGTGTTTTCCTGTGTGTAAATTAGCTCAAGAAGTGGTTTAGTTGGTAAGCTATCCTTGGGCAAAGTTTTGTATGAGAAAGAAAGAAGAATGAAAGATGATGAAATCGGACTTTTCTCCACGACTTGTTCATCAACCCCCGCGTACTCTAAGGTATGTTTGTGAGTGTTTTTGTGAACTGCTAGGCAGTATCAGTCTGTCTGCATGCTTGGTTTGGGGGTTTGTAGCTTCTTTGGCCATTATCCTGCTGGTGCATCAGTATGGTAAGATCGAAATTTCCATGGCCATCCCTAAATAGAGAACGTTACCACGTTATCAGCCAGTAGTACAGTTTAGATCAATACAATAATCTAATGAACGTGAAAGGAAACCACAACGGACATGAATATAAAAGTCTTAGCAAGAGCATGACGACTTCCGCTGTTGTTGGGGCTGTGGTAGTGGTTGTTTTCTTGGCCATGGATCTTGAGGATGTTTCTTAAGGATGGCGTGAGTAATTTTGTAGAAAACCTGGGAAACAAACATTATACAGTACTGTTAAAGGAAAAAGTGTTATTTAGTGGTACAAGTGACTAAAACTGGAGGAGGAAACCAGTAGTTAGATGCCCTATTTTCATCCGTCCAATTATTACTTGGTCAACATTTGCAGAATGAACATTCACTTTACTCTTTGTAGCTCCACCTTGTTTAGTTTACTGTGACACCACTTCCTCCCATCGATTTGTTTCAGCACACCAAAACCCAGCATTTGACCTATACTGATAAAATTTGTATGAGCTAATTGTTTCTCACAAGCTATTTTCATCCAGTGCCCAACTTTAATGTGACTGTTGGGACTAATGAATTTCTGCTTCCAAATATCTGCTAATGGTAAATGTGGTATACATATACATACTATAATTATTAGATGAAGAGTAACAGAATCACAACACACGTACAGGAATAGCTAGTGAGCCAGGCTAGCTAAAGCAGTCTAGTGGCATGCCACACGGCCATATTATACATGCTGTGCTGTTCCAGCACACCTAAGCACTTGTTATGCTTCCCCTAATTTAATTAAGCACTGTGCGATCCCTTTCAACATTATGGTTGCCTCAAGCACCACATTTAGAAACAAATCGAAGTCAAGACATCAGATATGTAGGCCCCAGTTTGTAGGAATTTCATTTGCCACTTTCACACGATAGATCGATAGCTAGATCGGATGAGCATCTGGCAATGTTCATGGTACAGTATGTGTTTCTGCATCATACATAATCACATGACAACTTGCGGATGCACCTTTCCATTATTCTGGCATTTATTACTCAAAATTTAATGCCTTTTTGGTTTGCAATTATGCCCATATTATTCTATGCTCAGCGTAATCAACGAACCCCTAGCCACAGCTGCACATGTCCTGCAACCCTTTCTTTTTGTCAATATTTGATGTGTGTGCCAAGCAGTCCTGGTAAAAGTTTCAAAAACCAAAAGTTTTGCTCTCTTGTTCTGCAGCACTGTATTGATGCTTCTATTATACTGTAGTTGCGCGTTATTAGGCGCATGCACCTATAACTCCACAGGAAGGAAATATGCGCCTAATAACAATAATGACATTCCTCGAATAGGAAGCGCGCTTCAATTCGAATATAGCTGTTTTGCACTCCGAAGGATCGAAAATGGCAAAGTTTCTGGAAGAAGACAGCAGCGCTTACCTGGGACGAGAGTTGAACCTGGGACGAGAGTTGAACCTGCGCCTAACAGCGAATATGCGCCTATAAGTGAGATGCGCCTAATAACGCGCGACTACGGTAGTAGGGTTGAGCAATTCATTTTACCATCATGATTATCCATAAATTAACACAATTCCCAATCATAATTCGAGGAGCAACCGCACTCCTGGTAGCCGTTGCAACTCGCTGGTAGTGCAAGCTAAGTATTACAGCTCATTCCAATTAACCCATCTCAGGTAGGTTAAGGCAAGCTCACTATAAAACAGCGGGCGGGCATAGTAGCTGCACTTCCTGTACAAACGTTTATACAACAACACTCGATCGTGAAAAGACTCAAGAGGGTGTGAAATTTGATGAAAGACACGGCGGTCACGTAATTAGTTCTCTGCGTCATCCTGTGGTGCACGCGATACATAATTGGCTACTATACAATACTTGGGCCGGCTAGAACTACAGCGAAGCGAACGGTTCGTGCAAATTCAGGTTTACCGCTACCAAATCCTTCCTAGATGGAGACAGATTTTTGATATGAGATTCTTCCAAGCCTGTACATTTGAATTCTGGGTGGAAACGCTGTCCTGCTCCTTCCTGGTAAGAATAATGCCTTCGTGAATACTTAATTAGGCGGTGTTTAGACGATAATTTTAGCTATTTATTAGCGTATCTCTGAACAGCATTGAGCAGTGCAACGTTTCCACCTAGATTAAGATAGTGCATGCTGAAACCATTCGAATGATATGTAATGTGAAGGCTTTTAGGTCCATTTTGGTTCCGGTAGACGGAAAAGTAGCGGTTAAGGACAGTTATCTTTAGCGGCTTGTTTACCGGATGCAATTATGTTACCATGGCAACTACTATATTCAATTTCATTATTCACCTGTGTACTAATGATTCATGGGCAACAACTAGTCTAGATGTCAAGGGATCCCAGATAATGCAGCAGCCTTTGGTCGAAGTAATTGTTATGACGCTCATAACTTTGCCAGCATGGTCAGTTTCGACCTGTACAGTGAATGATAGTGATCATGGCTGTGTGGCCAGAATCTTTATGGGCCCTTCGTAAGACTGTACTGGCAATGAAAGTTGAATAGAGCGCTTGAGCAATGGCAGCCGATGGCACAACAAAAGCGCTAAGTGTATTTTCCACCACCAAGGTGAGTTTCAGTGCCAAAATCATACGTTTGGGTCACTGCATGATAGCGATCACAACGTTAAACGTTCTATTATGCATCACTCCCCTACTAGGAGTGTAAAAAATTGTTTGCAGGAGATATATGAATACAAAGTCACAAAGCTATCAGGTATGATATCTGTGAGAACGTTAAACTGTCTCAACATGTGTACCATTTGTATAGTATGTATGCACGTTAGCACGTGACTGATATCACAGTTGGATTGCTACTATTAACTATCATGATGCTCACAAATAATCCGCATACTGTAGTTGTGTGTTATTAGGCGCATGACCCTATATCTCCACAGGAAGGAAATATGCGGCTTTAATAACGAGATGCACTTGATTTAGAAGGACATTCCTTGAACAGTAAGTACACTTCAATTGGAACCATAGCTTTTTCCACTCCGTGCTGAAGTCTTCTTCCAGAAACTGTGATTTTCAATCTTATTTAGCGGAGATGAGAGTCAAACCTGCGCCTAACAGTGAACAGGCGCCTATAGGTGAGCTGCGCCTAATAACGCGATTGGTCAGCAATATAGACATTATGCATACCGCTCAGATTCAATAGAAGTACCTGGTCAACATTGATGTCATCTGTGCTGCTTGCTTCAATGTAATCTATGGCACCACATCGTTTTGCAATTCTCTGTGCTGCCTTCTTTTCCACTTTCCTGACCTTGTCGTCTGAATCACACTTGTGCCCAACTATAAATACAAACACAATTAATAAGTCACCACAATTAATTTACTTTGTCTAACCCAGAGTACTGACCTAAAAGTATACTTGCAGTCTCACACATTTGTTTGATCACTGCCACCCATTTGTCGTACACATGTGTAAATGTTTTCTGATTTGTCACATCAAAGACAATAATAACACCTTCAGCGTCTCGAAAGAAGCTGCATGGGATATATGAATGATTGTGTAAAAATACTACTAAACTATGCTAGCTACACACAAATATTTGATACTTACCTAGCTGGGATTAGATTGAAATTTTTCTCCATTCCAGCTGTATCCCAGACCTCCAGTTTCACTGTTTTGTTATTTAGGGTGACATACCGATTCCCAGAATCATAAAGCATGGTGGTCTGATTCAGTCCTGAATGGGAGAAAATGTGAAGATAATTATACACATACAATAATTGATATCCACCTGCAGTTTGAATACACGTTAGACCTCATGCTTTGGATCATTAAAGTTGCCCCTCTGCGATCTCTGCTGGAACAGTATCATGCTAGGCCACAGAGGACATGTGAGTACCCGAGAGTAAGTACCCTCGATCTGTAATTGGACAATTTGGACTGTGAATCACTTAGAGAAGTGTTCGGTGGGGAGTGATGGAAGGAATGGAGGATTGACCATGTGACCCAGGAGGACTGCCACATAGCAAGTGAATCTCCCTGAAGTCTCTCACCTTAAGCAGATAGCATTTGCTATCTGCTTAAGGTGAGAGACAATGAATTTGACTGCTGTTGGATCTGCTGATGAGTCGAGGCAACAGATTGAAGGAAAGCTGGCATCACAAGCTTAAGAGGGCAGTGAGGTCAGTACTGTGCAAGTGATTATGGAGGAAGTTTCTAGTTGAGACTCAGCTGTGGTATGTGGACTCGGGAGGAGTCAGTGCAGAAAACTGTATAGAACAGGATACAATCATCTCCGCGAAAAATGATGAGATAGTTGAACTGAAGAGTCAGCTCACAACCCTGTCTTCTACACTGTCAGAGCAGTCCCACACCCCCAGTGACAATGATGATGGTCACGTGCACCTTCCCCAAATACCTCGTTTAGCCACCCTTTCACTGATACAAAAGAAGACTTAGTGCATTCTGTTGCAAATAATTAAGGCACTTCTTCCCCACCAAAGTGCTATGGTACAGGTACGAGTTGAGTCGGATTGTGACAATGGAAACCCACAATAATTATTGTTGGAGCAGAGTGCTGAGGTGGAAGGGGCTAATGGAGTGCAAGTCATCTGCTTTTCCACCTTATGAAGGATTTATGTGGGACCAAAAAGTTGAACACGACCACCTACCATCCTGAATGTGATGGCATGGTAGAGAGATTTAATAGGACCTTGAAGGCAATTAATGCTGTGTATGTATGCCTCGAGATTTGGTAACCAGTGGGACCACCACCTGTCTGGGCTATTCGCAATGTACCGCACCGGAGAGAAGCCCTTGTTTCTCATGTTTGGGGTGGATCTGAGAACCCTGAAGCTATGTTTATGACAAGTTTATACGGCTCAAGGACCAAATGTCTGTGTGCTATGAAGCATTACGGTAGCCTCGTTCCCAGGCCGTCTGCCAGTCACGCGCGCATTGCATTCGTGACCTTTGAACCCTTGTCAGATAGCTGGCAGAAGGCCTGGTACCACTCCTACGTCATTTACATTAAGTGGACACGGTTTGGGACACGGTTTCATATAAAATGGCGGCGTACCAGAAGTTCACGGGCTAACGGCAGGTTTCCTAGTGAGTTATTGATACCACGAAGACCGCAACTTGATGCCAACTCAGCGCTAACGGGAATACAGCATGCACTAACGTTCAACTACTCAGATCAGGTGTTCCAAGCGCTTGGTAGTAAGGTAAGGTGGGGCTATTCCGACGGCGGGGTAATTCCGATAGTTGGCTGCCTTTGTTACCAGACAAAGTTTGGTAATTCTGCTGTGGTACCGCAGGGTAGGTTGAGTATCAGCCTACCCTGCAGTGCCACAGAAGAATTACCAAACTTTGTCTGGTAACAAAGGCAGCCAACTATCGGAATTACCACGCCGTCGGAATAGCCCCGCCTTACCTTACTACAGAGGTAAGCTATTGTAGTTACCTAGGCTACTACAACCGTACAACAAGGAGTTCCATACCTGACGCCTCCAGTGGTCCACCACGGTAGCGTAAAAACCAACAATAACGTGACTCGCTAGGAAACCTGCCGTTAGCCCGTGAACTTCTGGCACGCCGCCATTTTATATGAAACCGTGTCCCAAACCGTGTACATGACCAGGTACCAGGCCTTCTGCCAGCTATCTGACAAGGGTTCAAAGGTCACGTATGTGATGCGCACGCCACTGGCAGACGGCCTGGGAACGAGGCTAGCATTACGGTTTGTCATGGACTGTAAGCTAGTAAGCTAGCAAGGGTCAATTGCTATGTATCAGCACTAGTTGTCGTGTAGTTGTGGTGATGTCCTGGCTGAATCTCATTCTGGTGGAGTGTCACATCATCAGGCGTGGATATATCCTACTCTCCTCCTTCATCTTAGCATAGAAATTTTACACATACGCTAGCAATGGATACCAGGCCCTTCTTTTTCAAGTTAGGCGGGGGCCTGGGAACGAGGCTAGCACTAGCAAGATTTTAAGCTGTGTGTGTATGTGTGTGTGTGTGTGTGTGTGTGTGTGTGTGTGGGTAGATTATGTATTGGAAATACCTACCATAATCACTATAGAGAAATCTGCGCATAAGGGAAGTCTTTCCCACTCCTGCAAGGGAAGGATGTACATATGAACAGTGTGAGGAGATGTCAAAATTTGGATTGTAAATAGAGTTTTCTAGTGACTTTGATCATAGCTTTGCCATTCCCCTGTGTGAGAATGAGTGATTATTGCAAAACAGGTGAATACTGGAACAAGAAGAGTGAGTACTTATTTCACACAGTATGTGAGCCTGGGAACGAAACTTGCTCTCATTCAATGCCAACCAGGACCAACACTAGTCATTCATTATAGCTCTCTACATCATCTTGCTCTTATCTGCAGTGTAGCTACACCAAGATGTTCAGATGTGGAGTGTTTAGTCACATGCACAATCCAAATTACATCCTCACTCAGCGACCAACTCATTGCCTACGTCATGTGCTCACATACCAGCGATTCCAATGCTAATTGAGCACATTTCCTTCCAACAAAGGGATCCATGTGAAAAAAAAAAACACTGTGAGATACACCACTTAAGGTTACGGGATCCCTGCGCGCGGATACGCACACCGTATACTTAATTAAGCGCTATTTCATAGTTTTTTTGTCACCAAAAACAAAGCCGTGTGATCCGACCTGGACTTGGAAGACCGTGTTGAAATAGGTACAAACAGTATAGAAAGGGCCGGACGAAGCGTTTTTGTAAATACTGATGACCGTTCCGAAGTTATACGACGCTGTATTCCAAAGAGGGGAGTCAAGATGGCGGTTATTCGCACTCAAGAGTCGTTCTTTCGAGGACTGCTCAACCTAGCCACAAAACGCTCACGTCCAGCCCTAGCGCTTCCTATGGCGTGTCTCCCAACAGTAGAATCGAGTTGCTGGCGGTCTTCGCACTGGAGATTTTTGGTGAATAGTTTGCTGGAATCGATTTAACCAGCGTATGACGGCTACAGTGTGAGCTGCTGTAATGATGTTTGGTCTGCATGTTGACTACCCTCCCTGCTTTGTGTCGAGTAAGTTTGATTTCGCTAGCTTACTTTCTGTGCGAGAAAGACGGGGTTGAAGAAATTGTCTGGCCACGCCCACCGCGCGACGATCCCGTAACCTTAAACTTCTTAAATTCTTACCAGGATCTCCAACAATGACCAGCTTGATTAACCGCTGACAATCACCATCGTATCCGCTTTTCTTTTTCTGCACAATAGCATGGGTGTATTGTGATTTGGTAATTATGCAAGTAGTCTTCTCATTCATATAATAATATTTTGTTGTTGTATTACCTCAGCTTTTAACTCTGCAAATGGCTCACTGACTGGAGTTCCTGTCGTGTCTGCAAAGGAAAGAATTATGACGTCATGTTTGTGGAGTTGATTTTTTACCCTAAGTGATGTCATCACAACTAATCACTGCTAAGTTCTCATAAAGAACTCATTGAGCTATCTCCCAAATATGAGCAACAAATCTATTGGATAGTCCCACACTACCACACAGCTTACATTCCTCAATTTCTACTAAGATGTTCTATCAAGTCACGTGTGTACCTACGAGCTTACAGAATTTTTACAATATTCTCTTTATATTCACTATGAAAACACACCTTGAACTACTCCACCAAAACCTTCTTCACTCATACATTTGATGGTTGACAAAGAGGCTGAGGTTTGGCTGAAGGTCGAGGTTGGGGTTGGTGGATCCACAAAACTCTGCTTGTGCGATTGAGAACCCTTCATTCCTAACACATTCAATTAATATGTAAGTTGCATTGAAACAGATGTGTTCCTACTATCAGCCTAGCACCAACTATTGCGTAAATTCTCACTTACCAACATCTTCAATACGATATTCTCTCTGCCGTTGTCTGCATGTCAAAAGAAGTTGCATCTTAAGTTAGTAGTGCATACACACATATGCACTTACCGTCTTGGTGCATGCTTGGGAGGAGGTTGGGTATGGGTTGAGGCACCGGGACCAAAACCTGAAGAATGTGTACTGCATAATTGTAGTGCACATGCACAAAATTGAACTTACTGCAGTCTTGTGAAGGAGTGTCTATAGCCAGTGTACCTTACATGCATACTGCTTACTTAACAGGGGATGGGTGCTCTTTTGAGTGTTTCCACATTCATCCACAAAAGAGTGCCCATGTTTGTGGTTGACGCTCATTTGAGTAACTTTGACTCCATTCAGGAAACTGGGTCAAAATTGGGGGTTGGCTCTCTTTTACGAGACTATGGTACGTTGGTACATAATAATAGTTTCCTATTAGGATACCTAATGGTAGATATTATAGTAGCCTCGTGGGCCAGACATATGGAAAAAGTTTGTCTGTCCATGTCGTAATGGAATTTACATGACCGTAACATTGAGACTTGCCTCTAGCTGTTGGAAGGATCCTTTCCTTGACAATTTGTAGAAATCGCTGGACTACTAACTCCTGCTGTGAACGTAACGTAACTCAGGTATCCTAACAAATTTGTGTTTTTAGGTTGTGTGATTAATAAAACAGCTGCTTGAATCTGATTGGCTCTGCCAACATTCCGGCAGACAGCATGGAATGTTGGCAATAGTCACCAGACATAATTTTCCGTATGTCTGGCCTGTGAGACTAAGATATTATTAGTGGCTGTGACTTTGACTTTGCTTCCAATAAACACAGATGACATCCAGAAGCATTAGATGCTCTCTTTGGCTGAGATATAATTTGCTTTGGTCATATGATTACCTATTAATTCAATGAAGCCACGGTCTGAAGAATCAGTGACTCTCTTTGCTGTTGGCTCCTGCCACTTTATCCCATAAGAATACTCTTCACGACTTCTATCACAGAATATTAGGTTGAGTTCTGTAGGATAAAAGAAGGCCATAAACAATAATCATGGTGATTTTACATAATTAGTGGTCTGTTTGTTACACTCCTGGTAGGGGAAAAATTGTGTCGCGTAATATAATATAATACTAGGAATACGCATGCGCAGTGTCTGTGCCTCGCGCCTAGCTACATGTAGCTCACAGAGGTAGGCGTGGTTTCCTGTGCCTGAGTAAAAGCGGGAGGTTCAGCGTTCGAAGTTTAGTTCGAAGTTGTGTGAGTTGTCTGAGTTGAGCGAAGTTTTCCGAGTTGTTGCTGCAGCTCCATTTCTGCGGCACTATAGTGTATTTCGAAGGCATAGTAGTCACTAAAAAATATAATGGACGAAACTCTGTGTACACTGTACATGTACCGTGGCCTAGACTAAACGTTAGTCGTACCTGTCTCCGCTAAACTCTCCTTGTATGCATCGCTTCTTCCTCACTTTGTTAGACTCTTTCTCCTTTGCCTTATTGTCTTCGGAGGCAGTGTTATCGCCGTCGCTAACTCTCCCTGTATAGTTCGCTTCCCTGTACCTGTGTTTAGCACGTACGCACATGGCTTATCGAAACCGCGCCTCCAGAAACCGCCCCCACAGAAACTGCGCGCGGTGTACAAACTGCCACCAAAAAAAAAAAAAAAGAGTTGTCCATGTGAGGGTCGAACTCACGCCCTTCACGTTACGGACGATGCTCTACCGCCGAGACCACACGGAAACTGCCCCCCTACCAGGGGGGCCACTTAAACTGACGGAGGGGGCCACTGAAACTGTGACGGAAAAATATCATAGACTCGGTAGAGTCTATATGTAGGGATACGACGTACACGCAATACATGTCAATACAAAAAAATCTCTCCAAATCTCAGAAACGGTACACTTATAAGCCTTTATAACCACATACCGTTCATCTTCGAGTGTTTTCATGACCAACAAGACTCCTCGCATCGCGAAAACCCGTCGCGAAAGTACCACACCAGGCACTCGCAAAACGGGCAAATTGTTTTTCTTTCTTTCTTCTTCTTCAGACAACTTAGCTCAACGTTGCCTCAATCTGTCACGATGGTTTTCGCACGAAACAGTAGCATTTTCAACCGAGCAGTGCAACGTCCCATCGCTTTTTCGCTACCTCCAAGTCTTCACCAGGCGGCTGCAGCTGCCCACTCAATAACTATGGCTTCGTTTGTCACGCCATTTTCACGTTTGTACACATGCGCACTTAAATGATCACTTAGCAACGATAAGAAACAGTGATGAAGCTGCGTTGACCGATGTGTTGTCAAACGAGGCACTGTTTATAAGACTGAGCCTGTAGAGTCTACGCATGATTTAGCTAAGCTTATATTGCTACCTATACTGTATTCTGTGAGCAGGTTGAATGCCTATCTCAACTCTCAACACCCATATGAATGTCCCTACTATAAACTGCCTATGCCATGGTCTTCAGACAGGGAGAACTCAGGGGCTTTGTCATCCATCTAGGGAACAGTTGACTTGAGATGCCCGGGCCTGATTCTTCAGCCAATGCTGGAAGTGTAATACTTGAGTAATATAGTCCATATACCAAGGCAAGGACACCTACTGCCCAGTTGCCTGTGAGGTCACTGACTTCTGCAGCAAACTTCAGCTCAAACATGCGCCTGCTGCCAAAAAAATTACATAAACAAGTAATAAAAAACATTAAAAATGTAGCAGGATGTAGGGATACCAGAACGGCAAAAAGTAAGGAAACAAGAGGGATGATCGAACATAACAGTGAAGTATACAATCACCCCTACATATCTTCTTTCATTGTACATGTATATATGGAAGAAGATCTCTGTAGGGGTGATTGTATACTTCACTGTTATGTTCGATCATCCCTCTTGTTTCCTTACTTTTTGCCGTTCTGGTATCCCTACATCCTGCTACATTTTTAATGTTTTTTATTACTTGTAGAAGTATACAAACGCGACTTGACTACACTGCACGATTATCTGCCTCGCGCTAAGGCGCTCGGCAATAATGTAAATAACTCGTTCCAGTGACAGGAATGGCGCGCAAAGATTCTGACTACACCGTCGTGATTGCTATATCATGCACTGTCCCAACCGTACAATTTTGGTGCTGAAACTCACCTTGGTGATGGAGATATGAGCGCTTTTGTCTCGCCGTGGACGCCATTGCTCGAGCGCTCTCTCCGACTTCCGGTGGCAGTATCGTTCTTAGGAAAGGCACACGAAGATTTTGACTACACGGTCGTGATCGCTGCCATTCACTGACGCTTACATGCCAAAACTCAGCGTGCTGGTGAAGTTGTGAGCGCTGTATAAGTTTCTCATCTTCTCCTTGGGCCGCCATTGCTGACTCAGCTCAATCGATCGACGTCGACGACCGAGCATGGTCCTCACGTGGCATGTGCGTTAATTGGAATGCATTGCAATACCTAGCTTGCGCTACGGTCGAGTTGCAACCGGTTGCAACGCGGCTACCAGGAGTGCGGTTGCCCCTCGTAAAATCAGTTGTAATTTATTAATGCACACAATTTGTGTGACAACACATAAGCACTTGGCATTATTCTGACTTGCATGGCATGCATGAAAAGTATACAAACACCAACTGGCACAGTGAATAATATTATAATTGATACAATAATTGTGACCAGACTATTCAGTGTGCCATTTGTCACGCAGGACACCAGCATGAGAAAAAGGACTGGACAGATGTTCAGACATCAGCAAGCTAAAGCTGAACTGCATGAGCACTGAGCCTCTGTCCAGCCCTACCATGACTGTGACCCTGATCAAGACCATCATATAATAGCCTACGCTTCTACGTTAGAGTGTGTGACTGTATGTCATTGGTGATGCCAACTGTATGTAGCTAACGTTTGTTCTAAGCTGATAATGCCTGATCCTACTCAGGTCGACCAGCGAGCAAGCTTGCATTCAGAGAACTCAACATGGAGCACATGTGAGAACTATACAAATGGTGAATGTCCTTAACAACTACTATTTCCACTACAAAAATGGATATACAAATTATTTATCATCCGAAAGCTTTCAGGCTTGGAAAAAATTCATACCAAAATTGCAGAAAAGGGATTGGTCACACTTGGCAAGATGCCCGTACAATGTACTGAGTCAGCGGTCTTGATTTTGTGTAGACAAATCACATTATTTACCAATTATTGTAGGTAATTAAATTCTGTTACACACTGCATTAGCCACTTGACAAAGCTGCTGCTCTAGTATTCCATGACTCACCTCAAAGGCGTATCGAGCCGCCGAAGGCGGCGAGAGGGCATGTAACTCCGCAAACGGCAAAAAATGATTCTATTTATAGAAATCACGTGCTACATTGTTTGTTTCAGATCCCCGGCGCGCGCAGTTCTGGCACGCTAACCGCGGGTCACAGCCACAGTTCCTGAAAATATCCATAATTCCTCTAGTAAGTCAATGAACTTCTAATCTAAACTCACTGCTGTTACCCTGGACGGCACTTACCACTGCCTTCTCCTTGCCTCAGTTTCGCCAACGAACAGTGTCATTCAGTGGAGATGGTCCTGAGCGAAGCCTGCGGCACCTGCGCGCAATGGCTGCCGCATGTAGGACGGACAGGCACGTTGTTTGCAGTCGTCAAAAGTCCACTCATCCACTCTGCGCTCTCAATCTAGCTCTCTGGCTTGCTCTGCGATATTCCACATAATCGGATAATTACATTCATTCACATAGCTATGCGGTTACTTTTGCCGTTTTCAGAGTCAATACGAGAGTTGCATGCCCTCTTCCCGTTAGGGTCGATGCGCCCTTGCTCACCTCTGATCCACTTAGCTACCTTACCACATGAAGTTTGGTAAGGAATGTACCAGTAATTGTTTCCATAATGCATTGACAAAGTACATCATTACACTCCTGGTATAGGAAAAATTGTGCCGCGTAATTATTACACTCCTGGTATAGGAAAAATTGTGCCGCGTAATTAATGTAATTAATGTAAATAATCAAACCTCATAGCTCGCAGGAAAGGTCTACAGAGATTCTGACTACACCGTCGTGATGGCTATCATGCAGTTAGACAAACGTATAATAATTGTGCTGAAACTCACCTTGGTGGTGGAGATACAAGCGCTTTTGTCTCGCCGTGGCCGCCATTGCTCGAGCGCTCTCTCCGACTTCCGGTGGCAGTACCGTTCTTAGCAAAGGCACACAAGATTCTGACCACATGGCCGTGATCGCTGTCGTTCACTGACGCTTACATGCCAAAAATCACCGTGCTGGCAAAGTTGAAGTGCTGTAATAACTTCGTGCCTTCCCTTTTGCCGCCATTCCTAGCGATCGACAGAGCGTGGTTGCCACGTGGCATGTGCGTTAATTGGAACTAACTGCGAGTCACAGCCGGCGTTGCAACGGCTAGCTACCAGGAGTGCGGTTGCCCCTCGATTAATTATTACACTCCTGGTATAGGAAAAATTGTGCCGCGTAATTAATCTAAATAATTAATAAACGTTTGACTACTTCGGGATGGCCTACAAAGATTCTGACTACACCGTCGTGATCGCTATGCTGCAGTGACACAACCACACAATAATTGTGCTGAAACTCACCTTGGTGGTGGAGATACAAGCGCTTTTGTTGTGTCGTCGGACGCCATTGCTCGATCGCTATCTTCGACGTTGGCTGCCAGAGTGCCAGTACAGCCTTACGAAGGCCCCACAAAGATTCTGACCACACAGCCGTGATCGCTGTCGATCGTTCACTGACGCTTACATGCCGAAACTCACCGTGCTGGCTAAGTTATGAGTGCTGTAATAATGTCTTGTCTTCGCCATTGCTCGCGATCGACTGAGCGTGGTTGCCACGTGGCATGTGCGTTAATTGGAAACTAGCGCTACGGCGAGTCTCAACCGGGGTTGCAACGCGGCTACCAGGAGTGCGGTTGCCCCTCGATTAATTAATGTAAATAATTAATGTAAATAATCAAACCTCATAGCTCGCAGGAAAAGTCCACAGAGATTCTGACTACACCGTCGTGATGGCTATCATGCAGTTAGACAAACGTATAATAATTGTGCTGAAACTCACCTTGGTGGTGGAGATACAAGCACTTATGTCTCGCCGTGGCCGCCATTGCTCGAGCGCTCTCTCCGACTTCCGGTGGCAGTACCGTTCTTAGCAAAGGCACACGAAGATTCTGACCACATGGCCGTGATCGCTGTCGTTCACTGACGCTTACATGCCAAAACTCACCGTGCTGGCAAAGTTGTAAGTGCTGTAGTAACTTCGTGTCTTCCCTTTGGCCGCCATTGCATGCTAGCGATCGACAGAGCGTGGTTGCCACGTGGCATGTGCGTTAATTGGAACTAACTGCAATACTTGGCTTTCGCTACGACGAGTCGCAGCCGGCGTTGCAACGGCTACCAGGAGTGCGGTTGCCCCTCGATACATTAAGATTTTAATGTGTGTCTGTGTGTGTGTCTGTGTGTCTGTGAGTGACGGAAGTGGGATGTTCGTAGGGCGGGACTAGACTATGGTGACGCTCGACCTTCGTACTTTATAATTTATTTACTGAACCTCAAACTCTGCGAGCAATGTTCGAGAACATTGGGCTGGAATCCAGCTGGGGCTGCAAGCGGATGCATGCAATCGGGGAGCAGCAGTCGAAGCGGACGCAATCGGGGAGCAGCAGCCGAAGCGGACGCGATCGGGAGCAGCAGCTGAAGCGGACGCAAGCGGCGAGCATGCAGCAGCAGCTGAAGCGGGCGCAATCGGGGAGCAGCAGCTGGAAGCGGACGCAAACGGGGAGCAGCAGTTGAATTCAATCGGGCCACGGAGCAGCAGCTGATTCGAAGTGGACGCAAGCGGCAAGCAGCTGCTGAAGCGGACGCAATCGGGGGGCAAGCGGACGCAATCTGGGACTGCAGCAGCTCTAGATCTGCGCGCACAGAGAGCTGTCCGGCGCCGGATTACTCACGGTAGGCGAACAAGGGGGAAGTAGCTAGCTGAGTGAGCGAAGCTACTTGTAATTATTAATGAGAAAACCTGTCAGGTGCAGCAGAGGTATGTCAGCATAAAGCAGGTTAGCTAAAGGCGGTCATACTCAAAGCAAACAATGAAAAATGTGTTAGCTACAGTCACATTAATGTTTCTGTACCTGATATTGTAATCGCACATAGCATCATCGACCGCACAAGCACTGGCATGCGCAGCACAAGGTGTGCGGGGTATGAATACACTCTAGTTTGTACAGGGAAATCGACACAGACACAGTCACATAACCTATAGCGTAGATTACCATTATTCGACCACTTACTGTTGATTAGCTCATATCTTGGCCGTTGAACACTCCAGGATCACCTATCGAAATTTGTTTTGCACTGCTGGCATTACTGTATTAGATAATTGACTTCCAGGGGAAAGCCCCTTATGGGTGGTTTGTTATGTCTAGGTAGGTGACACAATAGACATCTAGCTGCACTCAATAATCGACCAAAGGTACATAAAATCGTTTTGCTACGTATCCTTTCCTGCAGACTAATTTTCGACCGGATGAGGACACATTAATCATTAATCTTTGAAGACCAACTACCATCTCCACATCCCAACAGTGCATACATTATTGCTTTCCATGCACCCACAAAGCATAATAACTGCATGCACAGAAGAAATGGAGACCACATTTCAATTGTACACGACAAGAATTGTGATGAAATGAATCTCAGTGTGAAGATAGCGCATAGCTAACTGTAAATGTCATGAGGATTCAGTGACTTCTTCCGGGGTCAGATAGGGCTGAGGGCCTGATGGGGTTCCATGAACAACTCTTCCAGCAATCCTATCCTTGAGGGTGGTTCTGGGCACAGCAGCACGATTTACACCCATTCTGCCATTCATAACGCATTTCACTGCCCCTCTCATGGATTCTTCGGACCACTTTTATACTTCTTCGGGCGGTTAGTTTTCCGTTCGTTCTCAGGAGCCCTCCTTTTCCTTTTTCGCGCTTTCCCATGGCTGTCGTTGCTTCCACGTTGCCCACAAATGAAGTTCCGTAAACGCCCGTGTATGTTCGTGTATCTCCGTATACGGACAGATCGAAAATAGATGCCAGTGGTCGAATCAACGTGGTTGATCATACGTACTGGTCGAAATATGGTAATCTACGCTAGCCGCCAGCAGCCTGGTTCCCACCATATGTAATACTAGGTTGGGCATGCAACTCCCCTTACAACCTCAATACCAGTCTGCCTTAACTGATGTGACACTAGAACCATCACAAATAGCTTAATTTTCATGATGCAATTTGTCGTCCATAAGTTAGTAAGTTAATTAAGCTATGCACAAACATCTCGTGGGTAGTTACTAGCCTCGTTCCCAGTGTTGTGCCTTTAAATTGATTGTGTAACAGTCCTGTGAGTATCACGTGATCATGCCATGTGCCTTTTGATGATTGATTGCTGAATTGACTAGCTACTGTCTAGCTAGCTAAGATCCCGAGATGCTTGGAAATAGAAACTGCGATTGCGGTTCATTACATGGTCCTTCAAGCCGGATCCGTCCTTTTGGGAAACACGAACTTCGATTGACCAACGCGAGCAAAATTTGATCCACATGGCCGAGGCGTTGGCGAAGAAGAAACGGATTCGTGGCGGCCATCGAGCGTCCACAACACGAATGGTGCAGCTGGTCAGTGAAATGATAGCTGTCTTTGTACACGACCCCACAAGCGAGTTGAACACTAGACGGCTGCTGCAGTTGAAGATGAGTCTTGAGGAGAAGCTGGGCACCCTCAATGGGTTGGACGGAGAGATCTTAGACTCGGTTGAAGAGGATGACGTAGCCGACAAAATTGAACAGGCTGATGCCTTCAAGGGGAAGATCTATGCAGCTACAGTTGACATTGACAGGTATTGTGTGCCTAGTTCCAAAGGGAGCCCACCATCGGTAGATGACGGTGGCACGTCTGGCTCAGGCCGAACTTGAGGGGCGCCTCATGGTGCACGGGTGAAGCTGCCAAAGTTGGCTATTCGCCCTTTCAATGGTGACATTACTAACTGGACCACATTTTGGGACTCCTTTGAGTTGGCCATTGACAGCAGCCCAGGGTTATCAACAAGTTCAACTACTTGAAATCTCTGCTAGAGAAGTCAGCTGCTGAAGCGATATCTGGACTGACCCTCACAGCAGACAACTACAGGGATGCAGTCTCTATCCTCAAAAAGAGATTTGGTATATAACAAGCAACAGATTGTGAGCAAGCACATGGACATCCTCTTGAACCTGGAGGCTGTCTCATCGCAGCATAACCTCAAAGGCCTATGTTGCCTTTATGATGTGGTGGAATCTCAGGTCAGGGGCTTGAAATCACTTGGGGTTGATTCAAGCTCTTATGGAAGCTTGCTGTCCTCCGTGTTACTCCAGAAGATACCACCTGAGATGCGTCTTGTTTTGAGTCGAGAGATAGCTGAAGGAGACTGGAATCTTGATGCATTACTGAAGAAGCTTGAGTGGGAGATTGAGGCCCGAGAACGAGCAATGACCTCTTATACTCAGTCTGTCAGAAAACCAGGAACAGACAGTTCCGCTGGCACGTTCCTGACCCCAACCAGCGCCCCCTCGTGTTGCTATTGTCATCAAGCCCACTTGTCAGGAAATGGCAGGGCTGTGCAGGATGTTGGTGAGAGGAAACGGATATTGATGAGGTCTGGCAGGTGTTTCGTGTGTTTGAAAAGGTATCATATCAGCCGAGATTGCCGTTCGGCTGTCAAGTGCCGGAAATGCAGTGGCAGACATCATGCTAGCATCTGTTTGAAGGGCCTATCAGGAGGCAAGCCCTCAGTTGCCACTCCTCGTACCTCAGAAGTCAACCAGGGCACTGTAACACGCCAGACAGATCTCAATCCGCAGGCTGTTGAGTACTTGCCTCCAATGACAAACTCGATGTACACCAGTGCTGGCATGGCTGTGTTGCTTCAGACAGCAAGAGCGCAAGTTTGCAATCTAGACAACCCACAGTCACCTATGGAGGTCAGAGTGATCTTGGATGGTGGTCAGAGGTGCTTGTGTTAGAGTCCACTCATCTGGTGATCGAGTCACCCTCCTGAGACGACCTGTCCAACTTCTGTACCACTGGAGGTGCGTTATGGTGATGACTCGAATGGCAGTGATGTCCCAAGCACCAGAGTCACTGATGGTTTGAGTGTATGCCAAATGGAACGAGTCCATCAGAACGGAGATAATGACCCAGAGATGGAGACGAGTGGTGTGCCGGAAGGCCCCCAAGCTGTCCGTCGATCTCAACGAGTTGCAGCTCGAAATGCAAGAGAACACCTTTAATTGGCACTTAGGAATCCTCGCGCAAGCTGTAGCCCATAATGGCTCTCTGTATGCAACTGTGCCAGACTCCCCCTCCCCCTTTGGGTTGGGAGTCTGGTACCGAGATTACGGGGAGGATGTTGTGCCTTTAAATTGATTGTGTAACAGTCCTGTGAGTATCATGCCATGTGCCTTTTGATGATTGATTGAAAAGATACTGAATTGACTAGCTACTGTCTAGCTAGCTAAGATCCCAACAGGCTTGGAAACAGAAACTGCGATCGCGGTTCATTACATCCATGCCTACCCCATTTTTTTCCCGCTCTTCGGTTTGCATTGACGGATGCGGAAGAGTTCTTCGCCACTCTTCTGTATCCGTGTATTACTGTCAATGCAAACCGAAGAACAGAAATAACGGGGTAGGCCTGGGAACGAGGCTAGGTAGTTACTGCACTTCCAGATAAAATCTTGACAGAGGCTGGCACACGGGTACCTGTGAAAGCCGGAACGCGGAACGCGGAACGGAACGCGGAACGGAAGTAAAATTCGGGCTGCGCGCTTTCATCATTATTCACTGGACTGGACTCACCCAAAAATCTGTAAGATGCCTTTTCAGTGTAGGACAGAAGCTAAGCATGCTTATTTATTCACTAAACTTGCTTGCATAGCCTGCTTTCGTGTCTTCCCTCGAGTCGGTAGAGGTCAAAGGTCACGTGCATATTTAATGAGCTCCAGCAAAATGCGCTTCAGTCAGTCGTGGATGATAGTGGAATATTATTTTCTGTTCTCTATGCTTCAGCAAAAGGCTGGAGTTCGATGTCTGCGGTAAATAAATGCTCTTCTAATCTTTTCATTGAAGCTCCCGATCTCGCATTCTCGCACAGTAGATTTATGCTCTTTGTGCCTGATTTTCCCACATTATACTCACCCATCTTGCATCTGACACGTCTTAGCGCCGGACGTGCCATGAACTTTCAAAGGGGTCCCTATAATCACGGAATGGTCCCCAAAATCACGTGAATATCTGGATCCCGTGATGCCCATATTTACGGGGTGTGTAAATTGTGGGCTAGTACTAGCAGCACACTACAGATTCTGACCACGCCCCTTGTTTACACGTGGGCCCAACTTACAGTGTTGGAAACAGCAGCAGCAAGTTGAAACGAAGCTCACTGCTGGACTTTTTCTAACGGTAAACAGCTTGTGACAGTCAGAATGAATCAGATACAGAGTCAACTCGTGCTGGGGATGAAAACGGCTCTCACTTCAATCTTCATCTGACTTTCACGACTAGTCACATTTACCTTTCCATGTCGAGAGTGACGGACGACACGGAAACCAGAAAGCAGTGAGTGCAGTGCAAAAGCACGAAGGTGCTACAAGAGCCCATCTAGACAACTGGAAAATGACAGTGAAAAATTTTTTATCCACGCTTCGCGCAGATCGGATCAGCACTTCACATCTCTGTTCACCACTACACTGGATACCTTTGCCTGTGGCCCAATGATATAGCCCCCCCTTAACATTGGATCCGCCCCTGATAGTATCCTGCTAATACGTTTATGAACTTCGGTTTGCTGGGGTCCCACCACTGCATGTGCAGCATGTGTATACTCTGCACAAGTGCAATACTATACTGCAACCGTAATTCTAGCAACGCTCAACTAAACCACTACTCCATTACTTTCTTAGTGTGTGAGCAGGAATAATCCCTTCGTATGCATGTGAGTAGCTGCAGGAATAGCAAACAAGACACAGCAGGAGTGCTTGAATGGTGTGGACCATGCAGACAATCTTTGGGACTTGCCAATCATGTCACAGGTGCTTCCCACATGTAAAGACAACGTGCATAATATGCACGTTTATGGGAAAGTAGTCAGGGGCGGATACAGGATTTATGAAAGGGGGGGGCACCGTATATGAAACGCTGCCGGAGGCAGTGCATAGAGGCGCGTAGCGCCGATCAGTCCGCGCGAAGCGAGGAAAATTTTTTCGCCTTCATTTTTCACTTCTCAGGATGGGCTCTCGTGGCACCTTCGCGCTTTGCACTGCAAGTTCCAGATGTACGAGGATTGCAGGTCCCATGCCCAGGGCCGCCATGAGCTTCTTCCTTGCTTATTTCGCTCACGAACGTAATACGTACGTACACGGAGGGGTATACTGGATGGTGGTCTCGTTCCCAAGCCGTTCGGTTTCAGGCAACGCACGATATTGCGAGCTGAGGAGGCCATGGCGCCAGGCCAGGAGTTGCAACGTAGCGGCAGCTAGCTATATAAAAATTTTTTTTCTCTAGCCGGGGGGGGGCACCGGCCCCCCTGGCCCCCCCCCCCCCCCCCTGGATCCGCCACTGGTAGTCATGTACACACAAGCAAAGAGTTTGCTAAGATTGCTTTTGTAGTGCATACCACTGCAAAAATGACTTAGTCCAAGGAGCTATGGTATATAGTTTCAGAGACAAGCGCCTCAAGAGGAGGTTAGACACGCTTGACCTTTACACTAATTGAAATTCTACATCTGGAGTAAGAAGCATGTTTAGCCAATTTTGAGGTTGGTCCCCCTCATTATTAATTTTTTGATGAAGGGGACCCTCCTTAGAATTAGCTAAAAATGCCTCTTTCTCGAGATCTCGAGATCTAATTAGTGTGACCCCAGCCATTTTGATTAGAAAAGGTCAACCATGTCCAACCTCCTCTGAAGCGCCTCTCACTGCTGGGTTTTTGTTATTGCAGAGCAGGAAGCAAGGGTTGTAATCATGAAGTGTAGAGTGGAAACTGACTTAGAATGCTGTTTACATGTAGGAGTGCAAGGGTTTTCATGAATATACTTAGAGTACATAATCAGGACTATGAATACGCAAGCACATTGCTTAGTGTGCAGTGTGCCACGGGTACCTGTGAAAGCCGGAACGCGGAACGCGGAACGGAACGCGGAACGGAAGTAAAATTCGGGCTGCGCGCTTTCATCATTATTCACTGGACTGGACTCACCCAAAAATCTGTAAGATGCCTTTTCAGTGTAGGACAGAAGTTAAGCATACTTATTTATTCACTAAACTTGCTTGCATAGCCTGCTTTCGTGTCTTCCCTCGAGTCGGTAGAGGTCAAAGTTCACGTGCATATTTAATGAGCTTCAATGAAAAGATTAGAAGAGCATTTATTTACCGCAGACATCGAACTCCAGCCTTTTGCTGAAGCATAGAGAACAGAAAATAATATTCCACTATAATATTATTAGGGTGTGTAAATTGTGGGCTAGTACTAGAGTCGTCTGTCTGTGCATGGCTCAGAGTTAATTCGCCGGCTCTTGACTAACTCTGAGCCATGCACAGACAGACGATTCTCGTTCTGTGTAATATACTTGCGCTATCAGCAGTACCCAGAAGGATCAAAATAGCTATCATTTACTTTTGTACATTCACTTTTGGATGTATTTCTACATGGAACTTAACATTTTATAATTCAGCTGAATTCACAGCAGGATGCCCATGCACATACAGGTATTAGGATGCCCATATTTATGGTCATCGGGTGACTACATGTATATTTGCGTGAAAATGAGCATCTCAGCTGCATGCCTATTTTCACAGCGGGATGCCCATATTCACTGTAAAATATGGGCATCAGGATGCCTGTATTCACGTAAATATATTGGGATGCCTATTATTTGCGTGAAAATGGGCATCCGGGATGCCCATTTTCGAGGGTGCCTATTTTCACTTGACACCGGGAGTCACTGAACCGTAAGAGGGAGGGAACCACTCAACCTCATGACACCGACTCACCTGGGGTACTCGGAGTGGACGTCCCAGCAGGCGGCTGTTGTCCTTCCGAGGCGGTGGTTTTTTCAATTATCTGCTTGATTGCCTCCGTTTGCGTCGACGTCATCAGGCCTTTCCAGACTGGCACTCCGCTTACACTTTAATACTGCTCCGCTTACACTTTAATACTGCTCCGCTTACACTTTAATACTGCTCCGCTTCCACATCGGTACAATACCAGCTAGCGTTGTTAACAGGTACCTTGAAAAAAAAAACCCACAAAACAAGTCTGCACCGTAGACAATAATAATTATAATACTCATGAATAGACTCTGACCTCACCCTCCGCATTGATGATCATTTGATGCGCATGCGCCAATCGATCGGTGACGTAATCCATGATAATTACTTTTTTTTAGTTTTTTTTTTAGTGAAGCCAAAGTTCATATAACGACATGAGAAAAAGTAAGCACCAGTAGTAGGCAAAGCAAAAGAGGGATACAAAATGATCAGTTTAAAAGGCTGAGGAAATGTTTGATTCAATGTTGACAAGGTCGATCACAATGGGAGTCTTGATGGCATGCCCACGTGATGAACGGGCACCTCTGATGGACTGGATCGCTGAGCGTAGAAGAGAGAAGGCTTGTCAACAGCGCAGCCAGCATAGAGTAGTGCTGTAGGGCTGATCCCACTTGGAGGCGACCATGATAATTACTAGCAAATTACGCGCGCGCTCTTCGATTTCATTGGCCATCTCAAATTCCAGATGGGAAAGGTGTTAGTGACAAGAAATCGCACTCAAAAGACCAGACCCTCTCCGCGGGGGTGCGCGTAGAGGGGCTGGGCACGAGACTATTAAATAGCGGACACAGAGGAGGTCGGCCACGATTAATTATGCAGGAATGCGAAGGGGCGCGGTCAACCCGGAAGTCGCAAGATGGCCGTTCGAGGGTGTACTTTTGGAGTGCTCAGTTACTCCGAGTATGGCACGCGATGGGAAAATGTACTTTTCTGTCGTTTGACTAAAGGAATTAGACAGAAAATACGCTCCCGGAAGTATGTGTGACGTTGCATGTGTTTGGTATGGTGAGCACGTGGCTGTAGTCTATATCTTCAGCCACGTACGTGGTAAAGTCATTCCTAGCTGGGTGTCTTTATTCACTGGACTGGTGGACTGGACTGGACTGGACTGGACTGGACTGGAGTGGACTGGACTCACCCAAAAATCTGTAAAATGCCTTTTTCAGTGTAGGACAGAAGCTAAGCATACTTATTCATTCACTAAAGTTGCTTGCACAGCCTGCTTTCGTGTCTTTCTTCGAGTCGGTAGAGGTCAAAGGTCACGTGCATATTTAATAAGCTTCAATGAAAAGATTAGAAGAGCATTTGTTTACTGCAGAAATCGAACTCCAGCCTTTTGCTGAAGCATAGAAAACAGAAATAAATATCCCTCTATCATCCACGACTGACTGAAGCTCATTGCTGAAGCTCATTAAATATGCACGTGACCTTTGACCTCTACCGACTCGAGCAAAGACGCGAAAGCAGGCTGTGCAAGCAACTTTAGCGACTGAATAAGTACGCTTAGCTTCTGTCCAACACTGAAACAGATTTTTGGGTGAGTCCAGTCCACTCCAGTCCAGTCCAGTCCAGTCCACTCCAGTCCAGTGAATAAAGACGCCCTTCCTAGCTTGTGCATAGCCTCGGTCCCAGGCCTACCCCGTTTTTTCTGTTCTTCGGTTTCCGTTGACAATAATACACGGATGCGGAAGGGCGGCGAAAAACGCGGAAGGCCTGGTACGATTCATCACGTGAGTGCATGACGTCAGGTGGACGCAAGGGTGGACGTAGGGGGGGCGGGGCCCTTAGTCGTTTCAGCAGATCCTGAAGGCTGTTCATCATCCAGTCGGCTCTGTTCGAACGATCCGCGGCTAGTCGGGACTCGCAGACGATCTACACAACTTCTTGGGCGCTTTTAAAACTTATTTGCGGTTTTGCCACACTGTGTCTCTTGTTCAGGGGGTAGTGTCTGCATGCAAGGGTGCATGTTCTGGGAAGTAGCCTCGTTCCCAGGCACACACGCGAAACGCGGAAGTGGGCCTGGTGATACTTAGTGTCACCAGTGTATATAATAGCAGAACTGTAAAAAAGAAACGAAACAAGGTAGCTAAGGGTGATGGCATAAAACAGTTCAGTATACAACCCTATCTTATATTTTTCCACTGACATAATACATGTATAATAATTATAATGATGTATTACCAAGGGCGTATCGAGCCGCCGAAGGCGGCGAGAGGGCATTAACTCCGCAAATGGCGTAATCCAAATCTATTCTATTTATAGAAATCACGTGCTGCATTGTCTGTTTCAGATCCGCGGTCACTATTCACGATTCACACCTACTCGAGATTTGTTTTTTTTTTCCCCTCATCAACGCTGACGGCTGGCATGCAGCCGTGAATCCGCGCTAGGGCAAGGTTATACACCAGACCCTTCCGTCTCCCCCCCCCCCCGCCCCACCCTCCCCGGAAACGAAACGCAGAAGAACCAAACTATGGATGCCGCATGTAGGACGGACAGGCACGTTGTTTGCTTCTTTTTTTTTTTTTTGGAGAAATGTGACAAAATGTAATGTGAAGAGCAGGAAATGAATATATAACTAGCTGAAAGTGAGTTAGAAAACAGTTAAAATGTTTCAAGGAAAATGTTAAAAAGGATGGTTTCAATTGTGAGTACTTTGACCAGTCCTCATGCAACACAGCAATGCTGTGTGCACACAACAAAGCCCATACACAGGCTGTATACACAGACATCTCTCTGGCCTGCTCTGTGATATTCTGCATAATCGGATAATTACATTCATTCACATAATATGGTTACATACCAATGTCTAAAAATAGTATATCCGGTGGTCGCATTTGGATTTTGCTGTTTTCAGAGTCAATACGAGAGTTGCAAGCCCTCTTCCCGTGAGGCCAGGTCGATGCGCCCTTGGTATTACTGAGAAGGCTCTACAATACTTCATGTTAATGTGGCTAGACCCCTTTGCATGAATGTAATTACTAGGAGAATGCATGGCATTAATTGTGGGGCGAGCATGAGCGAGTGCAATGCAATGCAGAACGAGCCTTTGCACATGCAGTCAGTCAAATTTTAATGTCCCCTGCCAATGCAGCCGGGTCAATGACTGAGGCGACAGAAATCTCAGACACACGCGGCTAAGAGGACAGGAAATGTGGTAAACAAGTATATAGGAATTCTGTTTTGTGACCAGAACTGCTAAGACATCACATATAAATCAGTACATGTTATAGTTATACTACCAGCTGCTGTGGTGGTTTATCAGGAATACACGAGGCTGTTATTCAATTAGAGGCCGAGGCGCAGCCGAGGCTTCTAATTGAATAACAGCCGAGTGTGTTCCTGATAAACCACAGCAGCTGGTAGTAGCCTCGTTCCCAGTCCCACGCCCAGCTTTTCGTCGACGAAAAGCTGGGCGTGGGACTGGGTACGAGGCTAAGCTGGTAGTACAACTGGCTTGTACTGTCACGCCGTGGACAGTCCCCCCTGAAAAGCGGTCCCCCCGGACTGTCCACGGCAGAATAATCGGTCCCCCCGGACCAAATATCGCAGCCATACCTGGTCCCCCCTTGCTGTAGATGGTCCCACTCCATAGATGCATGATCTGTTACGAGCGCTCGGCGGGGTACGTACAGGAAAGCAAAGACAGTCCGGGGGGACCGCTTTTGGGGGGGACCAATTATAGTATGACAGTACTACAGTGGCTTCTAAGTGCACTTCCTGAGTATACTAAAGTGGCTTCTGTGTACACTAATTTGTGCTGACAAGGGTGTATGGTAGTTAGACGACGAGTTTATGGGGGTACGTGTGAAAGCCGGAACGCAGGAACGCGGAACGGAACGCGGAACGGAACGCGGAACGGAAGTAAAATGCGGGCCGCGCGCTATCATCACGCGCAGGGCGTCTTTATTCACTGGAATGGACTGGACTTACCCAAAAATCTGTTTTCCAGTGTAGGACAGAAGCTAAGCATACTTATTTATTCACTAAAGTTGCTTGCAGAGCCTGCTTTCGTGTCTTCCTCGAGTCGGTAGAGGTCAAAGGTCACGTGCATATTTAATGAGCTTCAATGAAAAGATTAGAAGAGCACTTATTTACCGCAGACATCGAACTCCAGCCGTTTGCTGAAGCATAGAAAACAGAAAATGATATTCCTCTATCATCCACGACTGACTGGAGAGCATTTTGCTGAAGCTCATTAAATATGCACGTGACCTTTGACCTCTACCGACTCGAGGAAAGACACGAAAGCAGGCTATGCAAGCAACTTTAGTGAATAAATAAGTATGCTTAGCTTCTGTCCTACACTGGAAAACAGATTTTTGGGTAAGTCCAGTCCATTCCAGTGAATAAAGACGCCCTGCGCGTGATGATAGCGCGCGGCCCGCATTTTACTTCCGTTCCGCGTTCC
This sequence comes from Axinella damicornis, assembly GCA_963931865.1. Taxonomy (NCBI): domain Eukaryota; kingdom Metazoa; phylum Porifera; class Demospongiae; order Axinellida; family Axinellidae; genus Axinella; species Axinella damicornis. The sequence continues at coordinate 19,769,365 of OZ007505.1, read as the reverse complement.
GTTCCGCGTTCCTGCGTTCCGGCTTTCACAGGTACCCAGTTTATGGTAGTTAGACGGCGGCTAGCAGGTATGCTATATAAACTGTGGTCGGCACCTTTCAAGTGCGTCATCACTGTAGTACAATAATTATACATAACTCTGGAAAGATAGCTAACAGTACAACAATGAATGGGCTCTCTGGTGGTATGCAAATAATGTACTGATCTAATTACATGTAGAATGAGAGGTATAAATTGCGGGTACCTGTGAAAGCCGGAACGCAGGAACGCGGAACGGAACGCGGAACGGAAGTAAAATGCGGGCCGCGCGCTATCATCACTTGCACCGTACGCGCAGGGCGTCTTTATTCACTGGACTGGACTGGACTCACCCAAAAATCTGTTTTCAGTGTAGGACAGAAGCTAAGCATACTTATTTATTCACTAAAGTTGGTTGCATAGCCTGCTTTCGTGTCTTTCCTCGAGTCGGTAGAGGTCAATGGTCACGTGCATATTTAATAAGCTTCAATGAAAAGATTAGAAGAGCACTTATTTACCGCAGACATCGAACTCCAGCCTTTTGCTGAAGCATAGAAACAGAAAATAATATTCCTCTATCATCCACGGCTGACTGAAGCGCATTTTGCTGGAGCTCATTAAATATGCACGTGACCTTTGACCTCTACCGACTCGAGGGAAGACACGAAAGCAGGCTCTGCAAGCAACTTTAGAAGTATGCTTAGCTTCTGTCTTACACTGAAAAAGGCATCTTACAGATTTTTGGGTGAGTCCAGTCCAGTCCACCAGTCCAGTGAATAAAGACGCCCTGCGCGTACGTGATGATAGCGCGCGGCCCGCATTTTACTTCCGTTCCGCGTTCCGTTCCGCGTTCCGCGTTCCGGCTTTCACAGGTACCCATAAATTGCAGTCACTTTAAAAAAGAAACCAGCTACAATTTAACGTTAAGTGCGTTTTCACATTTATACAACCAATAGCTGGTATACAACAAACCACTGGCACTATAATTCACATCATAACTACAACAATGGATTTGTGACCTCATAATAAAAGATAAACATATAGTTGGTTTCATCATTTTGATGCATAACTAATAATACAAAATACAAAACAGCAATACTGCACCTAGCTACTAAAGGCTCTTCCTGACGAGAACAGTTATGATCTGATTGAATCCTGGCCTTTCCTTTGGGTTTATCGCCCAGCAAATTTGCATTAAATCAGCTAAATATTGCTGGCATGAGGCAGGAATACCAGGGCGATTTCCTTTGATGACCTTCATGGCAATCTGTATACCCGAAAGGCCATCTGAGGCGTATGGAACTTCACAGGTAATCAGTTCCCATAGGAGAATTCCGTAGGAGTAAACGTCACATGCCTTTGATAACACCTTCGATTCGGGATGTTCGAGCAACTCAGGAGCCATCCAGCCATAGGTTCCTGTAACTTTCGACATTGCTGTGGTCTGTGCAGCAAGTCTAGCGGTACCAAAGTCGCATATCTTGGCTGTGTTGTCACTGCTGAGCAGGACATTGCACGATTTCAGATCCCTGTGCATTATGTCATTCTGATGGAGAAAGAGCATTCCTCTTGCTACCTCTTTCGCTCGATTCAAGCTCCATTCAAGGCCAGATTTTATGCATTTCTTGTGCAGGTGATCATAGAGGGATCCATTTTCAGCATATTCAAGAACGACACAGCAGTTGGGCAATTTCAGCACAGCTCCATAGAACTGGATGACATTGGGATGGGCTGGAAGAGAGTTTGGAATGTGAACTTCTCGGGGATTAAGTTGTCCAGTCACTTTCTTGATTGCAACCACCTTCCCTTTCGATTTCCATTTCCCATGGAATACGGCTCCAAAACCTCCTTCTCCCAGGCATGCACCAAGTTCTAGGTCGGTGTAGTCGATCTGTACTAGGGGCTTCTTCGGCAGAGACTTAACTGTCTGCAATAGAATCATAATATGCAAATAATGTGCATGTACAGTATAGTCACACATTTCAAGATCAGCCTTGTAGTAACCTAATTCAAGATGGGAATCAGATGGAGACTCAAGCTATGATTTCATCAGCCACCACATTGTGACTATAGTTATAGTCACACAGTGTCCGACTAAACCCTAGAGGTGTTCATAGAACACATACCCCACGCGGAATGTCTACAGGATACAGTGCAGCTACAAATCGACGTGACATCTCTGCTGATGCGCATTGAACAGGTGCTATTGCATATACTGTGTTGTGTATGGCCATATCCAAGGTGTGGGAGTAACCACTTACCGTATATACAACATATTATAGTGTGAAGCTGAAGAGGTGGGGCCCAAAAAACAGTCTGAACAATAGCCACAATGTCTGTGAAGTACATAAATCATGAGAAAACACTGTTTCCTAGCGGTCATCTCGAAGATTGAAGTTTCCAAATGCACTGCGTGTCCTGTTCTTGATGGGACTCTGAGGTCACGAAGAGGTTGAGCCAATGCTATGAATATATAGTTATGAAAAGTAGGAAATAGCCGCGAAATACAGCAAAATGAAGCGCCTTGACTTCAGTCAGGTATACATAGAGCAGTTTTTTGCTATAAATATAGGTTAGACACTGAGACCAAGGGATCTACGCGATTTAGAAACCCGAGGGCCCTGGGCTGTAGCGTCCCGAGCGCAGCAAGGGCACTACTAAGGGCCCGAGGGTTTCCAAATCGCGTAGATCCCATTGGTCTCAGTGTCTAACCGATTTAGAGTATTTCACTGATTATTTTTGCTAAAAAAATTAAAAAAAATAATAATAAAAAGATATGTAATGCTTGAGCTGTTGAAAAGACCGAACATGGGTATAGCACTTCTAATTACATGGCACTTTGCTTCTTGGTACAAGATTTTACTTCAAGCAATCCTTATGAGTAATTAGCTGCAAAGATATAGTTATTCGATAACTAAGTTGCTTTTTCCTAGGTACTTACCATGCTATCAGTTCTCTTCAGTGCCCTGTAATTGCCCTGTTGCAAGTCAGCCATTGATGCACGAAAGTTCGTCTTCTTGTCAGCCACATCTACAATTTGAATATGAAGGGAGGAGAGTATCGGAATGAGTGAACTACTGTTAGACTGACTGATTACAGCTAGCTATGTTGACATTAATTGTGTGAAGCAGCACATGAACATAACTTAAACAGTTCCAGCTACAGTCCCCAATTATGACCACGTTTTCACTAGTTTCTTCTATTATGTACGCATGCGTTTACTATACCCACGGGTCTGCATACATATACTTGCAACCAACCTTTGTCCTTCTACAGGTAGCAACATCGTTCCGTATCTAGGTCTGAGTGAACAAAGCTGAGGGGTCTAGTACTCGACGTTCACGGTGGCCATAATAGGGGACTGTCCCTTATTATGGCCACCCATGCTAACCAGGGAACCAAGGGGTTAATTCTGTAAAACTTTAACCCTGCATTGACCCCCACCTCTACTTGACAGAGGGTGAAGATTTCACGGTCCTAGGACATGCTGAGCCGCCACAGGAGCTTATTATATTGTTGAATTTCCTGGCCTCCAAAATGAGCTAACCCCCCTATATGGGAACTGATCATTCCGAGACTAGAGCTACTGTCAGCATTACTGTTGGCCCAATTGATGACCATCATCGAGGAGAGTTTGGTGGCAAGACTACCCCTCTCAGATCCAACCTGCTACACAGATTCAAGAGTGGCTCTCCATTGGATTTGAGGAACGCACAGAGGATGGAAGCAGTTTGTGCAGAACCGTACAACTGAGATTCAAGTTGATGATGAGCAAGCTAGCCCTGAACCTGGAAAAGTAGAGGGTACTTCACCTGAGTGACCTAAGAGAGCAGCTTCACTCAAGGCACGAGAGAGAGTGAATTGTTATGAACACGTGATGACAATTAGTGTATTTAACTAGCTATTTGGCCTTGAGTTATTGTTGAGTTACGACCCTCAGGGGAGGGGAGGATGTTGTGGACTAATAGTTCTTATGTGTTATGGGAATAGCAAGAAACACACTCCAGGAAGGGAACACCCTCACAATTCACCACAATATACCGCATGGGATAGGTGCACTACATGCAAAATTAATTAATGGCCCTTCCCATTTTCCTGTTAGGGCGAATTTGGAGATCTGCATGGACTTACTCCGCATATCTCTCTTGAGGTCCTCATTCTGTGCAAGCTTCAGTGGGGTGTCTCCATCTGCATCCTCCAGGTGAATGTCAGCCCCATGTTTCACTAGCACCAAGCACACATCCTTGTAGCCACTAAAAAAATGTATAGCCACAATGCACACAGTAAAGATGGTACACACAATGTATAATACCATAAGTGACCTGCTGAGGGAATACCGCTAGATCCCACAAAAATTGATTTTGTGTTAAAGTCACGAAGTAACTTTTGCCGAGAACATGGTTATTACAGCAATGTGTCAGCAGGTCCTAGGACTATACATGATACCAGAGTATACTGCCTGGATCTACTTCCATTCCGGCGTTATACATGTAAGCCCAAACTCACACTATATCGCCGTGCATAAATTAGTATATGGAAGGTGTTGTTAAGAGACAGAATAAGCCAGAGGACAGCGCAACCACGTTTATGGTAAGTAGTGTGTTCTGTGTACATAACACTCCGTCTGACGTAGCTTTCAGTCGGATGAGTTGCGGGGAGCGCAGCTAGCTAAAGCACACACTAAATGCATTCAGTAACTCATAATGGACGACAATAATGGCATACCGTAGCAACGTACATGAAAAGCAATTTTGCATATGCCACGTGCGTTTTGAACTGTTTCTTGGCAACTGATCACTTTGTCTGAGACAAAGTCAAAGGAAGCTATTGTGATTTCCTGTGATAACTGAAAAATCAGTTATTCGCTCAGCAAGTCACACAATTATAGCTTTGTAAATGGTTTTGCAATTGCTAGAGGAGATCACTTATGTAGACAACAGGCAGAAGAGTGCAGCACCAGAAGACTTTGAGGGCTTCAAAACAACTGCACTCATGCTTGATGTCAATATTGTATACATACACTGTTAAACCAAAGTTCTCACCAATATGTACGTGACAGTACCACTAACCACTAACCGGTGGGCTGCTACGTGCAGTGGAGTAAGATTCTGCTTTCCACCAGCTATCTGTGGATCAGCACCAGCCTCCAGTAGCATGAGACACATGGAGGGATTGTTCTGTGATGCTGTCAAGTAGAGGGCTGTGAATCCTTCAGTCTGTGTATGTCAAATAGAAAACATAATATTATTCATGCCGCTAAATGATATTTGGTCAGATGTAGATTAAACGCCGTTAAACATGTCTACTGCAGCTACATGAGTGCACATTGATATTCTGCAACAATTTCAGAAAAGCAGACAATCTGGGGTTGTTCCAGGCCAGTGATTCCGTATAGAATTTGTACATAAAATGTTTAGCTGTATGAATTGAAGAAACGGAGGTGTGGATAATTTTATGTGTACAAGTTCTTTAGCGTTCTGCACCACCCTGGTGCCTCGATGGTAGAAGGCAAAGGAGCCTATATAGACCTCCACAATCTGTCGAAGCAAGCAATGGATGCCAAAGGGAAGACAAAAGGTAATACAACTTTGCCACCAGGGTGTAAGTACACGACAGTGATCACTGGTGAGTATAACATAATAGTGACACCACTGGCATTGATTACCACCTAAGAAAGGACAAGGACTACATTGGTAGTTCTCATCTGTGTTCAAGGAGAACATGAAAGTTCTGGTGGATACATGTGCTGCATTCTGAACTACACAGCAGATGTCATACAAGAGGTAGAGACCTAGCTACCTAAGCTGTTGAGAGAACACCACTAAAGAAGATCCAAGAACCTTAATGGGGAGGCATTCGGCCGCGGCTAGTATTCGAACGGTCGGCGATTGATCGAAGTGCTTTGTCTAGCCCTCGAGGACCGTGACTGTTTCGTTGTGAGCATGAAGAGAGGATAACTGATTGTTGGTCACATTCCCGGAGAGCTGTCTAAGCGTTTGGCGCTTTCTGAGGTCGGGGCACGGGGGGCGAGCGAAGGGTGACTGGAGAAATCTTTCGTGACAGTAATGGCTTTAATTGGTGATTCCTACCATTTTTTTCAGGATGATTATGGCGGCACGGGGCTGAAACAAAACTTCTTCTTTGAGCATACACGGTGCTCCAATCGGTTTCCTCGCTTCCTTGTTTATGTTGAGTTTAATAAATGCTGCCTTTGATTAGTGGCCGCCCTTGAATAGTAGCCGCAGTAAATCCCATGATGAAATAAATAGTAGCAGCGGCGTTTGATCACGGAAATACAATAATTATGCTATTTTATGATGAAAAAGCACTAAAGTGCAAACCTCGCCCTCATGTAGAGAAGCGTACGAATAAGATCTACTAGCGGAATGCAGGACATTGGAGGGCGAGCCTGAGCGAAGTGCAGGTGCAGTACATGCATGGAGCAGTTGCATTGACATGACGGTCATCAGATTCAATTATGTGACTGCACGGAAATTATGACACTAAACATACATGTACACTCGTGCACATCACAGCATGCACAACTGTGAGTCAGGTTAGCGTTAGCTGTCTAGCAGGTACGTCACCGGCCATGGCGGTACCCACGAGCTGTCTCCGTCTTTGTTGTCGCCACCGAGGAGGCAGAAGTTCAGGGTGCTCGATCTATCAGCCAATGAGTTCGTTTGAGTCTGGCGCAGCCAGACCCTCGCACGCGGAGTTCGTTCACGAGTACGAGTGGTCTCCGATCCGTCTTTGTTGCGCCGCCCGATATATGCATACTGCACTGCACGTGCAAGTATCACGTGTCATCCGGTGCGCGTTCGGGGTCTGGTATCGGGAACCAGACTATAGCCCGCTAGCTCATCAGTTTGTCACTTTGTGCCGCTTGGTTTGTGGTAGCGCTGGTGTCGCTAGACGCCACGCTTCACGTACCAGTAGTCTAGTAACAGCACTAGTGACCCGCTGATGTCGATTTTGTGGCACAAGCACCAAGTAAAGTTTGCGCGGTGAGCTAAAAACTGTCATAACTCTCGAACTAAACATTTTTATCCAAATTGCTATGTTGATGTTGTTCCTTACGTCGAGCGCTTTGTTTTGATACCTTGGTCTTGCTCGTGAAGTACACGCAGCGCCCGCTAGAACGGTAACAGACAGACAGACAGACAGACACACACAATGAGTACTAGAACCTCCCCCGCATGGGCGGGGCGAGGTTAATAATTATTCATGAGGCTCTTAGTGTCACAGTATCAATGGTATACCATTCATGACTCACGTAATATTGCACTCTTAGCGGCCTTGACCAGGGTTAAAGTTAGTGTAGGGCTATAGACAGAGGTCCAGTGCTCAGTTCAGATTTTGTCAGCCAGCTTCTTCGTAACTTCTGCCCCAGATTTCAGGCCTCAAATCCGCTCATTAAGTAACTGATTTACAGTTGAATTATTTTCTATGGAGGTCCCTTTAAGCATAGATAATAGAGCTCTGCCTTAAGCCTATGGATCCCTTAAACATAACCATATTCCACTTCACGTTGGTTTTGAAGCTCCTAACGTTACACCATCCCGTGTAGACTCACTTGCTAATGAACTTTCATTACTGTACTTCCTTGAATAGATGCTGCCCTCAAATGGACGCCACCCTAGCCTTGTTCCCAGGCGCTCAGTAATTGGGAGAAGAGCACCCATTATCCACTGTTCATGCATGTGCGACCAGTTCCATTACGTATAATTCGCTAGGCTAAAATAACACAGACAATTATTTGGTAAAACATGCGACTCCAGCTTCATGCGAGGCCATGGTTTCGAAGTCTGTGGACGGTGATACGCTGCTTCTGCCTTTCCGAAGTGGACGCAAAGCACAATACAGACCCGGTAAGACCCCATAGAAAATTCGACCTGGCCGTTTGTAACTGCTGTATGTACATGCTGTATTGCTGTCAGTTGTTCGTCCTTAGCACCATTTCTGGCTTTCTGACCTTACCAAGGGCGTACAGCATGGCTTGGTTGAACAGAGCTGCGTCTTGTAGATGTAAACGACTCCCATGTTTCAGAATGTACGGTTGTGCAACATGGACTAGTATAACAGTAGATTCCAAGTTCCCCACAAAAACCTGGGGAGCCGCACATGTGCAAGGGGAGCTATGCATGTGCAAACAGTGGGATACCAAGCACTCTTCTCCCCAATTACCGAGCGCCTGGGAACGAGGCTAACGCCACCCTCGAACACAATAAATGCCACCCTTGAATAAACACTGCAGCCATTATATGGGTTAAGCATGTGCGCAAAGTATGATGTCATACTAGATACACATGGACAATAATTTGTACGTTTAATCGGGTTGATCCAGTCCTGAATGCCCCAGAGTAGGGATGCTGTGTATGCGGCACAGTCATACTGCCCAAAGTAATAGATGAATAGTAACAGCACCAAAATGAACTATGAATAAATAAACGCCACAGCACCTATTCACAGAAATATGGTAGTCACGGCTCTCAGCCGATGACCTGTACAGACCAAGAAAGAGCTTCACTGCCAGAAATGGAGGCCCTACATAGGAGGAGAGAAATGGCCCACCCAGTGCCAACCAAGGCCTCCAAAGCCTAGCCCTGAATCAGCTATGATATTTGGCTTAGTGCTGAAACCCGCCCACCTCCCCCTGTCCCAAGGAAACTGCTGGAAGTGACATCAACCAGTAATTTTAATGTCTCCATTCATTCTGGTACTGGGCCATTCTAGTGAGTGGACTGGTCTGCAGCCATTATGCAAGCTTCATGCATAGCCCACTAAGGTGGTTAGGTGAGCTATACAACAGTCACAGGATGCCACACCCTTAATTTCTCCAGTGCAAAACAACACATGCATTTCATACCAAATCTAAGTGCTGTTATACCTATAATCATATAGTGATAACAAGTTTCTGTATAAAACGCCTATGCCGCGAGAGTGCAATTATTTCTGTAATCTGCACTGCTTTCAGTCAATCAGCTGCTGATTACACTTGTTTGCACTGGTACGAGTGAAAATGTGTAATCACGAGCTGATTGGTTAATGCCGCAGCTGTTTCTACGTGGTTTCTAGGTTCGAACAGAAAAGTAAACAAACGATTATCGAGCGCATAAAGGTAACTAAGCGTCATGGCAGAGGGTAGCTACTGGTCAAGTAAATTTTTCTGTCCCACTATTGCTGAGTTTCTTGATGAGAGCGTGTGTGAAAATACCGAAGATGTCGCTGGGCCGGGAGAACTCGTACTTGACGCGATTGACACCGGAACTCGTACTCGACGGTCGCATACCGCTCGAACCATGGACAATAAACAGCAAGGCGATGCTGCCACACCCACTGCTCCGCCTACGAGCAATGCTTACTGGGTCCCAGCAGCGCCCAAGAGTTGCCACGCGGCCTGAAGAATACCGACAGGAGTACCAGCAACTGGGCATGTACGGCAGCTTGAGACGGTGGCAAAAACAGCGTGGCATCACAGTAGCTACCACTGTCTGAGGCTAGTGCTGGTGACAATCAATTCAAACATGCAATACGCTACTACACAGCCTCAAGGACCTCGTGCCTACATAATAGGGACTGATAGTTGCATCGGTGTCGCTGCATATACTTTCTGTGTACAGTTATTGCTGTATCAAAGAATCTTTGTCGTGCAACTGACTGATAACTCAGTTTCAATATGATTAATATGTGATAGCATGATTTGGAATGTAATTTTGGGAATTAATTGCACTCGTAAGGTCAGTAATTTCACTCGGCTTCGCCTCGTGAAATTACAAACCTTACTCGTGCAATTAATTCCCAAATTGCACTCCAAATCATGCTATTACATATACAAATTAATGTGATACCCAGGTGATTTAGTTAGGAATACTACCTGTGCTGTCTGGATTTGAATTCCAGCTAGATAAGTTTCTCAATTATCAGAGGTCATTAGCATTTACAATGCAACTACAAGATTCCCACTTTTGAGGTCGAAGTGAACTGGGACAAACAACCCTGAAGGCCCAATGGTGACAGATTGTGGAGTCTACCAGCTCGTAGTTATGGGAGTTCCCAATTAGTTAGTCAATTTCTAAGAATAGTTAGCTACTGCTTTTCTCTGCAGAAATGCTTGCACAGCCATATCAAAAACACGGAACGAAAGTTAAACCATTTATTTCTGTATGGATAGTACATTTGTGCTTGTGTGACCCTGTCTCTTTGAGAGTAATTAAAATATTTACCACTCTGAGGTTGGTATCTGCACCCTTCAGAAGGAGGTATTTCGTGACTGCTGGAGATTCCGTTTTGGCTGCAAAAATCAGTGGAGTCCAACCCTCTTCGTCCTGAACGTTGATGTTCGGGGTTATCTCAACAAGGTGGAGCACAATCTAGAAGGAATAAAAGACCCAGTGTTAATCTGAACAGACATTATCTTCATGAGATCATGTGTAATACCTCAATGTTTTTATCTGCTATGCAGGCGAAATGCAGAGGCAGCTGTTTCTTCTTGTTCCCTATGTTGACATCAACATTGAATCTCAGAAGGATCTTCACTTGGGAGACAGATTTACCCCTGAGGGAGATACAGTGTTATGGATGTACTGCAAAGTTTTATATAACAACAGACCATAGTGAGGAAAGATGATAAAGTTTGGGGGAAAATCATCTAAAAATATTTTCATAGGCCTGGACAGCAATGAAAAAATAAACTCACGAAAATTTCAGAACAATAATATTATGTGCAAGGTGAGGCCACGCATATGCATATCAGTGTATTTGTTGCCATTCAAAGGCCACCTTGAGAGTTCATGATTTCTCCTTTGGCACAGAAACCAGAGGATGTACGGCCATACACTCGTCGCCAAATAATCCAATGGCTCGCCTACTGGACATGCTGACATTCAGTCCAGGCTGTGCTGGGGCCACATTCTGTGACGTCCAGTACGTACACACTCAAATTCCTGAGCTGCTCGAATAATGCTTCCCTTCTGTGCCATCCTGGCCATGCCATAGCACCTTGTGTTATATTTTCGGAGGCCATCCGAAGCTAAGAAACATGGAAATAACAGTTTTCAACACGAATATTTTGGTATACCTCTGTAGAATGTGCATTGTAAAATCACTAGGCACGTGCATAGCTAATCAACACTAGCATTTGTGGCATGTGTATGGACACAACAAAGGTTTTATCTGATGCTGCCTTTATTCTCACTTCGTTGCAGCCATGATAGGAGTATCTCCATTGGAATTTTTTGCATTCTTGAGGGACGAGGCAGGAGACGACATGAGGAACTCAAGAACTTTGTCGTGCAAGCCAGTATTTTCCTTCATGCAGGCAAGATGAAGGACAGTGTCACCATCGCTGTCGGTCTTTTTCCAGTCTGCACCACGATGCATCAGAAGGCTTGCAACCTCAGCCTGTAAGGTGGTAATGAATTTAGTAGGCTATGTGGAATGTGAATTAATACATCCAAGAGAGTGGGCAAATTGTGATTCAATGATCGATTTGTCATAGTGAGCAAACTCCACCAACCTTGCCATGGTAAACTGCCATGTGCAGAAGAGTCCAGTTGTGACGGCCACTCACATGATCGACCGGAACTCCAGCTTGTAGCATCTTTTCAAGCTCTTCCACTTTCCCCTCACTGGATGCTACTGCTGCCTGATCAGGATCCTGTGCAAGGTTGCTTGCAGAGAGTGGATTCGTTCTCTGCGCTCGAGCTGCAAGAATCCACAGAAACTAAACCATAAAACCTTGAGAATTAATGGAGCATTAGCATGGCACTTGAAACTGTTATGGAAACAGCCTATTTTGACCACGAAGGCCTTCTTCAACTGAATTAGTTACAGGCCAAGTGACAATCCTAGATATGCGTATAGCTTCAACAATTCACTTGACCATCAACAACTTGACTAGCATAGAGACCATTCAAAGAACCAGATGTGAATAGTCACGGTGATTATATGGGGTAAGGTACATGTGCAGCTGTAGTATAGGATTTTCAGTATATAGGTAGGTTTGCAAAAAGCATTAATGCATCACTAATAGTCCATTTGCCCAATGAAAATTCTGATGTTCTTACTGCTACATACCTTAACTGTATTAATTCACTTAAGTGTAAGAGTATAATTAGTATGCTAACCTATCATTAACAATGCAAGAAATGGGGAGGCCATAGAGAGAGGGGTTCTTCCTTCTTTGTCCCGAAGCATGATATCCCCACCATTCTCAAGCAAAAAGAAAACAATTTCGTGGTGCCCTTTGTGTGCTGCCCAGTGTAAGGCACCTGTAAAAAAAGGAACGATGTGACTGAGCCAACTTTATAGGTTGGAACCAAACAATTGCAATAGGTCTGGCTGCATGGGCTAGTTATCATTCAAACAAGTTGTTTTGCAAACAGAGATAGTCAATTTACCTATTTGCTGCATGGCTCCCAGAGCATTGATCTTTGCTCCTTTACCCACCAATGCCTTCACAAGCTCCAACTTCCCATCTCGTGCAGCCATAAACAATGGGGCTATGTCTGTATAAAAAAAATTAAGAAAATAGATAAACAGGTTTTGTTCTGCCATGGATAAACCCAGAGTTAAAACTTGAAAAATCGTTGTACACAGTTCATACCTTCATTGTTTGGAATATTGGGATCAGCACCATGATCCAACAGGGCTAAAGCTGAATCCACTTCCCCTCTTTCAGTGGCAGAGTAAAGTGGTGTTTCATCATCTTCATTTTGAGCATTGACATCTTTAGCTTTGGTGAGCAGAAGCCTAATCATATCTGGGTTGCCGGCAGCATTGTGAAGTGGCACGTACTGCTCATTGTCAGCTACATCTGGATCTGCTCCACGCTCCAGCAAGACTTTGACGCACTTCTTCAGATTTCGTCTTGCCGCAGTTTTCAAGGCAGTCCACCCTTTAGAATCTTGGTGATTGATAGGAACTCTTGCCTGCAGGAACAATTCCAATATCTTTGCTCTCTCCTCATCCTCAGATTCACTGCCTGTAACAGCAGAGTGCAGAATCGTCGAACTTTCTGATTTATTTATTGTGGGTTTAGCTCCATTGTCCCACAGTTCTTTCACCTTCGAATAGTTTCCACGAGTGGCAAATGTATGCAGGCGAGCGTTCTTGTCTCCCTCTTCTTCTTCTTCTTCTCCTTCGTCGGTGTCATCCTGAACTATTCCAGCAAGAAGTCTTAAAAGTGCCCCTGCCTGTAGGTGGCGTAGAACAGCTTCAAAAGCCTCATCTGAACTGCCTGAGCTTTCAGCCATGCCAGCAGTTTGTTGTATCCCACAACAGCCCTTGTAGGTGGGCCTAGGAGATGAGTAAAAACAGATTGAGTCTCAATAATATTATCTAGCTGTTTCAGTTGCTGAGATATAAGCCAACAAATATCGATCAATATGTCTTGTCTAATCTTAGTGGATCCATGCAGTCCTTAACTGTGTAACTAATGCAAATTGATGGACCCATTCCTTAATGCGCCTGAGTAGATATTGCCACTTGGACGGATTGAGTGTGATTGACCTCATTACAAAGGTTCTTGTGACACGGAACAACTTCGATTCACCATGAAGAAGACAACTAAGGACTTTAAGCATTGCAAAATAACTTGATTGTTTCATATTAATTTTGTATGTTCAGTTTGGCACTTTCTATAATGTTAAACTCACGCGCGCACTCGGTGGCCGTTACTGGCAGTGTACGTGTTATAGCGTGCAATAGGGTGCTTGGGGTGGAGCAACGTGACCTCATTACGCATACGCAGGTGACCGCTATAGAAGAACAGTAAAGTATGGAGACTATCGGCTCAAATTTCGGGACTTTCCCAAGCTGACCGCAATGTGGAGGTGACCGCCTTATTCAGGTGGTCGGTAAGGCAGGTTTCACTGTACATACAGAACTGTTTTATGCTATCATCACTACCTTGTTTTCCTGCTTTTTGCCGTTCTGCTATCCCCACATGGTTAATGTTGTTAAATCATGTCACCTTTCAAGAAGCAGGCGCATGCTTGATCTGAACCGATCACAGAACAGCAGACGTCTGTCTTCACACGCAGCAGGCTTGATGTCGGCCGTACCGTCTTGCCTTAGTATAGTCTCATGCCCAGACCACACCCCCTCGCGAGGGGGTGTGGTCTGGGCAAGAGCGATATGCGCACGCGTACAATTATTGAGTGGGCGGCTTCAAAAGCACATACTATGGATGGGATCGTGCACTGCTCAGTGAAAAAATGCTGCTGTTTTTTCCCCTTCTTTCTTTCACTTCCTTCAGACGGGCTATAGTTCAAAATGCCGTGACTCCCTCACGACGGCTTTCGCACAGAAAAACGCGGTTCTGGTGCGGTACATTCGCGATGCTTTTTCGCGACACTGGGAGTCTTCTTGGCCAGGAAAATACGCGAAGATGAATGGTTTAAGTTGTCATAAAGGCATCGAGATTTTGAGAGATTTGTTTTGTACTAGCATACATTGCGTGTTCGCTCTATCCCTATACATAATTATCGAATCTACATGAAACATTCTCCTTGCTGTAGCTATTATTCTGTGAAAAGTAGGATGATGTGCGGCTGTGGGACAGCAGTCTTTCTGTACGGAGAATGTCGCCAAGGCTGTTCCGGACCCCGCAGTCCGTGGCCATGGTTGCGATTGCAGTGTGGTCATTCCACAATCGGATTCGTTTCGTTTCGGCTTAGGATACCCGGTTCACAAATTGTTCGGGTATGTTTTGGTAGACTGCGGCCGGAGCGCTCGTACCCAGGACTTCTTTCTCAACGTTGTCAGTTGCAATACAAAAGGTGAGCATTACAAGAATAAGTACTCGACCCGCCCGCTCACGCACGGACAAAAAATAGGTACCGTAGACCTCATCAACATGCACTCGGTTTGGACGTCTGTCCTCTGGGAAATGACAGCATTTAGACCTTGGAGAGTAAGTTAATCTGGTTGGTTAGCGCTGATGTAATTATTATGCTCGCCACAACCATTTCTGGAATTGGAATTGCAAAGCAACTCGCGTCCAGGGGAAAAAAAACCCCGAACTATGACGCTATAAGATAGCCACTTACCGAATCTACCTCGCGGCTGTCAACTCTCCCAGGCCTGTAAAAATACTGGAGATCTTGTATAACACTCAACTGTCTTCCAACTACTTGCAAGACCATCCGCAGCCTATTAAATACACCGCAAAAACAGGAAAACCTTAGCCCTATTGCGCATGCGCACTGCACATCAACTCCTCACTGCTGCTGCTAGGGTACCGATATCCCTAGGGAATTTAGCATGGGGGGTGCCTGATTCCCTATAATGCACCTTGCATGTGGTCTACACTAAGTTACCAAATTGCCTTGGGTTATTTACCAACTGCTTGAAGTACCTGGGCTTCCTCAATCTATGGTGACGTTAGAATGCTGATTGCTTGCGTGAAGCCTTCCCAGTTGCAGGGACATCTCAGGTGTTGAGCTTGATCCAGAAATGCAGTGGAAACTTTTCATGTGCAATTATAATTATATAGCAAGGCCATGTAAAATTCTTTCTGATAATTTTTCTTTAAATACAGTATTCTAGCCACGTGGCAGTAGGTATGATGGCAGAAAGATGGTCAAATTTGATGCGGAGCATAAGACTTAGTACTGAGGTCTTGGTATGGCATTCCGTAAATAGCTGTCTTTTATATTTAGGCCACTGCAAATTAGACTTTAGTTTCCCGTCCACCGCCCGCCCCTTTCTGAGGGGACCGCATGATTTTGCCATTATTGACCCTTGAACTCCATTATATTTGCCACGTGGCAGACAAGTTTGCTGAAGTTTGCAAGTCCTTTCTCTCATGCACGTCCTGTTGCTGGTTGGTATGCTTCTAGTCAATGTATGTGTTTATGATACGTGTTGCAGCAAGTCCCTACTTTGTTGGACAATCCTGAGCAGCGATGATGACCGTCTAACCTTCTACGAAACGGCGAGTAATTAATGATATTCACGGTAATGGATAATGGAATGGACCGCCCGCCCGCATGGAATTTCCAGGAAGGGGTGGACGGGAAACTAAAGTCTAATTTGCAGTGGCCTTATTGTGCTGTGTTGATTATTGGCCCTGGGAAAGGAAGTAAACAATCCCTAATCAATAAAAATAGCGAGCTTCTCCTTCCTACTAGGATGATAAACAAGTCTGGTGTTTTTATTTACATGGCCTCAGGTAAATTAACGCCTGCATGGCGGAGTGGCTTCAGACTTCTATATAGTGCAGCTGTGGGACAACAGTCTTTCTTGCTGTAATATAAGGCAATTTAGTATGCACCTATTCATTATGTGCTGCTGCTAGACTGTGTTACATGTCATCAATCCTTAGGCATGCATTTGAATGACAATCATGTTCATCATGACATTAAGGTTGGAAAGGGGATCCATCCTTGGATTCAGAAATCAAAGTGAGGTACGTATGGAGGCATACGCACGACCACTATAGATCCAGATCGCCATCAGCCTGGATCACTCAATAAGCAGCTCCAATGGCCATGAAGTCCCCATTGGTGAGGACCGGTGTGTAAGTAGCTAGTGTGTGCGTGGACAATAGAGCACGGGAACTGGATGGAAATGCGTGCGCCGCCCTATTCTTAATGTATGGAATGTTGGCACGGCCTTTGATTGAATGCGGGTTTCGCTGGTTTTTTGTTGTCCCTCTGGTGCCACACAGGTAGTGTTCTGGGGCTTACCTCTTGTACCGTCGGATCAGCCTTCAACCAGTGTATGCCCAAAGCGGTAAGTTTTGCTCCCGAGTCGTAGATAAAAGCATGCTTGGGCTGCCCCCAAAAACGGACATATCCCTGAACTTGTGATACCCGTGTACTGTTGCACTTCTGGTGCCACACGGAAACCATTCTGAGGCTTACCTTTCGTTATATCGTTCGCTCGGTCTTGAACTGGTGTATGCCCAAAGCGGCAACTTTCACTCCTGACAATCCTGAGTAACGACTGGTAAGGGCAAACTTGAGCGAAACCCGCATTCAATCCCGTAAACACGCGTTTCCAATCCAGTTCCGTGCCTTATTATCCATGGTGTGTGCTTGTTATATTGCACAGTGAGTATTTGGCTACTAAGCTGACCTTGTTAGTATTCCTTGTGCAATTCATGCAAATACTTGGTTCTGGGTTCGACCACTATGCTTCTGAGCCCTTCATTATTGCAAGTACAAAATTTAGCGATATGAAGATTGGGTACTACAATTTTATATTATTAGTAGCAAACACAAAATTAGTACCCAAAATTATATTAGTGGACTTGAATGCGAGCAGGTGAAGAATTGTGTTGCGGATCCAATCCTGAGACTTCCAGTCAGTACTGCATGTGTGTTAACTTTAACCACTAAAATGTTTAATATTGGTTCGGCAGGAAGTAGGCGATGGGTTAGAGCCAGGACCAGTACATGCATGTCCATTACCTATACTTATAGTATGTACTTCCTGCCGGACCATTCCAAAATATTCATTCCTGAGCATGACTAACTGTATACTGGCTAAGGTACACAGGGGCGGATCCAGGATTATTTAAAGGGGGGGGGGGGGGGGGGGGGGGGGCACAAGCGATCAATATGCGAGAAACAATGCGCGCGCGTGCGCGCAGTAGGTAGGGGGGTCTGGGGGCATGCCCCCCCCCCCCCCCCCCCCCCCCCCCCCCCCCCCCAGGAAAATTTTGCATTTTAGACGCTCTGAGATCGATTCTGGCGGCGTTTTGGGACACCTTTTCCATTGTAAGGTAGCTACTCATGCAACATGGATAATATGGACTTGTCTACATGTAGGATAACTGATACAGTATTAGCTAACTAGCTTAGCTGTTAGCTCTATATACATGTATAGTAGCGCTTGGCCTCGTTCCCAAGCCTTTCCCGCACGAAACTTAACTTCGTGCTGGCAAGGCCTGGGAACGAGGCTACGTACGTATAGTGCTCATGATAAGCTTCACTGCATGGAGCCCGGAAGGAAGGCTGAGTGGAGGCTCGAACCGATTGTAGACTGCCGAGGAAGGTCCAGTCTAGCGTGCGCGGTTGGCGGAGAGGGTCGGCATGCTAGACTGAGGAAGGTCACACTGGCTGGACACTTTTCTAGTAAGTGGTAGCTAGCTATATAAAAAATTTTTTCCTCTAGCCAGGGGTGGGGGGGGGGGGCACCTACCCCCCTGCCCCCCCCCCCCCCCCCCCCCCCCCCCCCCCTGGATCCGCCACTGGTACAAGTTGAACTATACACGAAAGTTTGCCTTTTTGCTCTGATTTTTGTTTTGCCATTTGTCAACGAGGGGCAACCGCACTCCTGGTAGTCGCGTTGCAACCGGTCGCGCAAGCTATGATTTGCAGCTCATTCCAATTAACACACATGCCACATGAGGACAACGATCGAGTCGGCAATGGCGTCCAATGGGAAGACAAGAAGTTATTACAGCACTCACAACTTCGCCAGCACGGTGAGTTTCGGCATGTGAGCATCAGTGAACGACAGCGATCACCCCTGTGTGGTCAGAACCTTTGTGGGGCCTTCGTAAGATATTAACAATGAACTTCGAAGAGAGCAATCGAGCAATGGCGGCTGACGGCACTACTAAAGCGCTTGTATCTCCACCACCAAGGAGAGTTTCAGCACCAAAATTGTACGGTGAGGACAGTGCAAGATAGCGATCACGGCGGTGTAGTCATAATCTTTGCAGGCCATTGCTAAGTAGTCAAACATTAATTATTTACCGGTACTTACATTATTGCCTTTTCGTTCTGAAATTTTATTGCCATTTGTCAATTACATGATGCCCATGTGAGGAAACATACCAGGCTCTCCCCGCTTTTACGTATACTGCAAGCGACGAAAAGTTGGGTGGGGGCCTGGGAACGAGGCTACACTTATTACCCATCTGTTCTAGATGATGAACTTAGATTGTAATCCCCACATGGAATAATAGGGACATTAATTATGCTAGAATAATGGGCACTCTAGAACATAATGAGGGAATTAGAGATGAACATCTATATAATTCTACGGTTGTCACGTGTATGTCACACTTCTGAGCAGGCGCAATAATAATTATATCATTGACCACATCATTACGTTGACACTTGTATAAGACATAAAGTACATTGCGTGACTGCTTACAACACTACTGTCCTATAAGGTGGTGGTTGATGAGGTGGGGGGGGGGGGGGGGGGTGGGGGGGGGGGGATTGTAGCCGGTATTGCAGGAGTCCTGTTAGTTCATCTACTTAGAGAGCTTAATCAGTCACTCAATCCTGGTTGTTAATAACATCACTTCTGTCTACTACATGCTCTGTTATTATAGTTAAGATTATCAGCTGTTTCTACTTATGCACCCACTCATTACTCCAACGGCAATTTATGGCGACTAATAAACCATCATGTGTAACCTGCACTGTACAAGTGCTATTTATATTTTTTTTGCTAGCCTTGTTCCCAGGCCCACACGCCGCTTTTGTTTGCACGAAAGAACATGGAGGGCCTGGAATCTTTCCTCATGTGTGTGACGTCAAGGGTAGAAAGGTGGTAGGACTTAATTGAGCGTGGGCAAACTGGGGGTCAGAACAGCAAGGTACGAGGTAAATTACTACACGTACCCAGCTAGCGGGGGGGGGGGGGGGGGGGGGGGGGGGGGGGGGGGGGGCGACTGTCATACACACCAAGCGTTGAACATGTAGTTGGTTGAATAACTTCACCTTTTGTTCTGAACGTTTTTGCCATTTGTCGATTACATCATGCTCACATGAGGAAACATACCAGGCTCTCCTTGCTTTTACGTACTGCAAGTGACGAAAAGCTGGGCGAGGGCTTGGGAATGAATTTGCAAGATAACTGATAAGATGGTCATTGCATAATTAGAAAGTCATAATACATACATACCTCAGTAAAGCAAACTGAGTTATAATATGTACATTCAATCCTGCTCACTTATCACACAGCCATCTTTTTATTGTTCACACTCCTTTCACTTGGCAATGTGGTTATCCTGGGGGAGAAAAAAACTGCTAGTTGTGTGTTAGTACACAACTTTAGTACTCAACTTCTGCCTACATTTTCATAGTAATTTAGAAGCTACACTGAACATAATCAAACAGTTAATATTGCAAGGTCAAAATTGCTCTACAAAACCTAATTGGCACAAGGCCTGAATAGAATTACATGTTGAGCACTGCACATAAGTTACCAAAACATTTTCACTTTCAAAGGGGGGCAAAGAAGTACATACGTAGAAGGCTTGAGGCATTGAGTTTTCATTTTTCTAGCTTGCTACTGGAGTCCACTTTTCTTCGCAAATGTGCACTTAGTTGATGTGGCTTGTCTACTGCAATAGAGTTATAGTAGCTGTGGACATACCGGACTGCTTGCTTCTAAAGAACACTGCGTTTGTACATACATAAGTTTCAGGAGCTTTGCTTAATTCAAAACCTTTGCTTACACATCTTCCGGAGCTTTGTTTTTGGTGCAAATGCAGCGCAGTAACGGAAATGGACATCATTTTTAACAAATGGCGCATCTACCTAGTGGAGAGTGAAAGAGTCTGACAGACAATCAGACAAGGGAGAGATCTAGAGACTAGAGCAGAATAGTTTATATGGATGAACAAGATGGGCATGGACCATCACCCTTGCAGATCAGGGTGTGTGTGCCAACCAGACTGCTATCAACTATGCGAGCTTACTCGAGTCACCAGACCCTCCTTCCTTCCTACAGGTACCTCTACCACACGGTTTTTCACTGTCTGAGTTCTGTGGGTTGCCATGTGTTACCAGGAGCTTATGAGCGCCGTGAATGGGCTCCTGGTGTTACTAGTGTTCAGCAACCTCATAACCTCCGCTTTCACTCACAATCATTGAGAGACTCGTTGACAATCATTACATGAGCCATGCTGCATGCTGATGCTCAACAGGCAGATGCGAGACCAATTTATTGCCTTCCTTTACAAAGGGTGAAGGCAGTTATGCACATGCACATACATGTACATATATGTGGCAGCCCTCGGTAGAAAGCGAACATTATTCCGCCTTGGTCAAAAATGAGTTAGTGATGCTACTCGAAGCCTCGGGGCTTCCCCAACACTGTGCAGAACTCAGCGCTAATTGTTGCTTGAACGAGTACTTACACCCACAAAAGTTCACTGACCTTGGGTCGTTCACACAGTAATACGGTACCGTAAACATGCAATAAGGATTCAATGTTCTGTATCTCTGGTTGTGCGACAGCTACAAACACGGGTCAAACGGCAACAGTGAGAGGGATCCTTCGGTCTAAAGCAGCAGTGCCTATGAAGCATTACAGGTAAACAGCACCTACGCACTGAGCGTTAGATCGGATCGATGGTAAGTCGACGTCATACAGTTATAACGCTTACCATGCTCTCTTTGTTCTGTTGTTATCCTCAGGAGCTCATAACGGGAAGGAGCATCCAACTAGCATAACCATCAGGCTCTGAGTGCAGCACATCACACTCCTTATACGGATGCATTTGCGGCGCTTGATGTCTCGCAAGTAGGTGGGCAGGTGTTGTGCAAGCTAGTGTGGATGATTGCTACAGTTAGTTTTTCACATGTCTACGAGCCCTCACAGACTTCTTAACAAAGTAGGTGCGAGTTGTAGCCAACCCGTATAAGGCATTCTTTTGCTACAGCTAATCCGAGAAAGATGGAACCCTAACAAGTACGGTAGTTTGATGCTCCTTCGCGCCGTTTCGAGGCGTTCATAAGCTCCTGTTATCCTTCAGACTTGGTTATTCCATAGACAAGGGATTCATCTTGCTGCTGCTTTTTGTCCCATGTTTCTAGCTGTTGCAGAATTGCTGCTAGAGAGCGTTGAAAATTGGAATTTATAATCGCGAATAATTGCATTCAGGAAAAATGTTCGTTTACTACCTGGTACTGCCACATATACATTCAAACGCTAGCTCAGCAGCAGACTGGCATCATGATGGCTACTTGTCACATTACGCACAACACGTAATTCAAACAGCCTATGCCATCTAGATTAACATTTAAATAATTGTTTTGCTGCTGCAGATGAGGCAGCTGTTTGGAGAATCCTAGAGCACATTTGGTGGTGAATCAAGTCATAATACCATAGTCGTGCGCTATTAGGCGCATACGCCTATAACTCCACAGGAAGGAAATATGCGCCTATAAGCAAGATGCGCCTAATAACAAATATAATGACATTCCTAGAATAAGTTCGAATTATCCACTCCATAGGATCGAAAATGGCAGAGTTTCTGGAAGAAGACTGCAGCGCTCTACAGCGAGTACCTGAGACGAGAGTTGAACCTGTGCCTAACAGCGAATATGTGCCTATAAGTGAGCTGTGCCTAATAACATGCGACTACGGTAGCTAAACACTGCAGCTAAGAAAAAGTGTCTCATAGTGTTCACCATTCCATTATAGCAGCCAACAACGCCTTTCAGTCACTTGGGAAGACCACAAGCTTCACCTCCATTTCAGTTTGGGATATTCTGGTCACAGTCCCTAGACATTAATTAATTGAAACCTTCCAAATAAGGCTGTGGAATGTATGCAACCCTTGTCTGCACAGGTACCCAATAATACAAGGTCATGAATATTTCAGAGCTCGTGCAGCTGTGTAGGCAGAGGAGGGGGTATTATATCAACAGTTGGCTAGTCCAGTTCCCATACGCTACCTGCCTGAATCCAGTCTACAAGATTCAGGAGTTGTTTACAACATATCCAAGAATGCTCTCCAACAGGGCTATGAATACAGAGCATCTAAGGCCATGATGAGTTTCATAACTACATACAACAACTGCATTGAGAGATAAAGGGGAGGGAATGCACCACATACACACCCACACTTGGTACATATTACCTAGCAATTAACCTGAACTATGGTCACCAGAGGTCGAAATAAGGATTACGTGTTGAACGGTCAAAAACGAGTATCAACAGTGAACTCACTACCATGTAGCAAGTTTTGCTATTGCCAATTCATACTGAACCCCCCAAGCCATATCCGACAACTTTGTGTAGCGTTCTTCACCTCCGCTTTTCTTCCAACACTTTCCATGTACACAGTCGGCAGGACACAGTGTAAAGTTCAAGCATATACTGCCGTTCGAAATCCACACAGGAGCAGCACCACGTAGTCACACAAGCAACTACCAAAGGTATAGGCTACAACTAGCACAAAGCGAAGCTACAGTTATCATCCAGAGAGACACACTAGTAGACTAGACTCTGCTCGTTTTTTCGCACCGCCATTATCTTTCTCCGTACACTAAATGAATATTTCCGCAGACTATAATTTATTCTCCGCGTGACGTGAAATTGATTTCCCATACCTTAGTACGCCCGAGTAGTGTGCGGTCATTTAGCTAAATGCACGGAAATTGACCGATGACCGCATGTTATTTCGACCTCTGGGTCACATAGTAAAACATAACCATAGGAGGACAATTGTGTGAGTATAGTTGGTTCCATACCCTTCCTGCCTGAATCCATTGCATGAGATTGAATTCCTGTTTCCTAAGAATACTCCCCAACAGAGATATGAATATAGAGATTATGAATAGTTTCATACAATCCATGTTGGTTTAAGCACACACAAAACACACAAACACACACTCCAAGTTGCCTAGCAACCACCTCAAGGGTAGGGTTGGGTTCAGATAATTACGGGACTGTACACTGACAGGTTTACCAACATGTTTTTACCATTATCATGGTACTGTATATGACAGCTTTCAAGCTGACATATTGTTACTTCCCAAGGCACAAGATATATGTAGCCTCATTCCCAGCCTCCACCCAGATTTTATCTCGCAGCCGTGGAGAAAAATCACGGCTACAAGATAAAATCTGGGCGGAGGCCTAGGAACGAGGCTAAGATATATGTAAGACCAAATACTTTACTGGTCACTACACATCCCTGGAGAGAAACTACCTCACGGGGATCTTACAAGATATGGCATGGAGATACTGTAGGTGCTCTAAATTGCATCCCCAAAACTTCCCAGATGACGCACAATCAGAAAATAAGTTTCAGAAAACTCACTAAAAGTGATGCACAAAGAGAAGTGGGTCTACGCATGCTGCTGAATTACGTTTTTTAAAATTCGTTTTGCATCAAGGGAGAAGGAGGTAGGGAGGGAGGGAGGGAGGGAGGGAGGGAGGGAGGGAGGGAGGGAGGGAGGGAGGGAATATGCAATAAAGAATGTATGCGATTAATGTAAGAAAGTTCCATAGGACCGCTGGACTGTTTTGATTGTGTAGTAAACATTTTACAGCCTGACCAGTTTCTAAACCGATTAAGCTGGTCAGCTGAGTAAGACCAGTCGAGGGAATGCACAGTCAGAAAGGGGGTCAGTTAGCCGGTGTGTGCAGTCAGAAATTGGGATCCGTGCATTTGCTGGACAGCTTAGTGCCTTGAGATCAACAGTCACTTTGAACAATTATACTGTGAGGTTGAAGCACATGGCTTCTTGAAGGACCATTTACCTGAAAGCAAGAGCTTTCGGTATAATTGGCTTGACCGATTTATAAACCGGTGACCCATTTATAAGCCGGTTAAGTTATCAATCTTCAAGTACTGTGAGGTTGAAGCACATGGCTTCTTGAAGGACCATTTACCTGCTAAACAAGAGCTCTCCATTTAATTGGCTTGACCGATTTATAAACCAGTGACCAATTTATAAGCCGGTCCAATCAGTTTGCAACAAATACATGTGTTTCTGGTTTTGAAGACAAAGTGGAAATCTGCATGCGCCTTGCCCCACATAATGTCTGGTGCTTGTGTTCTAACTTCGTGTGCTCAAAACAGATTAAAGCCAAGTCTTCTCACAATCAAAACCTGGTGGCGAAGTTGTGAGTGCTGTAATAATATGCTATCTTTCCTTTGGCCACATCATTGCTCGCTTTGACTCGATTGGAGGCATATTAGTCATCACATGACATGTGCGTTAATTGGAATGTGTCAGATATGCAGGCAGCCTGTAAACAGCTGTATGTGCTGGTACGATAGATGCATCCTCACGATCAAGATGAGACTAAGACCTGGGCCATGGATACCAGGAGTGAGGTTTCCACTTGTGCAATGATTAATTAATTACTCCTGTGCTCTGTGGAGGTTCTGCATGGAGAGAAAGTAGGCTAAAGGGAGAAACGTATGATGGGTGTTCACAGACTCGATCACCATGGTTGCTGAGTTCTGAACACTTTAGCATTCCTACTGGCTGCCACTGCTAACGTGAAGTGTGTGTTAGTGTAAACCACCATTTCTCGACCAGTATCTTAAATGTCGACCACTGCCAGACAATCAATAGTCAATAAAGCAAATTTGACATGGTTGACAATAGGTACCACACGGAAGATACGTATAGTCAAACTAACGAAGAATAGAAGAATAGACTTTTCTTGATGCCTGTCATAGTTCTGGCCCAAAACTTTACACAGCAATACCGTAAGCGAGGGTGTCACACATAAATACAGTAATGGTGAGTTCACACAACTTCACAAGGTGGTCGACAATCGGTGACTTGCGCTAATTGGAACATAGCACCGTACAACTTAGCCGGGGTACGAGTCTAGCTGTGACTACGAGCTGGTTTTATGCAGTCATTGTCCGCTGAGGCATCAAAGACGTGATAGGAAGACCTGAGACTTCATTCTAAAGGTGATTCTACCCTTGCAGTTATTATTAATTCCCAAAATACAGCATTCACAACAGCAGCAACGCACTAAATTTATTTGCAACGGATAATTTTTACGGTCAACCACGTGTAAACTAGTAGTAGTACTGAATTCACCTGTGCTGAGCTCACAGTCCTTCAAGTTCTGCGATTCTTCAAGGCCGCAGATGGACTCCCTGATCTCAAAAGATCTCTGTCGCTTTCCGTTCCTTCGCGAGGTATTGCCTCAGAGAATCGGGAGGTGCTCGATTCGACAAACGGCGGGCCGAAGCGGAAGGGAAGAAGCGCGGGCCGTACAGGAGATACAGTACAGCCCAGAAGAATGCTTTGTAAGTACGTATGTCAGTGACGATGGCATAGCAGCAGCTCGTTCGTACTTCTCCATTCTTGACACAATGATGGTTAAAAATTTTTCGTTGATGAGCTAAACTACTAAAATTTAACACCATGAAAAATTTACACACGAAATATTTTTAACACGAAAATTTCCCAATCTACGGTAATACACGTCACCACGCTCAGTGTGCTTTGCACTGCAAGTTAGAGACGCCAACAGTGAAGAAATTTGTTTAAGAGGGGCATATAATGAGATTCATGGTGGTCAGTAACCTTGTAAAGCAAGTGGTTGCTAAAAAGTAATCAACGTGCAGTTGTTTACTTTAGCAACCACTTACTTAGACCAGACCACAAAGGGTACATTAGAAGCCCAAAGGGCAAGGTGCCCTTTGGGCTTGCCCTTCAGAAGAGGCCTAGCAAGAACACTGCCAGTCTGGCATGGTATTCTTTTCATGTGTTTACGTTTTAATGATCTTTATTGATTGTAAATCAAGGGGGGGGGGGGGGCATTATCACAATAGATGGGTACAGTCCCCCTTGCTATTAGTTAGTGCTAGATTTTGTGGGATAGTATCCATCCAGCCTGTAGCCAGTACAACTCGCATGAAAGGCCCGCAAAGATTCTGACCACATGGTAGTGATTGCTCCCGTTCATTGACACTTACGTGGACAAACTCACCGTGCTGGCGAAGTTGTGAGTGCTGTAATAATTTCTTGTCTTCCCTTTGGCCGCCATTGCTAGCGATCGACTGAGCGTGGTTGCCACGTGGCATGTGTTATTTGGAACAAACTACAATACTTAGCTTGCGCTATGGCAAGTCAGAACCAGGATTGCAACGGCTACCAGGAGTGCGGTTGCCCCTCGTTAATATTAAATTTTAACTGCTAAGAAACCAATGCACCAATATTATCATAACTACCAGAACATAGCGAAGGTCACAAAGGTCACTCTGCATGGATTCAATTTACTGGGCAAGCTCCGCGTTGAACTAGGGTTGACTGTCCCACACACGTGCGTACCATAAATCTGGTGCATGCAGTTAATGTATGAAACATCATACTTCCGGATGTCATACCGATACCGCAAATCTGGCGGATACAACATCTTGGACTCGTGCTTGATGGCAAGAGGGACATGTTCACTGAGGATATCACATGACAGCTGACCCCAAATCTGTTCCTTTATGGTGATTCTTGGCAGAAGCCTTCCAAGCTGTACATGTGCCGCAAACACATCAGAAAAACAATCTGAAAGGTTGGCGTCACTTTTAAAGACGGATACCATAATGACATGAGTAAGGGCTCCTCCTCGTACAGCCTAGTTCTCAGGCTCCTCCTCACCAACATTCATACCGTGTAATTGCTGATAATTCGTATACCCTATTAATTCGTACACCCCCTTGTCTGGGAAGAAAGGTAGTTTACGCATTCTAATCAATAGTACACATCAACTATTAGAATATGTGCATACAAACTGAGGTTTGTCCTTGGTGACAGTGGAGCTGGGACAGCAGACAACCCTTGTGCTTCTCGTAGACAGACAGCAGCAAAGCCATTTGCGTTGTCCAGGTGCACTTCTTGGCCAAGCTCAGCAGCCATTGTTCGAGTGCTCGCTTTGACTGTTATCAGCAGTACAGCCCTCAAGAGGGGCCTATGAAGACATTCTGGCTACACCATTGTGATCGCTGTCATGTGCTGATGCTTACCCTGGTGGTGAAGTTGTGAGTGCTTAGCCTCGTTCCCAGGCGCTCGGTAATTGCTGAGTGCCTGGGAACGAGGCTAGTGAGCGCTGTAATAATTTGGCCTTTGACAGCCTTTGACATTATATTTATTTGAGGGGCAACTACACTCCTGGTGGCCGCGTTGCAACCATTTGCAACTCGCTGGTCGCGCAAGCTAGGTATTGCAGCTCATTCCAGCTCATTCCAATTAACGCACATGTCACGTGAGGATCGTTTGAGTCAGCAATGGCGTCCAAAGGGAAGATAAGACCTTATTACAGTGCTCACAACTTTGTCAGCACGGCAAGTTTCGGCATGCAAACGCCAGTGAATGACAGCAATCACGGCTATGTGGTCAGAATCTTTGTGGGGCCTTCGTGGGAACTGTACATGTACTGGCAATCAACGCTGAAGATAGCAATCGAGCAATGGCAGCCGACAGCCGACAAAAGCGCTTGTATCTTCACCACCAAGGTGAGTTTCAACAAACTGCGTTTGTGCAGCATAGCGATCACGACAGTGTAGTCAGAATCTTTGTAGGCCATCCCAGTGGTGGATCTAGAAATTTTGAAAGGGGGGTTCAGCAGGTTGGTTGGCTCATATACAGCGCACCGCCGCGAAGTGGTGATCAGTCCGTGTGAAGCGCGGAAATTTTTTTTTACATGTTCTTTTTAGCGATCAGGAAGCGCTCTCGTAGCATCTCTGCGCATTCTGGACATGTTCCCAGATGCAAAGAAGATTGACTAAGTAACCAGTAAGTATCGATGTGTGGGGCTGTTAGTCTTTTCATCGTCGACGGATTACAACCATGCACGTACGTGGACAGCTACAGTCGATTGAACACTGCGTTATTGCTTTATTTTCTAATTATACGTATATACAGAAACAAAAATAATTGATTTAAAATTAAAATTGTGTAGCAGTGTAAACCTAGCTATAGCTCAAGACTATGTCTGCCTTCAGGCTTTCAGCCCGCGAACGGTCAAGGTATTACCAACCACAGCTACAATAATACAAGTAGTTTATGTTAACAAGGGTCAAAAGGGGGGTTCGCTCGCACCCCTAGATCCCCCCTAGATCCGCCACTGCATCCCTAAGTAGTCAAACATTTATTATTTACATTATTTACGAGGGGCAACCACACTCCTGGTAGCCGCGTTGCAACCGGTTGCAACTTGCTGGACGCACAACCTAGTTATTGCAGCTCATTCCAATTAACGCACATGTCACGTGAGGACCACTTTCGGTCGACGGAGTCGGCAATGGCGTCCAAAGGGAAGACATGAACTTATTACAGCGCTCACAACTTCACCAGCACGGTTAGTTTCAGCATGTGAGCGTCGGTGAACAACAGCGATCACAGCCGTGTGGTCAGAATCTTTGTGGAACCTTCGCAAGACTGTACTGGCAACCAACGTTGAAAAGAGCGATCGAGCAATGGCGGCCGACGGCACAACAAAAGCGCTTGTATCTCCACCACCAAGGTGAGTTTCAGCACCAAAATTGTATGATGAGGACAATGCATGATAGTCAGAATCTTTGTAGTCAGAATCTTTGTGCGCCTTTCCTATCACTGGAACGAATTAATTAATTAATTATACGAGGGGCAACCGCACTCCTGGTAGCCGCGGTTAAACGGTAGCACAAGCTAAGTGTAACAGTTCGTTCCAATTATCACACATTATGTGAGTACCACGATAGTTATATATATAGGGAAGATCAGAAATTATTTGGAGTGCTCTCAAGTACCGAATAAGCCGCGTCGCAACCCCAGTTGCGACATAGCGCAAGCTAAAGTTCGTT
This sequence comes from Axinella damicornis, assembly GCA_963931865.1. Classification (NCBI taxonomy): domain Eukaryota; kingdom Metazoa; phylum Porifera; class Demospongiae; order Axinellida; family Axinellidae; genus Axinella; species Axinella damicornis. The sequence continues at coordinate 19,739,827 of OZ007505.1, read as the reverse complement.
CCAATTAACGCACATGCCACGTGGCAACCACGCTGAGTCGATCGCGAGCAATGGCGACCAAAAGGAAGACGAGACATTATTACAGCACTCACAACTTAGCCAGCACAGTGAGTTTCGGCATGTAAGCGTCAGTGGACGACAGCGATCACGGCCGTGTGGTCAGAATCTTTGTGGGGCCTTCGTTAGACTGTACTGGCAACCAACGTCGAAGAGAGCGATCGAGCAATGGCGGCCGACGGCACAACAAAAGCGCTTGTATCTCCACCACCAAGGTGAGTTTCAGCACCAAAATTGTACGGTTGGGACAGTGCATGATAGCGATCATGAAGGTGTAGTCAGAATCTTCGTATGCCATTCCTATTACTCGAATGAATGAATTAATTATATTACGCGGCACAATTTTCTCTATACCACAGTGTAATGATCCTCGACACAAATGACGTAACGGCAATGACGTAAGCCTCAGCGCGCGGTGATGCACTCGAGCGCAATCATTGGCCACGTCCCAGGCTCACACTCTCGTTAGCGGCTTGTAATTCCTTCCCAAAGAGAGAAGAATCCCTGATGTTGCGTTCTCTTGGGAGTATACTCTGAAATACTGGGGTTTTTTTACAGTGCCACCGTTACGTACGTACTACGTATGTACATTACTAATATGCGCGCGCATACCCGAGTGACCCAGCTGGGGTGCATGGAGTTTATTATTGGTGGAATTTAATTTGGTGATTTTTTCCTGAACCGCCAAATCGCCAAATTTTCCCGCTATACGGTATTCTTTAGGAGGGGTTTACATGCCTCCCTAATTCTCTCCTTACCCCTAGTTAGGGTGGTATTGACAGAAAGACAGCTACGAGGGACTGGTAGATTGTTCCTAGGGTAGTAGGGACTGGCAATTGCTTCAATATTGAACCTGTCAGGGCTGAAATCTAGAGGGATTTGTTTGTGTACTGTGGCTGAACCTACAGGGCTAACTTAGCTACCCTCAATGTTGACTGGGCACCCACGATGTATAAGTAGAAACAAAGACAGCACAGCTGCAACTCGTGGAGTGCTACAGTTGTAGATTTAGGGATGGCGTGTAAGAAAAGGGTACTCTATTGGCCATAACAACACAGCAGTTAGCACAGGCCATTTTGTAGGCTTAAATCATATCAATCAATGCTTACTCTCCACCAAATCCCATTATAACTTCTTCGTTGGTCTACCAGGTCCACGTTTAGTTTCTTCGCTGGAGATGAAGGTTGACGTAACCATGTCATCTCCATAGCAATAGACAAATCAATGCTGGAATCTTTTGTGGTCTGATCACGAATTGATCCATCTCTTTGCTTGAAGTGTGTACGTACGTAAGTTACCAAATTTTCAAGAAACGGCAAGAAAAACTGTGCCACCTGAATAAGCCAGTTGCACGCAAGCGAAAGCATTCACGGAATGTGTGATGTCACATCCGGTTCCTCTATTGCAGCCATATTAAGTATTGCAGTGAATTGCAAAATCGGTAGGTGGGTGTTTGAAATGTGTGCATGATTAAAACTATACCGATCACACAATTTAAGTGACCACAGCGATTAACAAGAGACCCGGACGTTCAAGACAGTGAGCGAAGTGTGAGAATCGGTTGAAGTACGAACGAGAACAAAGCGGTCTTGCTGTATCTACGCCCCCCTTGCCTCCAGTGTTCAGGCTCTGTTCCTGCATAGCTACATTATTATACTTCGAAAGAAACAGCTATGGTTTCTCTGAAGCTTACTGCCGCGGACATACCGGGAGCAGACCTGAGCGAGCTGTTGGTTCTCTTTTGGCATCGCTATTGGGAAAGTGCCAGTAACAAGTTCGCAACTGCGACATCAGCTGTCTCGCATCCATCCCAAACACGCTGAGCCATCTCGGTCTCCTACCTGGATCACTTGGAAATCGGTGGAAGAAGGCGCTCGGATCCTGGCTAGGGTTGTTGTCACAACACGTTGCAGGTATGTCCAGCACACTGCGTTGTTCTTGTTCGTACTTCAACCGATTCTCACTCTTTGCACACCGTCTTTACCGCCAGGTCTCTTGTCCATCACCACAGCATGAAGTGTGTAATCGGTATGGTTTTGCATGGTCACACGCAGGTTTCAAACTGCCCCCCTGCCAATTTTGCCATTCACTGCAATACTTAACGTGGCTGCAAAAGAGCACCCGGATGTGATGTCACGTCAATCAAATTCCTTCACTCTTTTGTGCAACTGGCTTATTGCACTCCTGATAATACTACTGGTAGGGGTCCGTGTAAATATTACACTCCTGGTAGGGGAAAAATAGTGCCACGTAAACGCACTCTTGGTAGGGGAAATATTGTGCCGCATAAATAATGTTACACTCTTGGTAGGGGAAAATTGTGCCGCGTAAATAATTACACTCCTGGTAGGGGAAAAATTGTGCCGCGTAATCTAACTAATCTAAATAATCAAACCTCACAGCACGCAGGAAAGGTGTACAGAGATTCTGACTACACCGTCGTGATCGCCATGATGCAGTGACACAATCACATAATATTTGTGCTGAAACTCACCTTGGCAGAGTGTAAGAAAAATGACATCACTGCTCATAATTCTAATTTCTCCCACATGCATCACTTCAAGGACAGCAAGAGAGTACACTACAAGACTATTTGGAGACATCGATCATGTTACAGTACAACATTGAGATTGCATGTGTGTCCTGGGGATCTAAATCCCGTAGGCCCCGAGGGTTTCATCGTTTAAGGTATTTATACTATACAGCTGGCAGCCAATCAAATCGCTGTCTGCAATAGCAACCGAAACAGTTAGCAACCGTTCAGTCAGAAAGAATTCACATAGAGATGGCGAGTTTTATAGCAGCTGCTCTCGACATCCGCTAACCGACAACTCTGCTTACTCATGCCTCATGTTTGGGACTGTGACTGAGAAGCAGAACCAGACTCTGAGATTGCACCAAATACGCCCCGCCCCATGACACTTTTACAGAGGCGTTTTTTGCATATGACCAAGTCCGAAGTCCAGCTCCGGCTCCACACTACATGTACATACTCGTCTGGCTAGCTACAGCGCTCACGCGCAAGACCGAATCATGAACTGTACAATAGAGGTATCTATGATGCTAAATGTACCTATATGACACTAGGTCAATAACTACATGAAATTTACAGGTGTATAAATGTTATAGGTGCATAAGTGAAATCACAGTGGTAATAAGTGATTTATACCCCTTCAATTGGCCAATCATATTGCAGTATTTCATTGAAGTACGTATAGTATGTATAATTGGTGGGTGTAGTTAAAGTCATGTATCTGCTTAGGATGGCTGAAATTGCCTGTGGGAGTTTCGACACCAGGGAACAGAAAGTAGGGTATGTTTAAGTGTTCTAGAGACTGAAAAACACCTTGAGAAGAAACTGGGCCCTAAAGCGTTAAACTTAACTGAACTTAATTAATTAACCCTTTAGGACCCAAGTTTCATCTCAAGATGTTTTTCAGTCTCTAGAACACTTAAACATACCCTAATTTCCGTACGTTCCCTGGTGTTGCTGGGATCGAAACTCCCACAGGTACCATCCTACATGACTTTAACCACACCCACCAATTAACAAACTTGCAATCAATTGAGTCTCCTAGGAAATGCCAACCTGCCGTAGCTGAAAAGTCCATGGGCCACGAACGCTGGAAATTACAGCCCTACAAGGCAAGACAGCTTGTTATTTACGTACCAAAACGACGGAAATGGCCCTCCCAGTGCCTTTCTACCATGGAACCCAGACACGGCCATGCTGTTTGCACTGCACCCACTCGCCTCCCCCTTGTTCCACCCTTTCTGCTCACACAGAACCGATCTCCAAAGGACATTGCCTGAACTGACATCGTGAAGCTGGAAGTCTCATGCTGACTAATGGCAACATGGTTAAACAAGTATATAACCACACTCCCACTGCAACGGGCAGGGCAAACCCACCTCTTAGTACAAAACCTCTGTCTTTTCTCTTCTTGGACACTTCAGCATACTCTGATTACATCCACCAGCTTGTAGCTACTCACAGTTAGACATATTATACCCCAGCTAAATTGTACAGCTACTTTGTTTCCAATTAATGTACACCTTAACGTTAGCAATGCTGGCCAATGGGATCAGCAACCATAGTGATTCTGTGAACACTAACTATAGCTCTTTTCTTCCCAACCAACCCACTATACACACTAGAGGCTAAACATTTTCTCTTAGTGATGGCCTATCACATTCGGAATTATTCCACCTCTCGAAAAAGCTAAGAAACAAGGAGAAATGCCATTAACCAGGCTCAGTCCCATCCCATTTTTAAAATGTAGAGTTTAGGGATGGGATGGGACTGAGCTAGTCTAGCGGGCTAGCCCCTCGAACTTTCCCCAGCACGGATCGACTCACGCGACCACACGGGGAAAAGGAGGGTCTAGAAACTTTGGACCACTTGACTGTCTGAAGTCGCTAACCTCTTTGGCTCGATTGCTGTTCTCCTGCACAACGACCAAACATGCAGACAGAAGTACAAACAGCCAATGAGGTTAGCAGCCGGAATCGACTGCAGTTGCACTAATTGGAATATTATGACGTAAACGGACGTGATGTAAGCTTAAGGTAGGAAGCATGACATCGGCGAAATCGCGCAATTTGCTCATGAATAATTAATGAGATGATGTCACTCGCATACGGTTATATAGAGTTATTAATCTGTTTACGTTTTCCCATGGCGGCAACCAGAATAAACAAGGGGGGCTTCTCTCTTTGATGCGGCTAGCGGCCCTTTCAAGTTTCAAATCGGTACTCTGATGTGGCCGTGCGGTACTTTGAAGATTTGTTACAACACTTTTTTTTTTTTAAGTAAGGAGTTATTCTAGCTTATTGAAGGTAGCGATGGGCTATCTGAGTGTGAATAGCTAGGTCGAGTGAGCAGAATGTTTGTTGGGCTGCTGAAGTGGCCGAAGAACAGCCTGGAAAGTGAACAGCTCCCGGGCCAAGGTACTCTAGAGAGTTGACCTTTCGGCATTACAGGCCCCGCCCATTTTCGTGTTAGGGCGAATTTGGCTGGTTTGGTAGCTGGACTGGGCTGGTGAGAGGGAGTAGATGTGTGGCCAAAACTCTGTAACCGAGAGGTGAACGTGGAAAAGCATCCCTAGTTTTGCAGGGGGTAGGTTGACCTTTTGAAAAGTGGCCTTGACTTTAGTCGGTTTTAGTTGGTGTGCGTGGAATTTTCTTTGAAAGCCTAGGGTAGCCAAACCTCTGTTTTTGAGGGCGGCAGTGAGTTTTGGGCTGTAGCCTACAACTGAGGAGAGCAGGTGGTAAATCCATATGTAGTTTTTTGGCCTGTTTTGTGTGTGTATTGATGATGGGGTCAGAGTGTGGGTGGGGCCTTGGAGAGGGTCCAGTTCAGTAGAGGGCCTTAAAATTGAGTTTTAGGGCGTTTTCAAGCAGAGGGAGCAGTTTGATGCAAAGTATTGCTGAAACTTGTGTACGCTTTGATGCTGCCCATTTATCCATCAACTTGGTTTCGGAGATCGCTGTACCCATGTTTCCTACTTTAATTGCATTCTTTCGTACCGACTAAAGTGTTCCAAAGTTTCTAGACCTTACTTCTCCGCACGCGCATACTGAAAGCGATCGCGTGCTGGAGAAAGCGAACAGCTAGTTTGTTAGACTAGGACTGAGCCTGGTTAATGGCATTTCTCCTTGTTTCTTAGCTTTTTCGAGAGGTGGAATAATTCCGAATGTGATAGGCCATCACTAAATCCCTATAAATAATCGGACACGTTAGTGCCGAGCGCGTATAATACCGGAAGTGGGCGTGACCTTCAGTCGATACTACAGACCCATCGCACGGTGCAACGTATAAACACAAACGGTGCAACGTATAAACACGGGACTTACACCATTGTGTTGCTGAGGACCAGCACATTCTACTGATATCTGAATCGCAGCACTAGAGTGTACCTGTGAGCCAAAATACAGAAAATTTCACTCCCCGACACAGACCTGGAGACCCAGGTCAACATTCGGTGATACTCCTTGTGCTCAAATCAGCCACAGTGACAAAAAGTGAGCCTGCAGCAGAGGGATCATGAGGCTTCCCGAAAATGTAGAGAAAGTTCCTTCAGAGAAGAAGCAGGGAGCGTTGTAGGATAATACATCAATTTGTCCGATCATACCTTCGTCCAAAATGAACTTTGGCTGGCAGAACCAAGCAACAGAGAATCACCAAACTTTCAACTCAAAGTCTGATGGGTCTGTAGCATCGACTGAAGGTCCCGCCCACTTCCGGTAATATACGCGCTTGGCACTAACGTGTCCAATTATACAGGTCGTCAAATAATCAATCGCTTACTCTAATGATTGCTTTGTTAGTTGCACCATGTTTTCATGAGCATGTACAATGTGTAAGTCTATACAGCTACTTCCCTTTTGTTCGCCTACGTGAGTAATCCGGTGCCGGATAGCTCTCTGTGCAAAGCTGCTGCTCCCCGATTGTGTCCGCTTCAGCTGCTGCTCCCCGCGCGATTGCATCGATCCGTTTCAACTGCTGCTCAGCTCCCAGCTTGCACTGCCAGTCAGCTTCAGCTGCTGCTCGCCGCTTGCGTCTGCTTCAGCTGCTGCTCTCGATTGCTCAACTGCTTCCCGATTGCGTCCACTTCGGCTGCTGCTCCTGATTGCGTCCGCTTCAACTCTGCTCCCCGATGGCATCCGCTTCATCTGCTGCTCCCCGATTGCGTCCACTTCAACTGCTGCTCCCCGATTGCGTCCGCTTTGGCTGCTGCTCCTCGCCAGCTGTTCTGGAAGAGTCCTCGAACATTCTACGCAAGAGTTCGAGGTTCAGTAAATTGAGGTATGAAGGTCGCACGTCACTATAGTCTAGTCCCACCCCACGAACATCCCACTTCCGTTACACACAGACAGACACACACCCGGTTAAAATCTTAATGTATTGATTCCTGTGCTTGAGCGCTCAATACGTACGTACGTAGCCATGGATTGTTAACAATACGGATTACTATTTCCGGATATATTCCGCATATTAAGAGACAGCTGCTACTGTGAGTTCAGTGTGCACGATCAATCAATACACAACGCTTCACTTACTGCCAGCTGAAGATCCACAGTGAAGCTCCCAGCTATATTTCTTTCCCTCGTTCTTATCCTTCGAGCGTGTTAAACGTGCTCGAGCTTTGTTTCAAGTTCTATAACGTCATGGCAAATATATCTAATTGTCAGCAAGTAGTTGCTTTTCATACACTGTCCTTACTGTAGTTGAGCAGCTATATACACAGAACACAAGCATAAAATCCTCCTTCCAGTGTAAACTCAGTTTATGTAGGACACAAGGCATGACATTGTAGCATTGAAATAGCATATCCTATAGCATAACAATGGTATCCTACACAAACTTTGTATGGCTGTCTGTATTCGGTGGACTGGACTCGGGACTGGACTCGGGACTGGACTGTGGGACTGGACTCACAGAAAGTTGCACTCGTCATTTCTGAAGGCCAGAAAACAGGAAATTGCAGAACGGCACTATATAGTTGCCACTGTAGATAATAGCTTACCAAGTACGCGAGGTGTAGCAACACAGCTGTCACCACGTAGACAGCCTGCCGTGGTCCTACCATGCATAACCAGCTCAACTTCGTTTCGGTGCGAATTCGTCCATGATCTGACGACGACTTCGAGGAACACACGGCGGTCATTGCTAGCAAACTCTCGTATACCAAGTGGTACAACCATTTTGCAGCTTCTTGAACTGTTTCTATGCATGCTGTTGCCAAGTTTGGCTGGCACTTCCGTTCCTGCTTTCCGCCTGCCCGTGCTATAGGCATATAATTATTCATTGTTCTTGTCCCCAGACCATTTCAGTCTGGGAACGAGCCGGTTCAGTGCACACGCGCTCTGACAGAAAGGGCTGCTGGAACGACTGATATCGAGTCATATAGTAGGCTACCCCGAATGCCATTCATGTCATGTAAGTATTTTAGCAGCATTTGATGCTTCAAAAATGATGAGCGCAACTTTCTGTGAGTCCAGTCCCACAGTCCAGTTCCGAGTCCAGTCCCGAGTCAAGTCCACCGAATACAGACGGCCAACTTTGTACTACAGCATCCTCCTGGTGTGTAACAATTCCTTTATGATTTTGTGTTTACGTAGGAGGCAAGGCATGTACATCCTATAGCATAACAACTGTATCCCACACAAACTTTACAGCATCCTCCTGATGTGTAACGTTCCTGTAGTTTACATAAATGAATTTATGTGTTTACGTAGGAGGCAAGGCATGTACATCCTATAGCATAACAACTGTATCCCACACAAACTTTACAGCATCCTCCTGATGTGTAACGTTCCTGTAGTTTACATTTATGTGTTTACGTAGGAGGCAAGGCATGTAAATCCTATAGCATAACAATGGTATCCTACACAAACTTTGCAGTACAGCATCCTCCCAAATAAATTATGTACATGTAGGAGGCAAGGCATGTACATCCTATGGCATAACAATGGTATCCTACACAAACTTTGATGTGTAACATTCCTGCAGTAACCTTCATACATTGAACTATTCTATAAACAGTTTATGTAGACTATTCGATTTCGACTTATATGGAGAGGGTGTTATGCTATGTTCTACATCAACTCATTCCAACTTCATGTAGGATGAACGATATTGGAATGTTACAACCAACCACCTTGCCTCCTACTTAAACTGCTCCAATGTGGAGACCCTTTGGCCTGGCCTGTACACCGCAAACACAAATAATTGTTTTGACTGCTTGGCGGGTGCTACAATTACATTTGAGAAAACATTCTCTTAAAATTTGACGATGGCCTGTCATACTCCACTTTTTGAAAAAGCAAAGAAACAAGGGGAAGTGCCATCACCCCTCCTTAGTCCTATCCATCCCTAAATTCATGGATAGGATGGGGTATAATATATGTCATTTACCCTTGTTTCTTTGACATATGATTATGACAGGCCATCACTAAATTCATTTTCTCCTTGTACTGTTGCTTTTTACTTAGATTTAGACATCACATAAATGTAGCTATATAAGGCAACTTTGTAAATAGCAATGGTAGGAGCTTGTACTTTCGAACAAGTGATGAAAATCAACAGTCTGTTTCACGCTTCATACTCATGGATTAAAGCAACAGGAGAACCCTGAGGAGATATGTAGAAACCTCCAGTAGGGTGGATCGTCTGACCTCGATCTCACATGTGCACACATTATGTAGACCGATACATATCACTACCATAGAGACCAGTTAATAGGCGCATACATCTATTAAGTGCATAATTTAAATTTAATTAAACGCATATTTCCTTCCTGTCCTTATGTATTACTTAATTAGCACATTCGCCTGCTACAATTGTCAAAATTACTGACATGCCAATTTGTGTTCACGAGTTAGAGAGACACAACGTGCACTCTCCAATTAAGTTACCCTAGATAGCGAACTCTTACATGGCAACTCTTGAGGGATGTGGCCTACTACCACCTCTCCCTTCACAAGGCACACAGCAGAATGGATGCCATCATTTCTGTTCTCATGTGTAAGGTGAAGAATCTTGCCGCTGACATGCAGTAATGACCATACTCTCTTGTAGATATGGTGACATCACAAGATGCTCTTGTGCAGACACACAGCATCTTCGTCAGCTTGCCGTGATCAGGATCTGTTGCCAAAATAAAATTAAAAAGCGCTAACTGTTAATAAGTGCATAGTGATAACAAGCACGTTTTCTTGCTGCTGCATACGATAAGCACATGTGCCTATTAACCAGTCTCTATGGTACGTATCCAGGGTAGGAACTCACTCTCAGTTTAGCAGCTGTTGTCAGTCTCGATCACCATGCAGGAACGTTGGAATCCTGCTTCATATTGTCATCTTTGTTGAGACACTCCTGGTAGGGGAAGAAGTGTTCAACAGCTGAGTTCAGTGTAAGTGGTCTAAAAACTGATATCCATACTTGGCTTCCAGCAGTACCTACCCCAACCCACTACTATCATGTTTGATAGGGCTTACGCCCATATATAGGTTCATCACCACATGCAATGACAATGTATTATGTATCTTCATAGCAACTATATAGTTGATTGGCAAAAATGCCTCGTTCTAGGAGTGATATATTTGCTAAGACTTATCGTGCACCACTTCTAAGGTTGGAACGCAGGAATCATGCTGTTGATATTAGCCAGGTAGTTGTCAGTCTGCAGGTATAGTATGTACGTGGAGTGGCTGAATAGTTGGCTAGTCCAGTTCCCATACCCTCCCTGCTTGAATCTGAATCCGGCTAGTCCATGAGATTCAGAGGTCATTCGAAATTTAGAATGCTCTCCAACAGAGTTATGAATATAGAGGACTATGACTATACACACAACATGATGAGTTTCATAACATCATCAGATAGTCAGCAGACAAAAAGGGGAGGGAGTGCACTGATCACATTCATTTTTCACACACACCTGTTACATGCAGCCTTGGCAATTTTGGACAGCCCTACTGTTGCTACAGAGGTTTCCTGCAATTTCAGGCCAGTATGAAACACTGGAAGTCACGTGAATGCAAAATTCAAATCGTAGTGCTCGAGCGCTCTAGATTTCACAGAAAATGGCTTTGTGTGACCAGGGCGGACAAGCGCTTACAGCAAAGACTTACGCAGGGTCCTACAATGGTATTCTGTACACCGATCACCAGTAGATCCACAAGGCTGACTAGTATGAAGGCGCGATTGGGCGCTTTGCAGTCGAATCACTTTCTGAAGCTGTCGAATTAACTTCCTGTGGTACAGCATTCAACTGTGAGTCGTAAACGCTGCCTGGGAATGACTGAGTCTGCTAGTCTATCTACTGTACATAGCTCGCATGCATGACAACTTGTGACTACTATACGCTGATTGGTCAGAGAACTGCTGTCATGTGACTTCCGTTGGACAAATTCAGTTGCAAGATCTTTGAAAACCTCTGTACAGGCAGTGGCTGGAGTCCTAACATGTACCACCCTATCAAACTAGGAATTGCATGTACCGCTATTTGCAAGTAGGTTGTCATAGGCCAGCAGGAAAAGGTAAAACCACGCCCCTTGTCAAAACAAGTAGCCTGGCTAATTAGCCACACAGTGCGCGCAATGCCCAATTAGCTTGTGTAGGTATCCTGTTCAGTACGGCTTCTAATTCAATATGTGGTTGCCGGTTTACCTTTGCCTGTGTCAAGTTGTCAACCAACCAGCAAAACGTGGTAGATTAGCTTCAACTTCACAATCTGTTTTCATTAAGAGGTTGGTCCAAAAGCAAACATAACATAATTAGCAACTACTTAATTGAAGTACCTCACTCATCATTCTTGCGTAGCCAGACTGCCGTGAGGCAATGGTATGCTAGTGGAACAGGTTGAGCTAACTCACCATTTAAGTTGATGTCTCAGCTAGGTCTTTGTGGATAGACTCTGATTTGTTACTATGCAACTAGCTTCATTCCCTGGCCGCTTTGTGAGGTCGCTAGCTTATGGCTTGCTCCAATGCATATGTACATATTTGTATCTGACGTCACATATGTACTGCCAATACAATTTTTTGTGGTTTCAAAAATTATAGATTTTCTTGAATTAGTAGCTGCACGTAATGTTAAGGCATTATCAACAGTTGGCTAGTCCAGTACCCATACCCTCCCTGCCGGAATCCAGTACATGAGATTCAGGAGTTGTTTACAACAAATCCAAGAATTCTCTCCAACAGAGTTATGAATACAAAGCGACTATGACTACACTCAACAAAAAGGGGGAGGGAGTGCACTGATCACATGCTATTAATCACACACACCTGCTATATGTTGCCTAGCAACCAAACTTGGGCAGTCCCAACGTTGCCATGAAAACTAGTAGTGTCTTGGTTGTAGGTACCGTATTTCCTCAAATAGACGCTGCCCTCGAATAAACGCCGCACAATTGGAGGCACTGACTGAAATAAATGCCGCCCTCGGATAAACGCCGGGTCGGGTTAGCACATGCGCAAAGTATGACGATACAACGTGGACACTTTGTACATCTTCCAACAGTTGTGGAAGACAGTCTGAGTCCTCGAGCGCGTTGTCATCCCCTCCATATGCATCCCGCAAAAGCATCATCTTCACCATTGTCCTCGTCCCGTGTGTATCACTTTGTCACAAAGCGACGGTTAATGAAAGCGCTCAGTGCTCCAGCCGCGGACGCACTTGCCGAATCTTGCCCATTGTGAGTTGTTGTTTTGTGTGTTTCTCGACCAAATTTTGTAAGAGCCATACCTTCTCACCAGCTTGTCAACACACTTTGATGGGGAGCTAGCTAGGGATGCTGTGTACATGTATAGATACAAGATGGTACGTGGCGTGGTCATACTGCCCAAAGTAATAAACGCCGCCCTCAAATAGTCGTCGCCCCTAACTGAACAATCAAATAAATAAACGCCGCGTGTCCATTTGCGGAAATATGGTACTCCAAATTTGTTTTACCCTATGTTGGATCAAAACTGAAGCAGTACTTGTAGAAAACATTGGAGATGTAGGGATAGCAAGTTAGGAAACAAGTAAGGGATCAGGGCCGTAGGAGTAGGTGTGGCAGCTGCTGGACCAATAATATGCTCAGTCTGGCTAGGTTTGGCAGCAAGTTGCTGAAATCTTGCAGTTTGGATTGTACCAGAAACAATCTCAGAAGACGTAAAATTCGAAATCACATAGCATGCTTCAACACTCCTACATTGTTTGAGTTTTCGCCGCCAGACCAAACGAAAATGCTTCCTACGGACCTGGGGATGATGGCATACAACAGTTCAGTATAAGCTTACAACCCCATCTTACATATTGTACACGCATTTGCACAACACAGGAACTGTGAGTCAGGCTAGCTGGCAGTCACCTGACTCCCTCATGACGGTTTTCACACAAAATTACACTGAGCAGTGCACGACCTCATTGCTTTTTGACAACTTTGAGTTCTCACGAGGCACAACTATGGCTTCATTTGCGACACCATTTTCTTCTTTCGTACGCATGTGTACAGAGTAACTTTGAACTTAAATTGTGTGCTGTGTGTGGAGTGAATGCTGCTACAAAATTGAGGTAAACAAGTGCAAAAGATTAAAAATGTATGGAGAAGTAGGGATAGCAGAACAGCAAAAAGGATGATGGCATAAAATAGTTCAGTATACGACGACCCCCTACTTATCTTTTTCACTATTTTTTGTGACTCACAGTATACTTCTGCAAATAGACGAAAGTTCCTTGTGTCATGACAAATTTACAGGTGCTCAACAGCAAAGTCACTCAAGTTACGTATAGATACACGAATCATGAGCCGTGTACTTCTTGGATGGCTACAACAGGGACGGAGACCACTCACGAGTCTACCTCGTCAATGGATACAGCGATGCGCGGTATCGTACTTTCATCTACTTCAGTCTGACTCATGGTTGCACAGTCCCTGCATTGAAGTCAGTCATAGACCTAGTTATCTCTGCTCTTCAAAGGCTACAGCCAAGAGAGGTAGCTACTGTATAGCAAAAAAAGACAGTGAGAGTGCTTCAACTGTTCATCCCTCATGTGTACAAAGTGCCTTGCAGAATGCATGGTGTGCTGGAGCAGTATGCAGCATGTATACAGTCCTTGTGCTGGAATTCTGTAGCCTGAGGTTGAGTTACATTTGAATGACAGTGATGATGTGCATGCACTCGCTCAGGCTTGCCCCACAATGTCATGCATTCTTCTAGTAGATGAATATGGTGTAGCCTTAGTTCCAGTCCCACCTCATTTGCACAAAAATACCTACTTGTACAGCATGGGAGAGCACCTGTAAAACTGCAATTTCACCATAATTGCTGACTTATAAGCACTTTCGACTTTTTGGTGGGTTGTTGTTCGCTTTTACATGGGTATCATTCCAGATCAGTCTGCCTGAATTGATATTGCCTTCCCATTGGCCACCATTGCTAACATAACGTGTACATTAATTGGAATGAAGCGCAAGGTAACTATAGGCCTGGGTAGATGTGAGTAAGAGCTGATTGATGCCATCAGAGTTTGCCAATTGTTGAGATCAGTTGACCACACCAGTCTATCCCTGTTACCTCCCATCCAAGAGAAGTGGGTTATCATGCCGGCAGAGAAGGGGGGACAGACTGTGGCATTATTCTGAAAAGTGAGCTTGCACTACCAGTTTCCGCATCAGGAGTGCGATTAGTGATTGAAACTACAAGACAAAATTTCTGCCCAAAATTATAAGGATGGCCAGTAATTCTGTACCCCTTGAATCAGTCTCATTCCATAACCAAATCGGTCAGCCTTGGGGAGTCGGCAAGCACTGATACTAGGCAGGTGGTCTGCCTGAGGTATGGCAGGTGAAGTGGCAACAGTTAGCTACATGTAGTCCAGTTCCCATACCCTCCCTGCCTGAATCCAGTCCATGAGATTCAGGAGTTGTTTACAACAAATCCAAGAATGCTCTATAACAGGGCTATGAATACAGAGCGACTATGACTACACTCAACATAATGAGTTCCATAACTCATCAGATTGCAGACAGCAGACAGAAAAGGGGAGGGAGTGCACTGATCACATTCCTTTATTTGCACACACCTGTTACACGTTGCCTAGCACCAAACTTGGATGTTGCCATGCAACTAGTGGCATCATGTGGTTTGTGTTACTCCAGAGTTTTGCATAAGTATGCTCAAATAGTTTCTAAGGTCTATTCAATGTTTGCCATGAAGCTTATACGCACATTTAGTTGCAGGAATACAGTCTTTCAGGTTTGTTCTTGGTTGGAACGACATAGTTTATATACACATACGGATGCCATCCACAAACTCTACAAGTGTAGAAAATGTATGGAGATGTAGGGATAGCAGAACAGCACAAAGTAAGAAAACAAGCAGGGAAGATGGCATAAAACAGTTCAGCATACAACTAAACCCCATCGTACTAACCTTTCCATAAAATACATGTATAACGCACACGTGTCTGCATTCATGTGTATGTCCCTGCATGCATGCATCTGTATTTGTCTGTGTACAGAAGATTAAACGTCCGGACGTGTCTAGATGCAAATGGGTCTCTGGGTTTGGACGCGTTTTTGCTCAAGGATGTACCAGACCATACTCCAATGCACGATCATGACCTCATACATGTACACAATACCCCAGGTACAAACTGAACACATATGAGTCTCTTACGTGAAGGGCTATACAAGTACTAGCAATATATATTTACTTCGTAATCGTCCAATAGTATTTGCAACATCCACTCGTATTGCACTCCCCGTATTGCACATTGTCATGGCGTGACTAAATGGGCGGTGCTGATTGGTAACTTCCGGCTTTGTGCAAGTAGCAACCACGCACGAAAATGGCACAGTGAGGAAGCTGTCAACCATGTATGTATCAGCAACTTTGCACTACCAAGGCATTGCCCATTGCTGGAAATAGAGTGCAAGTACGGAGCTTCCAGCTGGGCACAAGACTAAAGTTCTGACCTTTTAACTTCATAAGATTGGCCTGTCCTTCCAAAAACATTTTGTAAACTTTGTGCAGTTCTCTCATGTCTTTTCTGATTGCCAGCATCTTCACAGCTCTGGGAGTGGTGTGTGAGTGTGGATACACACGAACACGAACATTTCCCGATCAATGGTATGGCTAGGCATTGCACTCTTGTGTAGTATTTTCCCTTGCTTTCAACTCGGGAAAATACACACTCGTGCACTACCTACGTAGCCATATTACACTCCCTAGAGTGCAATATTATTGGCTGAAAAGGACACCGTTCTGGCTTCTTGAAATCAAGGGGAGCAAGGTATTACTTTGACAAGACATTTTTTATTACACAATGTTTTCAATACATGTTTGCTACGTACACGTTAGTTTGACAAGATTGGCTACTATAGTGTGTCGAACCTCCAACGATAAGTCGTCAATCTCACTCTGTAGTACCCTCAACCAATATCCTGCGATTCTCTGGCAGCACCATAATAGGTTGTGGTTCATTGTGTCAACATATACTACGTACCTACTAACATTTTTCTTCTCAAACAGTTTTCTCAACACCAACTGATGCTTCAGTGCTTCACACTCATCCCTACAGTGATAGTAGACACAGACAATGAAGGGATAGTAGCAGTGTCCTAATTACAAACAATAACTGAGTATGTATGCAGGACAAGAAGCACAAGATCTATTTCAAATCTAGTAGCACAAGGATTCCCATGGTGTAGGTAGCCCATGTGGAATAACTAGTGGAATGCAGAACATTGAATGGCGAGCCCGAGCGAAGAAGTGCATGCGCGTGCAGGACATACAAGGAGCAGTTGCATTCACATGATTGTCATCAGAATGTGACCGGGCAATGAGCACAGATATTATGGCACTCTTGAAACTTACACTCGTGCACATCACAGCAACTGTGCGTCAGGTTAGCGTTTATAGCTAGCTAGCTGAAGCAGTCTAGCAGCAATGCCACCCTGGCCATGGTGGTACATGTAGGTCTACCAGCTGTCTCCGTCTTTGTCAGTGTCGCCTGCATGTCGTCTTATCAGCTTGATATTGATATTGTTTGAAGTTCATCTTTCAACTCTTGTTCCTTACTGCATACATATCTGTCACAAGCTGTTCCATGTCTGTTATTATGCTTACCTCCCCCCCCCCCCCCCCCCCCCCCCCCCCCCTCCCGGTTTAATTGGGGCAAGCCTGAGCGAGCCCCACACTGGTGTGACTTCATTGCGCAGTGCGTGTGTATGTTTGATGTTTGGTGGATCTTGCACTTACAGTAAATTTGAAATCAGCGAATTTCACTTGCACATGCATAATAATATTCCGAACTCAACGAACCGTCTAGCTAGCTACCTGTTCGACGAACCGTACGATGGCGACAACAAAGACGGAGATCACTCATGGACATTAGCTACAGCACCATGAACATTGTTCCTCATTGTGGTGCATATTACATACTTGGTCGGCGAGTCTCAATCATGTAAGAGGAGACTAATTGCGTCCTAGCCTCATTCCCAGGCCTACCCCATTATTTTTTTCTGTTCTTCGGTTTGCATTGACAGTAATACACAGAAGCAGAAGAACAAAGAAAAACTGAAGAACAGAAAATGGGGTAGGCCTGGGAACAAGGCTCAGTAAGGTGGTTGACAACAGGTGCACTGCTTGGTACGTACATACATACGTAAGTCCGATATGTGTACGCAGTGTACATGTAGCTTCACTGCAAACCAGAAGGCTTCTTCAGAAACGCAAGGTTTCTTCTGAAGATGCAGAAGGCTTTGTTATGAATAGTTATGAAAAATAGGAATTATCGGTAAAATGAAGCACCTTGACAGCAAAGCGCCTTGACAGCAAAGCGCCTTGACTTCAGTCAGGTACACACTATTCGCTGTTGTTTAAGTCCCTTACAAGGGGTTTTGAGGGTCTACGTCACGAGATTTCACTGGACAGACAGACAGACAAAACCGGTTGCTTAACACCGCACAGTGAGGAAGCTGTCAACCATGTACATGTACGTATCAGCAACTTTGCACTACCAAGGCATTGCCCATTGCTGGAAATAGAGCGCAAGTACGGAGCTTCCAGCTGGGCACAAGACTAAAGTTCTGACCTTTTAACTTCATAAGATTGGCCTGGACAGACAGACAGACAAAACCGGTTGCTTAACACTGCTTCGCACATGCACGCATCAGGTATGAAAGGTGAGTGTGGGACATTTTGTCACATGAGAAGCGTCACAGGTAGAGACAACTTACATGTAACTGCATGTGGGAGAACAAACTGCCAGTATGCATAATAATTGCTGAGGGCCTTAGTGCGGGACAGCTAATCTGACTGCATAGGCCGCAATGTCAGCTAGGGTTTGTGTGTGTGTGTATATATATGTGGCAATAGTTAGTCATGCTTAGGAATGCAACTACGTACCATGCAGTGAAGGTTAACGCATGTGCGATGGTACATCCTGGTCAACGTGATTTTAGCGATCAACACCACGGACGGGTTGGCAGAGCCAGTGCGGTGCAGTCAGCAGTTTGAACTCTTACTCTTCTTCATAGGAGACAGTGAGCTAACCACTCCACGAGTTCCAGCGCTTGTGAAAGTGTGTACTACTTCAGTGAACTCTTGCCATATTCTTTCAACAGCTTCTGACAACACATGGCCGGTGTACTACAAGAGGCCATTGCTACTAATGATGCTCACGTGTGGGAGGTGCATATGCATATAATAATGTGTGTGTAGTTGTTAGTTGTATGCTGACAGCATTATGACGCTTCCCCATAGTCCAATTTTTCCCCACCCAAAACTCCAGAATCGTACCAGCTACTAGCTAACTGCATGAGATGTTAAGACACCACTCACTGGCCTGGCTAAAAGCAGGTCACTGAAATTACCAATTTCCAGGTTACTGCGAAGCATTTACTACACTTACCATTTGCTGAGACCACAAGAGAGCGGTTAACGTTGACTACTGTGCAGGTATACGTATGTCAAGCAGGTTCAGCTTTGTGTGGGCACACTGCTATGTACATCATCACACCCTTTTCCGTTCTTTGTAGTAACAACACTAATTATTGCAGTTCGGCCAGTAAAAGCGGTTGCACCATCACACAGAAGTCACAACGTGCATGCTGGTGAATAAAATCTTGCATAGCTGTTGCTGACAAATGTTGCATATGCAGTGTTGTGCATTCTGGCAGCTATATGCAGGCATACGCAATTCTTGCAGAGATGACATGTACAAGGGAGGGTGTAGACTGCATCATGCCTACGTGCAAGTTACTACAGCGAACATACGCATACAAGTTACACAATACAGCTTCATGAGTGTACATAATTATGTAAGACTTCATACATGAGGTACGTATGACGGCTCTATCATAGACACACTGCAGCATGCCACGAAGAGCAAGACAATGCGCATTTGCATTACCTGTATAACCGTTTTTACTTGGGAAACAGGGTTGAGTACATCCTCCACACTGGACTACCCTGGTGGCCCGCTCAAAAAGCAAAATTAGCCTGGAAGTGCAACTGATAGGGCGAACTTACTTCTGCTGCATCCATCAACTCATACTTACTCATTACTAGGCTACTTGTAGGATCTAGGCCGGTCAAAGTTAGCAATGGGAGCCATGGGAACACAAAAGTCTATATACCCCTAACGTTATACATTCAGCACTATTATTACAATTACGACAGTGTAGTTGGACTATCCGTACAACACACTGTCGAATGGTAACCACATTCCTGGTAGGCCAGTGCAGTAAGCCAGTTGCACACAAGAGCGAAGGAATTTGATTGACGTGACGTCACATCCGGTTGCTCTTTTGTAGCCACGTTAAGTATGCAGTGAATGGTAAAATTGGCAGGGGGCGGTTTGAAACCTGCATGTGAACCAAAACCATACCGATTACACAGTTCATCTGACTGTGGTGATGGACAAGAGACCTGGCGGTAAAAACAGTGTGCAAAGAGTGAGAATCGGTTGAAGTACGAACGAGAACAACGCAGTATGCTGGACATACCTGTAACGTGTTGTGGCAACAACCCAAGCCAGGATCCGAGCGCCTTCTTCTACCGATTTCCAAGCGATCCAGGTACGAGACCGAGATGGTTCAGCGTGTTTGGGATGGATGGCAGGCAGCTGAGGTCGCAGTCGCGAGCTTGTTCCAGGCACTTTTCCCGATAGCGATGCCAAAAGAGAACCAACAGCTCGTTCAGGTCTGCTCCCAGTATGTCCGCGGCAGTAAGTGTCACAGAAACCATAGGTATTACTTTCGAAGTATAATAATCTAGCTAAGCAGGAACAGAGCCTGAACATCGGAGGCAGGGGGGCCATATATATAGCAAGACCACTTTGTTCTCGTTTGTACTTCAACCGATTCTCACACTTCGCTCACTGTCTTGAACGTCCAAGTCTCTTGTTTATCGCCGCGGTCACTTAAATTGTGTGATCGGTATAGCTTTAATCAGGCGCACATTTCAAACGCCCACCTACCGATTTCGCCATTCACTGCAATACTTAACGCGGCTGCAATAGAGCAACCGGATGTGAACGTCATACATTCCATGAATACTTTCGCTTGCGTGCAACTGGCAGATTGAGTGCCCTGGTGTAGTCCACTGCTATGACCGAGTACACATTTTATATGCGTTCAAGAATGCTAGGAATGATAACTAACCACGTGATTTTGTCAAGATATGACGTCATGTCCTCCCTCCTCTGATATAGGCCCATAATTTTACTTGCTGACCGTATTAAAATGGCGGGCTCTACTGTCTGACAAAAGCTGGAGCTACACAGAACAGAAACGCTTTGATCGCTATCTGGTAGACAGATGCTGGTTTTATTTTGGATTGCAAGGTTTGTCGGGTTTAGGAATCATTTAAGCCTATAGATCATGCAATTTCAAAAAAATTTCCACTGGACAGACAGACGTACGACAGACGGACAGACAGACAAAACCGATTGCTTAACCCTGCTTCGTACATGGGCACGCAGAGTAATTACAAGTGGCCTCACTCCTGGTGCACGCCACTTGTAGTGTTCACTCACTTTTCAGAATCACATCACAGGTTTGACTCTCACTTTGGGGATACCTGCTCAGACTCTGTTGCATCCATTAGAGGCTGGTAGCTTATGGCTCATTCCAATTAATGCACATGTCACATGATGTCACATACTGCCAATAACAGTTGAGTCGATGCGAGCAAGGCCAAATACTCACAACTTCACCACCTATAGGTATCCTCGTTCTCAGGCCCATCCCATGCACCGCCAGTATTTGATCGCTTGCAGTATGCAAATACGGCAGGGGAAGGCCTGGGAGATCTGGTCATGATGTCATGCAGACAGAAGAGTCACACTGTGTACGCCTTTCTTGCATGGTATGAGGCTGGATTTGTATGGAATATTTCTCCCTAGCAACATCTTTTCCCATGCCAGGAGTTGTAGGCAGACAGATTATTGCTTGCGCACACATCCAAGACCTCACATACGCAATGCTAACAGTCAAGTCGAGGTGGGAATTGGCAGCCAACAGGAAGACTAAAGTGTTCCAACCCAAGGTGAGTTTCAGCATAATTGCCAAGCGCCTTAGCACGAGGCAACTAATCGTGCAGCGTAGTCACATCGCATCTGTATATATATTCATTGTATATATATCCGTCACACTTGAACTTCCGTCACACTTTAATTGCGCGGGGCTGGGGGCGGTTGCATCGCTGTGGTTTTCTGTGGGCGCGGTTTCTGTGGTCTCAATAGTAGGTAGCACTCTTCTTCAGGAAGTACCAGCAGACTAGGGTTCTCACAGCACATGATGTGTCTACAATGTCGCTGTTTTTCCAGACAGTCACAGTAAGTCATTGTGAACTTTCTGCAGGTGCTATAGCCAGGGCTTATTGAAGCCATTGGATTTGGATTTGGTAAGGCAAAATGGGACATGTCCACTGGCAAAGGCTGTGGGTAGAGGCGCGTAGCGCCGATCTGTTTTCACGGTCATTTTCCAGTTGCCTGGATGGGCTCTCGTAGCACCTTCGTGCTTTGCACTGCACTGCCACTGCTCTCTGGTTTCTGTGCATTCCGTGACCATCTAACTCTCGACATGGAAAGGAATGTACGCTGCACTGGTAGCCCACACCTACCAATTATAAGGCAACGAGTTTTCACCGCTGTGAATTATTTCACTTCCTGGCACCGCCCCTTTCTAAATCGGACGTGGTAGTTAGCACGTAACCAGTTTGTTGCCTCAACTTCAGAAACGCCAAACGTTCTTAGACAGCTCTCAGGGCATATGACCAACAATCTGTTCTCCTCTCTTCATGCTCACAGTGAAAGAGTCACGGTCCTCGAGGACTAGACAAAGTGCTTCGATCGATCGCCGACCATTTGAATACTAGCCGCGGTTACTAAACAAGGGCAGCGTTTATTTCATCCAGTCCTTCTGGAGGTGCGGCCATTATTTGAGGGCGGCCACTAATCAAGTGCAGCGTTGAATTGCAGAAATACGGTATACATGTATGGTATCCAACTTCTTGTACAGTTGCAGCGTACATGTTTCCAACAAAAGGTGCCAGTTCTTCAGTATCTCAACATAAGCTGAGAAGCTGGTGGCATTCCTTCAGCCTTAGGACTCACCAGCCTAAGGGGTGTCTCTATTCACTGGACTGGACTACTGGACTGGACTACTGGACTCACCCAAAATTGCATAAAATGCCTTTTCCAGCCATTTTCAGTGTAGGACAGAAGCTAAATATGCTATATTTTGGGTGAGTCCAGTAGTCCAGTCCAGTAGTCCAGTCAAGTGAATAGAGACACCCCAGCCTAAGTGCATAACTAGTGGCAAAAAATTTTCTGCGAAAAATAAAAAGGATTTAGTGATGGCCTGTCACATTTGGAATTATTCCACCCCTCGAAAAAGCTAAGAAACAAGGAGAAATGCCTTTAACCAGGCTCAGTCCCATCCATTATAAAATGTACAATTTAGGGAGGGGATGGGACTCAGCCTGGCTAAAGGCATTTCTCCTTGTTTCTTAGCTTTTTCGAGGGGTTGAATAATTCCAAATGTGACAGGCCATCACTAAATCCTTTTTATTTTTCGCAGAAAATTTTTTGCCACTAGTTTGCGTACTTTTTCGAGCGCATGAAATGCGTAACTTCTTAGTCATGGTACGTGCAACATCACGTCACCGTAAGGGTATGGGGGAACTGGATGTATGCCAGACTGGTGTTGTTACTTAATCACCATGTTAGCTAATAATATTTTTTGGATGTTGCTGTTGTGATCGATGTTTATTGTTGCCTTCGCGGATGAGGGGGTGGGGCATTCACCCTTCATCAGATCAGAGAGCTCGATGGCAGCCGTGTAGGTCATGTGCTTGCAATGGAAATCCAAAACTCTAGCCTCACAGTTCTGCACTGTAGTTACGTCATAAAAGAAAGCCACGCCTCCATGATGGTATAGTCACAATACATCTTGACAAGAACAGGTTGGTAGGACTTCCTCGTAGCAGTAGGAGCCACCAGATGATGGATTCACAGGGATTCTGTTAGTGTACCAAACGCAGCCATCACAAGCAAAAGAACACTTGCATTTTGGATTGCGCATGCGCAATCGGCGAACACGTGACCTCATTGCCTCAAAATGGCGTCGTGCTAGAATGCCATCGGATCATAGCTAGCTAAAACTGCTGGTTTTGCCAGTTTGCAGACAAACATGGTCGTGGCGAGTAGTACGGCGATAGTGGTGTTGTTCTGTACGTAAATTAGCTCAAGAAGTGGTTCAGTTGGTAAGCTATCCTTGGACCAAGTTTTGCTATCATGCAGTGACACAACCACACAATAATTGTGGCGAAACTCACCTTGGTGATGGAGATACAAGCGCTTTTGTGGTGTCGTCGGCCGCCATTGCTCGATCGCTCGAAGTTCGTTGCCAGTACAGCTGATACGAAGGCCCCACAAAGATTCTGACCACAAGGCCGTGATCGCTGTCGTTCACTGACGCTCACATGCCGAAACTCACCGTGCTGGCAAAGTTGTGAGCGCTGTAATAAGTTCTTGTCTTCCCTTTGGACGCCATTGCCGACACCATCCACCAAACGTGGTCCTCACGTGACATTCGCGTTAATTCTCTGCACGACCACGACCAGCGCGATTACCGGTTGCATCGCGGCTAGCTACCAGGAGTGCGGTTGCCCCTCGTTACACTCCTGGTATAGGAAAAATTGTGCCGCGTAAATAATGTAATTAATTAATAAACGTTTGACTATTTCCGAATGGCCTACAAAGATTCTGACTACACCGTCGTGATCGCTATGATGCAGTGACACAAAATCAAAATAATTGTGCTGAAACTCACTTTGGTGGTAGAGATATGAACGCTTTTGTCTCGCCGTTGGCCGCCATTGCTCGAGCGCTCTCCGACTTCCGGTAGCAATACCGCTCTTAGGAAAGGCACACGAAGATTCTGCCCACACGGCCGTGATCGCTGTCGTTCACTGACGCTTACATGCCGAAACTCACCGTGCTGGCTAAGTTGTGAGTGCTGTAACAATGTCTTGTCTTCCTTTTGGTCGCCATTGCTCGCGATCGACTGAGCGTGGTTGCCACGTGGCATGTGCGTTAATTGGAACGAATTGCTCGCGCTACGGAAACGCGGCTATGAATGGTACTTGAGACATGATAGCACTCTATATAATTTCTGATCTTCCCTATATATATCTATCATGGTACTCATGTCATGTGTGATAATTGGAACGAACTGTCACACTTAGCTTGTGCTACCGTTTACCCGCGGCTACCAGGAGTGCGGTTGCCCCTCACTAACTAATAAAGCAAATATAAACAAATAAAAAACCTCCCAGCCTGCAGGAAGGACCTACAAAGGTTCTGACTAAATCTTCATGATCACTATCGTGCAGTGACCCAACCGTACAATTTTGTGGCTGAAATTCATCTTGGTAGTGGAGTTGTGAGTGCTTTTGTCTTCCCTTCAGCCGCCATTGCTCGAGCGCTCTCTTCAACTTTCAAAGTTTCATTGCCACAAAGACTAGACCACCCAGCGAGTTGCAACCGGTTGCATCGCGGCTACCAGGAGTGCGGTTGCCCCTCGTAATCTAAATAATCTAATTAAATAATCAAACCTCACAGCACGCAAGAAAGGTCTACAGAGATTCTGACTACACCATCGTGATCGCTATCATGCAGTGACACAACCACACAATAATTGTGACGAAACTCACCTTGGTGATGGAGATACAATCGCTTTTGTCATGCCGTCGGCCGCCATTGCTCGATCGTTCTCTTCGACGTTGGTTGCCAGTAAAGTCATACGAAGGGCCCACAAAGATTGTGACCACACAGCCGTAATCGCTGTTGTACACTGACGGTTACATACCGAAACTCACCGTGCTGGCAAGGTTGTAAGTGCTGTTATATTATTTCGTGTCTTCCCTTTGGTCGCCATTGCTAGCGTTCGACTGAGCGTGGCTGTCACGTGGCATGTGCGTTAATTGGAACGAATTGCAATAATGAGCTTGCGCTACTGCGAGGCAACCGCGGAGTTGCAACGGCTACCAGGAGTGCGGTTGCCCCTCGAAAGAAAGAAAGAAAGAAAGAAAGAAAGAAAGAAAGAAAGAAAGAAAGAAAGACAGACAAGCCAAGTAGCGCAGTTAGTTCCAATTAACGCACATGCCACGTGGCAACCACGCTTAGTCGAACGAGCAATGGCGACCAAAGGGGAAGACACGAAATTATAACAGCACTTACAACCTTGCCAGCACGGTGAGTTCTGGTATGTAAGCGTCAGTGAACAACTGCGATTACGGCTGCTGCTAGGCAGTATCATTCTGTCTGCGTGCTTGGTTTGGGGGGTTGTAGCTTCTTTGGCCATTATCCTGCTGGTGCACCAGTATGGTAAAATCGAAATTTCCTTGGCCATCCCTAAATAGAGAATGCTACCGCGTTCTCTGATTCTAGAATTCTGAATTCTAAATTGTCACATCCACGACATGATATCATTTGATACTATTTTGTGAGTTTTTGTGATAATAATGCAGCATGATTGTGTGGCGACTCGACGGTACAATTACTCAGGCTGTATTAAGGTTACGGGACACTCGTGCCCGCGCCGTGCGACATGTATTGGGAAATGTATACTTAAGCTCG
This sequence comes from Axinella damicornis, assembly GCA_963931865.1. NCBI lineage: Eukaryota > Metazoa > Porifera > Demospongiae > Axinellida > Axinellidae > Axinella > Axinella damicornis. The sequence goes on along the minus strand of OZ007505.1, from coordinate 19,714,122 downwards.
CTAACCAAAAATCTCTGGTACGAAGAGTGTGAGCAACTTGATTCCAGCGGTGGAGGTGCGCTGTCACAAGGTGCAGGGCATCACGGAAGCTTTTTTTGATAGCATAATCCCTGGCAAATTTATCTGCTGTCTCGCTCAAGAAAAGCGGTAAATACGTCTTTTTGGTGAACTGAACTGCTTCCGTCATGCCCTGCACCTTGTGACAGTGCACCTCCACCTCTAGAATCAAGTTGCTCACGCTATTCGTACCAGAGATTCTTGGTTAGCGAGCTTAAATATACATTTCCCAATACATTTCGCACGGTGCGTGCACAAGTATCCCGTAACCTTAATTTAAATAGTAGGTTCATTCAGGGAATCCTCAGAAGTCAACCTTCAAGCGTCTTGGTGCAACGATGAGACCGAGTCAATTCCCCAGCAGTGGGAATTTTACAGAGCCCTATAGTGTCACAGATATGTAATGGCTTGAACTTTGACAGTGAAGTATTCCCTCACCATGTTAAAACGTGTCCAACAGCTAGTGGTACTACGTAGGCCTATGCATGTGCAAATGTCCTTGAAGTTTGAACTTCGACTTTCATGGAACTGTTACTTTCTTTTCATACAAAAGTTACACTCCTCGTAGGGGAAAAATTGTGCTGCGTAATGTAATGTAAATAATTAACCTTTGGCTACCTTAGGAATGGCCTACAAAGATTCTGACTACACCGTCGTGATCACTATCATGCAGTGACACTAACGTATAATAATTGCTGAAACTCACCTTGGTGGTGGAGATACAAGCGCTTTTGTCGTGCCGTCAGCCGCCATTGCTCGATTACCTCTTTGACGTTGGTTGCCAGTACAGTACCCATGATCGCTGTTGTTCACTGACACTTATATACCAAAACTCACCATGCTGGCGAAGTTGTTATCGCTGTAATAAGTTTTTGCCTTCCCTTTGGATGCCATTGCTGACTCGATCGATCTCGAGTCGAGCATGGTCGTCACGTGACGTGCGTTAATTGGAATAAACTGCAAGACCTAGCTTGGGCGATCAGCAACTTGCAACTGGTTGCAACGCGACTACCAGGAGTGCAGTTCCCCCTTGTTACACTCCTGGTAGGGGAAAAATTGTTCCTCGTAAATAATCTAATTAATATAAATAAAGTGTACTTGGGATTGGCCTGCAAAGGTTCTGACTACACCGCCGGGAATGCTATCAAGCACTGACCTGAATGTAAAAAGTTGGTGCTGAAACTCACTTTGGTGGTGGAGATATGAGCACTTTTGTCTCGCCATTGGCAGCCATTGCTCAAGTGCTCTCTTCGACTTCCGGTGGAAGTACCGTTCTTAGGAAAAGCACACCGACCACACGGCCGTGATCGCTGTCGTTCACTGACGCTTACATGCTGAAACTCACCGCGTGCTAGTTAAATTGTGAGTGCTGTACTAATGTCTTGTCTTTCTTTTGGTCGCCATTGCCCGTGATCAACTGAGCGTGGTTGCCACGTGGTATGTGCATTAATTGGAACGAATTGCAATACTTAGCTTGCGCTACGGCGAGTCGCAACCGGGGTTGCAACGTGGCTACCAGGAGTGCGGTTGCCCCACGAAAACCAGTGAGGAATAATTGGAATGGCCGTAACCATGAAGTATCTGATCCCTGGTATGGAGGGGCTGAGAGGTGTCACTGAATGTTGACCATGTCTCACCCTCTTTGATCAGACAGTGGATTTTATGGTGTGGACAGTGGACACCTCTCTGGGGGCTATGGTATGGATATTACTGATGTCTTCTGCAGCACAATGGCAGCGTTAAAAAATTTAGCACTGCTCGAGAAGGAGCTGTTCGCATTTTTCCAATTGATACTGACATCAGATTTTGCCACAAATCTGAAGACTTCTTCTGATAATCAGGAAACATCATCCAAAGAAGTGGAAGGCTTCTTCCAAAGAGTGTTGTACCTACAATTCTGAAAAATGGCGCAGCTTTACTTACGGATCTTCTAGAGCTTGTTTAGGTCTTCCGAAGCTACATTAATACATGCATAGGTCTTCTGGAGCCGAGTTTGTCACATAAATCTGATGCCATGACAGAAATGGTACCCCCAAACGCCCGACATTTTTGAAGACGCGTATCATACATTGTATATACTTGAAGAGGCACACTGCTTCCCATCAATGTTTACGTGAATGTAACAACACAGGCATCAAATCACCAACTACCAAATCACCAATTCAAAGACCCTGGCCATACAGTATGCGCTAACCACATTGCTGACAAAATACATCGCACCTGTACAAAGATTCTGACTACACCATCATGATTGCTATCAACAAATGCTGAAACTCGCCTTGGTGGTGGAGATACAAGCGCTTTTGTCTTCACATCGGCCGCCATTGCTCCAGAGCTCTCTTCGACATTCGTTGCCAGTACAGCTCCTACGAAAGGCTTTAAAAAATTCTGACTGCACAGCCATGATCGCTGTCGATCACTGATGCTTACGTGCAAAATTCATCGTACTGGCAAAGTTGTGAGTGCTGTAATGTTCGTCTTTCCTTTGGCAGCCATTGCCAGCTTTGGCTCAATCGATCAAATGAGCATGGCTTTCACGTGGCATGTGTGTTAATTGGAACAAGCTGCAATACTTATAAAGCTTGCACTAGTTACCAGTAGTGTGGTTGCCACTCGTAATTTTGGAGTTGTAATAGGCCCGGCATTCCTTGTATTGCATGCCACTTTCACACACTATTATCTTTCTTTGTGGACAAAATACTGTCTGTTCAGCTGGTTTAGTCTTGCCACTAGACCCTCCCTCTCCCCCGAAAAAGGAAAGGAAATGGAAGGAGAGGGAGGGACTAGCAGAATTGACACAAAATTGGTTTCGAACTGACCACTGTTTAGTTGTTACACCAATCAATTATTAAAACAATTAGTACGTTCTACGAAGCATTATGACTTCGTTACATTATGCAACAAGGAATCCTGCGAGCTCTGCTAGACTCTCCTTCTACAGGCCTGTGCGGTGGTCGCCAGAATGTTGGTGGCACCAATCAGATTGGAGAGCGGTCAATATACCTTCCGTATTGGTCACGATCTGTACAGATTCAAACGAGAACAAGAGAACAGATTTGCGAGCTAGAGATCCTTTACAGTTGCAAGTGAACGGCACGAACAACACACAACCATTCATTGCTGAACACCAAAGTCGCATAACTGCGGTGCAGATACTTCCTTCCTCGTGACATTTGATATGACGTCACGTTTTTGAATTCCTCCATGACACTGAAACCTGTCTATAGTGAACAGATGTTCTTTTCCCTTCCCCCCGCGCACCGCAAAGGTCTGGCCCGTGAGACTACCCCCCCTTCATCCACCTGACACCATTCACATGATGGATAATACCAGGCCTTCCCCATTTCTTTCCGCTCTTCCACATCAGTGTATGTCAACGCAAACTGAAGAACAAAAAATGGTGTAGGCTTGGGAACAAAGCTAAGGAGAGGGAGGGACTAGTGGCTAAACTAGAGCTGGTTGTAATCATGGCATCATGCAAGAAAGACACATTCTGATTGCTATGTTCCTGCTCGCTCGCCCCCACATATGCTATACGCATCTAGTAGCAGTATGATCATTCTTCCCAAAACCTCATGATATGCTTTGCTCAGAGAGTATGCCAGGCCAGGGAGAAGAAGAGAACATAATATTATAGCTAGCTGCGACGATTAGTGGGGTGGGGCGAAAGGGGAGGGGAGGGAGGAAGAAGGGTCTGGTGACTCTGAACAGGGTGCCATTTCACAATGGAATGCAATTATCTTCCGTAAACGTAATATTGCATGTGACTTACCTCAAGTACCGTAGTGTCCCGCTAATACGCCCCCTTCGAAAATACGCCCTCCCCCTCTTTTTCGCCCAAGTTCCTGTACAGGGTAGTTTGACTCCTTGTAACGCCCCCCTGGTGAGCTTCTTCTGGGAAGTTCTGACCTACACGTGCGCAGTTTTGCAGATCGTCTCTCAGATCGAGTAGTCACCATTAACGCCGACGGTACAAGTCATCTCGCTGCCACTCTTCCACAGGAAATGCCAGGAAATGTTCCGTGGTTCATGACCGACAGTATTGCTGTTCTTGAGGATGGCTACAGCGAAGTCGTAGTGAATGTTATGGCCCTTGAGTTGAAGTGCAGCTCTTCTCGCCGATGTAGGGAGAACAGTACTGGCGATAGTTTGTACTTTAGTAACTGTGAACATGAACCTCGGCAAAAACTTTTTGAGGGGGCATATAATCGAGACTAATTGCGTACTCGAAAATACGCCCCCTCCCCTCTTTGGGCTGGATGTAGTGTACAAAATAGGGGGACGTATTAACGGGACACTACGGTATATACTAGTTGTTGATTGAGCACAGAGCTAGAGCCATGGCTATCAAGGAAGAGTGCTGCACCGTCTGCCTCAAAGACTTGCCGAAGGAAGGAGACTAACAGTGAGACATTCCAGAACCCGTGTGGAGACTCACGGAGATGTCCCTATCGCATGCATCAATTATCTTCGCTTTGTTTGGGCATCGACTGCCTGTAGCCTAGCTGTGAAGCGAGGCAGTCTTCTCACCATGTCAACCATAAATCTAGTCACACGCTCAAAGTGGAAATCGTGCCACAAATTACATGCTGCTTCAATCTGGTTGGCTCTACCAGCATTCCAGCAGAGCCAACAACATCCTGTTCAGTCATCAGACCCTTCTTCCTCCCTCCTCTCACCTTTCGCCCCGCCCCACTAATTGTTGCAGCAAGGGTCTGGGCCACGCGACTATCAATTGCCTTGCTCACACTGAACACAGACTCACCTCTCCTACTACCGGGACAAGTATACGGGTTGACTGAGCGCGGTGGCAGCTGTGACTGTGGTGAGTGATCTCCCCTTATAGGATTTCCATTTGGAGCTCGCCACCCCCAAAATCCAACTCTCGCAGTCTCTAGTAGTCTGCAGGGTAAAAAGATAACGAAAACAAAACTCAATACTATATAGCCACTTCAAATATCTATGTTGGGCTGTTTATAGCACGAGTTCATCCCACTCCCATGTTCCATGGAACAGATTTGCACAAATTATATAGCTACCTTTCGACAAGCAGCCTCGTTCTCGCGCCTCCGCCCAACTTCTGCGATCACAGCAAGTTCCTTTGGTTCTCGAAGAGAACTTGTAGCCTGGTGAGAGTATGCACGTCGCCTGGAGAATGCGTGTTTGCGATCTTGCGAAAGGCGCTGTTGGCTACGATGTACTGAAGAGAGACCTGACTAGACTCAGTTCGCCAGTGTACATGATACAAGGGCCTGGCCTACAATTAAATTTTGACATGTACCCCCGGGCCCCCGAATAATTATTGGACCCCCAGGAATTGGGGATGCGGGAGAGAAGTATAAATCGTTCGTACATTTTTTTTATTTTTTATATTTTTTATATTGCCCCCCCCCCCCCCCCCCCCCCCCCCCCCCCTTTTTTATTTCTTTGGTTGGGGGCATCTTTAGCTAGGCAACCTTCTGGACTGGGATGGTACATTACGGGATGGAGGATAAAGATAAAACTATGAGGATGATCAGAATGAGACAATGAACTTCAGGAATGATAAAAGGGAGCTTAGAAGTGGAGGGATTAAGGGATAGAGAAGTAGGATTTTGGGGTGGGAGTGAAATTTCCATCCTGTATTTTATTTGTGGGGCATCAGTCCTTCCATTCTGATGGCTATCTAGCCACGTTCACTGGAGGTGGGATCCAACATGATCGGATTTGTATTCTCCCAGGAAGGATTCCAATTGGCCATGTGATATGATTGCACAATATTGAAGGTGCTTTCCAAAATTTGTACCACACCTTGATATCAGGAGGGTTGCAGGGTTAAGTATGTTATTACTTTTTGAGTATGTTATTACTTTTCAAAATGGACTCCCCCGGCCTAAACTCATTCATTCTTGCGGAGAAATAAAGCGCGTACATTTATACGGTATGACGGAGATTACATAAACCGACAAACAGTTGAACTGACCAGTGTACGGGCTTGCTCGTGCGCGCCCCAAGTATAGTGCCAGCTAAACTTGCGAAGTTATGTGAGTCCAGAAAGGCTCGAGCTCGGAATTAAAAGGGAACCGGCAGGTAAGTGACTTAAATTAATTAGGGAGATCGTGGCGCAACTTAAGGATGTATTATTAACGGTATCGCTGTCCATTTCGTGTATCACAAGAATGACGGTATAATTATGGTGATAAATATATTATGGAAATAATATGCCAAATCTATAACCTTAACGAGATGTGTCCGTTCTGGCGCAGTATGGAAGTCGTGAGTCGAAACACCCCAGAAGAGGGTGAGTATGGAAGTCGTGAGTCGAAATACCCCAGAAGAGGGTGCAGTATATTATAGCGTCCATCCGTCCGAGCAGCAGATTTTGTGACCGTCAGCGTTGAGATGTCGGTTGCAGTACTCTTAAAACTTAAGTACATATTCCTCTATTGTTAAAATCTCGCGACTCACATAGCAATCAATCTATAGTGAGGTCGGACACAATTCTGTAATGCGTGTCACTTAAAATTTAGCTACAATATTAATTTTCATTTGCAATCGTTCATTCATGCTCGTCGCAGTGTGGGGATGTGCAAGAACTCCATGCATGCGGAGTTAATTTTCCGGTAACTGGTAGAATGTTGAATGCAACGCAGTTTTTGTTCTTGTTGTGGTCGTTGTGTTGTTTTTTGTTGCTGTTGTTTTTGTTGTTGTTGTTGTTGGCTGTTTTTTTATTTTGGCCGTAACGTGTGTTGGAGGCTATGATGCAACCAATATCGTCGTACGGTGATTCAGTATATCCACGCCTCTAGCCTCGTTCCCAGGCCCGAGAGAGGGAGGAGAAAAGGGCCTGGTTTCCACTGTTTACGCATGCGCTTAATTATCTGTCACCGTAACACGTATTCATAAGGGGGAGGGTGCAAATGACGTGTTCGTAGTCACATGGTCGAGGGTGTGACGCTTACCTATTTTGCTACACTGGTCCTCGATCCGCGAGATGAGGGACGACACAACCACAATTGCACTGCCACCAGCAACAGACTTACCGGACATTCTTTATTCAAAACAAATGGAAGAGTATGGTAGCATACTGACTCCACCCTGTCGGTGCGACGATAGCCACACGAAAACATCTCATCGTTAACTCAATCGCAGGTCGCTGTTCTAGCTCAATTCAGGAGCGCCTTGCCGCCTGAGGACATAGGAGAGCACGATCGAGAGGCCTAACGTATAGTGTCGCGTAGCCAACCCGTAAGTACAAGTACGAGGCTACGCGAGATTATGAGCGCGCGCTTGCAATTGACGTCACCGGCCGTAAAACAACCGAAACGCCCTCCGTTATACTCCGCTTCTCTCATAAGATTGTATGGTAGTAGAAACGCAAGCAGTTCGAAGTATGTGTCTGTCGCTGTAGCGCAGTTACCATGCCGATTAGATCGAGCAGCTCTACGCGACCTGGAATACAAGTGAGACAGTAGTTTCGTCCGGGCTAGTACTCAGTCACGTGGTTTGTGACGTATTTGATCCATAGGCCATATATAATTATAAATATGCGGAGGCACGCGCTTACAAATATGAATATAATTATGTAGGCGGGGCATATAGCTAGCTAGCTACGCCTCAGCAGCAGGAAGTTAAGTTCGTCTTTAGAAGTGGGCGGGTCTGAATTTAATAGCCAATTGCATGATGTGGCGTTACTCAAGTGACAACAGTGATTAACAAGAGACTTGGCGCAAAAGACAGTGTGCGAAGAGTGAAAATCGGTTGAAGTATGAACGAGAACGACGCAGCATGCTGGGCATATCAGTGGAAATCGGTGGAAGAAGGCGCTTGGCATGGAGCAAAATGGTAATTGTTGGCAGTAAAATACGTTATAAGAAGGATTAGCCTGAACTCACTAGGTGCCTTAACTACTTAACAGTGAAGGTTGCCGTACTTGGAAGACAGCTGTACCTCGGCTACCTGCATTCAAAGAACAAGCTTGCAGCAATACAGGAATAACCATGAAGTGAACCTCCCTTTTGTTACCCACTGATGCTTTGGTGTTTTAATAGTGAACGTTGCTGACCATAGCTGCCAATTTAATGTTATGTTGTTTGGGCCAGACCAGCCCAAATTTTGGCATGATTTTAAAAGGCTAGCTAATTTATTCATTACGTCTCCCATTGGGCATGCGCAAACGTTTGTCAGCCATGCCGAATAAAAAAATGGCTGGCTCAGTGTCTTGGGCTCCTGAATTGTGCAGAAACTGACTGCATTTGGGAGAATTCCTTTGGAGAACTATCAGTGGAAGCCCAGCATACGTTATTCAGTGAGATTGTCTTCAAATTCTGATCTTCATTTCCTGTTGACTCTGGCATTGTTTGGTTACCATGCGTGGATGGTAGTTAGTGATCACATGATAATTAATAAGCCTACCTACCGACCCTATTGGAAAGGTCATCTGGTCCGAGCAGCATAAAATTAAATTGGTAGCGCCTTAAAGGTAGGGCTAAACGACAAATAATACAGGAAGGAGTGTCCATCTTCACGCATTCTTGCCGCTTTCTTTGCCAGACAGGCCTCTGAACTGTGTCAAGATATCTAACTCAAACCACGATACCGGGAGGCATGGATGGCTAGGCACGAGACTGCAACAGCCATGCAAATACAGTCAGGAGCATAAGGCAGAGGAAGCCATTGTCTCCTCGCTAATTCTTTCCTTTCCTTCCCCTTAGGCTTAGATAGGAATATAGCTAGCTTCCCTGTGATTCTAAGTCGGGTAACGATCCCCACACTACCTATGACTCATTCCCAGTTTCTCTGGGATATGAGAACGAGACCACGTGTTTCATGCATGTCATAAATTCTACAAGTATAATTCACACGTTGGAGGCACACTGGCTTAGGTTTGGCAGCAAGTTACTTCATCCCAAGGGTGTACTAGCCTTGTTCCCAGGCCGTAGGAGAAATGGCCTGGCTGCATACAGATGTAACATTCCGGCATGCAATTGCCTACCTCATTCAAGCAGTGAAGTCCACATGATGATACTTCCACAAGTTGCTGCAAGTTCTGCAACGGAAGACAAGCAGAAGACAAACGATCATTATGCAGAGCGCAAACACTAGCGTGATCGAGCAATCGAGTTTTGTGATGAATGGACATGACTGTGACTATCAATGCATGGTGCAGTTCGGTTTACTGGTGTCATGTGATAACGTTCCGAAAATCTGATTGGTACTGCCAGCTCTGTGGCAACGGAAGTGAACTTGTGTAAATTGCCAGGCCGTTTCTCATGCAGCCTGGGAATGAGGCTAAAGGGTGCACCTGAAGCGATCTAAAACTCAAACAACGGGAGTCTTTCATGCCTGTAGCTACACTGGATCAACTGGAAATTGCTTCCTATGTATGGGCCTACCATGTATTTTACTCACTGTTTGTGTAGCTTGTCTCCTCGGTCTCGAAATCCTATCTGTGCCCTTGACAATACATGCTGTGATAAAATACGCATTGTGCAAATGACTGTAGCAAATCAATACAATGTACAGTAAAAGGTGGGCATTGAAAAGGAGAAACTAACTGTAGATACGGACTGGACGGGTACCGTCATCATTGAAGTTGCCCAATGATCGCACTATCAACATGCCATTCGGGTCCGTCGTGGGACCACTTCACTATTGAGTATTACATTATTTCCTGCATAGACCACGCCTACAGGCACTCCTCTACACAAGAGAATTGCTGAAAAAGCCAAATGCAAAACTTCAAATGGTCCCACCACGGACTCGACAGGCATATGAACGGTGTGGATACAGAGAAGCTGTGATGGTTACGGTGTCCATCCTGTCCTTATCTTCAGGTGGTTCTCCTGTGGTTGTTACTGTACCAGCATTGGTTGTGAACTCTGCTAGCTGTAGCATACAAATGAGCGTAGACTCACTGCATAGGCTATTGTGGGACTGCTACAATAAACCTGTAGTGAAACTGGCCCCTCAAAATTTAACATTTCACTCTAGCTTAATCTCTTATAGAGCTGCCAGAAATTGGTGTACTGTTACGAATTAGCTAATCGGTACGTGTGTAACATAGGTGTGTACTTATATCTTTTAGGCCCACGTACAAGGGCTGTTGTCAGATACAACAAACGTTCTGGGGAAACGTGGCATGGCTGAAAGTTCAAGCAGTTCAGATGATTCGTTTCTCGAGGTTTTTCTGCGCCAACTACAGGCAGGAGCACTTTTGAGACAACTAGGTGAAAGAGCTGATCAGGAACAACCCCCAAAAGAGGGAGACAAGAACGCTCTCCTGCACACATTTGCCACTCGTGGCAACTATTCGAAGGTGAAAGAACTGTGGGACAATGGAGCTAAACCCACAATTAAGAAATCAGAAAGTTCGACAATTCTACACTCTGCTGTTACAGGCAGTGAATCCGAGGATGAGGAGAGAGCAAAGATATTGGAGTTGTTCCTGCAGGCAAGAGTTCCTATCAATCACCAAAACTCCAAAGGATGGACTGCCTTGAAGTCTGCAGCAAGACGAAATTTGAAGAAATGTGTCAAAGTATTGCTGGAGCGTGGAGCAAACCCAGATGTAGCTGACAATGAGCAGTACACGCCACTTCACAATGCTGTTGGCAACCCAGACATGATGAAATTGCTCCTTACCAAAGCAACAGAAATCAACAGTCAGAATGAAGATGATGAAACACCTCTCTATGTTGCTACTGCAAGGGGTAAAGTTGATTCGGCCTTGGCCTTGTTGGATCATGGTGCTGATCCCAATATTCCAAACCCTGAAAGTAAGTAACAGTAATGATTGGACTAGCTAGCACCTGTTCTTTATAGTTGTGTACAAAATTAAACTATAGATAGCACAATCATTTAAGCTACTTCATATTGGACTCAACAACTGTAGCTCTGAGCATTCCTCTCTTTCTGCCCATTTTCTTCCCCCCACCTCTTCCTTTCCTCTTTCTTTCAGTCTCCTCACTGATTGTAACATATTCACAGTGCATATACAATGGAAGACAATTCCTAGCAGAAAGAAATGCCTTTGTCTCGCTATAATAATAACTTCATACTTTTATGAATGCATTCTTGGTTGGATAGGGTGCTATAGTTAATATCCTCTCTGGTTTTTACCATCCATACATCTTTCTTTACTGCAACCACTGCAGACATAACACCACTGTTCATGGCAGCCAGAGATGGGAAGCTGGAGCTTGTGAAGGCATTGGTTAGGAAGGGAGCAAATGTCAACTTACTGGGAGCCAGCCAGAAAATAGGTACAAACACTACATTATCAATTGGGGGACCAGGGGAAAGGTCAGGGTATAGTGACATACAAGATAAGCAAGCTAGCTTGGGAAGGTATTATATGACTGGTAGTATGCCCATGTGACTTTGTTGGAAGGATTTTCCCATAGCGTAAGCTGCCAATTATCAAACTTGTCCTCATATTTCATATTTCAGTCCAGGAATAACTTGGGAACTTGGTTCTTGCACCATACGAAAGAGTGATCAATTTCGAATAAGAATAACTATATCGTGTTCACGCACTCACAAATCAATATTTTGTGATGATTATTTTATCCCAATCAATCCTACACTCAGCATAAAAAAGATTTAAAGACTGACATGCCTCCTGTACGTATATGCCAGATTGTTAGCCAATCAGCTGGCTTCCCACTACAAAGCAATAGCTGCAAATTATAGACGCTGTTTGGACCACTAAATTACAAACTAAAGCTAGTAACACGGCTACTGCTGACTCACTGGAATGAAAACTGGTCGCAGAACACCAGGTAGAGCTGCAGGTACCAGTAGTTGTTGCTGGGGCTCAGAGCACCTGTCAGCATGGCTGTCATACTGTTCTGCTGGTTTTGGTGAACTGTAGGTCGATCCGATTAATGCTGGTCCTTCATGTACACGAAGCAGGTAGCTATTGTATGATCTGAACTTCCCAATAATCGCACAAAAGATTGAACTTTTAGTTGGCAGATGGCAGCAATGCATTAACTTCCGGTTAAAAGGCCGTTCACTCACTGCACATTCACATGAATTATTCCGTATTCTCATAGGCACCAATCGATAATTGGCGGTTTACGCTAGCTAGTATAGTAAATATCTGCAGTGAACTCCACTGCTCTGCTATAGTTTTCCTAGGCAATCCTGGGACACTATTTTGTCCTACTTGCAAGAGTTACTAAAGTACATGCAGAACTCTCTCAGCCTTATTCTAGCAGGACTCAAAATAAGTATTTGGGCATTAAGCATGCAGAGGGAGTAGTTTGAAGTAAAGTTTGCATATAGACCAAGCTTGATGCTGCCTATTTAGCTAGCTACTTGTCAACTTGTTCAGAGATTAATCCAGCATTAAAGCCATGAGTGTTGACGTGCTCATATGCGGTTCCATGGAGGCCCAGGTGAACTACCACAGAATAGAATGGCTACCATAATAGTTGGATGAGCAGGCAACATGCTCAGGAACCAGCTATGAGACTCTTAGTAATCCACACCAAGATTCCAAGCACCCCCACCCCCGTCCTCCCCACCACCACCACCAAGGGGGTGCTAGAGAGCAGTGAATGTCCATGTTGAATGAACTCCAAAATGTCAACTACCTCAATTCTTCATTCCAATTATTGCAGGTGCTTTGCATTGGGCAGCGCACAAAGAACATGAAGAAATTGCTCTCTCCTTGATCGAAGGTGGTGCAGACATTGTGCTTAAGGACAAACGAGGAAGGACACCTCTCAGCTTGGCTTCCAAATCACTTGCTGCAAAGATGATTGGTTAGTGTGGGAATGTTTTACTTCAAGCAAAGTTAAGCTAGGGTATACGTGTTACATAGGTGCCAAACCCACTGAATGAGTATGAGGGACACAAGCCCCAGAAAGTGGGATTTTCATGATAAAAATATCCACGGCAAATTTGGTAATCACTATAATTGCATAATCTTTTATAGTGTGTGCCTTCCAAAGCTAAATTAAATTTACATTGGTAGAGAGTAGACACTCTTGGCCATCCTTCGGGGGGGTAACACTGGTGCAACAACACTGCTGCAAGTCGCTGGTGAGCTGCAAGTTCGGTCTTCCCGTAGCTGTCCATGTTAGTGTGTGGAGATGAGTATACGGAATCGTATAATTATATGGAAAACCCTGGAACGTGACTTTCTGGCCATGTTGGGAAAATCATGCCTAAAGTGGGATGGTTGGGTTATTGTTGTCAGGTCAACAGACTTGCATGCAAGACTGCCAATTGAGTACAGTCCTGATCATGAATCTGCTGCTTCTCTTTGAGACAAGCATCGTAATTGTCGCCATATCATTCTACAGCAGATCTAATAGCCTCATTCCCGGATGTGGCCTGAAATTGAGGCTAATAATCATGCAGATTGACAAGGATAAATCTTAGTTGTCCATGTTGCTGCACACTAAGCAAACAAGGGATTTGATGCATTAATTTGTACCAAGTTATATGAAAAGCACAGGTGGGGTTAAGGCCTGAGGATAAGGTCAAGTTGTATATGCCAGCTTATGCCACAACCAAAGTGATATTGAGTGACCATTCTACCGCTTTATTCCTAGTTGCAGCCAGAAGGAAGAACCCACTTCTGGGGTTAGCAGCGCCACCTTTGAGTAAAATGCAAGAGGAGAGAAATCAAGCAGCAAGTGCGTGCTGTCAGGGAAATGTTCAGGAGCTTGAGAAGATGCTAAAAGCCGGATTTCCTGTTGATGATGCTAGTGGTAAACACAATTCCACTCTGCTGCACAAGGCAGCTTATCATGGGCAGGTATGTAATGTTTTTTCTGGTATTTTTTGCTTCACCCACAACCCAAAAAATTCCCCTCGTATCTTCACAGCTTCAAGTGGTGAGCCTTCTGATGCACCATAACGCAGACTGGAAAATGACTGACAGCGATGGCGACACTGTTCTCCATCTTGCCTGCATGAAGGAGACTACAGGCTTGCACGACAAGATTCTTGAGTTCCTTATGACTACTCCTGCCTCCTCCCTCAAAGATGCAAAGAATTCTTCTGGGGATACCCCTATCATGGTTGCAACAAAGTGAGAATGCAGGCTTGCAATAATGTTGCAGATGCATCACAGTGTACATGTTGGAATAAGCAATGCAGTTTATGTACAAAGTTTAGATGTGCTTTTAGATGTGCTTACTACTTGTGGTTGTCCAAGGAATGCTATTGGTGAGTAAGCCCCTCACTAGCAACTCAGGGACATTAAGGCATAAAATTAATGCTGGCAGCATCCTAAACTGAGAAGTACTGCATCTAGGCTCCATAAAACTAATCATTGCATGTCCTAAACTAGTGGTCCTATTACATCCAATTAACTTATGATCAACGTAACTATGAAGCACTATCTCACCTTCAGGGCAAAATCTGTCTCTAGGGCGAAGATCCTTCTGAGATACAAGGTGGACATAAAGATCACTAACAACAAGAAAGAGCTACCAGTGCATAGGGCCTGCACAACGGATCAAAACATTGAAGTAAGCTAGTACACAGCATATTCTAGATTTTACATGTATGACTGTTCACATAGGCATTAAACCTTTTGCTTTGCAGCTGGTGCTGAATTTCGTTGAGATGACACCTGATATTAACGTTCAGGATGGAGATGGCTGGACTCCATTGATATGGGCCGCCAAGACAGGATCATCCGCCGTTATGAAGTACCTCCTGCTGAAGCGTGCTGACCCAAATCTCAGAGTGGTAAATAGGACGGCACTGAACAAATACATAATGCATTACTAGGAATACGCATGTGCGATGTCTTTGCCTCGCGCGCGTGCTTGCAAAATACCATACAAGTAGTAGGTGTGGTTTCATAGGCCAGTGCGCATGCAGTAAGGTGTGAAGTTCAGTTGCGAGGAGCTGAGAAGATGGAAAGTGTCCCCTTGAGGAGGACAAACGCGTTAGTGAGGTTCTGCATCCCTTGCCTAGTGCGAAGATCCACACTGAGTTAGCTCATTGGCTAGCTCCAGCTCCATCATCTAGTGCCAGTAAGGTCCACACGAGACTGCAGAAACTGCCCCCATGCTATTAAAGTGTGATGGAAATTTGAGTGTGACAGATATATAATTTATATATATATGTACAGACGTGACGTGACTACACAGCACGATTAGTTGCCTTGCACTAAGGCACTCAGCAATTATCAGAGGCAAGTGGTCTAAATGAACAACGTACCTCCAGTTTGGTTTCCCATAAACCACACAAAAGTGCATAGTCTCCAGGGTTTCATACAGGATTTTTTGCTGGGGGAGGGACACATGGCAACCCATGCAAGCCCCACCCCCTCCCATTCCCTCGGCACGTCATATCATACACAGGGTTGTGACCAACTGACATGTTTTTGACATGTTCAGATCTGGGTATGTATTAGACTACCTACCTCACAACTTATCAGGGGCGGATACAGGATTTATGAAAGGGGGGCACCATATATTAAATGCTGCCGGAGGAAGTGCATAGAGGTGTGTAGTGCTGATCAGTCCGCGCGAAGCGCGGAAATTTTTTTTCGCCTTCATTTTTCACTTCTCAGGATGGGCTCTCGTGGCACCTTCGCGCTTTGCACTGCAAGTTCCAGATGTACGAGGATTGCAGGTCCCAGGCCTGCCAGGGCCACCATGAGCTTCTTCCTTGCTCAAATTTCGCTCACAAACGTAATACGTACGTACACAGAGGGGTATACTAGATCGTGGTCTCGTTCCCAAGCAGTTTGGTTTCAGGCAATGCACGATATTGCGAGCTGAGGAGGCCAGGCCAGGAGTTGCAACATAGCGGCAGCAAGTTAGTAAGGAGGAAAATAAAAAGATCCGCCACTGCTTATACTGCTGCATGTCCAACCAGTTTAATATTAAATTTATAATATTATTGTCTTCTGTTTTCTGGGGGGGGGGAAACTTCA
>OZ007505.1:19405576-19697973 GCA_963931865.1 Axinella damicornis | reverse complement strand
AACTAACAGTTGGATAACTTCATGGCTTCCAATTTGTAAACCACAGTCACTGCCTTTGATCCTCCCACGCGCTGTAGAAGGAAAGATTAACAGTATTCATGTAGTGGATGAGGAGCATGCATGGAGCTGTAGGTCCTAAACTGATCAGCTATATTTTCTCTTTGACATTCCCAGACACAAGGATTCACAGCCCTCTACTTGACAGCATCACAGAACCATCCCTCCATGTGTCTCATGCTACTGGAGGCTGGTGCTGATCCAATGATAGCTGGTGGAAGGCAGAATCTTACTCCGCTACATATAGCAGCCCACCTGTTAGTGTATAGAGATGTCATAGAATTTTCCAAATGTCAGGCAATTCCTTAAAGTCACTAGAACTTAGAAGTGAAGTCCAGCTTTGAATATCTTGTTCCTTGATTCTCCCACTGTCAATCTCTGGTTGCTTACTGCAATCAAAACTGGTAGTATAGCTTGCAAGTGATTCAAAGGCTTTTATGGTACTGTGTACTATACAACAATGACTATTCCTCCTCATTCCTTGGTTACATACTTCCAGGAGTGGAAACAGATTGCAAAAATATGTTGATTTTATCAAGACTATAATTGTGTACACAATCAGACAATCATGTTCCTCTGTGTAGCCAGAGTTGCAGTATCTCCTGCAGTTGTGTAAGCCAAAAATTCTTTGAGAGACTTTGCAATTACTAGGTGGCAGACTAAAATCAAGCCTCTGGATTGTGAATGCCAGCCCTCCTGATTGTGTTGTCTGTGACTAATACATACAAATCATCAAAATTTAACTTGGTATGTATATTCTATTAACCATTACCAGTAGGTGCATATCAGTGATATACCACCTGTTGGTGTTTGGAGGTGACCCTAGCCTGGGGACTATCCCAACAAACCTCCCACAGCAGATGATATACACCATGCATCTGGCAATGTACATAATTATATCACTTATACCTCATATATAGTGGCTACAAGGATGTGTGTTTGGTTTTGGTGAAACATGGGGCAGACATTCACAAGGAGGATACAGATGGTGATACCCCAATGAAACTTGCAAAGAATGCCGAGCTGAAGACAGACATGCAGCGTAAGTCTACTAGACTGATCTCGGTGTCCAGCCTTGAATTCAAAATAGGAGTAAACATGTGATGTTCACAGACACAACAGAATGATTGTATGCTCTTTCTTTCTTTCACTCATCTTGTAGGTGTAGCAAATAAAGAGACAGATTTTTCTATGACCATGGTTGCCCTGCAGATGGGAAATCGCAAGCCAGTGTTGGAGAAAGAGGATACCGTGGTAAGCAATGATCCAACTGTGCATGCACGTTTCTTATAGGTAAGCCCATGCCGAATTAATCAGAAAAGTGGAGGAGTACTATCACAATACATGACAATGAGTTTAGAGAGAACTTTAATTAGGACATAGAAACTGTATCATAAAGTCTGTAGACTCTATATGTAGGTATACGACGTATACATGCAATACATGCCAATATCTCAAACTTTTAAGCCTTTATAACAACATACCAGTCATCTTCGAGTCTTTTCATGACCATCAAGACTCCCAGCAGCGCGAAACCATCGCAAAAGTACCAAACCAGGAACTCGTAAAACCAGCAAATTGTTTTTCTTTCTTTTCAAGTTCTTCCGCTTCTCTGAGAGTCTTCAGACAGGCTAGCTCAACGTCACCTCAATCTCTCATGATGGTTTTCACACGAAACAGCAGCAGAGCAGTGTACCAGTCCATCGCTTTTTCGCAATCTCCAAGTCTTCACCAGGCGGCAGCAGCTGCCCACTCAATAGCCATGGCTTCTTTTGTCACGCCATTTTCTTGTTCTTAAACAATCACTTAGCAATGACACATAATTATTACTCAACTGAATTAGAAGTGCCTTGCGCCATACGTAGCCTCGTTCCCAGTCCCACCCCCAGCTTTTCGTCGCTTACAGTACTGCAAGTGACGAAAAGCTGGGGGTGGGACTGGGAACGAGGCTACTTGCACCGTTGTTGTGTTGTCAAATCGTCTCTATAAATAGGCTCACAGAACACAGTAGGTAGTAGCTAACATACATAAATCATACGCATAGAGAATTTATGTCTTATACTCAACAATATATAAATGTCGCTACCACTTGCTACTGGTTAATATTATGGTCTTCAGACAGGGAGCGCTAGCTTAGTATCCATCCAGAAAAGGGTTTACTTGAGATGCTTGGGTCTGATTCTTCAGCCAACACTGGCGGTATAAATACCAGAGTCAATATTGTCCATATACCAAAGCAAGGGCACCTGCTGCCTGTGAGGACACTGACTTCTGCTCTGTGATGGCAAATTTCAGCTCAAACATGTGCCTGCTGCTAAAAAAGTGACATAAACAAGTAATTAAAAATGTAACGGGATGTAGGCATACCAGAACGGCAATAAGTAAGGAAACAAGGTAGGGATGATCACACAAAACAGTGAAGTATACAATCCCCCCTACATATCATTATACACATACAAGTAGCTTCGCTCGCTTCACTCGCTCAGCTACTTTGTCCTCGTTCGCCTACGTGAGTAATCCGGCACCGGACAGCTCTCTGTGCAGAGCTGCTGCTCCCCGATTGCGTCCGCTTCAGCTGCTGCTCCCCGATTGCATCGATCCGCTTCGTGACTGCTGTTCGCCGTTTCCGTCCGCTTCAGCTGCTGCTCGCCGCTAGCTTGCATCCGCTTCGGCTGCTCTTCCTCGATTTCAACAGCTCCCTGATTGCGTGCGCTTCGGCTGCTGTTCCCCGATAGCGTGCGCTTCGGCTGCTGCTCCCCGATTGTGTCCTCTTCAACAGCAGCTCCCCGATTTCGTGCGCTTTGGCTGCTGCTCCCCAATTGCATCCGCTTCAACTGCTGCTCCCCGATTGCATCCGCCTAACGCTTGTAGCCTGCTCACCTGTTCTGGAAGATTCCAGCCCATGCCTAATGTTCTCGACCATTCTTTGTGGAGTTCGAGGTTCAGTAAATTGAAGTACGAAGGTCGAGCGTCACTAGTCTAGTCCCGCCCCACGAACATCCCACTTCCGTCACACACACACACACACACGCACATTAAAATCTTAATATATTGAGATGGAAAAAGATCTCTGTGGGGGGGGGGGGGGGGGGGGGGGTGTATACTTCACTGTTTTGTGTGATCATTCTATACCTTGTTTCCTTAATTACTTTTTGCCGTTCTGGTATCCTTATATCCTGTTACATTTTTGATTACTTGTTGAATTCAGTTATGGTAGGGCTAACTTTCAGCCCAGCACAGAATTTTAAGTATTTGCTGGTGATACAATTATGAAATTGTTTTGCAGACACCTATGTCTCTACAAAAGAAAGCCGTGACAGAAATTGATTTCAACGATCTGGAACTTTATGGCTGTCTTGGAGAAGGCGGTTTTGGAGCAGTATACAAAGGGAAGTGGAAGTCAAAAGGGATGGTAGTTGCAGTCAAGCGAGTGACTGGAAATCTGGAGCCTCGGGAAGTACATATTCCAAATTCCCTTCCAGCCCACCCAAATATCATCAAATTCTACGGAGCCGTCCTGAAATCACCAAACTGCTGTCTTGTTCTTGAATATGCTGAGAACGGATCACTTTATGACCACATACACGAAAAAAAGATCAAATCCGGTCACGAATGGAGTTTGTGCCGAGCAAAAGAGATTGCAACAGGAATGCACTTTCTCCATCTAAATGATGTAATACACCGAGATCTGAAGTCCTGCAATGTCCTACTTAGCAGCGATAACACTTCAAAAATATGCGACTTTGGGACAGCTCGAGTACTGCAGCACACTACAGCCATGTCGAAAGCTGTAGGCTCCTTAATCTGGATGGCTCCTGAGATACTCGAAAAACAAACTGGACGAGTTTTATCGAAGGCTTGTGACGTATATTCGTACGGAATTGTCCTATGGGAACTTCTCATGTGTGGACTTCCATATGTATCGGAAGGACTCTCAGGCATCCTAGTTCCCATAAGAGTGTTACAAGGAGGACGTCCCCGTATACCATCTACTTGCCAGCAATACTTGTCAAACTTGATGCAGGATTGCTGGAAAGCAAATCCAAAGCAGAGGCCAGACTTCAGTCGAGTTTTGTCTGCTCTTGAGAGTAAGCGCTATTAGTGTTGTAAGTTGGTTAGTACTTTCACACTGTGGACTCGCATTTCTGTAGATGTACTATAATTATGTGATCCCTAGATTGAAACAGTCTTACATACACACTTAACAATGTTATTGTTTTCTGAAACAAGTAGCTAGTGAAATGCATCACAACAGATCCGTGCAGTTCTAGTATATTTGCATTGTTGTGCTTTCGTATAATTAATGTACATGCAGCATCAGAAAGTTGGCACTTTTTGTCTCGGCGCCAAAGCGCCTAGCCTCGTTCCCAGGCCTCCACCCCAGCATTTTTCGCTTGCAGTACGAAAAGCGCGGAGAAGGCCGGCCTGGAAGGGTTTCGCACGTGATGCGTGCCGCGACAGTCATAAAACGTCATCCGTTCAAGACCACTGTGTACCAGTACAGTAGCTGCGATCGCATACGGAGACAAGTCAACGGTCAGAAGAGAGCCACAACTTATCCAAGCTAGAAGTCTTACCTTCGAAGTAGTGCTGAGTTCTAAGCGTTGTATTTCCAGAGCGATGGCTCACTGCACGGAGTGAACAGTCAAAAACGCTTCGAAGTTATAATAACCATTGTACACGTGCGTACCATCTCTCAGCGGTTTTGCTTCAAATCGAGGTAAGGTAGGACCTGCCTCTCCTCTGAGTAGGAATCCGTGACGTAAGCGGCGGCACGCATCACGTGCGAAACCCTTCCTGGCCGGCCTTTTCTCCGGAGCTTCGCGCTTTTCGTACTGCAAGCGACAAAAGCTGGGGCGGAGGCCTGGGAACGAGGCTAACTGTGCTAGACAACTGAAGACACAAACAAGATCATGTGAGATTTCAGCAAGAGAGGCTAAAACAGCAAGAAGTCGGATTACAAGCGCCAAGAACGTAGACTATTGCTAGCTAGCTAGCTACAAGCTGACTGAGAAAAAGGCAACGGCAAAGGCCTGAACAAGAGAGTCCGGAACGGAGAGCCAGGCTCCTACCCAGGCTCTACCCCCAGCTTTATGTCACATACTGTACAGTATACGACAAAAAGCTGGGGAGGAGCCTGGGAACGAGGCTACTCGCGTATACTTTTTCAGTCCAAGTCAAAGTTATGACCAGTCATGCGCCTTTCATTGTGTCTATTGGTGCAACAAATTGTGATGTATTTGCCTGTACTACGGCAGCATGCGCCAAGATTTGATCTAATCTCAGAGCTATAACTAACTACCGAGCAAATCTTGTTAAACCATCTGTAGTGTCCAACAGTTGTATCAGTCTTGCAAGTAAACTGCCGAGACAATTTTTACCCCGCGCGCGCATGCGCGAAGCGGGGTTAAGCAATCGGTTTTGTCTGTCAGTCGTCTGTCAGTCTGTCAGGCGAAAAAAATTGAAATCTCGCCACATAGACTGTCACAAACCATATCCAAAGGGAGTAGCAAATAGCAAAAAAATTGCTCTATGTGTACCTGACTGAAGTCAAGGCGCTCCGTTTAGCTGCATTTCGGCTATTTCCTACTTTTCATAACTATTCATAACATTGGCTCCACCTCTTCGTGACCTCAGAGTCCCAGGACGCGCAGTGCACTTGGAAATTTCATGCTTCGAGGTGACCGCTAGGAAACAGTGTTTTCTCACGATCTATGTACTTCACAGACATCATAGCTATTGTTTCGGCTGTTTTTTCCAGCTATTTCCTATTATTCGTAACGTTTGGCCCCACCTCTCCAGCTTCACAATAGTATACGGTAAGCGGTCACTCCCACACCTTGGATATGGCCATACACGAACACAGTATACGCGATAGCCGCCCTCTTCGATGCGCATCGGCAGAGATGTAGCTGCATCCTGGCCTGTAGACGATCAGCGCGGGGTATGTGTTCTATGAACACCTCTAGTTCAAAAAAGGTGTCTTGTTCAGTCTGTAATCAGAACACATCATGAGCAGCGAAACCAAATGGAAGCTTGGGCCATAAAAAAATAAACCATTGACCGGGTATATACAAGCTACATGGTTGAATGTAGAGTGTCTTCTACTGCAGTGCGTGGGCGATCTTTTGATGTACCGCGGAGGATAAATCAGTTATCCTACGCGATGTCGAACCACACTGTGCTGAGAATCAGAGTTATAGCGCAGCCGGATCCAGTTACTAACTTGAATTGGAAGTTATGTCTGTGGTTAGTGTGGTAAGATCTATACGTCGACTCGGAGGTTATGTGGTTTATCCTCCTTGGGAAAGTGTAGCCTTGGCTTCGCCTCGGCCAAACTTTCCCGTGGAGGATAAATCTCCGCTTCGACCGTAGTAGATCCTATACATAATTCAGTGCCTGTATGGACATTGAAGTATCGTTCCCAAGCTGTGTGGGCCTGGGAACGAGGCTATACAGCCAAGCTATAGAAGGACCTAACTATTATATCCTAGAGGTACATGATGATGAGGCTCCAAATGATGATGATTTTGTGCTGGTTCCATTCTAAATGTATCTGTTACAGAGTGCAGGTGCATGCTGTATACATACGTAGTATTGCGTACATAATTATATAGACATGGATTTAACTTCAGAGATCCAAACTTTATTGGTACTTCACAGTGTTTGCTGGACCAATAATAATCAGATCAAATGCAATGAAATAAAGCAGGTGGGAAGTAGGTCTCTATATATGAGTTTCCTCAACAATGATATCAATCAGCTGCACATCAGTACGCTAAAAATAGACATTGTTGTGAATACGGTACAATTATGTTTGCAACTTTCAATACCGCGAGACAGTCCTTGATGGAGAAGACTAGCCTCGTTCCCAGGCCGTGTGGGAGGAGAGAAGACGGCCTGGTATCCACTGCACGCGCAAGCGCCGCTATTTCCGGTATATTTCCGTAAAATTGTAAGGTTTACGTTGTCATTCCACGTGGATCATATCCGGACCGAATATTCAAGGTCTAATCTACGTACACGCTCAAGTCAAGCAAAGCAAAATCCGTCGTAGATTAACGTTCTCGTCTGTGTAAGTTACTTCTCATGTCTGCCGTGTCTGTTGACAGTGGCGACGGTTTACCTGCCGTTCCTGCGTAGGCGAAGTCAAGACAGTCAAACCGAAACTCAGGGCACTTATGAAGCAGGTTTCTGACAGCGTGGCAACGGTTTCCAGACACCTTACACGCACAGAAAGCGCTTTCTCACTTGTTTCTTTTCGATGGTACGGAAGTGAATCGGACGTATACGTATCAATTTTACAGTTTAAATACATTTTCCATGACTGACACCTTCTGATAAGGTCACTATAGGCTCAGCAATGCCTAGCTTTGATTCGCTGGTATACGGTTCAGCTGTACCGTAACGGCCGGATGCCAAATTCCCCAAGGGGTGCATCGCGGGGTGCCAAATTCCCTCAGCGTATTTTGCTTGGGGGTTCCGATTTCCCTAGGGTATTTAGCATGGGGGTGCCATAAATCGGGGGTGCCAAATTCCCCATGACACCGGGACATGCAAGGAGCAGTTGCATTCACAGTCATGACTGTCATCACAATGCGACTGGGCAAGCCACAGAAATTATGGCACTAAACATACACTCGTACACATCACAGCAACTGTGAGTCAGGCTAGCGTTTTAATATAGCTGAAGCAGTCTAGCACCAACATCACTGGTCATGAATACAGCGTCGTATAACTTCCGAACGGTCATCAGTATTTACAAAAACGCTTCGTCCGGCCCTTTCTATACTGTTCGTGCCTATTTCAACACGGTCTTCCAAGTCCAGGTCGGATCACACGGCTTTGTTTTTGGTGACAAAAAAAACTATGAAATAGCGCTTAATTAAGTATACGGTGCGCGTATCCGCGCGCAGGGATCCCATAACCTTAACCTACCTGAGTAGGTGAGATCCCACACCCGTACCCGGTGAGGGATCCCCAAGAACACGTATTGTAGGAAAAGCTGCTGACTACACCTCATGTCACTCATGAATAATTTCTGCTGTATCATTTTAATTCCCACAACTCTTCTCTTGTACACACACAATATCGTTGGCTCATTATCTCTGTAACTTACACTCAAAATGTACTCAATACATTATGATGTATGATTTGTTTATCAGTTGTCAGTTTGAAGTTTTTGATCCCTTTCTTCCTCGAGTCTGCTCCTTCCACTCACTGTAGTCAGTCTTTGCTCCACTTGTAAGCCCTTCTAGGATAAGGTTGATCTTACGCACAATCTCCTCTACAGAAACAGGAATTGTACACCAGTCAAACAATTATTTTAGTACGGTGCTTTATGACAAGGCACAGCCTATGTATACATGAATATACGGCAAACCACAAGTGCATATGCGCATGCTGCCCTAAAAGACTGTGGTTGAGAAGCAACCACTCAGTATATTATTATGGGATGGGGTGTTGAACTCACTTGCAATCACAGTTGGTGCATCAAAGTCCAGGTTCTTGTAGCTATCCTTTCCAATCCTGACGATTCTGAAGACCGTCCTCTGACTGGTCTTCTCATCCATTACCTCACATGCACAAATCTTCTTGATCTCATATGTGGTCTAAAAGAGAAAGGATATACACAAGGCATCCCAGGTTTCTTATGTCACTGCACTCTTTCAAGAGGCAGGCACTAGCTGGTGTTCCCCCAGACTCACAGGTTTCTGGGTGCTCCTGAAGAGTGATGGAATGCCGGGTTTAGACTGGCTGACAGGATCAATCTCAATATACTCACCAGACACACCTGTATTAGTATTGAGTGTGTGCATGCCATTTGAGGAAGGGCAGTAGCATCTGTATACTTATACTTGGATTATCCCATCATGGATCACATGCAATCCAGTAGCTATCACCCACATGCTCTGGCACAAGGAGGAAATAGCTCCCGGTTCTCAATGGTAGGCATCCAAGTTTTGTTGATCTTTTTTACAGCTGTTCCGTTTTAGGTAGAATGACAGCTAGTGGATAGCTATCAAGTGGTTGTTTTTTTTGCTCCACTTACCAAGATGTACCTCAGTATTCGATCGTACTTTGTGGATCATAACAACACGATATGACTGCGAATGAAAGATAGTCATGTAATAATCAGCAGAAATCTGAGAGTAGGGAGCAAATGTGCGTATCACAAGGACCAGTGTTTCTCTATAGCCTCCTCTTACCTTGTACTGGTGGCTGGTGAGCTCTGCCCTCACTGTGGTCTGTACCCTCCTTCGGCCCAGGGGAGAGTCAGGGGAGTCACTACCGTTACTGCCGGAGGTGGTGGCACGTCGACCTGAAACACAACGTAAGAGGACGACGTAGTCTGTAGATGACTGCACAGAAGTGCACATGATGTTGACAGTACGAACTTACCAATGTTCTTCACGAGGATAAAGTCCAGTGTTCCCTGACTCTCCAGGGTGGAGCTGAGGTCCACAGCCTGACCGGGACTATCCCGCCTCTCCAGCTCATAACCTACAGGTGAAGTGGAAGCAGCAGTGGACAGGAGATGGGGAAGACGCCAGGAAGAGAGTGGGAATGAGCAGCTTTCAGAGCTAAGCATGGATACATAGTACAAGCAATGGTACATACAGTACAAGCAATGGTTGGCATGTGCATCGTGATTTGGTAACCCAGGATGAATTATTCCAGTCTCCACAATAATGTATTTATTTCAAGCCTCAAACCATGAATTTGCAGTCTCCTTTTCCTGATGACCCGTGAAAGGATCTCCCCCATCTCCACACTTAGATTGTCCACTGCCAGTGTCGAGAATCCACCCTGCTCGTAGCTCCTGCACAAGAGAAGACCATCAGTCAAGACTACAGCCGGCAGCCATGCTCCATGAGCCTCCCTCCAGACCTTTCACAACTTGCCATATTGCAGGCAGTTATAGATGATCAGCTTCTACGCTCAAACTACATTAGTAGCTTTTACTCGCCTCACCTACTTTAGATGACGTGATAAACTGGTTACCACTATATGTCATTCTAAAGCTTCTTGTTTCAAACCAGTTAAATGCATGGAGAGTAGAGCTGTGACCAATAATAAATTAATTGAATAATTGATCAATGTAAAGATCTTAGACCAATAATTGGTGGTAAAATTAAGATATCAATTATTGAAATCTGCTTGTGAGTATGTTAGCGAGCCCAATAAAGGGAACAGAAAATGGTGATATGCAATATAAACTTGTAGCAAACTATACTATTGTGTATTCATGGTGTACTATTATATCGTAGGAAACTCACATCGTAGCTTAAACGTATGTTTGTAATACTTGGTGGTATGTACGTATTTTGAGCTCAACAAAGCATCACTACATGCATGATTATGCCTCCACAAATTTTGACCAATAATTGGATAATCGGCAATTATTCGACCCCCAATAATCAGTGTTGATTCCAGGAACAATATCACAGCACTAATGGACAGGGTCTGGTAGCTATATATCCACAGGGTCCTCGGTCTTCATTCACTTCAGCAGCCTCACAAACATTCCTACTCACTCTAGCTAGCTGTTCAAACCCAACCAACCAATCACAACATTCCAATCACAACATTCAAGAATTTCAGACTAACAATGAATTTTATAAACCGGAATTTTAAGGTCCAATACAGCGTTTAGAAATCACATTCACAAACTGAAAGTGTGCCTCTCACTATCATGAAGTGCACAAGCTGTTAGGGCTGTCTGAGTTTGAGATACCAACTGTGCAGAGAGATGGCTATCAACCCAAGTATGCACACGAGTACAGATTCCCAACTTACACTTTCACTGCAATGTGTTTGGGTTGTGCAGGTTGGATCTCCACTTGCTTTGACCGACCTCGGGTCTGTGAGGAAGAACACTCAACTCAAGCACCTAGTACAGCTTCACACATACAAAATGCATCAATCAATACCAAGAGCACTTCTCCTCATTCAATGGAGTTTAATGTTTATTAAACCAGGTTAATGGGGAGAGGCCGGCGCTCATCGTTCTGCAGCAGCGCACGCTAGGGAGTACAATGAGCCGCACAGGCATGCGCTTCGGACCCGCGCCTGAGGCCAGTCTTTGTCATCCTGCGCGCGGATTAACCTCCAAGTTCAGTCAGTGTCATCTCCTTCTTCCTTTTTCCCCTCACCTGCCCACCCTCAAGTCCACCCAATTACAATGCTTACACTGTTTTGTCAGTCCGTAGCTGCTCTTAGGTCTCCGTCATTCTCATGACGTGACTGTGCAGGACCGTGATGGCAGCAAAGCCACCACATACTCCTCCCAAGCTGAGATTTAACATCCGGTAATTTAAGGCAAAAGGAGGTAGTAGGGATATAGGTTGAGTACGTATGAACATCCAGGAATGAGGCCACACTTACCCTGGTACTATGCATGCCAGCATATACTGATAGCTACAGATATCCTTGCCTGATTATGTACACCACTAGATCCTAGAGCTTATGGAGCGCGCGCTGGTCCTGTACACCCTCCAACTAAGTCATTATCACATGATAATGGCTAGGTAACCTTAAAGGGAAGGTGGTGGTTGCTTCTCCTCGACACATTAACTCGTTTACATATCATGTATACAATAGTACACAATAGTAGCCATACATGAGTTAGTATGGCCACAGCATAAATCACACAAGTAATAGTTACACAAAATTATTGTAGGGTGGAAAACCATCAAAGGTGGGATTCATTAAACTCAGTGGTATACACAGCACCTTCATATTCTATTCCTTATTTTAATATTACACTTACTCTTTGCTAGACATCATATTTCAAACGGTCATGGTCATGAATTGTTAGACACATGCAGTGCTGTGAATAACCTTGTGTGAGGAAAGGTCCAATAAGATCCCACGGCTAATATCCAAAGGTAGTATCCATTTCATTCAGTACTTTTTTGTGTGCAGCCACAATTATTCAGTGCTTGCTATCAACCGGACTGTCGTTGGCAGCACGGTTATCGAAAGATGGTACATGTTAGCTATACACATTACCTCCACAATGCCTAGATACTTGAATCGGAACTTTGCCACTCTGTCATCCCTTTCCAAAGCTGTACAAAGGACCAAAACATCAACTCTAAACCTCAAGTGTGTAGAATGTACACAGTTACTACACACTATTGAAATCCACTCATGGACTGTAATAGCAGTTCAGCAATAATGATGGGTGTTCACTATGCATGTACTTTGATTAATTATTACTGGATGTACATTAAGGTCACTATTATTTGTGGGTATTAATTTTAGCGAATTTGAAAAAATCGCTAAACTTTGAACCTGCAAACAATAAGTATTAGCAGAATGTGACGTAACATAAATGTGCATTAATTGGAGTGAGTCACGCTAGCCGCCTGCGAAGCGATCTGCGAATGTAGTTAGCTGTATATAGTAAGAATCAAAGGCTATATACGAGGTGAGAGCAAGACCTGAGACATCATTCTGAAAAGTGAGCTTGTCCTACCTGTTGCACTAGCCTTTACCAGCAGACTGAGCTACAGCGTGGGGTTTTCAAGAATCGGTAATACAACAGCTACCAGCAGCTCTGGTGAGTTAAAACACTAAAATTAAAATACTCACCACCAATCCGCTGCATGCCCAATTCGCTAAAATTAGTACCAAAAAATAATAGTGACCTTAAGGTGCAGTAGATCATAGATACAGCAACAGGTTAAATGTATCACCCGGCCTACTCATTACAGTGGGTCATATTCTTGACTATACCAAGCATTGGGAGCATACAATTAGTTGGGAACAAGTACCGTAGTGTCCCGTTAATATGTCCCCCTATTTTGTACACTACATCCAGCCCAAAGAGGGGAGGGGGCGTATTTTCGAGTACGCAATTAGTCTCTATTATACGCCCCCTCAAAAAGTTTTGCTACGTTTATGACACTGCCAAGGTTCATGTTCACAGTTACAAAAGTACAAACGACACCAGTACTGTTCGTGGTCATCATGCGTGGTTTCCCTACATCGATGAGAAGAGCTGCACTTCAACTAGAGGGCCATAACATTCACAACGACTTCGCTGTAGCCATCCTCAAAAACAGCAATACTGTCGGTCATGTACCACGGAACATTTCCTGGTATTTCCTGCAGAAGAGTGGCAGCGAGATGACTTGTACCATCAGCGTCAACGGTGACTACTCGATCTGAGAGACGATCTGCAAAGTTGCGCATGTGTAGGTTAGATATTCCAGAAGACGCTCACCAGGGGGGCGTTATAACAAGTCAAACTACCCTGTGCAGGAACTTGGGCGAAAAAGAGGGGAGGGCATATTTTCGAAGGGGGCGTATTAGTGGGACACTATGGTACTAGTATAATGACTTTCAGCATGCTATGAAAATATTAGCTTAAATAGGACGCGTACTGTACATGACAGACAAAAGCTGTTATATTTCGGAACCAGTGCTCGACTATATCCTTAAACTCCACTCCCAATGACATCATGCAGCTCATGTGTATCAGTGTCTATACGTAGACACTTGCCTGGTAGGTCAGTGTCAATGTCTCCATCCTCCTCCGCTATCATCACTGCATAGTGGTGGATGGACTTCTGTACGAAGCAAAAGAATGATGAAACGGTACTAATAAGAGGAGACTGTAACCATAGTAAGGATGCAAAGATACCACTTTTTGCCAATACTTCAGATACTAATACGTTAACCTCCAGGTACAATTGCAATCAACAAACTTGCTTCCATTAATCACCATTGCACCGTGTCAGTATTCTTGTGTTCTGTGCTGCGCATAATGCCAGGCAATCAAAACAGATCAGTATGGGTATAGAACGATCATCCTGAACCATATACATATGGCGTGTCAAGCATTTTATTGGCTGCCACAAATCTGATACCGATGCCAGTACAGGGCACCAGTACAGGGATAGTATACATGTACGTATAATGCTTCAGGGATAGTATACGTATAATGCTTCAGGGATAGTATACGTATAATGCTTCAGGGATAGTATATGTATAATGCTTCAGGGATAGCATACGTATAATGCTCCAGGGATAGTATATGTAGTACGTATATGTATAATGCTTCAGGGATAGTATACGTATAATGCTTCAGGGATAGTATACGCTTCAGGGATAGTATACGTATAATGCTTCAGGGATAGTACACGCTTCAGGGATAGTATACGTATAATGCTTCAGGGATAGTACACGCTTGAGGGATAGTATACGTATAATGCTTCAGGGATAGTATGCGCTTCAGGGATAGTATACGTATAATGCTTCAGGGATAGTATACGTATAATGCTTCAGGGATAGTATACGCTTCAGGGATAGTATACGTATAATGCTTCAGGGATAGTATACGCTTCAGGGATAGTATACGTATAATGCTTCAGGGATAGTACACGCTTCAGGGATAGTATACGTATAATGCTTCAGGGATAGTATACGTATAATGCTTCAGGGATAGTATACGTATGGATAGTACCGTAGTGTCCCGCTAATACGCCCCCTTCGAAAATACGCCCTTCCCTCTTTTTCGCCCAAGTTCCTGCACAGGGTAGTTTGACTCGTTATAACGCCCCCCTGGTGAGCGTCTTCTGGAAAATCATAGGCTACTTGCGCAACTTTGCAGATCTAATCGTCTCTCATGCAGATCGAGTAGTCACCATTGACGCCGACGGTACAAGTCACCTCGCTGCCACTCTTCCGCAGGAAATACCCGTGGTTCATGACCGACAGTATTGCTGTTCTGGAGGATGGCCACAGCGACATGAGCGAAGGCGTCGTGAATGTTATGGCCCTCGAGTTGAAGTGGCAGCTCTTCTCGCCGATGTAGGGAGACCACGCATGATGACCACGAACAGTACTGGCGGTCGTTTGTACTTTTGTAACTGTGAACATAAGTGTCATCAACGTAGCAAAACTTTTTGAGGGGGCGTATAATCGAGACAAATTGAGTACTCGAAAATACGCCCCCTCCCCTCTTTGGGCAGGATGCAGTGTACAAAATAGGGGGGCGTATTAACGGGACACTACGGTATACGCATAATGCAAGACTTTACTATGTAACTTACAAACTCCATTGGCTCTCTGTCTTCTATATACTTCCAGAAGGTGAGACCAATCAGATCAGAAACAGTGGCATTGTCTGGCGTACGTATGCATTATGGGACAACACCAACAGAGTGAGCATTGATCCTGTCCAAGCATATCACTCCCCCTCCTTGGAAGAGAACACGTACATGCCATCAGGAGTGCATGAGCCGCCGAAGGTGGTGAAGGAGCATCGAACTCAGCATCCCGGCCGTAGCGGAAGTAGTATTACCTCACACATCCCAAACTTTTACCTTATATGGCAAGAGGCCATTACGTAAAAGTATGAAAGACAAATTGGCGTTTGTGCGGTACTGCAAAGGTCTTCCATATAAGGTATGATCGTAAGGCATGAGGGATCACAACATGTCTACACTAGTTTGACGCTCATTCGCCGTCTCATGTGCTCCTGATGCCGTATACTCTTCCAGAGAGGTAAGTGAATTTAAGAACAAAAGCACCCTGCAGGTTTAACAGTGTGATACTTCCGCAGTTCTACACTTCAAAGTACACTTGAGCTTTCCACCACAATACCATGGTCCAGTGCATGCCACTGATTTACCAACATATCATGAGTTCCACACACTAAAGAATACATGCAATATACATGTGTACTTACGAAGAACAGTCACAGCAAATGGCTTGGTAGGTTCCTATAGGGACAAATGCACAGTAATAGCACCAGTTAATAGTAGCAGGAGTGTACGGTGAATGAGACTCTCGTTCTTAGACTATCACCACTCATGTGAAAGGTATAGTACCTCAGGGACTTTGGTAAGTACTGCTGAATCAGGGAACATGCAACCAGAGAGTGATGAATGCTATGTAATAGTCACTCTCTCGAAGGCAGATGCCTCATGGGACAACAGTTGGATTAATCAGATATCTAGTTCCGACTCTAAACCACTGACCAAGCGGGGCCAAGGAATCTGAATGATCAATCTTTCCAGTGTGGTAGTATCAATATATTAAGATTTTAATGTGCGTGTGTGTGTGTGTCCGTGTGTGACGGAAGTGGGATGTTCGTGGGGCGGGAGTAGACTAGTGACGCGCAACCTTCGTACTTCAATTTACTGAACCCGAGTCGAGCTCCACAAAGAATGTTCGAGAACATTGGGCATGGGCTGGAATCTTCCAGAACAGGTGAGGCTACAAGCGGATGCAATCAGGGAGCAGCAGTCGAAGCAGATGCAATCAGGGAGCAGCTAGCTGAAGCGGACGCAATCGGGGAGCAGCAGCTGTAGCGGACGGAAACAGGGAACAGCAGTTTGAAGCGGATCGACGCAATCGGGGAACAGCAGCTGAAGCGGACACAATCAGGGAGCAGCAGCTGAAGTGGACGCAATCGGAGAGAAGCACTGCCAGCTGAAGCGGACGCAATCGGGGAGCAGTAGCTCTGCACAGAGAGCTGTCCGGTGCCGGATTACTCACATAGGCGAACAAGGGGGAAGTAGCTGAGCGATCGCAGCTACTTGTACACCTATAGACTGGGAGTGTGACGATGACAAGGGAAGCTATATTCCCATCACTGTGAAGTCCTGTTAGTGGGATGATAACAACTAAGCAGTGAACTATTCTACGTAGCTGTAATATGTTCACCACTAGTGAGGTACATGAGCCTCAATTCGAAGCTTCCAACAGGGCTACAAACCAGCACAAAGGAGTGTGAAACTAACTGGTTTAGATGCTGTACATGACTTTTGTGCCAACACACACTGTATGTACCTTAGTCATTGGCAAGAAAATGTAGTAAGTATTAGCGACCGAAAATCCATGATTCTGTAGGAAGGAAAGGATATGTGAATTGTACAGCATACGTAGAACAGGTAATATTCATATACAGACCATTGCAGTGCATACCACAGTAGATTTGTGGTGGGCAATATTACACTCCTGGTAGGGGAAAAATTGTGCGGCGTAAATAATATAACATAATGTAATGTTTGAGTACTTAGGATTGGCCTACAGAGATTTTGACTACACCGCCGTGATCACTATCATCCACTGACCTGAACATAAAAAGTTGGTGCTGAAACTCACCTTGGTAGTCACTGTGGACATATGAGCGCTTTTGTCTTGCTGTTGGCCGCCATTGCTCGAGCGCTCTCTCCGACTTCCGGTGTCAGTACCGTTCTTAGGAAAGGCACACGAAGATTCTGACCACACGGCCGTGATCGCTGTCGTTCACTGACGCTTACATGCCGAAACTCACCGTGCTGGCTAAGTTGTGAGTGCTGTAATAATGTCTTGTCTTCCCTTTGGTCGCCACTGCTCGCGATCAACTGAGTGTGGTTGCCACGTGGCATGTGTGTTAATTGGAACGTATTGCAATACTTAGCTTGCACTACGCGATACGGCAGGTTGCAGCGCGGCTACTTTATGAATGGTACTTGAGAGCACTCTAAATATCTTCCCTGTATATAGCTATCATGGTACTCATGTGATGTGTGATAATTGGAACGAACTGTCACACTTAGCTTGTGCTACCGTTTAACCACGGCTACCAGGAGTGCGGTTGCCCCTCGAAGTATAGTGAGTTTATACTGTCAGAGAAATTTTCGTGAATATTATTGGTTCTGAACAAAAAATTTTTGAGGGAAATAACAGGAACCCAGAGCATTATGAGCTCCCAAATTACCTCCTCTACTGGGTATAATGAGTCCTTTGTGTAAGCACTATAATCATAATCTTTCACTACTATGTGCCACAGTTTTCAGTAGAACAGATGGGTTGCGGTTTCTGGCCAGCCACTCACAATATACTAGCCATGAGGAGGAGACTTACAATCTTAAATATTTATTCCGAAACACATTCAATTTCTAGACCAACCTCCCCGTTGAATTTGCTAAACCCGAAGAATGGGTTTGCGGATCGGCGGTTGTATTCTGCCAGCAAGAGGGCCAGTGTGGAGGGCTCCGTGTCCTTTGGCCTCTTGGGGATATCGTGCCGAGGGAACTGGGAGGGGTCAACTGGGGAGACAGGAGGGAAGAAGTGGTTAACTGGGAATATTGAATCACTGATGGTCTCTGAACTCCATGGGCAACAACACTAACAAAGATGATTGTTAGCCGCTCCTTCACCGCAAACGCTCATACATTCTTGACTCCTTCATCCAGTTTTGTGACTGGAACCATAATTTATCAACTCATTAACAAACAAGCTTGTTGGAACAGCTCACTGGTGCACACAAGCTAATCATATGTACATGTACTCATGATTAATGTGCGTAGATGGTCACTATTTGATCTGTACTAAACTCTATAGTAATCTCTAGTAATCTCTAGTAATCCACTCCCCAAACCAGCACAACAAACATAATCAAGACAAACCAGACACACACACATCAATTAGAGCGGCTACAATTTATCCTGACTTGAGAACGTTGTACCAGCCTTCTCTACCTATTTTACTGGAGCAATACAAAAGCATGTTGATTTGCAAGAGTGGATCTGAATCCAATTCCGGAATCTCTACAGCTGCCACTTTTGTTGAGAAAATACATTAATGGCGGTTAGAAAGTTATGAAGCCAATGAACACATGGATCGTTTCAAAGACAAAACACTATGCCGTATGCAGGATAAATCTGTTTAAATCATCCCACCCTGTGTCCTTACGTACATGTATGTGTCATGATTTGTATAGGTAATCACATGGGTTTCGAGTGCAATTTGGGAAATAATTGCACGAGCAACAGGCAAAGTAATTGCACGAGCGATAGCGAGTGCAATTTATGACTGTTGTGAGTGCAATTATTCCCAAATGGCACGAGAATACATGTGATTAAATACTAATCATGTACTTCCAGGCGCTAGGCATGGCATGGTCGAAAGCAAGTGGCTTGAGCGATTAAAGCCACGCCCCAGCCACAAAAAGCGCTCGAAGCGCGAGCGAACTACACGCTACTAGTACCGCTTATCTTATTCGCTCAGAGTACTGACCTGTTCTTCAGTTGTGTAGTGAAGCTTTAGGACGGAAGCGCGGTGTTGCAACTGACACCCCCAGGGTCCCAAAACAGCAGCACAGAGCCTGTGTGCGCATAACAGCCACGAACAGTACGCTACTAGCGCCACCGTTTCTGTGACAACACTTTCGCCACGCCATCGTTCGGTTCTCACAGCGTTTCTTCAGCTCAGGTACAGAAAGCTTAAACAACGCGAGCGCTCACACTGTACAGCCATTTTCAACTGTTGCTAATGAAAACGAGGCGTAGCCATGACGCGGACGCTCGTTGCTAGGGCGGAGCTTCACCTGATTGGTTATGGGAGTAAATGTATGGCAACTATAATAAGTATGTTACACTCCTGGTAGGGGAAAAATTGTGCCGCGTAAATAATCTAACCTAATGTAAATAAATAATTAAATAATTAACGTTTGACTACTTAGGTATGGCTCACAAAGATTCTGACTACACCGTCGTGATCGCTATCAGGCACTGTCCTCACCGTACAATTTTGGTGCTGAAACTCACCTTGGTGGTGGAGATACAAGCGCTTTTGTAGTGCCGTCGGCCGCCATTTCTCGATCGCTCTCTTCGAAGTTCGTAGCCAGTACAGCTCTTACGAAGGCCCCACAAAGATTCGGACCACACAGGTGTGATCCTTGTGGTCCACTGACGCTCACATGCCTAAACTCACCTTGCTGGCGAAGTTGTGAGTGCTGTAATAATGTCTTGTCTTCCTTTTGGTCGCGATCGACTGAGCGTGGTTGCCACGTGGCGTGTGCGTTAATTGGAACGAATGGCAATACTTAGCTTGCGCTACGGCGAGTCGCAACGGGGGTTGCAACGCAGCTACCAGGAGTGCGGTTGCCCCTCGTGATTAGAAAGGATACATCCCTTGTAGCTGTAGTATAACTACACATTATCACTAGTTCATGCACCCTTGTTCATACGTACATGTGTTGCTGCCATCCTTCCACACAATGGTTGTACACTGAGAGCTCTTCTTTCTCCTGCAGCAGGAACAGTGTGTACACCATGAAATGCTAAGGTATACATGACAGCAGTCTGTGCCCAGTATCCTCACACTCTTAATCCTTTCTTTCACAAATCCACCCACACCACGCCATATCCGACATGCCCTACTGACACATCACACCTTCCAGCAATTCAGACACGCCACATCCCACCCACACACCACACCCATACAACACACTTAAGGTTACGGGTCCCCGCGCGGTGGGCGTGGCCAGACAATTTGTTCAACCCCATTTTTCTCCCACAAAAATTAAGCTAGTGAATCAAACTTACTAGACACAAAGCAGGGAGGGTAGTCAACATGCAGACTAATCATCATTACAGTAGCTCACACTGTAGCCGTTGTACGAAGGTTAAATCCGTTCCAGCAAACTATTCGCCAAAAATCTCCAGTGCGAAGACCGCGAGCAACTCGATTCTACTGTTGGGAGACACGCCATAGGAAGCTCTAGGGCGGGGCGTAAGCGTTTTGTGGCTAGGTTGAGCAGTCCTCGAAAGAACGACTCTTGAGTGCGAATAATCGCCATCTTGACTCCCCTCTTTGGAATACAGCGTCGTATAACTTCGGAACGGTCATCAGTATTTACAAAAACGCTTCATCCGGCCCTTTCTATACAGTTTGTGCCTATTTCAATACGGTCTTCCAAGTCCAGGTCGGATTACACGGCTTTATTTTTGGCGACAAAAAAACTATGAAATAGCGCTTAATTAAGTATACGGCGCGCGTATCCGCGCGCAGGGATCCCGTAACCTTAACACGCCACATCGCACAATGGACCACACTGTGCGATGCTCAGATCCCACAATGTCCCTCCGACACTTCACACACACGACATCCCGCAATGTCCCACCATACACCATGTACTGTACCACACACCACACCCTCCCACATATACCCCTCACCTCCTTTGAGCCATATCCTCAAACGGGTTACTGGTGCCCTTCATCGGTGGCCTCCTGGAGAGGGTGGGACTGGCCTGGATGTCAAACGACTTAGCTGTGTACCGCGGGAAGTGGTCAGATGGGTTGCTGGGGGACCAAGGAAGGTAATATACACAGCTAAATAAACGTACGTAAGCTGCCTTGTCCTCCATACTATGCAAGTTGTTGCATAAATACACAAGAAAGCAAAACTTTTCTCCAGAAAACTGAAAGGATTTAGAGATGGCATATCATATCTCATCTCTTGAAAAAGCAAATTTGAACAAGGGGGTAATTACACAGCCTCAGTTACATCATTGTGAACTATACTAGGCAGTATCATTCTGTCTGCATGCTTGGCATGTTTTGTAGCTTCTTTGGCTGTTATCCTGCTATAGTACATTGTACAGCAATATGGTAGAACGCTACCGCATTCTCTGACACTGGCAACATTTTGAAAAGTTTGCCCACGAAATCATATTCATGAAGCAGAGAGGCACAAAAACATAGCCTAACACATTGTGAAGTATAATGGTATATAGCATCAATAGCTTACTATCGCTGTGCCATCCTGAGCGACTTCCTCTGATAGGTGTGGTCACTTTTGATCTCCTTGTCCAGGTCCTCATTGACCATGATCAGCTCACACATCCCTGCACACACACACACACACAGAGGTGTTTGAACATCAACACCATTATGGCATTGCCCCTAGCTGGTCCCCGTTCAGGCAGACCCTCCTTCAAACGTTAGGGGTCAAAGGTCACATGGATATTTAATAAGCTTCAACAAAGTTGGCTCCAGGGAGGCACAAGGCAATCTATGAGCTGTATCCACCGTTTTCAATGGAGCCAGGCTGGCAGCGCACATTTGTTGGAATAGCACCTCTGAATTGAGCTGCTATGTAAGCAGAATGCTTTGGCCATTTAGCTTGAAAGGATTTTAAACCAAAACTCCAGTCTTTTTGGCATAGATAACTATTCCTCTGTCATGCATGACTATGGCACACATTGAGCTCATCAAAATTAATATGCATGTGACCTCTGACCTTTAGGAACTCGAGGAAAGACAAAGCTAGGTAGCAAACTCTTGAGCGAATAAGTACTTAGGCAGTTCCAGTCTTCCTGGAAGAGTCCACTGGTTCATAATGGCCGGAGTGCCTAAGAGAGTCTATGGTAGTGACCCACAATGGTAAACAAGGACCTGCTGGAACTTATTGCACTGCAAAAGGACCCCTTCTGAAACTTTCAACCATCACCCAGAGATCTCTGGAATTACATGTAATCTTTTGCTAACACGATACGGACTAGCCAGAACATTAATAGTTCTTCACAGTTGGCTTGGAGTGGCAAGCCTTTGAGCACCCTTCCCTACCTATCTGCAATACCACCTGCGTTTCACCACAGTTCCTTTATCTACTAGCAGACCTGCCCTATGGGTGGTATCTGGTATGCACAGAATGAAAATGCAAAGGGTGTGGCCAATAAGATAAGTCACATGCTTGATATTATGGCTGGCCAGCCCATGCAGTATAAAGACTAACTGACTAATCTCGGCGCACGCACGCGCGCGCGCACACACACACACACACACACACTGCATTGGGCTATTACAATATACATACAGCTAAAAGGGGCATGCTCTTCTTCTCCTTTGCGAGCTTGGGAGCGTAGGAGCCGTCCTGGTGACATTTAGCTAGTGCACAGAATATCATTCGCTTGTCACTCTCCCACCCACAGCTGACGATGCACTACTTTTCTTATTGCCAGTCCTTTTACATTGAGGTAAACCTTGTCTCATGAGTTATTGTGTCCGTTGCGTTCAATTGTTAGCCTCCCTTGTGAGACCACTTGTGAAACCGGCTACTAAATTATAGTAGTTGGGAACATTGAAGCATGAAAAGCTGATACTCTGGATCAACAAACAGCTACAACACACACCATACATTTTTTATTCACTCCAACTTTACCTGTGTCATCACTGGTGATGAATGAGTGCCTCAAGTGCGCAATAAGCAGCTGGGGGTCATCAAAGAAAGCCATGTTGAACGCGGCCGGCTAGCTGGTTGTTTACACAATTTCATTCTAATTAGTGCGCAACCAACACCGTGTCATCAGGGCGCGGCATGGCGCAGCGCGCGTTTTTGATCATGCCACTATAATATAAATGGGGAGTCCCCACCAAAGCATCCTTTTGCTGCAACGCTGTACATTCTGTGTCGCCACGGGGGAAACAGTTTGGTATGTCTCTTCCATGTATTTTGATAAAGATTATGGTCCGCGGCAGTACTCCCACACTGAAATTACCTTCATAACTTATGCCACAAGTGCACTTAGCTAAATTGCTCATCTGTGTGTATGAACACCCTAGCCATGTTTTGAATGCCAAAGTTTACTTCTAGTTTGGTGAGAAACCATTCTGTGATGTCATTTGCATGATGTTGAAAACTATATAGCTAGCTAGTCTTGCATGGCCAGACCCCATTCCGCATCTGGCCATGGAGACACATTTTTGCCACTCAAAATGGCTCCCAAGTGACTTGCTAGATGCAAGTCAGAGGAGGTTGGCCACCGCATACGTCACGAGTAATTATTGACTTTCTGTCATGTGACAAGTGGACGGTTATTAAAAGTTATTGCAAATAGCCATACGAATAGAAGACCGCTTCTGGGGCTGCTATGGAGTGTTCCCAGTTGGCAATCGTTGAACGCGCTTTGCAAATCGACGAGACGCCACCGAACCTCCACTAGAGTCTCGCGGGTCAGATGTTTGCGGCGCACGTGGGCCCATCTGGCCCGGGAGACTACTTCCACTCGTTTTTGCCATGCCGCAGCTGAATCTTGAAGGGCTCGGCCTTTTATAACGACAACAGATGCCTACGCTTCCCTGCGAGTCAATATTCCAGTTGATTGAGCCGGGGCGCGATGGTGAAAACTGTCGAAACAATGTCTATGGAAAGTACTGTACTTAACATGCATTACGTAATCCATAGTGTCGGATTTCACATGACTTTAATGAGACCTGATTAGAAAAGGTCAACCTTGGCCAACCTCCTCTGGATGCAAGTGATGTAAGTACGGAACCTCTATAGCTAGGTCTATAAGTTGTGTGAATTCACTAAACGTCTCCAGTCTATAGACCGGTTATCTGCCCACGTATTCTCAATAAGACTCCGTTTCATGAGTGGCAAGAAGATGGTACGTCCTGTTTGTATTGCAGAATTGCGCACAGCTGCATAGCTGTCTTCCAAGTATGTTAATGTTCGCTATTAAGTAGTTAGCATACCTGCTAAGTTCAGGCTGATCCCTGTGCAGATTGTGAGAAGCAGACAAAACTCCGTTATTTTGCCATACGTTATTTTGCCATACTAGCAATATTATTCTTACTACTCACAATGGCTGCCTGCGTCACGTGCACTTAATTTTGATTAAATTCATGGCTTCCTGCATCACGTGCACTCAATTTTGTGACGTAATTGAAGGGCTCCGGTCAAAAAGGAGAGTAAAAACGCTTCCAGGTGGAAGTTGAGATTAGACTACTAAACGATCGTTCATTGACTTACGGTTCAGCGGCTTCAAGTAGAAATCACGCAGGTATCTTCGTAAAATTGTGTGTAGAGTAAGCAATTGATTATCGGACGACCAGTATAATCGGACACGTTAGTGCCGAGCGCGTATATTACCGGAAGTGGGCGGGACCTTCAGTCGATACTACAGACCCATCGCACTTTGAGTTGAAAGTTTGGTGATTCTCTGTTGCTTGGTTCTGGAACTACAGCCAGCCAAAGTCCATTTTCGGACACCGGTATGATCGTACAAATAGATGTATTATCGTACGACCGCTCCCTGCTTCTTCTCTGAAGGAACTCTCTCCAAGATTTTTACATTTTCGAGAAGCCTCATGATCCCTCTGCTGCAGGCTCACTTTTTGTCTCCGTGGCTGATTCGAGCACTAGGGAGTATCACCGAATGTCGACCAGGGTCTCCAGGTCTGTGTCGGACAGTGTCGGGGAGTGAAATTTTGCCGTATTTTGGCGTATACAGCTGTTTTCCCCAATTTTGTTCCTGTAAACGCAGTCAACGATAGCAACGACCGTATTTCTGGAGAGTTCTGAGGCAAACGACTATATCTCAGGAACGGTGCAACGTATAAACACGCGTTGTGTTGCTGAGGACCAGCACATTCTACTGATATCTGAATCGCAGCACTGGAATGTACCTGTGAGTGTCTACGCCAAAATACGGCAAAATTTCACTCCCCGACACTGTCCCACACAGACTAGTAATAAGTTCTGTTAACTGCCCTGAGGATCATGATGATCCTTCACTGTAAATCATAGGAGCCCATCATTTCTGTCATTTTTGACGAAATGAGCCATCTCAGCTGGTGTAGGGCCTCCATTTCCAGCGTTCAAGGCCAGTTTTTCATCTATCTAAATCCAAGTGAGGGAATCACCTTTGACATTGACTTATTTAAAAATTGGGGTATGAATTGCCAACCTTGTCCAACATTTGCTGATATTAATTTTGTGTAGATATACGTGTATAGTAGTACGTAGCATATCATGCGCATTATATTGTCAATTAGCTAATAGCTAGGATTTCAGAGGCTTCGTTTTCTGTATCGATAGTTTTTCTCAATTTTCTGATTCTAGTTTAAAAATGTGATTTAATCAAACAATAGAACACTTATAGGTTTTCACAACAACTGGTGAGTATAATAAACATACATGCATATGTACGCTGCAAACCGGTGAAGATCAGCAGAGATGGCCATGTCAGCAAACTAGAGTTGGGCACTAATCTGCTTCAACAGTACTTAAACAATAGTATCATGCACCGGTTTCAGCCTCAAACCCATGTACCTTAATTGGTTTAAGGCAAATCCACTGGAGAATTTACCATATCCACACTGTAATGAGCAGAAACTGTGGTTTCTTGTATGCTGTAGCAGCTAACAACCTGTAAGGATAGCTTTTAATCTCAAACCCCATTACCAAGGCAATCTGGAATGTTGTTCATATATCTCTCCTGTGTAGTGGTGTGCTGTGGAGTTCTTTGCTTTACTTGCTTTGTTTCAATTATTCCTATTGGTACCTGTCGATCGGCTCTACCGCCATAAAGTAAAACTAACACTGCATATGACACCACAACTGGAAATGACTTTTAATGATGAATTAGTAATATTTAAATACCAGTTTGCAGTGCATGACGGGTTTTAATGCACGAGGGTAATTCGGCTCGTGCATTATCTCGCCCTCGACCGTTAACTAGATTGCCCAAGTGCACTAAAGCCCATAATGCACTGCAAACTGGTATCTAAACTACTTAGTGCAACTCACTGACCCGAAACAGCCCTTGATCTTTGAAAAGTGTGCATTATCTAGATAATGCACACTTATCTAGATAAGGAGTGTGCATTATCTAGATAATGCACACTAAAGTGTGCAATAAGCGATTTAATGCTCTGTCATGTGATCGATTCTGAGGGGTCTGATTCGTTGAGGGTCACGTGAGTAGTACTAATTACACTCCTGGTAGGGGAAAAATTGTGCCACGTAAATAATCCAATATAAATAATGTTTGAGTACTTAGGATTGGCCTACAGAGATTCTGACTACACCGCCGTGATCGCTATCATGCACTGACCTGAATGTAAAAAGTTGGTGCTGAAACTCACCTTGGTGGTGGAGATATGAGCGCTTTTGTCTCGCCGTTGGCCGCCATCGAGCGCTCTCTTCGACTTCCGGTGGCAGTACCGTTCTTAGGAACGCACACGAAGATTCTGACCACACGGCCGTGATCGCTGTCGTTCACCGACGCTTACATGCCAAAACTCACCGTGCTGGCTAAGTTGTGAGTGCTGTAATAATGTCTTGTCTTCCTTTTGGTCGCCATTGCACGCGATTGACTAAGCGTGGTTGCCACGTGGCATGTGCGTTAATTGGAACGTATTGCAATACTTAGCTTGCGCTACGCGATACGGCAGGTTGCAACGCGGCTATACTTTATGAATGGTTCTTGAGAGCACTCTAAATAATTTCTGATCTTCCCTGTATATAGCTATCATGGTGATGTGTGATAATTGGAACGAACTGTCACACTTAGCTTGTGCTACCTTTTAACCGCGGCTACCAGGAGTGCGGTTGCCCCTCGTAATAGTAATAAAATTGAGCTATTGTTTGAAACTCAAATTGAACTACGTACCATTTGCTACAGAATATGTCTGGGGTCACACTAGATGAATTGCGGATGGAAGTTGGTTTAAATCTCACCCAGCTGGACAAGGCGTGTACCAATGAACACAATCAAGACATAGCCTTATTCCTAGAGTCGTGGCGAAATGTGGCAGCTCTTCTAGGACTATCCAGGGCCGAGGTGGAGGCAGCTAAAATGAATGCACACAGCGAAGAAGAGAGAAGGCAGAAGATCCTTGAAACATGGAAGGCCAAATTTGCTTTCAAAGCGAAGTATAGGGTGCTAATTGAAGTGCTTCTGAAGATCGGGAGGGCTGATGAGGCAGAAAAGGTCTGCCGTATTCTTCTACCACAGCAACCCTATGAAGGTGTGTCTGTATTGCATCATTTGCATGTATTTTCATGTCTTCATGTCAGGCCTGATTACTGGGTTGTGACTATCATAACC
Organism: Axinella damicornis; assembly: GCA_963931865.1. Taxonomy (NCBI): domain Eukaryota; kingdom Metazoa; phylum Porifera; class Demospongiae; order Axinellida; family Axinellidae; genus Axinella; species Axinella damicornis. The sequence goes on along the minus strand of OZ007505.1, from coordinate 19,670,291 downwards.
CCAAATATTAGGTCACCCCATTTGCCCACCTGAAGTCATGAAAATTATGCCTCCCACGCTGGCGCCTTCCACCATGGACCACTTCAGCACAGGTTTTGAAGACGTCTCCCCACCAGTACAAGCTGAGAGTACCCCGTTTGAACATGTTCCTGTAGCAGAGTCACTGGTACCCGCAACCTTACCCGCTCATCAGCTAGTGCAAGCAGGTGCCAAGGAAGTGAGTGTGGTGCGGCAGGAAAAGGACATGCTTGTGTGCATGTATGACAAACTAGTAGCAAATGCTGTGGAAACATTTTGCGAAAAGCAGGACAATTCACCAAAGTTTTTTCGCAAACTTCGAACCTCGGTTGCTGTCCTTCCAAGCTCACTGAAGTTTCAGCACCACTACTTTCTTGAGCAATATTCCTCTCGAATATTAAAGGCAACCACTGTTGAGGAGATATTTAGCATACTGAACAGCTATTGGAACTTCCTCAACTGCAGTCTCTTAGCTCACATCATTGACAAGTTTGGAGACGAAGATCTACAGAAAGAACTAAGTGCTTACACAGCAGCTCTGAATGTGTTTCGTTCACGGACAAAGATCACTGATTTCATCAAAACGTGTGCAGAGAATTCAGAAGTGCCCCCAGAATTTGTAACTCTGAGGATGAGAATGGAGCCAAACTGGGAAAATTGTACACTAGAAGATGCAGAAAAGTATCGGAAATCTTTGGTGGAGAAGTCATCTCTCGCCGATCATGCCATTTATTTTATGGGAGGTGATACAGGAAGCATTTACCTGCTATTGGGTGTTCCAGATCATGCTGTTTGCTTTCTTGCTGTTATAATGGACCAGCAGTTCTGTAATTATCATGGCACTGAGGAGGTTACCATCAACGGGGACGGTCTGGAAGAGTACAAACATCAACATCACCTTAATAATCTCTCAGAATTCGATGTGATTAGCCAGGTATGGGATGCTACCTTTCTATCTACATTAATATCGACTTGATGCTGTGTATAGATGCCAATTACACATTCTATACTGTGGTGAGGCTGGTATACCCACTGTAGCTATAATTATATATGCCAGCATTGTATGTTCGCTGATTGCCAAATTGAGCCCTTTGGATAGGCACACTGTACAAAATTAAACTCGAGCCACACATATAACTGTAACTCTATAGAATGTGAATTCATGCATATTACATTTATAGGCATTGGTGCAGTTACATAAGCATACCGTGAAGATATGGTCCATGTGAGCGAAGATAACCTTCTAAGGAAACACAGTAATGCTGTTCATGGGTGTAGGTACTTACATGTGATCTTGTATTGCATGTTCATTCTTCTACAGCATATAGATGAGCAATCGGAAGGATTAGTGTGGGCGAGTGGGGAGGGCTGTCTGGAGGATGTGGTCTTCCTCCTCTGCACTGGGGTGGAGGTGAACAGCGAAGGCCAGGTCAGAGTGGGAAAGTGACCATTAGATCAGTGCTGTACTAGCCACTGTTGTGAATAGTGTAGATCATCAAAGTGTGTAGCGAGTAGAACACCTATAAAAGTAATCTCACATTGCCAAACCCTGTTAAGAGCCCCCCTCTGTCTCAACAAACACCCCAGCTATGGTGAACGTTTTTTAGGAAGCAATTGTTAGCAATGTCTTAACTAACAGTTTTATGTTTTTGATCCCAATGAAAATTAGTCCAGTAGTCCAATCCACTGAAAAAGGTCAGTTTGTATTTTACACTGACAATACGCTTGGTGAGGCTTGCCTAGTTAATCATGTCCACAGCAATTAACACAAAATGGGTGGAGGTGTTTCAGTGCTGGTCAGTGAACTCACAAGAGCACATCTGCCGTAGTGGTAGCTAGTTTGCTTGCTGTTACATGTGGTTTTTCTGTGTCTGTGGTGCCTGAGTGGTAGTAGGTATAGAATGAAGGTGCAGTAATCAGTGAGATATCTCTGAACCAGTCATGTATTTGAGTGTACTAGTCATTGTTCCATACTTCCTCATTGGCAATACAACCCACTCGTCCCACTTCATTTTGGTATCTATAGCAGAAATATTTGACAATTCCACTCTACTGCTCATACAACTACATGTACATCATGTACATACAGATTATAGGTGGAAATCGTGCAAGGTTGTTACAAGGTTGGCGGGAATACAGTACTGGTACCAGGTTTTCACAAGGTTGTTCCCCAAGGTGGCAATCTTACAAGGTTGCCACAAGGTCGGTGACTGTACCAGGTTGTCACAAGCTTGTTGAAATCATACAAGGTTGTGACAAGGTAGGTGAGTTAACAGTCAAGGTTGTCACAAGCTTGTTTCGACCAAGTACAAGGTTGTCACACAAGGCTGGTGACTTGTTACAACCTTGCCACCAGGTTGTATTGAGCTTGGTATGGGTAGTTAACTGGACATTAAGTGTATCATACATGATACATTAATGTCAGCGCTCACAGTACTAATGTGCTGTTGTTTGGTGCTTTCTCTTCCTCTCACACACACAGTGGAAGAGAAGGACTGCGCTGATGCTGGCAAGTAAGGGAGGCTACCTGGATGTGGTCAGGGAACTGCTGAAAGCTCACGCAGATGTAAACTTACAGGATGAGGTATGCAATTTCCAGTGACTCTGGACAGTGTGTATACCTAGTGTGTGTCAATGAAAGACATACGTAAATGAGGTTCACAGAAGGTGACATATTTATCTGTGGCTTCATTTTGTATGCCACTTTCTTAATTTTATGCACATGCTCGAAGTCCCTAAGTTGCAAGTGACTCAGACGTAGGTGGTATACATTTACAGGATTCAACATAATTCAGTGAGGCTGCCTGGGCAAGCTTTGCCCATGTGCTGCAGTCCTTCGCTCTAAATAGGAAATGGAATCGGAAATTCAACTATAGCACAACACACGTACACAGAAGGGGCTGAGTGTGGATCTCTGACTACAGAGGGATACTACTACGTTGCTAAGCAAACTGATACTGGTATCAATAACTGAATTACCTGTAGTACTTACAGAAATTATCATTGTTACCTTGTGATACCATTTTTGCTTTCATTATGCTTCCCAGGATGGCATGACTGCCCTAATGTGGGCTAGTTCCGAAGGTTACACTGACAACGTAGCTGCACTGCTGTCTTCTGGAGCACATATAGATCTGCGAGATAAAGTGAGAAATATGTAATTTACTGCAATGCTGTGTGTTCTCTTAAGGACATAAATTATCTATCAAAGGCCTAGGCACTGACAAGACTTTATCAGAGAGGGTAGTGCTCTCTGATTTTACAGATTGCCATGGTAATTATTTTTGATGTTGTCGTAGTAATCTACTATCATGATTGTGATCTGGTCAAATAAGGTATTTAACGGACAGGAGGTAATATTTAAAGTCTGCAAGATAAGTGTCCGACAGATTAGAAATTTCGTCAGAATAATTACAGTACACAGCTGCAGTGTGTTTGTGCATTCATAGTCCATGAGTCAAGATGCAAAGATACAGTTCCTGAGAAGGAAAACGAGCTGCCAGTCCTGCCAGTTCCATCCAAGGGGATGAACCAGATGCCCAACACAGGTTTCACCATAATAGCACCTCAGTACAGCACGTACACGCTCTCCAACCCAATCAGCCCCTATCAAGCAACCAACGGAAAGGCGTGTCACCCAAAGCAAAGAAACAAGAGAATCAAGTTACATTTCAATTGTGCCGTGAGCGAGGCATACCAGAAATGGATAAACCTGTTTTCTCTCTCAAACACGTGCAGATGAATGGAAGGTCTGCACTGATGCTGGCCAGTGAGGGTGGTCATGTGGATGTGGTCAGGGAGCTGCTAAAGACCCAGGCTGATGTGAACATAGAGGATGAGGTACGTACGAAGACCGAATGACAATAAGGTCTGGGTGTGACATCCTGGGACACTGCCATAATAAAGGCCACAATTAACTGCGAACGACTCCTTGTTGCTGGTGATCCACAGCCCAGGTTACTCTCACCTTGTGGATGCATCCACCAGCACGTACAGCTTAGTCTCACGCAGCCAGACCCAACATGGACAGCTACGTGTAGCCTTGTTCACAGGCTGCCCGCATATCCAGCTTGTGGCCTCAATTAACGCACATGCCACGTGATGACAATGACAATTGAGCCAAAACGAGATGGCAGTCAAGAAGACAACAAATTACTGTAAATTTCAGGTTGGTTTTCCGAAAAAATTGAAACATGAATTGACCAATCACATTCGGCAAACTGGCCGTTTTGCTAAATGTGACCAACCTGAAATTTGTATATGTAATAGCATGATTTGGAGTGCAATTTGGGAATTAATTGCACGAGTAAGGTTTGTAATTTCACGAGGCGAAGCCGAGTGAAATTACTGACCTTACGAGTGCAATTAATTCCCAAAATTGCACTCCAAATCATGCTATCACATATTAATCATATAGAAACTGAGTTATCAATCAGTTGCACAACAAAGGATCTTTGATACAGCAATAACTGTACACTGAAAGTATATGCAACGACACGGATGAAGCTATCAGTCAGGTATCAGTCCCTATTGTGTAGGCAGGAGGTCCTTGACGCTGTGTAGTAGCGTACTGCATGCTTGAATTGATTGTCACCAGCACTAGCCTCACACAGTGGTAGCTACTGTGATGCCACGCTGTTTTTGCCACCGTCTCAAACCGCCGTACGGGCCCAGTTGTTGGTTGTCGGTATCCTTCAGGCCGCGTGGCAACTCTTGGGCGCTGCTGGGACCTGCTCGTATACTATAGGCGGAGCAGTGGGTGTGGCAGCATCGCCTTGCTGTTTATTGTCCACGTTCGGCGACCGTCGAGAACGAGTTTCGGTGTCAGTCGCGTCATAGATATATCTATGGTCGCGTCGAGTACGAGTTCTCCCGCCCCAGTGGTATTTTCGCACACGCTCTCATGAAGAAACGCAGCAATAGTGGGACAGGAAAATTCATTTGACCAGTAGCTATCCTCTGCCATGACGCTTAGCTACTCGATAATCGTTTGTTTACTTTTCTGTTCGAACCTAGAAACCACGTAGAAACCGCTGCGGCATTAACCAATCAGCTCGTGATTACACTTTTTTGCACTCGTACCAGTGCAAAAAAGTGTAATCAGCAGCTGATTGGCTGAAAGCAGTGCAGATTACAGAAATAATTGCACTCTCGCGGTATAGGCGTTTTATACAGAAACTTGATATCACTATATGATTAACAGTATTACAGTGCTCACAACTTCGCCACCAGGGTGAATTCGGCATGTAAGCATCAGTGCGCAATGACGATCAGACAGTGATGGTCGAAGCTAGCGCTCGAGGAATGATGGCCGACGGGACGACAAAAATACGTTTTGGTCAGTGCATGACAGCAATCACGAGAATCATTGTATGCCATCCTTAAGTAGTCAAACGTTAATTCATTATTTAAGTGGCACAATTTCTTTTGAGTGTAACATCAACATGTGTACGGTTTGCTCTCATTTGTTACCTCAGTTTGGCAGGACTGCTCTCATGCTGGCTAGTTCTGAAGGTTACAGTGACACTGTACATGTGCTGTGCATGGCTGGAGCACAAGTAGACCTGCAGGATAAAGTGAGATATAATATTATAGTATCTGTGTCCTACAGTATAGTGCTTTTGTAACGCATTTGGGTACAATCACTCAGCAGTAATTTGTTCATGCCAATGCTACACTACCCTTTGGGGCAGTTACGTAACAATGTCCAGTTGAAAATGTTTTTGCAAGGATATCACTGCTTGTCATTGCCTTTGCTGTAGCATTGATATTGAGTGCATCCTATCATTTATAGCAGTAGTTTTGTGGCACTGCCTGATACCATCCGAAGGCAATAATGCTTTCAACGATGCCACTCTGGCAACTAGGAAATGTGAGGTACTATACAACTTCGAAATCAGACAATCTGTCACACACTGAAACATCTTTCTATTCAAGAATGAAGTTTGAGAGGGCATTCTTGTCTATCACTAGAGACCTCTCTGATGCAGAAGTAATATCATGCAGAAGTAACAATAACATTACCACTGGAAAGCAGTGTTGAGTTCAAATGGGAAGGTGTGCTTGTCTTCATTTCACCATTGGTATGGAGCAAACTAGAGGGTCATGTGTGTAGTGAGTGTAGTGCATTTGCTAGGGGTAGTACTAAAACCCGGAACGGAACGGAACGGAATGAACGGAACAGTCATTTTTGGTCGCTGAGACCAAGGTAAGACCTTTTGTCTGTCTAGTGCTGCACGGGCGGTACCATAGACAAATCCTCAAAGGTTAGTACATGGCATATATCGTATGCATTTAGCCTCGTACCTAGGCCCCACCTGGGTACGAGGCTAGTATGCACTGTACCGTGTATACGTACGGTAATGCGCACGAGTCAGTGAGCTCGGTGCCCCAGCGTAGTGAAACCAAGGTACAACTTCCTTTCTGCCAGTAGCACTTCAGGGTTGAAACTTATGTAGCTAGTACAGTAGATATACTGCTGAACGGCGAATGGTACTACCGGTACCATACACGCGCTCGTGTACTATATCATTGTATGTAGCCTTGTTCTTGTAACACCTACTGCACTGCATGTACTTTACCTTGGCAGCTACATGTACCTTACGGTACCGCCCGTGCAGTGCTAGTCAGAAAAAGGTCTTACGTACCTTGGTCTCAGCGACGAAAAACGACTGTTCCGTTCGTTCCGTTCCAGGTTTTAGTACTACCCCATGCATTTGCTAGTAGTGCACTTTAGATACAGATATTCACAGATCAAAAGTTGGGGCTGATGAAAAGGTTTGTATTTGTTGCTGCAACATAGAATATTTCCCATACGTGTTCATTCATTTGGCCAAAGTTTCGCATCAAGAGTACTGGTCTCAGTACATCGATAACCTTATAATGACCCTGAGAGCTGCTGCTTTTGCTTTCTCTCTTAATATGCAGTGGAGGAGAAGAACTGCACTCATGCTGGCCAGTGTAGGTGGCCACCTGGATGTGGTCAGGGAGCTGCTAAAGGCCCAGGCAGATGTGAATGCACAGGATGAGGTATGCAGTCTCCAGTGACTCTTGAAAGTACATGCCTAGTGTCTGCACAAAAGAGAAAGGTTCACAGCTGTCTTTATAATGTATAGGTGCTTTGAAATAACACTGTGCATGGATTGTGCATGTTGTGTATACATGCGTACATCACTGGCAAAATCTCGATGGGCTCGCCCAAATTAGCACACACAGAATACAGTGAAACCTCTGATAGTGGACTCTATGTAATATAATAGACCTCTCTATACAAAGGATGATTTCCAAGGTCACAAAGAATTGGTTTCCCTATTGTTCTAATACATTTTGATACTTTGAAAAGAGTAGGGCGGACTGACCTGAAGCCTTGGGCCTTCCTTCACCTCTTGGACGCTTTGCAACAACTGCCATTTACTGTCAGTTTTACAATCACAGTGATGTACTGCTGCTTTTGCTGTTTTCTCTCTCATACATACAGCGGGATAGAAGGACTGCACTGATGCTGGCCAGTGAGGGTGGCCACCTGGATGTGGTCAGGGAGCTGCTAAGGGCTCAGGCTGATGTCAATGCACAGGATGAGGTATACAGTCTCCAGTGACTTTTAAGTGTTCATGAATTACATAATTGTCATTGGATTTTTGATCTCATAGTGAAAGATAGCACCCCAATTTTGGAGGGACAAAAGTTTTGCATTTTGGTCTTCAACAAAACTTCACAGAATTTATTTTGGTAAGATTCTGGTAACCACACCTTGTTGCAGCTATCTCATGGTCTGCTGCTCCATGTCATGACTTTGCCTTTTGAGTATTGTACTAGTCTAATTTTGCAACGGTGCGCCGCTTAGTCACCACATGCGCATTTGTACATGTAGTGGATGACCCTTTGCTAGTGGGCCTTGTATGTATATCTCTTCAGTGTCCATGCTTGTCAGGTAGCAGGTGATACAGAGGCATACTGACCTGTGCTGAATTGGGGGGGGGGGGGGGGGGGGGGGGGGGGGGGGGGGGGGGAAGGGGGGGAACTATATTAAGGTAACCGTATTCTGATCGACTGGAAACTGCACTAATGGTAGCCGGTGCAAATCACCAGTAGGGCAGGCTCACCCTTCAAAATCATGTCTTACTTTCACCTTGTGGATACCTGATTGCAGCTACCTGGTCGCTCGTTCAGGGCGGCTAGCTTGTGGCATATTAACGCACATGTAATGTGACAACCATGCACGCATGCTGGTGGAGTCATTGCTGTGTTTCAATGACAATGGCTGTACAATGGCTGTCTATGACAACGACTGCCTAAGTGACAGAAACACTACAAGAATATAGAATGAAATTGCTTGTCACAGAAGTGATGGTGTGATAGTTCAAGCACTAGTCATCATGTCTGACTGCTATGAAGAATTCCTAGATATTGTGCGGAACATATAACTCAACCATGCCCTTGCATTACTTCCAGTCCATCTCATTTGGTACCTAAAAGTGATGAAAAGAATTTCTGTTCACTTTGAACAGCAAAACGTACGATGAATCCGTAGCCTAATTAATGTTGGAGACTGACAGAAGGAAGCTATAATATGCATAAGTTGGTGCTGCAGTTTGATGGCAGTTGAACAGCACTCAAAGTGAACCATAAACTCTATGTTTCAGTAATCGCTTGTACATCGAACAGTAGAAAAGTCAGTGGTCCAATTGTATCTATTCGAAGTGTGTATACCTTCCCCTTGTTTCATGTCCATAAAATGGTGCTGTTACCGTTTTGCTCTCATTTTGTTCTTCAGGATGGCATGACTGCCCTAACTTTGGCTAGTTATGAAGGTCGCAGTGAAACTCTGTCTCTATTGCTGTCTGCTGGAGCGCTAGTAGACCTGCGACATGAGGTATAATTCAATTCCTAAATGGTAGCCCAGCCTCTATAATTATTTTCCAATTTTACGAATACCAGGAAATGCACTTATCACAACTGACATGAGGTCCAAGAAGATATATACAAGATAACGTATGAAGTACACATTTACAAAGTACACTATTGTCAGTCAGAGTCATGGAGTCAGGAACAAATATCGAAATGCAGGAAATGCAGCGCATGACATGGCAGTTGATGCCAATTTCATAGCCCCAGCAGTCACAAACTCAAAATGCAGCACATGGCGTAGTAGTTGATGCCCAATTGATGGTATTGTATCTGTATTTCCCTATGCATTTCACCAGTATATTAAAAGCATGGTGCCAGTAAGCTGTTCAATGCCATGCTATAAATATAAGTCGCCATTTGAACACACCACTCTAGAGGTCTTCACTCCTTTTTAACCTGCATGTACGTTATTTTGTTCACAACTTGAATGCGTCCAACCGTTGCTATAAATTAAAATCTGGTTCTGTGTTAACAGCCTGAGGAAATGGATTCCGTGGTACATGCACACCACAGGATCCGAAGATTAATCTGTCTTGCTCAACCGACCATTCACCAAAGGTTAAGGGTGCAGCTTGACCACTCACTCGCAGCTCTAACCAGTCTTGTGCTGACTGCAGCTGCAGCTAGCAAACTAATTCGCTATTGAAACACATCTCTGACTCTGATGTGTTGTTCTGTTACTGGTCACAATAATACTCTACGTAGCTACCGTTGCTACTGTCTAAATTGCTTAGACGTCATTTCAACGGAAACTACAGGATTTAGAAAGCCTCAGTCCCTTAGTAGCATCCTCACTGCACTCAGATCACTACACCCCAGGGCCCTTGGCTTTCATAGCTCCATGGACTCACATCTATATTTAGAAGTTGATTTAGAGGTCTTCACTCCTCTGAAAGGGAGTGTTATTGCCACGAGTTGGGTGCTGCCAGACGAGGCTATATATCCACTGATATTGCATGCATGTTCATGCAACCCCAACATAGTGTGTCTAGATTCAACTTGCATGGCTAGCTCTAGTACACTAGCTGTGTACAGCTCCTCCAATTACAATCTGGTGGTAGTTACCATGTATCTACTGAAAAGCTACATCTTTGCAACAACCATTGTGGACAACTATATAATGTTTTGCTCTCTTTCTGTTCCTCAGGATGGTTGGACTGCCCTAATGAAAGCAAGTTTCAATGGTCACTGTGACGCTGTGCATGTACTGCTCTCTGCAGGAGCTAAGGTACACCAGCATAATATGGTGAGATACTAGGGGAATGTATCGCATTGTGGGGTGAGCGTGAGCGAGAGCGTGTGCCGTAGCCTCGGTACCAGATCCTCCGCGTGCGAGGGTCTGGTACCGAGGCTATATAGCCTCGTACCCAGGACCGCGTGTGGGCCTGGGTATGAGACTACGGTGTGCAGATTATTGAGCATTTGCATGCACATGACTGTCACAGAACTTTGACTGAGAATAGTACAACCTCAGGCCACAGAATACTATCATACAGGTCTTCTCGTTCTCTGCTGATGCCAGATCTGGGCATCACTGGTCACACATGGGCCGTGAGTTGAGTCAGTTAATGAGCGCAGGCCAGCCACTGAGTTCCCATTCTCTGGCAATACCTAAAGCAGTCGAACAGGCACATGATCCCCCACCGCGCGCTATATCCTTGTTGAGGTAGACTCTGCATATCAGACAGTCTCCGGTTCCAAGTCGACATTGCAATTGCGCAATGGTACATGGCGAGTTCTAGTCGAATTAACACATGACGCAATGACACGCAAAATGTGAGCAGGAAGTGATTTACGGCACGACGTACGACATATATATAGATCTATATAGAAACTTCGCAGCAAACTCGTCTATGTGGGGCTCGCTCACGCTCGCCCCAATTATAACATCAGGAGCGCATGAGCCGCCGAAGGCAGCGAAGGAGCGTGTAACTTCAGTGCCATGTAAATACAAATTAGTTACGTACTTCCGCGTTTGAAAATAGATCGGGAGTTTTCTGGGGGCAGTTTTATTGGCGTGCAAGCCTTCAGGGGCGTCCTGACACTCGCTGGTTCCCTGCATGTTCCGCTCTTGCAAACTTCAGCACGGTCATGCTCCATTTGATAGCACGTCTCATGGGAGAATCCTTCACCTGGCGCATAGAAAGTTGCGGGGAGATAATTCCTGAAGCTGAAGTTTCCTTCTAGCATGACCCTCGGATCGGCGTGGAGTTCCTTCTTCAAACCGAACTCGCTTCGCTTGAGGTAGCTCACTCTCGATGTCTTTGCTTCACCATTGCGGGTGGCTCTGTCAAAACAATGCTGTACTAAGTATGTGCCACATGCACATTCCATATACGAGTCATGTGCACTGTATGGCGTCACACAACGTTTAAATGAGCTTCAGCTTTCCAAATATGGTACTACTACAGATTTGTATTTCGATGGCACTCGGGGGTACTCGCGAGTTACACGCTCCTTCGCCGCCTTCGGCGGCTCATGCACTCCTGATAACATCACAGACCAGGCCACCTATTATAACTTGCTCTTCTGAATGCAATGCCATTGTGTATTGCAAAAATCTTGTAGCAAACCTGACACTGACGGGGGGTTAATTCATGCAAAAAAAAAAAAAAAATATGCCACAGGTCATTGAGTGTGACATACAGAAAGGTATTGTGAACCATTCCTTGTTGTCACGTCAGTTTCATGGTGACAATCTGCTTTGCTGTTTTCTCTCATACGTACATGAAGTTGGATGGAAGGACGGCACTGATGCTAGCCAGTGAGGGTGGCCACGTGGATTTGGTGAGGGAGCTGCTAAATGCCCAGGCAGATGTGGATGAACAAGATAAGGTATCAACATCATATATACCAGCCATGCATCGCTCCTTATGTACATGTGCCATCAATCCATGTGGAATCATGGCCAGTGATGGGATGCGACACAAATGTGTTATTGGTGTAGGTTTTTCAACTGCATGTTTCCGTAGACAGTCCAAGTATGGTCAGCGATACAATTTATTCTTGGATAAAGTTTCCACAGATGGCCAGTCCATAAATGGTCGGAGATACACTGTGTACTTGGATAACTTTCCATGTGTATAGCATTCTATCCTTGGATAGTCTTCTTGGATAACTTTTCCATGTTGCACAAGTATATCTCGTTCACCCATGGGCAGTCCAGGGATAGTCAGAGATACAGTGTATTCCTGAATCAATTTTCCACCCTGTACAAGTATGACTTTCCACCATTGACAGTTCAGAGATGGAAGGGACATACTTGTGCATGCCAGCAAGCCATGCTCCCCAGCCCACTTTATTTTGGTAGGAATTCCACTTCATCCACTTCTCCTGCATGTACATGTTGACTATAGCTAGCCAGGCTGATTCTCATATCGTTGGTTTCCTCAGATCTGAGAATGTTGAACCTGATCAACTGCCATCAGAGTACTGTGTCAACATGTATTATTATCCTCTGATTTTTGTTCCTCAGGTTGGCTTTACTGCCTTAATGTGGGCTAGTTCCAAAGCTCACAGTGAAACTGTATCCATACTGCTCTCTGCTGGAGCTCAAGCAGACTTACAGGATAAGGTAAGATAATTGTATCTGTGTCCTACTGTTTATTGCAGTTAGGGCTGTTCTTACTAATGATATTCTCCTTGGCTACAAAGGTTTCCTGTTAAGTGCATGTTAACATGGTCACTGCTGATTTCCATTAATGAGACGAAGGTAGTAGAAACTGTATATGATTCTTGTTGTTTGAAATTCTTGCATGTACCAACTTGTACTGCCAGTGTTCTCGCTAAGCTGTTTTGAGGGGGTACCAGCCTCTTATGGTACCCTTGGGTTGTGACTTGTCCTCCACTATCAAGTGCTAAGCCCACCAGTACGAGTACCCTAACCCCTTGGTTCAAATTTTCTAGCGAGAACACTGTGTACTGCTACTTTTGCTGTTTCCCTCTCACACCTACAGTTGGATGGAAGGACTGCACTGATGGTGGCCAGTGTGGGTGGCCACCTGGATGTGGTTAGGGAGCTATTAAAGGCCCAAGCAGATGTAAACATACAGGATCGGGTATGCATTATCCACAGACTCTTGAGATTACATACCTATAGTGTGACAGAGAGAAATTGAATCCATGACAAATTCCCGACCAGCTGTCCAGAATTCAAACCCAAGGCCGCAAATATGTAGTACTAGTCAGATGCTCTTACCACTAAGCCAATTGTCTGAGGATATAGGGAGATGTTAGCTTTCCTGTTAATCGAGGCAATACACCATGCATGCTCTAGCAGACATGAAAGCACCGGTATTACTAATGGGCCACAGGATGTGTGTGCATGGATGCCACTGTGTCTCATATTTATCTCTGTGAAACGTACAGCTGCAGCTTATGATAATTTTTCCCCCTTATAATCTCTTCATTCCTACTACTAGCTCCTGATTTTAGTATTCTTGTGCACGGATCACCTTCCCGCCTCTAATAATTCTTGAATTCTACTTCCTTACAGAAGGACTTGATTAGTTTAAGGAAGATTAAACTCTGCATAGTGGTGTCACTAGCTGCTCTTATACTCTCGTCCTCTGCACATGCCAGGAGGAGATCTTACAAGCTCCATCTGTGCATGCTTGTGGTCGCATATCCAATGTAGCAGCAACATGAATCTATTAACTGTTTTGCTCACAATTTGTTTCTCAGTGTGGCATGACTGCCCTTATGTGGGCTGGCTTCAGTGGTCACCGTGACATTGTCCCAGTGTTACTGTCTTCTAGAGCACAAGTAGACCTGCAGGATGAGGTATCCATGATTGTACTGAAGTATTTTGGTATCATAAACTATCCTTCATAATTTTGGCAAGCACTTGGAAAGTAAGACCCTACCTCACAGTATGTGTACATCTTCGCTTTTCCGTACTAATTACTTTGCTCAGGATGGCATGACTGCCCTAATGTGGGCTAGTTACCAAGGTCACAGTGAAACTGTCCCTCTACTGTTGTCTGCTGGAGTACATGTTGACTTGCAAGATGAGGTGAAATATGGTACTTACATCCTGTGTGGTAGTGACTTCGTCTCACAAACTGTTATGTGAAGATATTATATTCCGGGACATGGAGTACAACATGTAACATGAGATTGATTGTACAAGACAAATGCTGCCGAACTTGTAATGTTCTAGGAAATATGTACATACCACCATTGGTAAAGGAAGCTGTCAGGTGTTGTGCATAACATCTCTCCTGTGTTGCCTGTATCTGCTATTCATGTCACACACATTCACTAAGGCCACACACCACTGTTGTTTTGCATCACCTTTCTGCTTTGTTTTGTTTTGTATTGATCATTACAGTTTTGCCTTCAATTTTCCCCAGTTTGGCACGAGTGCCTTGATGTTGGCTAGTTCTGAAGGTCACAGTGACACTGTATCTGAACTGCTGTATGATGGAGCACAAGTTGACCTGCAGAATGAGGTGACATATAGTGTCTGTGTTCTATAGTTGCATTTTGAAATACTGATAGCTGCACTCAATTTCTTCTCTGGGAGCATTCCCACATTTTGTATCAATTATGTTGTTACAATGGCAATGATAATGAAGATACTATTGTTCAGTAGGATACCATGTGCAGTCAGTATACATGATGTATCCATCACATATTTAGTGGGATGGAAGTACTGCCCTCATGCTGGCTAGTAAGGGCGGCCACATGGATGTTGTCAAGGAGCTGCTAAGGGCCCATGCAGCTGTAAATGTACAGGATGAGGTATGCGGTTTTTCAAGTGACACTTGAGAACAGAATCATTTTACTTACACACGGTATGCATGCATGTGCATGCATGTGCCAACGAGTTCAAACTCAGTGCTCAAGTTCATCCTACCAATAAGGTGGGAAAAATTGTTTGCACCACATGACCAAAGGTCGTATAAGTTGTCTGTGACCTTAACTTTAACTAAAATCCGGCAACTATAAAACCATTGAATCATTCTAGATCTCGTGGTTTGCAGTTAATCCTAGATACTCTGCCGATGTATGTGTCTCATAACATTGCACAAGTCATTATGTTCAACTTTGGAAGTATAGGTCTCACATTAAAAATGTTCCACAGATTGGTTATATCTTAGCACCACTTTGTTGAAGTTTGTTGTGATGTGCTGTACGAGGTATCCATTGTTTCTCATCCTTGACTGTGTTATTACTGTTTTGCTATCTTTTATTCTTCAGTTTGGCACAACTGCCCTGATGTTGGCTAGTTCTGAAGGTCACAGTGACATTGTTCCTGTACTCCTCGCCGCTAGAGCGCAAGTAGACTTGCAGGATAAGGTGATATACAGTGTCTGACTTCTACAGTAATGCTTTTCTATCGCATAGACATGTCATCCACTACAGCACTCTTACAAAGCTCTTCGACCAATGATATGATACCAATACTTCGAAGTCTCACCAGGTGCATATAACCACCTACTGAAGAACTATGGCTTTGTTCACATGCGCCATTAAGCGAACACTTAGCAACACCATAAGCATTTGTCAAAATCATAAAATTCGGTCAGTGTGCCTGCATGGGAGCTGCATGGCTTTGTCACTTGTGTTTCATACTGTATTTCCAAAATCAAACGCTGCGGCTACTCATCACACGATTTTCTGCGGCTACTATTTGAGGGCGGCCACTAATCAAAGGCGGTGTTTATGCACAAAGGAGAAGTTTTGTTTCAGCCCTGGGCCATGCGGTACAATCATAATCATCCCGACAAAACGGTAGGAAACACAAAACCATTACTGTCGCGAAAGAGGGGAATATGACCAACAATCTGTTATCCTCTCTTTGCCCTCACAGCGAAACAGTCACGGTCCTCGAGTGCTATAGACAAAGCGCTTCGATCAATTGCCGAGACGCCGACCGTTTGAATACTAGCCGCGGCGCGGCTACTAAACCAGGGCAGCGTTTATTTCGTTCAGCCCTTCTAGAGGTGCGGCTATTATTCGAGGGCGGCCACTAATCAAGTGTGGCATTTGATCGCTGAAATACGGTATTCATAATATTGTTTTACTCCTCAGCATGGCATGACTGCCCTAATGTGGGCCAGTTCTGAATGTCACAGTGATATCATCCCTGTACTGCTGTCTGCTGGAGCCCATATAGACATGCAGGATGAGGTGAGTATCAGCATACTAAGATGGATGTGTTTTGTATCACAGACAAGTCGACATACCGTAGTCGCGCGTTATTAGGCGCATGCACCTATAACTCCACAGGAAGGCAATATGTGCCTATAAGCGAGATGCGCCTAATAACGAATATAATAATAATGACATTGCTCGAATAGGAAGTGCGCTTCAATTCGAATTATAGCTGTTTTCCACTCCGTATGATCAAAAATGGCAGAGTTTCTGGAAGAAGACTGCAGCGCCTAACAGCGAGTACCTGGGATAAGAGATGAACCTGCACCTAACAGCGAATATGCGCCTATAAGTGAGCTGCGCCTAATAACATGCGACTACGGTGTATACATACATCAATAATTTGCTTCACCGAATGCAGCACAATATGCACACTTTTGAGCCTGGGAATGATGACATTGTACAATGTAGCCAATGCACTGAAAAGGAATTTTGTAGTGATCCCATGTAAAGTAGTAAGCTATCCACAGGCCAATACCAACTGCAATGCACCATGGTATACTAAGGTTAGGTAGTGATGGTGCTGTGACAGTAAATCACGATAATGTGTACTAAAGGGCTACATAGACAGGTTTGGGTGAATCATTAATTATCCACTATATGAACTTTCCATGACATAGGCTCTAGACTACATCATCCATCTGCACTGACAAATAATTTTGATGCAACCACTTGTACATTGATTTTAATGAGGTCCATGCTGTGTTGATGGTTATTTACAACTGTAATTGTTGTAGGAGCGATCTCTGGGTTGTACGTCTTTATGAATACTTTCCCTCTACCCACTGTGAAGGCTATAGCCTCAGTTCATGCACTAAGGTTCAAATTTAGAATGGCTTCTGTTCCACAGGATGGACTGACAGCACTCATTTATGCTGTCCGGAGGGGCAACACTGAGACAGTGAGTGTACTTCTGGAAGCTGGGGCGGATGTGAACCTTCAGGAGAAAGTGAGTGAACCTATAGTTCTCACTCTTAAATTTAATAATATTAACTGCTGCACAAACTCAACACCTCCGTGCTTCAGCCCCCCTAAAACTGTTCTCTTCCACACTCACTGATGAATGTGCATACCATGATGATAGCAGTGATGTTTTGGTGCTTGAAGTAGAACAATAATTGCTTTGCTTTGTAAGGTATGCTGGCTTATCAAATCACAAAAATGGTTCATTCTTGGCTCCTATAATTATGCATGCTTGAGGGTACATTTGTGTATATTTTGCGAACTGCTCACAGTGTTAATTGCATGGTTCCAATTTTCGTGTTTACTAGTACATCAGTATTGCAAATCATGGCCACCCCTATAGAGTATGCTACCATGCACACTGATCAGAATGTATGATTGTGATATGATATACTACATGTGCTGTGCATTTCCCAAGGCTTCAGGCAGGAGTGCTATATTTTATGGAGCAGAGAAGGGTGACCTTGAGATTGTGAAGCTCCTCATCCAGAGTGAACCTAACCTCAACCTCAAAGACAAGGTATCAAGCTGTGATCTCATGAGCCGTGCACTGCCTTTGCCTTTGACCTTGCATGCAACTTGGTATCACTTATGGTATACAATGCACATGCAGTTGGAGGGAGTTCGTTTTGAAGTAGGCAACTATAGTCGTGCACTACAAGAGAGATATCAGTACCGATACGTATACCTCATTTCACAGGACCTGCTGTTAACATTAATTACCTAATTTAGAGCCTTTAGACACATGAAGATAGCTGTTGTGTATATGTTAGGTTAGCGCTGCATCAAGGCTCAACTTTAGCCATGATGCAAATATGTGTGTTATACATTTCACGTGCATGATACGCATATGCAGTTAAAACTGACTGGATTATCACCATACCCACATATGAACCATTCAGGATGGTGTGACTGCTGACGAAGTGGCAGAGGTACATGGTCATCAGGCTGTTTGTGATGAGTTGAGGAAGCATGTACGTGTTGGTCGTAGGCCACTCAGTAAGGTAAGTTCTAATGTGGATATTGCACAGGGGAACCGAACTCCATGACCATAGATATACTGAAAAATGTTTTAGTAAACTTAATAGCACATGTGTAAGCTGAACTTTATGCAAAAGTTGTGTCATTAGTTTGTGACAGATGAGTCTGGATTGAATTATAGTATCATGCATACAGTTCTTCCTGAACACTATGTCACTGCATCAGTGTGCACGTGTGTGTGTGTGTGTTTGTGTGTGTGTGTGTGTGTGTGTGTGTGTGTGTGTGTGTGTGTGTGTGTGTGTGTGTGTTTGTGAGTGTGTGTGTGTGTGTGTGTTTGTGTGTGTGTGCGCGTGTGACGGAAGTGGGATAGTCGTGGGGTGGGACTAGACTGATGACGTGCGACCTTCGTGCTTCAATTTACTGAACCCGAACTCCGCGAAGAATGTTCGAGAACGTTGGCGGGCATGGAGTGGAATCCAGCTGGGACTACAAGTGGATGCATGCAATCGGGGAGCAGCAGTCGAAGCAGATGCAATCGGGGAGCAGCAGTTGAAGCGGACACAATCGGAGATCCAGGAGCAGCAACTGAAGCAGACGCAATCAGGGAGCAGGAGCAGAGCGAGCGAAGTGAGCGAAGCTACTTGTAATATAATATGCATGGTCCCTGCCATGCATCTTCACATTGAAGGGAGGACACCCTTCTCCTGTTGGCCTGACCATTTAAACATTGACTCCAATTGCCCTGCATGTTGTGCTGGACTTGTGTTATGAACATGCATGAAACCACCATGCGGCATTTTGTGGAGCTAGTTTCGTTCATTAGCTCTCCCCACCTACTGTTCCTCTCTCCCATTCATTCAGGCTGTTTGTAATCGTGTGCTAGTGACTGACCGCCTCTTGGGTAACCTCTACATGAAAAAGGAACAGGCCAGGAGGAAGGGGATAAGGGACTTCCAGGGACTCAGACAGCAGGAAGACACTGATTTATCAACATCTGCTTTCTAGTTTTCTTGTCACACACTATGTCGTCAAAATACACACTGGAGTGCACTCAATCATATTTTATTACCCCTGTAGCGAAGCCAGAGGTACTGGTAGCATAGGTTAGATTATCATTGAGTGGACGTATGTTATTTACTTAGTTGTGGAGGAAGCTGGCTACCATTAATAGATAGTAGTGTTTCATTATTAGGTAGTCCATGTTTGTGCATTGTGTTGTCTTTTGTGTCCTCACAAGTTTTTGTATGTGGGGCACATGTAGCGGCCCAGCGGCCAGTATTTAGCGACTGGAAAGGAGCGTTTCTTTAGTCTTGCCAGTATTGTGACAATTGCCTGTAGCCATTGATCTCTATCACTAGTTATAATAAACATTTAGTATACTATCGTGCTCGGTTCGCGACAACCCCTGAAGGGCTTTAGCACAACAATGGCTGATGAAGGCCAAAGCCTAATCCCATGTCTGGTAGCTCCCTTCTCAATTTTTGGGGTGGGGCTGAGTGCACCCTGAAAGAGAAAGAAATCTAGCTAACAGTAACAATTATTATACTTGTGGCTAAAACCTGGGACCTCTAGTTAGGTATGCATAGTCAAGCGTTGTAGGTTGACCACCAAGCAACCAGTATAATATAATAGTGCACGTGTCAACTGTGAAGCCGCGTTGATTTGGATTATAGCTATATACCAGATCTAGACCCTACCTGGCGGTGCTGAACTCACAATCCTGCACAGCTGTCTGATATGCCTCATGTTCAATTAAAATTAATGTCAGCTACCCTTGCCAAAATTGGCTTGGCAAACCTGAAGAATGTCCTGCATGTGACTCCATCCATTAAATCATACACACAACCCTCATGTAGCTAGCTACATAAGTTATCAGGGTTTCATCTACTGGGGGGGCAGGGGGGAAGCTTCCCCCCCAAATAGTCTAGCTTCCCCCCCAAAGAAGAGATTGACTATATCATTACATCATAGGTAATACAATATTAGGACTCAGATACTGCTGTAGGCCACACCTCTTCTGGGGAATTCATTAACCTCAAAACATTTTGCACGGCACATGCCACTACTTCCCCCCCAAACATTTTTTTCTAGATGAAACCCTGGAACTTATGATAACTACTAGGCTTAAAAATAGTTTGGGGACGACACTAGACAGAGACCTGCAGTTGGGCCTATAGAGTAGAGCTAGGTGAAAGTTTTCCACAAGGCCAAAGGATGACCTCATGCAGAGGCTCTGCAGGAGGTAGCTGCTTTATGTACTTCCTGCCAGACCATATGCATGCAATATCTCATTTTAGTAGCCATTCATAATTACCCCGCGCGCGCATGCGCGAAGCTGGGTTTTGTCCGTCAGAAATCTCGCCACATAGACCCTCATAAACCATCGAAAGGGAGTCAAACAATAGCAAATAGCAAAAAAAACCCTGCTCTATGACTATGTGTACCTGACTGAAGGCAAAGGCGCTTCGTTTCGCTGTATTTCGGCTATTTCCTACTTTTCATAACTAACTATTCATAACATTGGCTCCACCTCTTCGTCCCATCCAGAACAGAACACGTAGTGCATTTGGAAACTTCATGCTTCGAGATGACCGCTAGAAAACAGTACTTTCCCACGATTTATACTTTACAGACGTCGTGACAATTGTTTCTTCCAGCTATTTCGTAACATTTGGCCCCACCTCAGGGGCGTAGGTAGGATTTGGAGACTGAGGAGGCATGGGAGTTATATGCGAGCGAAGCGCGCGGCAAAAATTTTTCGAGCTAATTAATTATTCATAAGTTAATACGCAGTTCGCGATCGCGCAAACAGTTGCTCTCGAAATGCTACAGCAATATGCCGGTGCCCTGACTGTCCCAGACTTGCAGCACTATCAGCGTTAAGAGTATACGCCGGCTCATGGTCAGCCTAGCTCCTGTCTCTGTCATCAGACCGAACGCACATCGTACGTGGATTCCGGACACGCGCGTCATTCTCCAGAAAAGCGAGGAGGCAACTGCCTCCTTTGCCTCATTGCTAGCTACGCCCTAGCACCTCTTCAGCTTCAATATGCACGTTGTTGTATATACGGTAAGCGGTCACTCCCACACCTTGGATATGGTCATACACGAACACAGTACACGCGATATTCAATGCTCATCGGCAGAGATGCCACGTTGATTGTAGCTAGCCTCGTTCCCAGGCCCCATCCGAAAATCGGAATCCTGTAGACGTTCCGCGCGGGGTACCTCTAGTTTATGATGTAACGTAACCGGATGAGGCGCATGGATAGGTGTGACAGCTATACCCGTCTCCACTTAAAAGCGATGTGTACGTGCATCATTTCCACAGAAGCAACGCAGTTTCGCCGACTGACCATGAGGACGCTGTTGCTGGCAGTAGTTACCGTGCTGTTTGCCGCGGCGGGCTACCCCAGCCTGGCTCAACCTGATTCCACCCCACCGTAAGTAATGCAAACTGTTGCTGCTGTGTTACTAGCTAGCTAGAAGACTGTTAAATTTTTTGCATGTAGCTAGCTACGTTCGCCGGTATCTTAATGTAGCTGAATTTGCTTGATGCATGTGGGTAATAAACAATCGCGTTACTCCCGCGCTGAAAATGCAATTGAGACTGTGGCCTGATGAACACCACTTCTCTCTGCAGCCACGTGCTGTTCACACCACAAAGCTACCATGTGGGGGGCACGGAGTCCTTCTCTTTCACAAGTTACAGCACTGAGCAGTTTGAAGTGACGGCTAGTGTCTCCTATGATCAGTGCTCCTGCAGCAATCGCAGGAGGGTGTGCAGTAACAATGGCGATTTGATTTCCGCTGCCAGAGGAACAACCAGATTGGGTGAGTCTGATTCCCACTGATAATCGTGGTATGAAGTTCGTGAAGTGGAATCCGACTTTGTAATGTTGATAGGCCATTAACCAACTATAAAATGAATGAATGTGCCAAGTCTCAAGGGAGTGTTGACCTTTTTGCACGCTGCTTTCATTAAGTAATTACTTGGAACCTAGCCAGCACAGTCATACTGTTTTCTCTCTCTTGCAATTGCATTAGGTCGACCGGTTATCCTTGATGTTCAGGTATGAGTTATGATTGTGCATTCCACTTGATCTGTACTAATAAGCTGCTCTTCCAACTCATTGTGTACTATAACTGCAGAATGCTGGAGTACATGCAGGTTCTGAATCACTGTCCAATTGTCTTCTTTCCCAGATGCCAAAATTGAGTGAGCTGCAGGGTCGGAACTACTTCATCAGTGTCACCTCCCACAACGGGTCGGTGCAGTATCTGCGCCGGAGGCAGCTCTTCTTCAACTCAGACTCCCTGGGATTCCTCCTTGTCAAGACCGACAAACCTATCTACAAGCCGGAGCAGGAAGGTGAGAGGAAATCAACAAGTTACAGCGGTAACATTTTCTTAAGTGTGTGCACACATGCAGTAATTCATGGCTTCTAAACATAGACAAACCTCTGAACGCTGATGTAGATAATCCTTAGTGCCTTGCTGACCTTGACTATATAGACAAAATAACACACCCTATATGACACATAATGATATCAACTCCTTGGGAATATAGAAGCCAGTGACCTTTGATCACTATATTTCTCTCACTATTTGCAGTGAACTTTTGTGTAGTCTATGTGGACAAGACCCTGAAGCCATTCAATGACAACGCCACTGTGAGTATCCTAGCAGCAAATAGCACCTCCAGTGGAAGTGGTAAAGGGATATCATTCTGAGTCAGCAATGTATATATGACAAAAGGAAAGAGTCACGAGTCCAAATCTCTATAGGATGACCTCAATTGGTGCTAGTGTTGTGGCTATAAGCGCCAAACACCAGTGGGTGGGGGTTTGGGACGATGGGTGCATATCTTGTATCTTAGTGTATGGGTGGTATATTGTTGAGCAGTCATGCTGTGCATGATAATGATAATTTGATTTGCTTCCTTCGCATGCAGGTTGAAATAACAGTTAGGGTAAGTTCTCCAGAATCCGACTTATTAAAGTTTCTTAATTAAGAAGCAAGATTATTATAGGACGATTACAGCACTGCTCAAATATTTGTCATGCAGGATGCCAAATTCAAGCAGATTTTGAAGCTGGATTCTGTTGTGGTTGAAGGTGGAGGTAAATTGTACAACAGTAGTTAGCACTTCATATTCTGTTTGGGTATTCAACAAACTATACTTCATTAGGCAGGTTGAAATGCTAAAGTAAACTAGAGGTGTTCATAGAACACATACCCCGCGCTGAACGTCTAGCTACATGCCAGGATGCATGCAGTGCAGCTACAATCAACGTGACATCTCTGCCGAGGCGGCTATCGCGTATACTGTTTTCGTGTATGGCCATATCCAAGGTGTGGGAGTGACCGCTTACCGTATATATATATATTGTGAAGCTGGAGAGGTGGGGCCAAATGTTACGAATAATAGGAAATAGCTGGAAAAACAGCCGAAACAATAGCCACGATGTTTGTGAAGTACATAGATCGTGAGAAAACACTGTTTCCTAGCGGTCATCTCGAAGCATGAAGTTTCCAAATGCACTGCGTGTCTTGTTCTTGATGGGACTCTGAGGTCACGAGAGGTGGAGCCAATGTTATGAATAGTTATGAAAAGTAGGAAATAGCCGCAATACAGCGAAACGGAGCGCCTTGACTTCAGTCAGGTACACATAGAGCAGTTTTTTGCTATTTGCTATTGTTTGACTCCATTTGGATGTTTTTTGAGGGTCAATGTGGCGAGATTTCAATTTTTTGCGGGCGACAGACGACTGACAGACAGACGACTGACAGACGGACAAAACCGATTGCTTAACCCCGCTTCGCGCATGCGCGCGCGGGGTAATAAGTGGCTATAGCACCATCGTGCTGCCAGTTCCTGGTCAAATGTACTCAAATACATATTATACACAGCCATGCAATAACACAATCAGCACCACTTTACCCTTCAACTTTGCACTGCTGTCAAAGGTCAGCTGAGATCACCTATAGTGGAAGACACCAATTGAACTGCATGATTTTGCAGAATGCATTGTTACTTATAAAAGCAGTTTTGATAATGGTGTCACTGCAAAGGGTTTAAGGTGCCATGAGAGTACATGACTGTTGTATAAGACTGTCACAGGACTGTCTGTAGTACATGGTACAATAAAGCTATTATACCAGTAAGTCTGATGTGGCATTAATTCAAATGCATGCCTCTCATTTAGCCAGACCACCTCCCTTCCCTCCTGAATTGAAAACAACACATGACATTCAATGCACAATTGCAGCTCAGAATAATCAATAATCATAGCGATTGCAGCCTAGCCCAAACATCAAAGGGTACTTCATTCTAGCTTCCTGCTGTTCAGCTGAGCTCCATGTCGTGATGCAAAAATATTGTTGTGTTAACCGTTGGCAACTTGCAGGGGATAAATATACCAAGGTCATCCTCCTCTGCTTTAGAGTTTAGAATCCCTGGAATGAAGCTATTGTCTGATGTCAAGGATGTTGAAGGGATGCACCAATTGGTCCTATACTTGCTACGTAGATCTGCATTGTGGATTTGGTTCCTGAGCTTCAGGTTCACGTACAAATAACTATAGTGTTGCTCATGTAGGTAGGTTGTTCTCTTACTTTTGGCAGGGAGACAGGCAAAATGTTTAACAGAACTATAGTGATTAGGGTTAGGGTACATTGTACGTTGTGCATGGAGTGCAGACTCTTGGATAGAAGTATTTTGGCTCCAATGTATGTGCTGAGGTGATGGACTGGATGACACCTGACCTACAGCTTTCACCCAAACAAGGCACTGCCTCTTTATTCTATCTGCTTCAACAAGCTTATATGTGAAAGGATAGTTGAGGTGTGGAGTTTCAGGTTGGAGTACTGCGTGGGCTGTATTGCATGAGTACACAATTTGAAGGCCGAATAGCCTTCACATGCACACAAATCAAAGTAGAGTGTACAATATAGCATTCCTGGTGTACCTGTTCAGAATTATATTGCTCTGTGGTTACTGAAACACATCACTCTTACTATGAAACGGTAAATGCGAATGTATATACTTACTGTCAAGACCACACAGTTTGTAGGTTAGGATCCCTATACCTTAGAGAGGGCAAGATATTCCAAGGCTGGAAATTAGGCTAATTAGCACAAGCATGCATACAGCAGCGCCTGCATGAGTTTTACTTTACTTGTGTGTACACATCTGCAGAATTTGCATGCCTCAACTTCCCACTCTCTGATGAGCCAAACTTTGGGACATGGAGAATCCAGGCAAACCTGAAGGTAAACAGAAGATAACGTGCTTTTCGGGACTCAGTTAGCGCTATAGAGATAAACATAATATGGTAGGATTCAAGAATGCCACCTTGTTTGTAACCAACTGTCTTAATACAATCATCATAGATACCCAATGAACAAGGAGGCTGCCGTGTGTTCTACAGTACCCCAACAGCAAGCTGTACCTTCAAGGTTGAGGAGTTTGGTGAGTAGCTACATAAATTGCTGTCAGCATCTTGCAATGCCATGTTTGATCACTCTTCTTCCTCTGAATGAACGACGTCATGCAGTTCTTCCCCGGTTTGAAGTGACACTGGAGGGACCAAAACAGCTGACTCAGGAAGAGGACTTCATTACTGGGAGAGTAATCGCAGAGTAAGTGTGCATGCATGTGTGTGCAAGGTGTGGTTTACCACGACAGCCACATGCATGTTGCTGCAACACCGAGTGAATCTGTCACTTCAGGTACACCTTTGGTGAGAGACTTCAGGGGACAGTGAAGATCAATGCCACACTGGAGTCCTCCAGGAGGGGAGAGTCCTTCCTGTTTTACGAGAGAACTGGAAGACTGGTATAAGAGTACATACAATGCTTGTTAATGAACTGTTCAAAGAGCTTGTGGTGGTTACATCATATTGGGACTGATGAGGTTATCACAGTGAAAGTTACAGGTAGAGGGTATCACAGTGGGTGCTAGTATGGAGCAGTCTCTTCTTTCTGCTATGGCCGCACATACCACTATTCTTGTTGTTACCACAGACAAATGGTGCCTTCAACTTCCGGATCAATTCGAACTTCTACCGTGAGGTGGTGAGGTACCGCTTTGATCCTTTCTGTGTGAACTCCCGAGTGCGCATCACAGCAGCGGTGGAGGAGGCAGGGAGGGGGACCAAGCAGTCAGACACCGTCTCTTTCTCTCTGGTGGCCAATCCTGTGCGTGTGAAATTGGCAGATGATAATCCACAGCTGTTCCATGCCGGACTCAATTACACTCTCAAGGTATACAGTATAGAATCTAATAACCAGAGAGAAGAATTATAATTATCACCCTATAGTGATTGTGTGCTGCATTATACTCTACATCCTGCACGTACACTGCACATGCAATGCACATGCTGTACATGACCCAGCAAATCCATATATACACACTCACATACACACATCACATCCGTATTAAGGTAGGAAGCACGGCATCGGCGAAATCGCGCAATTTTGCTCATGAATAATTAATGAGACTACGTCACTCGCATACGGTTATTTAGAG
Organism: Axinella damicornis; assembly: GCA_963931865.1. Taxonomy (NCBI): domain Eukaryota; kingdom Metazoa; phylum Porifera; class Demospongiae; order Axinellida; family Axinellidae; genus Axinella; species Axinella damicornis. The sequence continues at coordinate 19,643,728 of OZ007505.1, read as the reverse complement.
TTATTCATCTGTTTACGTTTTCCCATGGCGGCAACCGGAATAAACAAGGGGGGCTTCTCTCTTTGATGCGGCTAGCGGCCCTTTCAAGTTTCAAATCGGCACTCTGATGTGGCCGTGTGGTACTTTGAAGATTTGTTTGAACACTCTTTTTTTTTTTTTTTTTTTTTTTTTAAGTAAAGAGCTATTCTGGCTTATTGAATGTAGCGATGGGCTATCCGAGTGTGAATAGCTAGGTGGAGTGAGCAGGAATGTTTGTGGGTCTGCTGAAGTGGCCAAAGAACAGCCTGGAAAGTGAACAGCCTCCGACAGCTCCCTGGCCAAGGTACTCTAGAGAGTTGACCTTTCGGCATTACAGGCCCCGCCCATTTTCGTGTTAGGGCGAATTTGGCTGGTTTGGTAGCTGGACTGGGCTGGTGAGAGGGAGAAGATTTGTGGCCAAAACTCTGTAACCGAGAGGTGAACGTGGAAAAGCATCCCTAGTTTTGCAAGGGGTAGGTTGACCTTTTGAAGAGAGCCCTTGGCTTGAGTCGGTTTTAGTCGGTGTGCGTGAAATTTTTTTTGAAAGCCTAGGGTAGCCAAACCTCTGTTTTTGAGGGTGGCAGTGAGTTTAGGGCTGTAGCCTGCAAGTGAGGAGAGCAGGTGGTAAATCCATCCGTAGTTTTGGGGCCTGTTTTGTGTGTGTATTGATGATGGGGTCAGAGTGTGGGTGGGGCCTTGGAGAGGGTCCAAATTTTCAGTTTCGTAGAGGGCCTTAAAATTGAGTTTTAGGGCATTTTCAAGCAGAGGGAGCAGTTTGATGCAAAGTATTGCTGAAACTTGTGTACGCTTTGATGCTGCCCATTTATCCATCAACTTGGTTTCGGAGATCGCGGTACCCATGTTTACTACCTTAAATACACCTGCACACACATGACTTACATAGGCTGTGGTGACCAATGCAGACGGCTCTCCTTCCCCTGGTTCCAGTATTACAGTAACGGCCACAATCAACAATGGGCAGAGGACTCTGATGGACAGTGATGCGGCCAGTAACAATGCAGACGGGAGGATCACAGTGATCATCCCAGTTCCTTCAGATGCCAACTGCCTCAGGATACAGGTATGCTCATTGTTCTCTGTGCAACAGTTTTTCCCGGAAGTAACAGCAGTAAGATAATGTGGCTCAAGTATACATGTGCTTTAGCATCTACTGCTGTGCAAATTAAACCTAAGAGCTTGTACTTTGGTATAGTTACTTTTCAGAGCTTAATCTTGATAGTTATGTATATCTGCAACAGCATTATGCACAGCTCTTTGCTTTATGGATCAAAACAGTTTAGAATTCCATATCCTATCCTCATTTCCCACCCTGCCACACCCTCCCCCTCTCCCTCCCAAGCTGAGGCCCTCTGGCTCCTCTCCTTCTTGTGTTAGTGAGCAGGTGTGCATCTCTCCTGCTCCCGTGCACTCCCCCACCAAGTCCTTCCTGCAACTGGACGATGTCTCCCGGAGGTCTCCATTAACAGTGAGGGAAATGAAGAATGCAGCCAGTGTGTGTTCCGGTCTTGTCTGTATACTATGCACAATACTGATTGCCATGAACAAACCGTGAAGAAAATGTATCTGCAGGACCAAAGTCTTGGTTCTTGCCTATAGGAATATGAGCATATTTGTATTGTGTTATGTGTACAACCTCTTGTGACAGGTTGGCTCAAGGGCTGACATCCGAGCTAGCAGCACCGTGACCTTCAGCGTTCTACACTTACTGGTGAGTAGTATTACATTTGGCCCTATTCGGTTATTGCTATCATGGTTACCTGGCATTAGGAACAGTAAGATACCAGGCCATCTTTCCCTACTCCCACATACATGGCCTTGGAATGAGGCTAGTACGTGCTTTGCCTCAGGAGTACTTTCACTCATAGGTTGCACCACCTCCTCTGTGCTGTAAACTAATAGTATCCTGTACATACAGCAAAGTATTTAGACTATACTGTTTTAGACCAAACAGCTTCTGTTTACTCTACAGTATGTAACCCACTCTTGCTGCAGTGATACTTTCACCCAAATGTACCATGATCACATAGTCGACCTTAACATGCATCCAAGAGCCAGCTAGCTGCCAGCTGACACTACAGTATGTAACCTGCAGACAAATAACTGTGATACTTTCACCCAAATGTACCATGATCACATCTATTAGTCGACCTTTCAATATAAACATGCATCCAAGAGTCAGCTAGTTGCCAGCTGACACTACAGTATGTAACCTGCAGACAAATAATTGTGATACTTTCACCCAAATGTACCATGATCACATCTATTAGTCGACCTTTCAATATAAACATGCATCCAAGAACCAGCTAACTGACAGCTGACACTACAGTACGTAACCCACTCTAGCTGCAGACAAATAATTACAAGTGATACTTTCACCCAAATGTACCATGATCACATCTATTAGTCCACCTTTCAATATAAACATGCATCCAAGAACCAGCTAGCTGACAGCTGACACTACAGTACGTAACCCACTCTAGCTGCAGACAAATAATTACAAGTGATACTTTCACCCAAATGTACCATGATCACATAGTCGACCTTTCAATATAAAGCCAGCTAGCTGCTTATATTGAACCAACAGCTCTTTGTGTTCTCTGGTACCGTAAATTCAGTTTTGATATTTCCACCCAAAACAGTATGGCTACACACAGATCCTGTTAGTAGTGCAAATCTAGATATGCACCCATGATGGGGATGATTTGATTAATCCTTCATTCTCCATGTAGGTGATCAGTCAAGGTAGTATCCAGGAGCATACATTTGAGTTTGAGCGTAACGGGACCACCACAGCTGTGGTTTCATTCCGGGTCACTGGTCCCATGGTCCCCCGAGTGAAGGTTCTTGGTGTGTTCTCACGCGAGGATGGTGAACTAGTAGCAGACCTCGTTGAGATCCCTGTCGAATGTGCACTACCAAACCAGGTTAGACGGTTTAAAGCTGTCTCTAATGTTAGAGAAATTCACATTCATCTCAGATTGTCTCTGCAGTATTATAAGATTGCCTAACACTAACAACTTATGATTACCAGGTTGGGGTGGCCTTCAACCGGAGCAGTGCCTCTCCGGGAGATCCAATCAGCATAGAAACTGTGACCTCCCCTCGCTCTGTGGTGTTGCTCAGTGTCATCGACAAGAGCCTCACCTTGCTTGCAGATGCATGCAAGTCCCTGGAGAGTGACAATGTGAGTTACACTCCCTTAAGTGGACAGGATGTATAGCTCGAAATGCATGAAGCTTCAGGCCCACAGAAGTCCTTATACTGCATGCATGTGAAGGGCTTATACAAGCTAGAGAGCATGCAGAAAATAATTTTATTTTGGCTAGCAACTATATACAACAAACAATTTGCTGAATCAAATACGCTGTTCCTACCATCTTACTACTGTAACACGATGCACCAGATCTGCCGTTTGCTGCGGTCACTGACTCGTGGCTCCCTGCCGAGAGCTACCAGTTGCAGTGTGGAATCTACGGACTCTTGCTGCCCCACCTCATGCTCTGAGCCTAGCAGATATGGCGTTTCAACAATCTTCAATGTAAGTGGAAGAAGAAATGTGTATGTACGCTAATGCTACTAGAGGATCTTGATATTTATGGTGACTGATCTGCTAGTTAAGATTGGGTCCCCTCCCCCTTCATTGTAAATGACAAAATCATGTGCCTAGAATGAACCAACTGGTGAGGTTGTTCCATTATTATATAACCTAACCTCAGAGAGAATCATGATACTATTTGACAGCAGCTTCTGAGAAGGAGCACCACTGGTTGTAGCTGGCCGGTAGTCCTCGTTCCTGAAGGATTTTGTAGCGTTTACTCACAATTTGGCTGGAAATGGAGCTTCTGGTACTAACACTGGCCTAGGAACTACTTCACTCTGAAGCAAGGTTTTCCACAGCGAGGGAGGAAGAGATCTCTTAATTATTTGTACAGTGACTGTATGATCATGCACATAATAATTGTGTTGATGATGTGCTCTAAACAGCTTTGCTCTCAGTGATGGTAAGGAATAATTATCCACCTTCCAATTATCAATATTTCAGGCTGCTGGGATATCTCTACAGTCCAACATGTTCCAACCCAGCCCTCCATATAGACCTTCCCCAAGCTTTCGTAAGTTCACAATTGTACGTAACCTGGGAGAGGGGAGATCCCATTGTGAAATTGCGTTTTATAGTTGTTCCACCTTTCCCCTGTAGCCTTCATCAGTCGCCCTGTTGGTAAGTGTTTAGTACAGGCTAATAGCAAGAGCATGATAATATTGTACACTTTCCAACACTGACACAGATGAGGTAGACTTCCGTGCTGGGCCAGCTGGGATTGTACCTGCACCTGCGCCCACAACTGCTCCCGGCAACCAGGTAGAACAGGTTGGAGAAGAGGAGCAAGGAGCAAGGACGTTCTTCCCAGAGAGCTGGATCTGGAGCATGCAGAGGACAGAGTGAGTTATTAGCACCTGCACTCTTGAAGTCATCGTAACACTGAAAGAGAGTACCAAACACTGGGAATTCTGCTAGGGTTTCCTTCTTTTAACCTGCACACTTGTATCGGGCAGAACCCAGTTTCACTGCATAGTGAGTATCCAGTTTAGCCCAGATCTAGGAAGAAGCCTCTGTTTTCCTACTCAGCCACTTTTCATCGAGCATGCAGGTACGCAATGACTGTATTCACTAATGCGATGCTGGATAAAGGTTCAATGAGATTATGGTGCTCCTCATGATGTTGTTAATAGAGCCATAGGTTACCAAGCAGAAGGCAACTGAGGACTGATAACAGCTCTAACCACCAAAATTCCATGAACCAATTGGCAAAATTTGAGATTTAACCATTCCCTCAATGTGGTATCACTCCTAACTGCTAATTGGATACATTTGGGATCAACTTCTGTTCTGATGCAGTGAGAATGGTGTTGCGAGGCTCAACTCTACTGTTCCCGACACCATTACTACATGGGTGGCTGAAGCGTTTGCTCTCTCTAGAGGCAGTGGACTTGGGTTGTCCCGTCTTTTTGAGCTGACGGTCTCCAAGCCATTCTTTGCTTCTCTGGAGCTGCCCTTCAGTGTTAACTTTGGAGAGACGGTGACTGTCACACCACTTGTGTTCTACTTTGGTAGGAGGAGGAGAGTAACGGTATGTAGGAATGCCTGAAAGGATAGTGTAGTTTACTTTATTTGTTACTTTCATCTTAGAGAATATTTCTGCTAACAAGCATCTAATGTCATGTTTTACAATGAAATCACAGCCTTTTGTTAGTTCTTTGCCCATTTCAATTGGACTTTTTTCTCCGTTGAATTTAGGCCACTGTGTCTGTGGCAGTTGATGACGATCTAGACATTGTTGACGATGGCCTTCCTGAGAGTGGTGTACTAGACGTGTCCCGTGGCACTAGCACCCCCTTCAGCCTCCGACTGAGGCCAAGGGCTATTGGGCAGTTGGCCATCACTGTGAGTGCTCTGGGTGATCGTGGGGAGCGAGATATTGTCAGGAAATTCTTGAATGTCAAGGTAAGTTCAGATTTGCTATAATGCACAATTTCAGGGAGCACAGAAAATATATACCATGCTTCACTTGTATATTTTTCCCTCTTGCCTTCATGAGTAGCCTGGTTGTGAAAGGTTTGAAGTGACACAAAATCTCTATATAGAAGGTAAATGCTTAAATGACCTCCCTTAGTTTACTGTGCTTTGCTATAGCTCACTTCTTTTTACCCTCCTGCTTGGTAGACTCGGGACAGCACTGCTTCAACTATTCACTACCCTCCTGTGTCATTCCCGGCTCTGCCAAGGCAACCATCACTGTCACAGGTACGTGTGTGTGTGTGTGTGTGTGTGTGTGTGTGCGCATATTGGGGGGGGGGGAGGGGAGTGGTCCAATGTTGGCAGTACTGCATACATGAATTGGGCACAGATCATGAAGGTTAAAGACCCTACAGGTTATACTTACAACTGAAACTTTATGTTACAGGGGACGTGATGTCTCCCCCCAACCTGGACCGTTTGTTGGTGCTACCGTCTGGTTGTGGAGAGCAGAACCTAGTGAAGATGGCTACTAATTGGGTGGTGGCAGAGTACCTTCAGACAACAGATCAGCTGCAGGACTTCATTGCAGTCAAGATCAGGAACAACATTCAAATTGGTGTGGACTTTTAGCATGCATGGTGCTCCTCCTACATAGGCGTAGCACGCGGTCCGGCTGGTGCGGTTTTAGCCGGACCACTTTTCAGTGCTGAATTTTTTTTTATTTTGAGGGGGGGCTCACGATCGAACGCACTCTCGCAGCTTCGACGAACCATAGGAACAAACACGGCTCAGAGGCGGATCTGGGGGGGGGGGGGGGGGGGGGGGGGGGGGGCACTGGGGGCCGGTGCCCCCCCCCTTTTGCTTCTTCATCACTTTATTTTCCTCCTTACCAACTTGCTGCCGCTACGTTGCAACTCCTGGCCTGGCCTCAGCTCGCAATAAGCTTACCGTGCGTTGCCTGAAACCGAACGGCTTGGGAACGAGACCACGATCTAGTATACCCCTCCGTGTACGTGTACGTACGTGTACGTACTTATTACGGTTCGTGAGCGAAATTTGACCAAGGAAGAAGCTCATGGCAGCCCTGGGACATGCAATCCTCGTACATCTGGAACTTGCAGTGCAAAGCGCGAAGGTGCCACGAGAGCCCATCCTGAGAAGTGAAAAATGAAGGCGAAAAAAAATTTCCGCGCTTCGCGCAAACAGAACAACACTACACACCTCCATGCACTGCCTCCGGCAGCGTTTAATATATAGTGCCCCCCCCCTTTCATAAATCCTGTATCCGCCCCTGGACTACTAGTACTAAGCCACACTTCAGAGCCGGACCAGCGGCGGATGCGCTCCTACGCCACTGTCCTAATTGCAGATGTAAATTGAAGTATATATGAATCAACTCCTCTGATCTTGAATCTGCCCCCATTACAGGCTACCAGCGACAGTTGACTTACCTGCAAGGCTCTGGCTGTTTCAGTATATGGTCTCGAGGGAGCTGCAGCTCGTGGTATGTGGACACATAAATTACATTGCTATGATACAAATTCTAACTGGGCAGGGATTATAACGGTGCGTATTAATTTGTAGGCTGACTGCTGCTGTTGTGAACACCTTCTCCGGTATTGTCACCTTCTACAAAGGTTAGTGATCAGCATGTTTCACCTACTGAATGCTATAGCTAGCTGTCAACTCTGTACTTGGGTGAGGAACATTACCAGTATCCTTAAATGTTAGCAGGAATGATAGGAGGTAATTTTTTATTGTAGTATCTCTAATAGCAGCAGCAGTATAGCTATTCCTGTCAACTGTGGATAGCTTTTCAAGAATCTTTAGTAGTTCATCTCTCATTACTCCATACGTATGTGTGTATAAGGGTCATTGATTGACTTCCATAATCATGGCATTTACAGAACAAGAACCAGGCACTGAACTGATCGATATGGAGGTCATTGATGGAGCTTTGAACTACATTGTTCGCAATCAGGGGAGGGACGGACAGCTTCCCATTACTGGACGAGTGCACAACTTTGGACTGGTGGTACATGCGCATGTGCACACACACACACACACACACACACACACACACAACATACACACATATACACTGTGTATTGATGCATGCTTTCCCTATTCCACCTCATAATTTGCCTTTGTAGGCAAAGTAGACGTCTGTGTGACATACACAGCATTGTAACAGCATATAAGATGTACTTCGTCATACTTGCCGCACAATATTATCAGCATTAGATGCTGTTGTTATTCAAAGTGGGAAAGTTCGAGGGAAGCTGACTGCTATTATGTATGCAATAAACAAGAATGCTACTCTGTGCAAGTGTAGTTGTATATCACCTGCTGTTGATTTTCCTTGCTTTGATCTTGTTATACAGCGTGATGCCGGCTTTATTGCCCACACTGCATTTGGACTTTTGTCCCTCAAGCAGTATGTGGAAACATTTGAGGATGATGAAGGTTCTTCTGCTACACTGGTAGGTACAACAAACAGACTTCACAATTAGACAGCAGTATGTTGGAGTTAATATCTGTATCTGTATCTGTGATGTCCGGCAATGGTGTTGATGCTGTGTTGAGACAGTACATCAATATTTAAAACACACAGAGAAATGCCAGGACTGCTGTCTCCAGAGCTGAGCGGTACTTGCAGAACCAATATGAGGAAGAAGGAGGCTTCTGTAACTATGGTCATGCCCTTGCCACCTACGCTCTGCTGAGGCGCAATGATAACCCCCCACGAACCCTGACTAGCATGCTGGATGATCTGCGGTCAAGGATCCTCACTAGCAGGAGCTGTAAGTGTGCATGTCCCAGGATCCAACAACTGAATGTCGTAACATGCTTGACAGGAGTGCTTAAGGCAGCATCAAGGTAGCATTATCCCTTTCCATTAGGATACCTTTAACCGTTGGGGTCCGACAGTTAAAGGTATCCTAACGGTAAAGGGATAATGCTACCTTAAGTATTATGAAAATACCATTTACCAGGGTAGATACCTAAGTACAGTACGGCCTGGTTGGGTATCTTATCTTCCATGAAGTGAAGCACCAAGCTGACCTGAAGTTTTGGCTCCAGCAGCAGAATTGCACAGATGAGCAACGGGGTATATAGATAACGAATCAGCAGTCGCTCATGTACCACTCTGTAAAAGCAGTGATGCTTGCCCTGTGCTAATTCATGCAGGCCTTTCATACCTTAGAATTGATGAGTATATTTTTTCCTCTTCTGCATGCAGTCCCTGGAGCCTGCTTTGTTTGCAATGAGTGTCCTGATGACACACGCAGTGGAGACAGTGGAGGTCAGGGTGCGGACTGCATTGGCCGCCCACGGAGTGAGGGTTCTGCTGCTTGTGTGGAGACCACTGCCTATGCTCTACTGGCCTTGTTGGAAGGAGGGGACACAGAGTCCACCGTCTGTCTGGCCCAGTGGCTTGTTAGAATTAGGAGTGGCAGTGGAGGATACTGGTCCTCTCAGGTGGGCAAATAAGCAAGCATCTCTGGGACACAATCTCATAATTCCGTTTCTTATAGGACACTGTCATAGCTCTACAAGCCTTAGCAAAGTTTGCAGAGGGTACCTTCACTACTGACATTGACCAGAGAATGGTGTTCACTCTTCCTGGGCTTTCATCTAATGTTGTGAGGACTGTCAACAGTGAGAACCGCTTTCAAAGATTCGATGTGGAGGTAATAAAATGGCACCATTAACTAGAATGTGATGATGCATCATGAAATGAAACATCAATCTTCTCCGCAGGTGCCCAGTGTTCCCAGTAATAACAACTGCCTCACATGGAGTGGAAATGGGACAATAATCGTTCAGGTAAACAAAGTTCTGTTAGGCATGTATCAAAATCGATTGCTTTTCTCTCTGCCATGGGTTGCTCATGTACTTATAAAAGGGAATGTGTGTGTGTGTGTGTGTGTGTGTGTGTGTGTGTGTGTGTGTGTGTGTGTGTGTGTGTGTGTGTGTGTGTGTGTGTGACAGAAGTGAGATTGTCGTGTGGCAGGACTATAGACTAATGATGCGGGACCTTTGTATTTCAATTTACTGAACCCTCAAACTCCGCGAAGATCGTTCGAGAACAATGGGCACTGGCATGGGCTGGAATTTGATCTTAGGGAATCAAGACCAAGAAGCAGTAACGTTGCTTTGTTAGGGTTTGTCTTCTGGGGAAAAAATCCAGTGTTCCTTGATGCTTGGGGCCATAATTCTGGCACAATTACACTAACTCACACCTTTGGGGTAATGCACTAAATGAAGGATTTTACATGTTAGAGGAATATGCACTTGCTCAACAAGATTAGTGTAATAATGAGTTGCTCTTAGTTTACGCTAGACTAAGATACCCTCCACTTATGTAGAGCACTTTGGAGTACCACGGTTGCAACTGCTGTTCTGATGCAAGGGCTTTCTCCATGGATCTGGCTACCGAGAAGGAGGAGACCCCTCTGGGAGCCATTCTGGAGCTCTCCATTAGGATCAGGTATTTACCTCATTGGCAAATTAAATACCATACGTCATGCACTGACACTCATACAAAGTGGAATCTGATCCACGTACTGAATCACCCAAGTAAATAATGTGTTGTCTCTATCCACTGAAGTTTCTTCCCAGTACTGTTTGTTTCTCATTATATTGTGTGGGCAGATCACAGGAACCAGTAGCATAGAGAATTGCCTATGCTGTAACTATAATTATACCACTTATATTGGTTGGAGCGTATGTTGTTACTTACTGGTTTACGTCTGCAAAGTACCAGTTTGCCTTCTCTGAGGCTTCACTGCATGCTAAATCTCACTATTTACTTGCCTGTTGGTGGTTTGTTTTTTGTTATGCATAACAAGTACATAATTATGTAGGAAGTGTCGGTATTGAACACAAGTGCTAGCGTTTAAGAGAATATCATCCTAGGTACCTGAGAGGGAAGTCATCCAACATGGCTATCATTGATGTGGAGATTCCCACTGGCTATATCTACACTGGCAACAGGTTCCTGGATGACTTCGTAAGTTTAGCTATGCATGTACTGAGATAGCAGCATTAGAGCATACACCATGTAATGTGCAGAGGAGCATTACAGGGAGTGATGGTCTAGCAGCCTGATTGTGTGGTGTGCATGACCGTACCACTATAGAACTTGTGGATGTATAGCTACTGATGACTGCACACATTGCACATGCTGTTTCCAATCTGCCAACCAATCAATGTTCTGTCATGGTCTCCCTTTCTGCTTCAGCCTCACTACCTTGCCTTCGCTCTCCTCAACATATGAATCATGCACAGCTTCCATTGTACACATATTTGCACACACTAGCGCTGACACGGTGTGATTATTGATTCATGTGCTGTAAATATGATGTGAACAGCATTCTCTCCCACTGTGCATCTCACTTGCTGCTTAGGAATACTGCTGTTTCCCTGACATTGTGTTGCTCATATATGTATATCCCACCCCTTGTTCACTCTGTTATCTTTATTCCAAAACACACAACCATATTTCAGGCTACCAACGCCGAATTGGAGAGGGTGGACCAACGAGGATCAAATGTTGTCTTTTACTTCAATGATGTAAGCCCAGAAGTATATTGCCATTCTGTTGGTAGCTCTCTGTCAATACCTTTCCAATGGAGATATAAGTTATGCATTCATGTAGTGAACGAATTGATGATTAGCTGCTTGGTTCTGAAATGTCAAGGAGCACTATATTGTTGTTCACTCATCCGCTCTGAATGAATCGGAAGCTTACTACTCTGCTGGTCCCAGAATATTTACTCTTTAAATGTGTGTGGATTATTCTGGAATGAGATGAACATTGATCGCTCATTAGCCCCTAATATTGTATGACAACTACGGGACAAACTGCGGAGGTGTCTCTCTCTTTTTTTGCACAAGTAGTATTTTCTGTGGGTATCATGGTGCAGTTAGCTTAGCCCACTCTGATTTTGAGTCATTTATCTCATGTCTGTTCTCCTTCACGATGTGCAGGTTCGTAACAGTCCGACCACCTTCATAGTAGAGTTTCTGGAGAGATTTACTGTAGAGAACCCCCAGCAGCTTCCAGTCACTGTCTACGACTATTACGATCCTGGTGAGAGTACACTACAGCTATATGAGTATTGGTGCAGACTACAATGACAGAGGATACCTGATATGAAACGTTCCCTTGCCCGGATGGACCTGGGAATCCATCAGATTCACTAAAGTTGTGATCGTATAGGGAACACATTATACACGCAGAGGTCTCATAGTAAACGCCACGAGGTTGTAGCGTTAGGCACCACGTTCCCATGCCCTACCCACAAATTAAGCCCTGGCAGGCCTACTACTGTGTGAGTAAGCTTGAGAGCATGAGATGGTGGACAAATACAGGAGTCTCATGTACATGCGTGAGAGTTGGCATGTCTGATCATCCTACAGGCCAAACTCTTACCAAGTACTTTCTTCCAAGTACATCAGCTGCCCTCCCCCCCATCACGACCACTACGCCACCAACACCTGTCCCTGGCACATCACCCAGCACACCGGGTCTAATTCCCTTCCTCCCAGGTAAATTGTGGGATGTCAGTCTTGTATAGAAGGAGTGTAGTGTCTAACAACCTTGAGAGGATTTACAATTGCGGCTGTGTTTTGACACAACCATTCTGAAACACGTGCTACTTTTCAAAGTTGGCATGAAGACATTCTTTCTAGCTATGAAGCTCTTCTTCGGCATGCGATTTATTGCCAACATGAGCAACACTTTCTCGCAGATATTGCCAGGATTCATGTGTGACTATTTCATGTTTTCTCTGCAGCGAGGGGATGAGGTGTCAACTGAACTGCATACATTTTGGAACCTTATGCTACTAGCTGCTTGCTACTGTTTATATTATACCTTGCATTTATGCCTATACGTAGTCATTGATTGTATTGCTGCATGATTCCTGTGGTAATTACCCTGTACATGCATGTGCAAGGAGTTGTCAGGCGCAAAATTAGGGACAGTAAGTTTTCCTCCCAGACCAAACTCTTTACTGGAGATGCATGTGATGCAAACTGAGTATATACAGCCGATACAACAAATTCCAGAGTTTGTGTGACAAAATCAATTCTATGGCATGACTGATTGTTCATACATAAAATGACTAGCTACCTGAGCTCTGAAGCCTTTCTCGAGTCAAGGACTTCGATAGCACTTGCCAAGTTGGACGTGGGTGAACTTGGTCACTCAACCAAACGTCTAGCGTCCTCAGGGCCATTAAGGAATGGGACCAGCAGTTCAGATGCTATATTTGGGCCGAGTTCAGGTAAACATTTCAAGGAGTGAAAAATGTATTTGAAACTTTTCATCACTAATGTTTGTAGCTCCACCCTTTATGTTTACAGTGACGTCACTTTTAGCCCCGCCCACTCAATTAGTTGGCTGCACCAGCCCCGCCTTCTACCTATACTAAATAACTAAACGCGTCATGCGGAATTCTAGCGAGCAAAATCACCGGATTGTTCCTGGATCAATATGAACTTTATCATCAGCTCCACGTTTTGGCCGTTGGGAATAGTCGATATCTACTTCCAACGGGCTGCTACTGGCAAATGTGCCACACCCACTACCCATTTTATCCTCCAGTTTGCAACTTCAGCGGCAACATACGAACTTTTCCCAACGGCGAAGTCCAAGACAATCGTACATGTTTTCCTTTGAACTCAACAGTAGCTTCCAACATCGTTCGGGCGAATTCCGCATGCTTTACTTCCGTGAAAGAGCCACTGTATGCGGCCATGATGAGCTATTAAGTACCTAGCACGTGCGACTAAACGAGATACATGTGACTGTCACGCGCGTGAAAGTTTTCTGTACAACCGCACGAAACCGATAAGTGCTTGGAACGATTCTTGGAAGACTCCCGGTGTGAGATCTGTAGTGATGAAGCGCATGCAGACCTCAACAAGCTCCCTTTTGCAAGGTAAGAATTTTAGCGTGTGACAGATCGCCTGACTTGCGGTTTATATAATTTTGCCCACTTCCTCGTAGCTATAGTGAAATCGTTCACCGCAATCGCATTCGTATGGTATCGGGAAGCGCGCGCACAACTGCTGGTCCCATTCCTTACTAGGCCTGAGTCTCTTGGAGGCAATTTTTTGACCGATGATACATGAAGCTAGTACGATTAAATTTAATACGATCAAATGTATCAATGTTGACCTCAAGGAAAACTCCACTCAGTATCAAATGGCAGACACACTCTCAGACATTCAACTAATGTTGGGATCTGATTAGCACTCCTCATGATCGATATGCACTCGTTTTATCACAATGGGAAGAACAGATCCACTCAGTAGTCTTAGTACAGAATCAATGTGCGTTCGGATGACCATTGGCTTTTATCTACTAACAGATGTGATGTTGCGGAATATCTGAGGGCGGTGTCCATCGATATTCTGCAGTCTAATTTGAGCACTCTTGTCCAACAGAACATGGTAGCTATGTCCATTCTGACTTGCAACCATCTGAGGCTGAGCTGACGTACGGCCATGCATCCTTGCACGTTTTGCATATCTAGCAAGCGCCGTGTTCTATATACTTGACAATTTTACGCGCTCCTTATTCTATAGTTAACATAAATAAGCTGACAAGCAGTGCGTCTGCGTCTCCTTTTTCACAAGCATAGATGCGATCCGCCATTTTCCTGAATGGGGCCGGGACAATAATTTAGCTAATGCGCTGAGTCAGCGTAGCTCAGTACTACATAATACACTCTAGCGGTATAAATATAGCGGCTTCTCTCCATTGGCTACCTCGCGAGGGATATACACAGGGTTAGCTAGTTGCGCAGTGTCCTTGCGATAATTACAGGCGTCATGATCACGGACACAGCTAACCATACAGTGAAGAAAGCACTGTTGCTGACAGTGGTGACGATCCTGCTCTCTGCCTACTCCAGCCTGGCAAAACCGGCTTCAACTCCGCGGTAAGTGTTAGCTATATTTAAATATGATTTGCCGGATGCATGTGGCTTAGCTAGCTATTTGTGGCTTAGCTAGCTGTACTAGTGTGTCACTTCTTGCATTTCATTTAGGTCAGCCCCTGCATGAGTGTTCCAGTGTGTGCATGTGCTTTGGGAATAAAAGGAGATTGAAGTGGAGTAAAATAAGTATACAAGTTGCTCAGCAGATGAAAAAATTAATGTTTCGCATAATTTTGGGAGACATACAGATGTAGCTATCCACAGTTTCTCGACGTATATTCCTTCCACTAGCCCAAGTCACAAACTACAGAGCTCATACCAAACATTTGTGTACACCTTGCTGAGTGCAAACTTCCGAGGCAGTAAAACCCGAATGGAAACACAAATGGAAACAGAGAAGGAAGACACAAACGGCAGCTATGCTAGCTATATGAGAAAATGGGAGGTTTCTTGTTTTACAAAGAGCGAAAGGACTTAGCTAGCTAATTATCGCAGCTGCACTCATTTTGCATGACAAGAATTAATACAACAAATGACTCGTCAATCTCTCCACAATTGTCCAACCTATAGTAGTGTCTTACTTGTCAATGTTTTGAGAACATTCTCTCCATGAGCATTCACCATGTAAATCAGCAATCACGCAATATAGTTATCCCAAAACCTCAACTATTGCTACCTATTATATACCTCTACTATAGCTACCCATCATTCTAGGATACCACGGATTTAATCCATGTTCCCTTTCTGCATGGCCATTCCAAGTACAGTTTTCGTTCTGCTCAGTTCTTATTCTACAGTTTGTATAGCTACAAAAAGAAGCACAGGGTGTCATGATTATGACAGATATATAGTTTGTTGTTGTCATTAATGGGCAGCTTGACAACCTTAATCACCTTCGGCTCGTGCATGCATGATCTCGCCCTCGACCGTTAACTATATTGCCCTCGTGTACCGTAGAGTATACGTATTAAGCGCCCATGGTTTAAGGACATTAGAACGCCGCTGAACAGGGGGGTGGGCGCACCACCTCCTCCTCCTCCCTTCCCCCCTAAAGAGATCCCAATGGTCATAGAATAATAATTTAAAAGTAGGTCTGTGTACTGAACTGTACAGTTTGTATAGCTACAAAATTAGCTGCGGTACCGGACTTTATAAAAACAGTTTACACAGCGGTTACCTTCTTACCACAGCGGCAGTATAGGAGGTTTATTCTGGTAGTAGTGTTTGCATAAAGTCAACCATAAAGAGGAAGCTAGTCTACCTGAACATCTGCTGAATGCATTGAGTACTGAAACGTTCAATAGTAAATGTTGTGATTCCCTCATGGGATGTTAGTGTGTGTCATAGACCAATGATATGGGTGGGCCAACTCCCTCTCTCGTTGTCAACAAAATTGCTCATAAAAGAAGTCACCCCGTGCATTGTTCAGTGCAGAAACGCTGCATGAATGCAGACTGTGGAATAAAGCTGTGACATCCTGGAAATTGAGGTGTGGTTTTTGCCCTGATAATTTGAAAAGAGAGTGAAGAATGGTTTAATTTCAAGTCTGCAACAACCTTTATACAGAGCCTTAGGAAATTAAAGTTAGTGTATATATTATAGTGTTAATGTGAGCAGGAAATGTCTAATCTCACATCATTTGCCTGGAGTACATTCACTGTCTTTTTGAGGTCAGAGAGCATTGTTTCAAAGTTTTTGGTGCAGTCTTGATTGCAATGAACCTTCATGTATATTTTTCTGATTGGAAATCATTCTTGCTTTAGCACAACATCGAGGAATATTAATTTATCCATCACATCGTTATCATATGTCCACGCATATCACATTGCAATTTAAAGTTTTAGCCATCTGTAAACCAAATTACATGAATGTCTGTTACATTATAGCTACGTGATGGAGGTGGGTTCTAATGATCTACTGTAACAGAATGACTGAAAGGAGTGCAGGGTGAAAATTTGATAAGCAAAAGTAGCCAATTAAGGGAATGTGGGTGCATGAATCCACTAAAAACTTGGGCCAATGAAAAATTGGTTTAAAAAAGCCACAAATTTGGATGAAACGTAACAAAGTTGGGATGGATGCATCTGCATCCAAACACCAGGCATATGCATTGCAAGTGGAATCCAAGACTTGCATCATGCAAGCATAGAATGTCACGCCACAGCAGAAGCCTTGCAACCGGTAAGCAGATTGCCCGAACCACAATATAATTATCCCCAATCATTTTTTTTGCAAATGCCTAATAGGGGATAATTATATTGTGGTTTTGGGCAATCTGCTTTCCCTGTCCCAATCTGCTATATCCTTTGTAAACACAAATGCATGCATGATCATATTTGCTTTCTCACAGAATAGTAGCTGGTTAGATCATCTGCTATATACAAGGATATAGATCGTCTACGGATCCCTCTCTGTTTTACATAGCTACATGGCACACATACTTTTCTATACAGCCACACCTTGTTCACACCCAAAAGCTACCATGTGGGGGGCAATGAGTCCTTCTCCTTCACAAGTTACAGCACAGGACGGTTTGAGGTGACGGCTACTGTCTCCTATGATCAGTGCTCCTGCAGCAATCGCTGGAGGAGGTGCAGAAACCGTGGTGACGTGTTTTCTACTGCCATAAGAACAACCAGATTAGGTCAGTTTGGCTGCTATATATCGTGGTATGTTCTAATTATGACTAGGAAATTAATTGTCGCAATATTATGCTGTATATAGCATGCAGGTGATATGTGTGCTGCAGCAAAAAACCGCACCAATTAGCTAAAGTGAAGATAGACAACAACATAACTCTAAGTGATGCATGCAGACATTTGTCAACAGCCTTCATTTAGCTAATTCCTATGTATGACCTAGCAGCGGTTGATATGTTCTTCCTCTTGCTTGTGTAGGTCGACCAGTTATCCTTGAAGTACAGGTATGTACGTGTGCGTATGGTGAAGGTGTACTTCACTCTGTACGACTGCTGCTAGTGTGATAGGTGATCACTGTCTACTCATGATCTAGTTACTGTTCACTGTCCAATTTTCTTCTCTCTCAGATGCCACAATTGAGTGAGCTGCAGGGTCGGAAATACTTCATCAGTGTCACCTCCCACAATGGGTTGGTGCAGTATCTCCGCCGGAAGCAGCTGTTCTTCAGCTTAAACTCCTTTGGGTTTCTCCTTGTCAAGACTGACAAACCCATCTACAAGCCGGAGCAGGAAGGTAAGAGAGGATCAGGACTTGGATACGAAACAGTGTACCAATACCCATACAACCCCTCATCTGCGCTTTCTCTCACCACCAGTGAACTTTTGTGTTATCTATATGGACAAGAACATGAAGCCTTTCCGAGACAGTGCCAATGTGAGTCTGAATTGTGTACATAAAAGTACAGTGTGAGAATACATTACATTAATTTTAATGAAGAAGTTAAACAATGGTGGCAATTTCTACAGAGTCAGTGTAACCACTAGGTGCAAGGCCACCCACTACCATGAGTTCATTGTGAGGGAATATGACTACCAGACATTGAGATCGAGGATTTGTCATGTGACTGATAACCTCCCAGGAGTTAGTTGTCGTGTTGTACGTGTGAATGGCAGATGTAGTTTTTCCATACGAATCGCGCCCACACACTGCCAGCAGGCATCCATGCAGTGAGACACACGTGGAGCGGGTAACTTGGATATCAGTTAGCTGGTGCCACACTTTAGGTCCACTGCCTAATCCAGACTTGGAGCAGAAAGGCTGGAGCAGGGCAGCCAACGCGCACGTGAAAACTGATTTAGAACTTTTAGTGTTCTGATCATAACCCCCCAGCATGTAAACCTGGTCTCCACAGATTGTTGCAGCTGCTTGGGTGAGTGGGTGTGGGAGGCTGCTGGCTGTGGACCACTGTAAGGTCTCAGTGTCCATTACTTCGACAGTACACAGTTTCTCGAATCCCTCTCCTACTCCTCCTGCCACCACCAATGACGTACTACTGCATGCTACTGCAGTCAACCAGCGCTTGGTTGGCATGGGGGGGAACTGCTCCGTCCATTTCTTATCTGTGATGCTGAGGAGTGAGCTGGTATACTTACCATACTTTGTTGTCTTCCCACCAATGGCGGTGAGGAGGTTGTTGACCATTGCTAGGCTGAAATCACAGTTAGGACACTTGGGAAGTTGAGACCAACTGTTCTTTGCCGAGTCATACTTCAATACAGTGCATTGGTCCCATCCCCCTGGTCGGAAATAAGCTACACTCCCGTTCACAGCAGCTGCCTCCCCCCACATCGTACGTGGTGCCCTCCCACCATCCCTCCACCTCAGCTTGATGCTACCCCCACTTGCTTCTGCACCACTACTAGGCTCCACCTCCTCTTGTCTCTGACCACCTCTCTGCATCAGTTGCTGTTGCAGTTCTCGGATTTGCTTCTGTAGGTCTTGAATTGTCTTCTCCCCCTTCATGAGGTTTCGTTGAAACTGTGCAGCCACCTGCTCACTGGATTGCAGCTGTTGTCGGAGCTGCTGAATCTCTTGCTGACGTGTGGCTATTTCTGCTTCTTTCTGCTGTAGCTGGTGGTCTTTACCAGCAAGTTGCTCATCTTTGCTGGCCAGTTGCTCATCTTTGCTGGTGATCTGTGTTAGCAATCCGTCACTGGTTGCAGTGAACAGATTCTGTAGTCCCAGTATCTGCTGCTTTTGTTGTTGGATTTCTTTTAGCTGTCCTTGCAGCTGCTGCTGAAGATCTTGGATTTGCTGTGATTTTAGTACTTCCGATTCTCTGTTAACAGCTAGCTGTTCATCTTTGCTGGCTAGTTGCTCATCTTTGCTGGTGATCTGTATTTGCAATTGATCGTTGTTTTCAGTTAGCATGTTCTGTAGGTCCAGAATCTGCTGCTGTTTTTGTTGGTTTTCTAGTTGCTGTCCTTGCAGCTGCTGTTGAAGGTCTTGGATCTGCTGTGATTGTTGTACTGCCCTCTCTCTGATGGCTTGATCACTTTGTGCTGGTTGAGTTCTCACTTGAGATTGCTGCACGCTTGCAGTGTACATTGGAGATGCTTTCAGTGCGTATATGCGACCACAAAGCTCGTGACAAGATGGCCTTGTTCCATCTTCGTCCCTTAGGCAGTCCAGGGCAACTGGCAGTAAGGGGTGGGCTTGGTTGATCAGGCTGATGTGTGATTGGCGTCGTTCAACTTCGGCAACTTCAACTTGAACTCTACCAGAAGGAATCCTTGGGTCGCTGATTACCATGACCTGGAAACGATTCCCAGGGTCAGGAAACTGACGGCTCATAATCTGAATGCCCAGAACACTGAGGGAAAAGGAGTCCAGCTTGTCTGTGTAAACTGGGGGCTCCCCTAACGCTTCTGGGGACATGTATGCAACAGTGCCAGGGCACAGAGTGAGGGGGGTGAGGTGGGCTGTGCTGTGGTTAACATCGTAAAGCTTCACCATTCCAAAGTCTGTCACTTTAGCCTTGCTGCCTGCCATCAGAAGCACGTTGTTGCTTGAGAGGTCTCGATGGATAATACCATTTGAGTGGAGGTAGGAAACGGCCAGGGCTATGTCGTGGAATAGATTCACCTCAGTGTGGTAGGGGAGTGGCTCTTGGGCTCGCTCCAGGAATCGTGTCAAACTCTCATCCATTAACTCCATTAGGAGTACCGGCAACCTCGATTCGGGATCACGATAAGTTCCCAAGTACTGGACAATGTGTGGGTGCTTTATGGCACTCAAAAGGCGACATTCTTGCTCGAATTTTTGCATGACACTTGTTGTTCCAGGGGAGGTAAACTGAAAGAGGGCGGGGTGGAGGATTTTAGCGGCACAGGGGAGGTCATCACACATGGCCTTGTAGACAGCTCCATATGACCCGATGCCAAGACTTTCGGTTTTGATGAGTTCCACATTTTGATAGTGGAAGTCGTACTGGGACTGGGGCTGTTGAGCCATGTCTTCAAGACCTGCGAGAAAATTACACTCAATTCAGTTACTTTGCAAGATGCTATAGCTGAAAACAGCTACGATATTGCATCTAGTACAGGTGATATCAGTCACTTGTGGCAGCCTCGAGTTCTGAGCCGGTTATTGACGTGCAGTACGTACCTAGCTAGCTACCACAGTACAAACTGATTCAATCACCATTGAGTACAACACGTACACTGGAGATTCGAATTCCAGACAACATCAACTGCTCCTTGGCAACTTCAGCAAGCAGCACTGACTTCTTGCCTATTCAAATGCCCCGATGATGAATTGCACAATCATGCTATATATGGCTACAACAAATCATGTGATTGTGATAAGCATCAGTAAACTACAGCTAATGACTCGAGGATACTACTACTAAACGTACTAGGGAATACCCTGCATGTACATGTGTGGTTTGCTCTTAGATAAAACATCATGACATTGTAGCTGTGAGGTAGGCAATGGATGATTTATGTGCAGCGTATATTCCTCACACACCATCCTCATACACCATCTCATATACCATCCTCACACACCGTCCTCATACATCATCCTCATACACCATCCTCACACACCATCCTCATACACCATCCTCACACACCATCCTCACACACCATCCTCACACACCATCCTCATACACCATCCTCACACACCATCCTCATACACCATCCTCACACACCATCCTCATACACCATCCTCATACACCATCCTCACACACCATCCTCACACACCATCCTCACACACCATCCTCATACACCATCCTCATACACCATCCTCACACACCATCCTCATACACCGTCCTCATACACCATCCTCATACACCATCCTAATACACCATCCTAATACACCATCCTCACACACCATCCTCACACACCATCCTCATACACCATCCTCCTACATCATCCTCATACACCATCCTCATACACCATCCTCATACACCATCCTCATACACCATCCTCACACACCATCCTCATACACCATCCTCACACACCATCCTCACACACCATCCTCATACACCATCCTCATACACCATCCTCATACACCATCCTCATACACCATCCTCATACACCATCCTCATACACCATCCTCACACACCGTCCTCATACACCATCCTCCTACATCATCCTCATACACCATCCTCCTACACCATCCTCACACACCATCCTCACACACCATCCTCACACACCATCCTCATATACTGCAGGTTACAGTAAGAGTCAGGGTAAGTTCTCATGAAACCACTGGTGGCTGTTCATGTATGTTTGTAATGATGATTGCTTGATTGTTAGGACGCCAAGTTCAAGCAGATCTTGAAGTTTGATTCAGTTACTATTCAAGGTGATGGAGGTGAGTACTATATCTCAAAGTCATCAGTTAAGCATTTGCTTTTTCCAAATGTCCGCCTTCTGCTAGCTATCTACATTAGGCGTAATTTACCTGATAGTTTTGTTCCCTTTGTTGTTCTGGGCTCCAGGTTCAAGTTGAGGAGGATTGGGCAACTTTTCACATCGTAAAATGTACCAGGCCATTGGCCATTTTGTGGTGGGAGCCAGGGAAAGAGTAACCATGCATGTCAGTCACGTTTTGTGACAGGTGTTCTTCCGTTACCTGCATGCAGATTTTGCTTGCCTTAACTTCCCACTGTCTGATGAAGTAAACTATGGAACGTGGCAGATTCAAGCCAACTTGAAGGTAAACTAAGTAGCTAAGCAGAGGGAAATAGTACAGTGGACTACTCTAACATAAATTACAAGTGTATTAAGGGGATGATGCAACCCCCTACATATCTTCATATTATGGAAAAGGGGATCGATGTACTTTTGCCATTCTGCTACATCTTGTTACGTATTTATGTAACACCTGTACTTTCAGTGGTGTGATGTATAATCTTCAGTGGCGTCAGAACTCAACTTTGCAGCAGGAAGAGGAATAACTTCCACATAACCATTCACAGGTTCCTGAGGAGCGGGGAGGCTGCCATATGTTCTATTGGACCCCACGCACCACCTGCACCTTCAAAGTGAAGGAGTACAGTGAGTACTTTGATTGGATCTGGTAATGTAATCGGCTAAAGACTTCTACTGTAGCAATTATCACTCTTATCCTATGTTTCACAATGTCATACAGTTTTACCACGGTTTGAAGTGATATTGGAAGGACCAAAACTGCTCACTCGTGAAGAATTCATCACTGGGAGGGTGATTGCAAAGTGAGCTTTGTTATGTGCATGTGTGTGTGTGAGAGAGAGAGAGAGGAGAGAGCTGAGAGAGTGTGTGTCTTTGTGCAGTTGCATGCATGTGTGCATGCATGTATATGTGTGGCATAATGTGTGTACATGATGTGCATGTTCAGGTGTGGAAGTGGTATAGATAATAGTATCATGAAAGCTACATAATTATGACTGTATTGTGTTTCTGTCAATTCAGGTACACATTTGGTGAGAGACTTCAGGGGACAGTGAAGATCAATGCCACACTGGAGACCTCCGGCAGAAAGTCTTTCCTGTTTTATGAGAGAATTGCGATACTGGTACAACAGATAATTTGTTAGTTACCTTGCCTATACATGTACGTGTTTGTTAGTTACCTTGCCTATATACAGAGAGTAGTGGATTGAGAATTATAAGATGTAGAGGCAGACCTGGACCTACAATTGTGTTAAAGGGACTAAGTCTAGTAATGTATTACAGTAGACAGGATGCATCGCAAAACCGTCAACGATTTTGCAACAAAATAACACCTGCTTATAATTAGACTGTCTGTACAACTGACAACTGCCTGGCCAGAAGGTTAATCCAACTGGAGAGTGTCAGAAATTAGAGGATGCGACCTTTCTACCTATTTGACCTCAATCTTGCACTAATGCTGTCAGGGATGCTATCGCACAAGGCTGTCAGTGATCAGCGTAGTGAGGTACGCCGTACTCACATAGACATAATGAGGAGCGAGAGCTTAGTGAGACCACTGTCTTTTGTAGCTAGTGCTACTGCGGACACCACAAGGGGGCCGATGGCTCACAAGACTTGTGCACTGAGAGTTGTCCAATGCCGGACTTGTGCACAGATGCAATCAGGGAGCAGCAGCTGAAGCGAGTGACGCGAAAAGGGAGTGAAAGTGCTAAGATGAGACTGTTACTGCATTTTGCTCTGACATTGATATGCATACTCTAGCAATGAGGAAAATATACTGTTATCATTATCACATGTATGCAGGCCAATGGGACTTTTACATTCCGAATCAGCTCCAACCACAGCTCCAAGTACGACCCTTTCTGTGTGAACTCCCGAGTGCGCATCACAGCAGAGGTGGAGGAGGCAGGGAGGGGAACCAAACAATCAGACACCGTCTCTTTCCCCCTGGTGGTCAATCCTGTGCGTGTAAAATTGGCAGATGACAACCCACAGCTTTTCCGTGCCGGACTCAATTACACTCTCAAGGTATGCGTCGGTCTGTATCACAGATTTCACTTGTACTGTAGCTACATATGCACCACATACACACACATGCACAGATTAACCTTTGGTCTATAGTTCTTGTGCGGTTTTGGTTTCATTACCGACCGATTGAATGAGGTTGTATACTCTCCCACTTTAATCTGTGGCATACACACCTTTTGTTTTGAACACTATTAAAATCACATACATAAACACGAGCCCAGGCTGTGGTGACCAGTGCGGATGGCTCTCCTCCCCCTGGCTCCAGTGTTAGAGTAACAGCCACAATCAGCAGAGACAATGGACAGAAAACTCTATTGGAGAGTGATACAGCCATTAGCAGAAAAGATGGGAGAGTCACAGTGATGATACCAGTTCCTTCAAATGCGAAATGCCTCAAGATAAATGTATATGTACATAATTATGGTAGACAGATTTGTGTTTATTGATTTTGTGTAAAAAAATCTCCTAGGTAGCAATGCTAGTAAGCGCATTCCTTACTTGAACGTGCAATGAACTTGCGAATTCTTATGACAGTTACATACGTTATGAGAATACAGTACCCTCCAAGTTTATGATTTAGAGAAAAATATACTAGTTTCATCAATAACGCTTATCTTGTTATTCCTTCCCTCAAAGGTGAGACTCTCTGGCTCCTCCCAGTCATGTGGTAGTGAGCAGCTGTGCATCTACCCAGCCCCCATGTATTCCCCCACCAAGTCCTTCCTGCAACTGGAGCATGTCTCGAGGAGGTCTCCATTGACAGTGAGGGGAATAATTATTAATGTGGCTAGTTTGTGTTAAGATTGAGTTTGAAAATACATGCAAGCTTGACAATGCAGCAAGGCTGCTGGACCAACTTATACTTAAAAGAGATATGGTATGCACCTGAAGCTGTTGTGGTCATGGCAGTTCTTTCGTGCATAACATACCGGTAGCTGCTACCTCTTGTGTGTAATTATTTCTTTGTGTTACATATTGATATCTACTGGTACTACAGGTTGGTTCGAAAGCTAAAATCAGAGCCAGTAGTACCGTATCCTTCAACATGTTGCATCTACTGGTAAGTGTGTGTGTAGGTGAGGCAAGTGACGAATTTTCAAGCTACAAATTTGGGTCCACCACTGATGTTGGAACTCATGGGCTGCACCATTAGTAGTAATCCGTCTACTGGACAGTGTGTGCTCATTGTTCTTGTCTACATGTACATATTCTATCCATTTTCCCTATGTAGGTGATCAGTCAGGGTAGTATCCAGGAGCACACGTTCAAGCGGAGGCGTAATGAGACCACCACAGCTGTGGTTTCATTCCGGGTCACTGCTCCCATGGTCCCCAGAGTGAAGGTTCTTGGTGTGTTCTCACGCGAGGACGGGGAACTAGTGGCAGACCTCGTCGAGATCCCTGTCGAATGTGCACTACCAAACCAGGTTAGAGTTCAGAATTGCATTGTCTTTGGCATTAGCTAACAATGGTGCGTTAGTACTAATGATTGTGCATGATTATGGCAGAATTAATCTTTGATGTTTTCCACAGGGTGCTGATTCATACGTAGGTTATTAACAAGAAAAACTGAACAATAATTCTCGTATACATTATCAAAAAGGACTGCAAGCCTGTATCTTTGTGCGATATTAAGTTGCTAGCAAAATAGTTACGTATAATCACTGAATTGTAATGCTTGTGTCATGTGGAAACATAAAGGCATAAAACAAACTCTGCCTGTCACTTCCAGGTTGGGCTGGCATTCAACCGGAGCAGTGCCTCTCCAGGAGAGCCTATCAGTGTGGAAGCTGTGACCTCCCCTCGCTCTGTCGTGTTGCTCAGTGTCATTGACAAGAGCCTCACCTTGCTTGCAGATGCATGCAAGTCCCTGGAGAGTGACAATGTGAGTTACATTCTCTGTCCTGAGAGGGGAAGAAAGTACAATGGTGTGGACAGGATAGGTTTCTGCAGAAGACAGTTGGCAAAAGTGTGTGGAGGCTTTTAACTAAAAGGTCTCCCATGTGATGAGCTTACTGAGTAGTAACTGCATGTGTATGAGACACTGTGGCTATACATTGAAGCTTTGTTTTCATGTTACTGGAGTCTTGATCCCTATAGATCTGTAGTCTGCTGCGGTCGCTGACTGTTGGCTCCCTCCCAGGATACAAATGTGATGTGGGTTCAGCACGCTCTTGCTGCCTCAGTTCATGCTCTGGGTCAAGCAAATATGGTGTTTCAACAGTATTCAATGTAAGTTAGGAACTGTAATAGATAGCTACCTGCTTACGGTTAATGATCTGCTCCTTAAGTTCTACTGGTATTCTACTAATTCTTCTGGATGCTGTTTTCATTAAACCCTGTAATGGAAGGAGAGGAAAACTACGCATTAATGCCACACGCTCCTTGAATCAATAATTACACCTTTGGATGACAGAATCCCTGTTACCTAGGCAGCAGATAGTTGTACATAGTTCTTCTCATCTTCTAAAGTCATAACTGAGTCGATAAGTAGATCCCAAAAATAACTGGTCCATGAATTACTTCAGGAGATATATATGAGGAAGCTATTGATTATGCTTTTTCATCAAAGCTTCCATGTTTCTGCAAAACTGTGCAACATGACTTGTATTCATGTGGGGCATAACATTGCAATCTGTGATCACATGCACACCCGCTACCTTTTAGTGCATTGTCGTGATTTCAATTTCTTCAGGCTGCTGGGGTATCACTGCAGTCTAATTTGTTCCAACCCACACCTCCACGCAGACCTATATTGTTCGACTGTAAGTTCAGAAGTAGTTAAGCGTTGCCTTCTTCTATATTGCCATGGGAAACGAATCAATCACTGTGTCCTCAGTTCTTTCTCTGTCTTTTACCCTGTAGGGGGAGGTATTCGGGTGTATGGTTCCCTTCCTGTAAGTAAAATTCAATCTGAACCTGAACCCACAACCACTCGTCCTCTTGAGGAGGGAAACCCTGAGCCAAACCCCGTGGAAGAGGAGGGACAGGCGAGGACATTCTTTCCAGAGAGCTGGATTTGGGCTGTGCAGAGGACGGAGTAAGTTTGGGGCATTCTTTCCTCATTGGCACACATTGCAACTTGCGTATCACTCCTACATAGGTACATAGCAACTGAAGCAACTTCTCTTTCAATACAGTGAGAACGGCACAGCAAGGCTCACCTCTACTGTTCCTGACACCATTACTACATGGGTTGCCAAAGCCTTTGCTTTCTCTAGAGAGAGTGGTCTTGGGTTGTCCCCCCGTGTTGAGCTCACAGCCTCCAAGCCATTCTTTGTTTCTCTGGAGCTGCCCTTCAGTGTTAACTTTGGAGAGACGGTCACTGTCACACCACTCGTGTTCTACTTTGGTAGCAGGAGAGGAGTAAACGTATGACATTGTGTGGACACTGCTAAGTGTTTATTCAAGCCCCAAGCTGACAAGTGTTCTCAATTACTGCCCAAATCAAATCTCTAGTGTGGGGAGCAGCATTACATGCAAATTTTGTAGTTACACGCATGTGCTAGCAAAGTATTGAAAATGCAGAATGAGATATGTATGGACATCAACACTGATCTAGTGTGCTTCAAAAGTAGAAGTCTTGGCCTTTTCTAACTGTGACTTGTGCTCTAGGTCTGCCTGTCTCACTGAAACTATCCTCATCACACTCAAGTCTTTTCTTTCCATTTAGGCCACTGTGTCTGTGGCAGTTGACGATGATCTACACGTTGATGATGATGGCCTTCCTGAGAGTGGTGTGCTGAATGTATCCCATGGAACTAGCACCCCTTTCAGCCTCCGACTGAGGCCAAGGGCAATTGGGCAGTTGGCCATCACTGTGAGTGCTCTGGGTGATCATGGGGAGAAAGATCTTGTCAGAAAATTTCTGAATGTCAAGGTAGGTTGAGTAGTAGTAACCAAGTATTAGTTTTAATATACACGACAGTAAGAATTAACTATCTATAATCTTCACTGGTATACCTTTTTCCCTCCGGTGATAATGATGAGTGGGGCGTAAACAAGGAAATGATTTCACCTCAAGTGGTGACATGAAAGTCATGCCACACATGCTGCATACCTTTCACTACATACTAACACCTGTCTTTCCTCTTATGTATCATCATGCCTAGCCTGGCTGTGAAAGATTCGAAGCGACACAGAATCTCTTTGTTGAAGGTAAAGTTTATGAATGAGTTCATCCTTGCTGGCATCCAATGTTATAGTGCTTGTTATCGCTTGCTATATTAAACCTTGTCTCTTGCGTGTTCTCCATGCAGACTCTGGCCAGCACTGTTTCAACTACAGTCTGCTATCTTGTGTCATTCCTGGCACCGCCAAGGCAACTATCACAATTACAGGTGGATATAATATGCATGGAATTTATCATTGAGAGTGTGTGTATGATTTGTGAGTGTTTGGGGTGTGTATGTAGGTATTTTGTGAGTTGTGTGTATTTGGAACATGAGTATGGTGTACTAAGGCACAGGTCAATGACTGTGCATGACACGAACAGCATACAGATATTTGGTAGGGAACTGCGGACTATATATGTACCACGGTATTTAGGCTGTACCTGAAATGGGTAGTTTAGAGTGCTACAATTAAGCCATGGTGGTATGTCATTGGATGGCAGGGGACGTGATGTCTCCCCCCAACCTGAACCGTTTGTTGGTGCTACCGTCTGGTTGTGGAGAGCAGAACCTTGTAAGGACTGCTACTAATTGGGTGGTGGCAGAGTACCTCAAGACGACAGATCAGCTGCAGGACTTCATTGCCATCAAGATCAGGAACAACCTTCATACTGGTACAGTATTATATGTTTGTTGTACCTCATGAGTGGAATGTACACATTAGAGTTATATCTAAAGCACAGATTATTGTAGCATGATGGATTACACGTTCCTCTTGGCTATACCACCAGGTTACCAGCGTCAGCTGACATACCTGAAAAGTTCCGGTTGTTTCAGCATCTGGTCTCATGGAAGCTGCAACTTATGGTATGTACATTTATACACATGGGCAATGAGACACATTTTATCTTTCGTTATGCTCGTATGTATTCAATGGTTTTAGGCTAACTGTTGCTGTTGCGAACACTTTCTCTAGCATTGTCAGGTTCTACAGAGGTAAGTGATCAGCATGGATTGCATGGTAAGTTAAACTTCCAATCCCAGCTGAAGTAACTGGAATCAAGCAACTCGGCACATGGGTAAAATTTGTTTAGAGTCCATACAAATGGATGTTCCCAAGTAACTAATTCCGGAGGTTAGTATGCAACAGCAGCATGGCTGCATGTAATTACCCCTATAGCTCCATTGTGGCTGTTAGAGAGGAATCTTTGGGTCTTATGTCTGCTACTGCATCTGCACAGTTCTAGTTGACTATTGTGTGCCATGTAATCTACCCAGAGCAAGAACCGGGTTTTGAGTTGATTGACAAGGCTGTCATTGACGGAGCTCTGAATTACATGATTAACAAGCAGAGGAAGACTGGCAAGCTACCCATCATTGGACGAGTACACAACTTTGGATTACTGGTGTGCACAATCTCCTTCACACATCCTTGCTAAACAGTTTGAATGCACCACAGCATTCTCAAGATTGTACAGATTCCTAAATTGCATGGAACATCTTGAGATTGTGAACAGAGTGGCTACACAATCTCAAGATAGTGTAACTAACGTTGCAATATTATTACAGAAGAGTACATCCCCAATTCTGGTCAAACTTGTACTGCTACTGTGCATGACTCTTACACAATCTTGATGAGTGGTATGCAATCTCTATGATTGTGCAATCTTGAGAATGTTGCACAAGTTTACAATGTGATGTGCAATCATTCCTAGACTGCACAAAACATGCATATATCTATCCGTAAAACAATGTGCAATGAATGAACCACATACTTCATCTCAAGGTGCTCTGATGGAGTTCACACACAATCCAATACGTTAGTCGGTATGGTATATGCACTTGTGTACGACATTATAATTCAAACAAGAATGGTTGATCCAATACTGCTTGCTATTCAGCGTGGCAATGTAGCCTCAGTGCTGGGAACCCTCTGTGTAAATAGTTGCATGTAGTTGTATTTCGTCTTGTCTTGTTTTGTATACAATAATTGTGATTGTGTTAGTTCTTTGTTCTGTACGTTAGCGTTTTTTTTTGTTTGTTTGTTTGTATTTTGAAATTTGTATTTTTTTTTTCCTTTGGTTCTTAGTGTAAGGTAAGCTGTAGAGCAGCTCGTATTGTTCTGTGCCTGTAATAGAATACTGCTTAGTATGACGTATATATATATAACATGATACCAAATTGACCTCTTTTCCCTTCCAGCATGACAATGGCTACGTTGCTCACACTGCTTTTGGACTGTTGTCCCTGAAGCAGTATGTTGAGACTTTCGAGGATGACACAACTTCTATCAGCACACTGGTACATTGGATTAACAACTGTACATATGCAATCCGTTACTAAAGTGCATTATCTGGCATGCCTACAGTCGAAATCTCAATCAGTGTTCACTCTTCAGATACACACCAATTATACATCATGTAACAGAATAATTTCTTCATAACCATAGACACTGTATGTATACAACTTTCACTCACTCTCCTCGCAGATCAATAATTTCTTCATAACCATAGACACTGTATGTACACAACTTTCACTCACTCTCCTTGCAGATCAATAATTTCTTCATAACCATAGACACTGTATGTATACAACTTTCACTCACTCTCCTCGCAGATCAATAATTTCTTCATAACCATAGACACTGTATGTATACAACTTTCACTCACTCTCCTTGCAGATCAATAATTTCTCCATAACCATAGACACTGTATGTATACAACTTTCACTCACTCTCCTCGCAGATCAATGCTACGACTGCCATATCCCGAGCTGAGCGGTACTTGGTGAACCAATATGAGGAAGAGGGAGGCTTCTGCAACTATGGTCATGCCCTTGCCACATATGCTCTGCTGAGGAACAATGATAACCCCCCACAAAATGTGACCAGCATGATGGATGATCTCCGTTCCAGGATTGCCACTAGCAAGACATGTAAGTGTGTGTATAATATGGGATACTTCATAACAACAGTAATCACTTACTATCACAAACATCACACGCACATTTGAGAATAAGCAATGTACTCTGCACACTGCAAGTTTAACAAGTAAACACTCGCAGATATGGACAGTTGTGGTGTAAACGAGAGGATCTCATACTCGGAAACATGAATGAAACAACTATCCAACAGTGGCTGGAAGCATAACGTGGGCCAATGAGCTGTCAGTACTGCTCATTGTCAATCTTCAGTTCTTCTGGCCATACATATTGTGAGGGCTAAATTACCATTGTTCTGTGAAGCATTTTAAGGGTTGTGGCAGAGGTACTATTCACATTCATTGAGGTAGATGCCCACTAAATGTTCAATATTCTAACCTGAAATTTCCCCCTGTTATTCCTTCCAGCACTCCATTATTCTTCTGATAATTCATACAACAAATGCAGTGATACAGTGCATCAGATTGACAAAAGAGGCTACTTAGGAATTAATTTTCTCATTGTCTGCATGCAGTCCCTGGAGCCTGCTTTGTTTGCAACAAGTGTCCTCATGACACACGCAGTGGAGACAGTGGAGGTCAGGGTGCGGACTGCATTGGCCGCCCACGGAGTGAGGGTTCTGCTGCCTGTGTGGAGACCACTGCCTACACTCTACTGGCCTTGTTGGAAGGAGGGGACACAGAGTCCACCGTCTGTCTGGCCCAGTGGCTTGTCAGGATTAGGAGTGGCACTGGGGGATACTGGTCCTCTCAGGTGGGCAGAGTAGTGTCTGTACTCCAATATAGTCTGTGCATAATTATGGCACATCCGTTTGGACTAGGCTAGTGTGACCCTAATCGTGACACAGCATCTCCACTTTCTGCAGGACACTGTGGTGGCCCTCCAAGCCTTGGCAAAGTTTGCAGAGTATACCTTCACTGCTGACATTGACCAGAGTGTGGTGTTCACTCTTCCTGGGCTTTCATCTAATGTTGTCAGGACTGTCAACAGTGAGAACCGCTTTCAACGATTTGATGTGGAGGTGAGATTCCAGTGACTTTGTAACATGCTTATCTCCATTCTAAAACTATGTACTTGTAAGGTAATTTACATTCTTGCCTTGTGTTAATCATGAATAGGAATTGAATTCTTAGATCATGGATTATGTTAAGAGTCCTTTGGTCAGCGAATCCATTGGAGTTGAATTTTCGAAGAATTATAATTATAGCTTTCAAGGCTTCACAAGTAGTTTGATTACCTTTTCCTGTGGGTTTCCAGTGATATTAACTAGCAGGGAGCCTGTGCTAGTTAGAGTCACATGCCAAATTCCTAGAATCATAATTTCTTGCCCTAAACTTGATCTACCACTGTGCAGTCCAATGGCTACTAAAGCTGCTACTTAACTATGGCATGGTGACATGTAGTGCTCAATAACACTCAATGCTTCCACAGGTACCAATTGTTCCCAGTAATAACAACTGCCTCAGTTGGAGTGGAAATGGAACTGTAATCATTCAGGTATTAGAGATCCCTCTGTGTGCATATGTGTGTGTATGATGAGTAACAGAAGTGGGGTATTCAGGAAGCGGGACTAGACTAGCGATAATTGCCATGGCAACAGGTAATTGCCTAATGAGCTCCTAGTGCCCAAACATCTCAATAATGGGAGAAGAAACCTGTTGCAATGGCAATGGCATTCTGTGTTACATTATACTGTGTACTGATGTAGAGCACTTTGGAGTACCACGGTTGCAACTGCTGTTCTGATGCAAGGGCTTTCTCCATGGAACTGGCTACCGAGAAGGAGGAGACCCCTCTGGGAGCCATTCTGGAGCTCTCCATTAGGATCAGGTATACCTCACTGATATAGAATTGTGAAGAAAGTCAACATCAATTACTATATCCCTCCCTTGTGTAGTGATCGTTTTGGTTTACAGGTAGATAGCTACATAGAGCCCTAAGTAGGGAAGCGTAGTTCCAATGTACCTGTGAAGAATTGGCAACCACATTCCTGGTAATGCAAGCTGACCTCTGCAGAATGATGTCTCATGCCTTACCTACTGACCCATTATAACCTGAACACACCTTGGTGGTGGAGGTACCATGGACATGTATGTTCTCTCATTGTCAATTTTGGTCCATTTTTGGCGGTCCTGGACATCACGTACATGTGTAGTAGCTATTAATTGGAGAGAGCTGTAGCTATAGTAAGAACTGTGTGGATGCAATCTCATTCACAAGGTGAGAGTAAGGTTTCATTACAACTGCCGGTGATGAAAGTGCTTGTTCAAATGTCCTCAGGCTAACCAAAGGTTGGTGAATTCATATAAGAAAATTGATAAGTAAAACGATACCATTATGCTGGATTTCAATATGTGCTCCAACCAGCATTCAATGCCGACACCATCTCACATTGCAAGAGACTGGTGGGTGAACTTTGACCACGGGTACTCTCTGGCAAGACTACAGTAATATACTCTTGTGAATGCTGTTCACATGACCCAATAACCCAAGTGGACTGGAAAGGCTGCCTATTATACAATTAGGCAACTGTTGAGAAAGTTTCTTCTCTGTTTCATCAGGTACCTGAGGGGGAAGTCATCCAACATGGCCATTGTTGACGTGGAGATTCCCACTGGCTATATCTACACTGGCAACAGGTTCCTGGATGACTTCGTAAGTTGACTGAGAATGGGTTGCAAACGGATTGGCGGGCAGCCTTTGAACAGGGCTAGCTGTGAATATGTGCTGGTGGATGCATCCACAAGGTGAGAGTAAGACCTGGGCCAGGATCACTGGCTACCAGGAGTGCGGTTTACACTCGAAAGTGGACAAAATTAGACATCTATTCGAGGAAATTAGGAAGTCCATTACTATAGTAATCACGAGCAGTACTGAAGCCATTCACAGCCACACTTGCGTACAACAATTCAACATGAATTATGTGCATGTATCAAGGCTTGCCCCACAATTTCATTGCATTGATTCACAAGTAGGAGTCTTGCATACAAACCATGCAGCGTTTTCTTTGGCATTCAGCATCCTGTAAGTGGTCTCCCTTCCATGTGTGGAAGGGAGACGTCTGTTTCAAACTTTCCCGCTCTTTTGCCGCCTTTACCCCACCCCTTTCCGTTGCTGTATTTAGACTTGTGTTGTCCGCATTGTTTGTATATTCACTGATAGTGGCCGAAACGTCTGTTTCAAACCTCTTGAAACATTTATTCGGTTGGTGTGAGCTAATACACTGGGCATGGATACACCCAACCACACAGGACTTTACAGAATGAATTCTTCCTCGCTGCCTTTGTAATGCATGCATGAACTGCAGGCGGCTAATGGAGATCTGGAGAGGGTGGATCAGAGAGGAGCCGGTATCATCTTTTACTTCAGTGATGTAAGCCTATTGAGTGAACATGACCTTGCGGCA
Source organism: Axinella damicornis (assembly GCA_963931865.1). Taxonomy (NCBI): domain Eukaryota; kingdom Metazoa; phylum Porifera; class Demospongiae; order Axinellida; family Axinellidae; genus Axinella; species Axinella damicornis. Next base: position 19,609,370 of record OZ007505.1, on the reverse strand, counting down.
ACCTTCTAAGTATGGAGATGGAATTGTTTATCTTCTCTGGAGCATTTGTTTTCCCTCCCCTCTTTTAGCTATGTATTATAGTTATAGTTCTGCTTCTTTCATCGTGTGCAGGTTCGTAACAGTCCAACCACCTTCATAGTGGAGTTTCTGGAGAGGTTTACTATAGAGAACCCCCAGCCACTGCCGGTCACTGTCTACGACTACTATGATCCTGGTGAGTATACACAGTATTAGTTACAGTATAGCAGATTGAGGATACACTTTAGCTGGTAGTTGCTTTGCACATGCTGATGGTGTATAACCAAACGGATTAGCTATACTATGCAACCATCAGTTACAGATCGAAACAGTGCAATGCATTCAGTCCCATTGCTCCCCATGCAGGCCAAACTCTCACAAAGTATTTTCTTCCAAGAACATCAGCTGCCCTGCCCCCCATCACAACCACCACGCCACCGCTACCCTTGCCTGGCACATCGTCCACCACACCCATTGGTATAATTCCCTTCCTCCCACGGCTCCCAGGTAATCAGCATGTAGTGATCAGACTATTGTAGTGTCTAGCACGTGCTTTGGTGTTCCATCCATCTGCTATTCAGCTCTTCTTCCCTACATGAACAATAGACTAGACATTCCCAGGATTCATCCATTGACATGTGCATGCGTGACCATGTTTTCTCTGCAGCGAGGGGATGAGGTGTTAACCGAACTGCGTGCATACATTGCCAACTGTGTGAAACTCATTATTATTTTTAGAAGCTTTTGCTGTGAGCTGCTATTGGTGCATGTGCCTTGCATCTATTCATGCATGCGGGAATTTGTAATTGATTGTGTTGCTCTCATTGGTTGCTGCATGTTCCTGTGTTGTCTGGACTGAAACATGCATGTTGACTCAAAATAAGCACGTGAGTCAGAGCACTGGCAGTGTACTCATGCAGTGCTGACACTAGTTACCAGTGCACCGAGTGGACTGCTGTGTAGAGCTTAGTGTACACAAGCATGCAAACTGACTTCTAATCTACTCTCTCAGATCCTTCATGCTACATGTAGACTAAGCACTGCTGTGACTGCATGAGCTATAGTCATGTCACATAGTAACACTTAAGCATGCAGGAGTGCATGATTGTTTAATTAGATAAGAGGCTAACCCTCTGGCAGTATAATTATAGAAGCATGCTCTGGGCCCCAGGCAATTGAATTAAGATGTGTATGACATTTCTCCCTGGGGGAGCCTGTCCTTGATCATCAGATGTGTATTCGCTCTGGGGGACGTACTGTCTTTATCTTAATTGTACGCACTGATTAATTAACCTACCCTCTCTGGCATGAACTCATTATGTGTCCAGACCCTTCCTCATCATGCAAAGGGTGCGATTCGGAGACTACACTACCATCACTCACACTAGTCTCTCTTCATCCGAGTATGAAGCAGTGTGGTTGAACCAGCGCATGGTGTGGAGAAACTTGGCAGGGGGAGGCCCACCTACTGCTCCAAACACAGCAACATCGGCTTGCAATGGAACGTACCTGAAGAAGCACAAGGGACGGATTGAAAACAAAACCAGAGGGAGGGAAGGAGGAGAAAACAAACCTCAATGTAACTCCTTTCTGTCAGGTAGTTATTCAAGGCCTGAAGGCCAGAGTCCGACTTCAAATTGCCAAATCCCATTTTTGCTTTCCTAACGTGCCTATTATTAGACCACGTGTACCCCATGTGTCCGGCACTCTGCCGCGCATGTTCCGCCCGGCCGTCACTGGCCGCTCTGTTCATGTTAAAGCAGTGAAGCAGTTTGGCCTTTGAGTCTTTGACGGAAACCTTGCTCATGCTCTACTCTTTGCTTTCAGCACTCACGCACCAGATACTATAGTAGGTACTAGGTGGAGGGATCCAGGTTGCATGGAAGTCTTGCGAGAACACAAATTGCTCATGCACCTAAATGTTGAATAGCAGTCACAATTGTCATCGTCCAGGTGCACAGACTTTCACTCCATTCTGACTTTGGTACATGAAACTGTCCTCAGGGACATTCGACAGATACAATACGACACGTCGTCATTTGTTTATGCTTTGCAATTGGTTGAATTACTATTTCTTGTATCTAGGAGTTTAGTTGTTTCCGTTTGTTGTATCACTGTTCTTGAGATAATAATTTTTGTGGCTATCACTGAATTATTGGTTTCTTATAACAGAAGTTATATGAGTCTGAATTACTATCTGATATATGACAACTTCCAGTATGCCCAAAGCAGATCACAGTCATACACATGTACAGCTGGAGCCGCATGCAACAACTGATCTGATATGTAGCTATGCATTTCAATTTTGTAGGGCAGTTACATTTTTCACTAACAGGCATATTTGCAGCTGCAAAGGAATTGACGGGCCCCAGGGGTTAGTGTGGTACCGTCTTGTGATGTAGGCAATTAAAACCCGATGGAGGCTGTAGCGAGTGTGTGGCTCCCTCTGTCATTTTACCATTGTGTGACAGTGGGGAATGTGGTGGGACCAAAGTCACCAAACTAGATGCAGGCAGGATGCGGGTGGGTGGCTATGGGACCACCTTCCCTTCACCAGTTTTCAAATCCTTTACCCAGCTTTAGGTGTTAGCAGTGCATGTGGATGCCTGGCCTTGGGAGCCAGGGATGGACTTTAGGGAATCCTTAAAATACATCAAGGATTCCCCCCTCAGTACTCATCCACATAAGTGTGATGTGCATGAGGGAATCATGCAGGGGCTAGCTACAATAAAGCTTGCCTATAGCAGCTTCACAACTATCTATTACCATCTTATCCAGTATCTGTACTGAGCCACTCACCAGAGGTCATATCATAGAAGTATCTAGTATCTGTACCGAGCCACTCACCAAAGCTCATCCCATATACTGTTGCTATGCACAATGCAATACTTAATGTCAATACAATGCATGCAAATGTCAATGTAGCAGATTTAATGTCAATGCAGTCAATGTCAATGCACAGCCAATATCAATGTAGCCAACGTCAATGTACTAATGTCAATTGTCAATGCAGTCAATGCACCCAATGTCAATGTCAATGCAGCCAATGTCAATGCAGCCAATGTCAATGCCAATGCAGCCAATGTCAATGCAGCTAATGTCAATGCAGCCAATGTCAATGCCACCAATGTCGACGTAGCCGATGTCAATGCAGCCAATGTCAATGCCAATGCAGCCAATGTCAATGCAGCTAATGTCAATGCAGCCAATGTCAATGCCACCAATGTCGACGTAGCCGATGTCAATGCAGCCAATGTCAATGCAGCCAATGTCAATGTAACCAATGTCAATGCACCCAATGTCAATGCAGCCGATGTCAATGCAGCCAATGTCAATGCCACCAATGTCGACGTAGCCGATGTCAATGCACCCAATGTCAATGCAGCCAATGTCAGTGTAGCCAATGTCAGTGCAGCCAATGTCAATGCAGTTAATGTCAATTCACCCAATGTCAATGCAGCCAATATGTCAATGCAGTCAATGTCAATGTAACCAATGTCAATGTAGCCAATGTCAATGCAGCCAATGTCAATTAATGCCAATGCAGCTAATGTCAATGCAGCCAATATAAATGCCGCCAATGTCAATGCACCCAATGTCAATGTAACCAACGTCAATGTAACCAATGTCAATGCAGCCAATGTCAATGCAGCCAATGTCAATGCAGCCAATGTCAATGTAACCACATTGTCAATGTAGCCAATGTGAATGCAGCCAATGTCAATTAACGCCAATGCAGCCAATGCCAATGCAGCCAATGTCAATGCCGCCAATGTCAATGCCGCCAATGTCAATGCGCCCAATGTCAATGTAACCCAACGTCAATGCAGCCAATGTCAATGCCAATGCAGCCAACGTCAATTATTAATGCAGCCAATGCCAATGCAGCCAATGTCAATGCAGCCAATGTCAATGCAGCCAATGTCAATGTAGCCAATGTCACTGTAGCCAATGTCAATGCTACCAATGTCAATGCAGCCAATTTCAATCGATGTCAATGCAGCCAATGTCAATGTAGCCAATGTCAGTGCAGCCAATGTCAATCCACCAATGTCATCAAGTGTCAACCACAGCCAAGCCAGGGAGCCAAGCCAAATCAAGCCAAGCCAGGCCAAGCCAAGCCAAGCCAAGCCAAGCCAAGCCAAGCCAAGCCAAGCCAAGCCAGGCCAGGCCAAGCCAAGCCAAGCCAAGCCAAGCCAAGCCAAGCCACTCCAAGCCAAACCAAACCAAATCAAATCAAACCAAACCAAGTCAAGCCAACCAAGCCAAGCCAAACCAAGCCAAGCCAAGCCAAGCCAAGCCAAGCCAAGCCAAGCCAAGCCAAACCAAACCAAACCAAACCAAACCAAGCTAAGCCAAGCCAATCCAAACAAGCCAAGCAAAGCTAAGCCAAGCCAAGCCAAGCCAAGCCAAGCCAAACCAAGCCAATCCAAGCCAAGCCAAACCAAGCCAAGCCAAACCAAGCCAAGCCCCAAGCCAATCTAAGCCAAGCCAAGCCAAGCCAAGCCAAACCAAGCCAAACCAAGCCAATCCAAGCCAAGCCAAGCCCCAAGCCAATCTAAGCCAAGCCAAGCCAAGCCAAACCAAACCAAACCGAGCCAAGCCAAGCCAAGCCAGGGAGCAAAACCAAACCAGGCCTGGAAGCCAGGAAGCCAAGTCAAGCAAAACCAAGCCAGGTAGTGAAGTCAATCCAAGCCAAGCCAAGCTTAATCGGGGAGCCAAGCCTGTCCTCAGTAAGTTGTGCCACATAAGGGAACAATTAAATGTTCTTTGCTTCAGACTCTTCAGTTGGCTCTGCTGCAGTACTGGGCTGCTAGCATTCCTTACAGATGTGTCTGGATACCCATGACAGGTATCCAGACACATCTGTAAAGACTGCTAGTACTGCATGTGTCTGGATACCTGTTAGCTACCTTCCATGACTTCTCTGAGGTGTTCTTCTCCTGTTAGCTACTATGGTCACACCCGGAACGACGGTTTGTGCCTGTGAAAGGGCACCTCTTTCACAGGCACAAACTGTTGTTTAGGTTGTGACCACAGTAACACGAGAAGAACATCTCAGAGAAGTCATAGGAATGTAACAGGTATCCAGACACATGCATTACTGGGCTTGCTAGCAGTCTTTACAGATGTGTCTGGATACCTGTTACCGTCCATGACTTCACTCAGGATGTACTTCTCCTGTTACTGTGGTCATATCCAGAACAACAGTTTGTGCCTGTGAAAGGACGCCTCTTTCACGGGGCACAAACTGCCGTTCAGGGTGTGACCATGGTAACAGGAGAAGAACACCCTCAGTGAAGTCACGGAAGGTAACAGGTATCCAGACACATCTGTAAAGACTGCTACTCTCAAGCCATGTATCTGGATACCTGCTACCTTCCATGACATCTTTGAGGTGTTCTTGTCTTGTTACCGTGGTCACACCCTGAACGACGGTTTGTGCCTGTGAAAGGGCGCCTCTTTCACAGGCACAAACTGTTGCTCAGGGTGTGACCACGGTAACAGGAGAAGAAAACCTCAGAGAAGTCATGGAAGGTAACAGGTATCCAGACACATACAGTTGTGGGCTTGCTAGCAGTCTTTACAGATGTGTCTGGATACCTGTTACCTTCCATGACTTCTCTGAAGTGTTCTTCTCCTGTTACCATGGTCACACCCTGAACAACAGTTTGTGCCCTATGAAAGAGGCACCCTTTCACAGGCACAAACTGTTGTTCAGGATGTGACCATAGTAACAGGAGAAGAACACCTCAGAGAAGTCATGGAAAGGTAACAGGTATCCAGACACATCTGTAAAGACTGCAGCAAGTCCAGTACTGCATGCGTCTCGATACCTGTTACCTTCCATCACTTCTCTGAGGTGTTCTTCTCCTGTTACTGTGGTCACACCCTGAACGACGGTTTGTTTCTGTGAAAGGGCGCCTCTTTGACAGGAACAAACTGTTGTGCAGGGTGTGACCACAGTAACAGGAGAAGAATAGCTACCTCAGAGAAGTCATGGAAGGTAACAGGTATCCAGACACATATATATATATAATACAGCTAGCAAGCCCAGTCCTGCAGCAGAACCAACTGAAGAGTCTGAAGCAAAGAGCATTTGTTCCCTTATGTGGCACGACCAGTGACTGAGGACATGAGACAGGTGTGCAGACGATACAACATTAAGACTGCCTTGCAATCAGCATCCGCACCCTGCAGACAGCTTGCCTGGAACCACCATCACCAGGTAGATTGGGACAAGATCAAGGTGTTGGACAAGGTGGTAAACAACACCACACTACTCATCAAAGGAGCCTTCCACATACGAACCAAGAAAAGCTTCAAATACTAACATCGCCTGTACGTACTTCCAATGCTAATGCTGCCATGCTCTCAATAACAAATCCAATTAATGCTGCTGATACCAATGTCAATGTAGCCAATGTCAATGCACCCAATGTCAATACAGTCAATGTCAATGCACCCAATGTCACCCAATGTCAATGTCAATGCACCCAATGTCAATGCAGCCAATGTCAATGTATGTACCCAATGTCAATGCAGCCAATGTCATTGTCAATGCACCCAATGTCAATGTATGCATGCACCTGATGTCAATGCAGCCAATGTCAATAATGTATGCACCTGATGTCAATGCACCCAATGTCAATGCAGCCAATGTCAATGTATGTACCCGATGTCAATGCACCCGATGTCAATATGCCCAACGTCAATACAGCCAATGTCAATGTATGCACCCGATGTCAATACAGCCAATGTCAATGTATGTCAATGCAGCCAATGTCGTTGCAGCCAATGTCAATGTATGCACCCGATGCCAATACAGCCAATATTATGTCAATGTATGTACCCGATGTCAATGCAGCCAATGTCAATGTATGTACCCGATGTCATTGTATGTACCTGATGCCAATGCACCCAATGTCAATGTATGCACCCGATGTCAATGCAGCCAATGTCAATGCAGCCAATGTCGTTGCAGCCAATGTCAATGCATGCACCCGATGCCAATACAGCCAATATTATGTCAATGTATGTACCCGATGTCAATGCAGCCAATGTCAATGTATGCACCCGATGTCAATGCAGCCAATGTCAATGCAGCCAATGTCGTTGCAGCCAATGTCAATGCATGCACCCGATGCCAATACAGCCAATATTATGTCAATGTATGTACCCGATGTCAATGCAGCCAATGCACCCACGTCAATTGATGTAGTCAAATGTCAATGCACCCAATGTCAATGCTCTCTATGTCAATGCAAATGCACCCAATGTCAATGTAGCCACCCAACGTCAATGAAGCTCAATGCACCCAATGTCAATGCTCCCTATGTCAATGTAGCCACAATGTCAATGCACCCAATGTCAATGTGGCCAATGTCAATGTAGTGCAGTCAATGTCAATGCAGCCAATGTCGATGTCAATGCTGGCAATGTAAATGTAGCCAATGTCACTACTCCCTATGTCAATGTAGCTACAATGTCAATGCACCCAATGTCAATGTAGCCAATGTCAATGTAGTGCAGCCAATGTCGATGTCAATGCTGGCAATGTAAATGTAGCCAATGTCAATGCACTCAATGCAACATATGATTGATGTATGTACTGTGTGAGCTTACCTTCACTCAGCTGTGAATGTTATTTACCTAACTAGCCTATTGTATAGGGCGTTGTAATATCTCATGCATGGTGGAAATATCACAGTACTAGCTGGTACGAAGATATTTCACGGTTCAAAAGTATTTACAAGTTGATACAAGGTAGTTTGTGCCAACAGGTAAAATACCAGTATTACCCATGAATTTCAAATTTGTAGGTTCTGAAATCTCATGATACAGGTCTCAATTGAAAGGTAGCCTCCTTCCCAGGCCATTGCCCAGTTAGCTATTTGTCTTACAGTAACGCGTTTTGTTGCATGCGCGTGGCCTGGGATAGCCTGGGAATCAGAGGATAGCCCACAGGTATAGTCTATAAGATAACAAATATATAATTGTCTTCCCTTTCTCCCAGGTTCACCTTTTCCATTATGAGGCAAACTTGCTGTCCATGGGTGTCTGTACGAGAGGATGTGTAGGGTCACTGCAGGTTTTGCTGGTGTTCCAAGAGCTTGCTTTCCTTATATAGCTGCACGCACACATGGAGCTGGAACACTTCACCTTGGGCAGCGAAACACAAACAGAGAATTTGAATTCAAAGTCAACCATCTTTCAAAAACGCATAGCTACTACTAGAATGTAGCAAGCCCGGCAAACAAAGTTCCATCATTATAGAGCACACAAAATGAATAGCTACCATTAGGTTGTTTCTCACACTCACCATTGCAGACTCGCTCGAGACAATTAGACGCCATAGTGAATTTGGCAAGCCCGCGCAAGTTCAAATACAAGTTCTCAGGTGGTGCACATGCGCATTGCAGCAAATATTGGCGCGGAAAAAAAACGGAGCGAAAATGTCTGAGTGGAGAATCCGGGGCCCCTGCCAATCATGGCTACCAATGCTGCCAATATATCCGGGCTGCAAAAGATGTCCCTGCTCCAATCTGCTGCTGCTTATATAACTAGCTACTGTCATTGTTGCTTCCAATGCTGCTGCTGCTCAACAGTACGGGCCGGGCACCAAATGGTAGCTATGTATAGTTGCATGCACAAGCCTACTAGGCTAGTGTAGTCATCAATGTCTATAGCAATGCAACTATAGTTGCCCTCCACCCCTTGTCATGAACAATTAACTACATGCACTTCCGGCGTGTGGAGCGAACCTCAGACTTGCCCAATGTCGTATGCATTACACTAGTAATGACAATAAAAAAAAACACTTCCGAAGCTGAATAATAGAATGAGTATAATTGCACAATGACATCGTGCAACGACGACGATGCCTTGGACCCTGGGCCAGCCATAAGCACAAGTGTTCTCCACTCAGCCCTAGCATCAGAACTCAGTATATAGAGCTACTTCATAGGAATTAATGTAGCTACCACTGGTAGTTCTATTCCAAATTAAACTGTATGTGCAACTGAGCTTTATGTGTAGCTAAGTAGACACTGTCATTCTTGTGCAAACCTCCAGTAGCTAGCCAGTACAATAAAATAATGTCACAATGTGAAATGATGTGCCAGGTCTTCTCAATTCATGTACAATTAGCTAACGTCTTGACCCTACAGGTTATCACAGCCAACTGAGGCAGAAATAGAAATTAATGCCGCATAGTAGCTACATCCATGCAATGGCACCAGACCAAACATTGCTCTCTACTGTTGTGGGTACCCACTTCCCTGCATGTCACATCAGCTGGGTCAGGGCTCCAGCTCCCATTTGCTGCAGACACTGCTGATATCTCACCCAACGGACCAAACTCGATCTGAGTTGCACTGGTAGTAAACAACTGACCCCTCCATGAACAATAGACTAGACATTCCCAGGATTCATCCATTGTGTGTGACCATGTTTTCTCTGCAGCGAGGGGATGAGGTGTCAACCGAACTGCATGCATACATTGCAACTGTGTGAAACTATACATTTTAGACTTTTGCTATTGGATCTGAGCTGCTATTGGTGTGCCTTGCATCTATTCCTGCATGCGGGAATTTGTAATTGATTGTGTTGCTCTCAATTGGTTGCTGCATGTTCCTGTGCTGTCTGGACTGAAACGTGTTGACTCAAAATAAGCACGTGAGTCAGAGCACTGGCAGTGTACTCATGCAGTGCTGACACTAGTTACCAGTGCACCGAGTGGACTGCTGCTGTAAAGCTTAGTGTACACATGCAAACTGACTTCTAATCTACTCTCTCAGATTTGTCATGCTACATGTAGACTAAGCACGTACTGCTGTGACTGCATGAGCTATAATCATGTCACAATGGTTATACAATTAAGCATGCATGAGTGCATGATTGTTGATATAAGTTATCCCTCTGGCAGTATGATTATAATATAGAAGCATGCTCTGGGCCCCAGGCAATTGAATTAAGATTTGTATTTCTCCCTGGGGGAGCCTGTCCTTGATCATCAGATGTGTATTCGCTCTGGGGGAGGTAGTCTCTTTCTCTTGTACGCACTGATTAACCTACCCTCTCTGGCATGAACATAATTCAAATTCAACCCAATGTCATTCACTGAAATTACATGACAGACTTTTCAACAAATACACACAGACAGAGTTACTAGCTAGCTTCAAGAGTTCATTAATCCTGCTTCTTTGTATAGATAGTGACCCCCTCTCCAGTCACATCAGCATGGCTGTAGTCATGTTTGCCTGATTCCTGAACACCTTTGATAAACGCAACGTGAGCCTCATCAGATAGTATGGTCTTCTTTACAGCATCTGTCTGCTTCATTTTAGTGATCCAGACGTAGAATGTTGGGAATTTATCCTCTGAGAAGATAGAAGTTATCTCTGTGGAAGAATGGATAATAGGATGAAGAAGAGTGGTAACCTATGACCTCAAATTAGAATCCAAGAGACACATGTTTGCTGTTTTATCAAAGTCGCTATAATAACAGATAGGCCTCATGCTGCAGAAAGTGGGTTTTGAAGTCCTCAACGTATAATCACCCCTGGTGGAGAACGTCTGGTGGTTTGAGAGAGATTTCTTGTCACTAACACTTCTCTTCAATGTTGGATGGCCAATGAAATCATAGAACCGTGTAATGATTGTAGGTTATGTCACCAAACGATCGAAGACTCAAAAAGCTCATAAGGAGGACATACTTCGTAGTTGAATAATTTTGTGACTCCCTTTGGCAGCATCTAAACACCTTTCAGCCTTCTCCAACTTTGTTTACAGGAAGAAGTCCATCACCCTTTTGTTAGCAGTTGATGCTTCTGGGGTTAGTGAATGATGCTGACTGCTTGACGGTAGGGGCTACACAACAAATACTACGGAAAGGAGCATCTAATTGCATTCCTAGTGCAATCAATGCACCTTCGCTGGGCATGCCTCTGCAACAATTGGCAAGCTTACCTGGCTTAAGAACCTTCAAGGCTCCAAGGCGCTCGATCCATGGCCATAGGATATAATCAACGGCACCAGCAGTCTCTCCGCCCAAGAAGCCTCCCTTGTGTGCCTTGAGGATGTCCTCTAGCCTTTGCAGAAACTTCACAAGTTCTCCGTTGGATTTCTCGTCGTCTTTGCCTCCATAGAACTTGTAGAAGTTGGGGATGAACTGATATATGGGGAGGAACAATGTGCGATAGTGGGAAGATTCAGGATTAAAAGATGGTGACTGTGTAGCTAATGGACATATATACTTCTATACACATGTACGTACATGCACAGGGCAAATTTATAACTTGTATCTGTATAGTACTTACCCCACACTCTCATATCGTAGGTGACAATAGACCTATAAAGTGTAGCAATGGTAGTCGTAATACATACCTCATTGCCGAAGTCATTCACCAACAGTTTTCCAAGGGCCTTGTGGTAGGCGTTATCTGGCCACAGTGACTTGCCCCCGAATACTTCATCTACAAAGTCTGCACACAAGGAAAATCAGAGTATATACACTGACATGATAGATTTGTACTCAGATGTGCTAGTGTGGAAGCCATATGTTACTGTAAGTGGATAGTGAAGACTAATTGGAAACACTAGCCATGCTGTCACCCGCCAAATGTATGATAGACTACTAATTATTTAGTAGATACTTACCAAATGCAATGAGCGATTCCCGGATGACTTTTCCATCATGTTCGACAACTGGCACCTTGCCATATGGATTGATCTTTTCGAGGAACCACTCTGGCTTCACCTTGAGATGGATGTTGATCTCCTCCGCAGGGATGTTCTTAGCGGCCACAATCAGGCGCACACGCTAGAGGGAGATGCACGGAAATGCACTAATACAGACTACTGCAATGGCTCCCAGATTAGGCATGAATTGTATATGCTGCATGCAGTATACCTAAGTAACAGTGTATGTTCACATAACTACTGTATACGCTCAAAGAATACTGTCCAAAGTTATCCATCTTTGGGCAACAGGTATGCAGGTGAAATCAGTGAGTGGGCGTAGTACTTGCAAGACATGGCAGTTCATTATTCATTACCAGAGGTCAATAGCACTATAACAACATTGATCAGGCGTTACTATAATGAATCAAGGTACAATGAGTGCAGTGGAACCTGGAGTGGCCTAAACGTGCATGAGCTATGGGTATGTGGAAAAGCTGGTAACAGAAAACGGAAAAATGGAAACGGTATGCCCATCAGCTATTATATCAGGAACACCAGAGTTGCAGCACAGAGCATACAGTGACGTGTGACCTTTGCATGTTCTTTACTGCAAACTCAGAATCCCGAGCTTGTCAAAGAATGCTCGAGAACAGGGCTGGAACCTTCCAGAACGGCTTGAAGTCTGGGACTGCAAGCAGAAACAATCGGGGAGCAGCAGTTGAAGTGGACGCTATCGCGGGAGCAGCAGTTGAAGCGGACGCAGTTGGGGAACAGCAGCTGAAGTGGATGTGATATCGATCGTGGAGCAGCAGCTGAAGCGGATACAATTGGGGAGCAGCAGCTGAAGTGGACACGATCAGGGAGCAGCAGTTGAAGCAGGGAGCAGCAGCTGAAGTGGACGTAATCGGGGAGTAGCAGACACGTGATCGGGGAGTAACAGCGGAAGTGCGGAAGCAATCAGGGAGAAGCAGCTCAGGGCGTACCCACCATGCAGCTGAAGCAGATGTAATCGTGGAGTGGAGGTCATAGTTTGTGAGACCTCTGCACAGAGAGCTCTAGAGCTAACCAGCTTGTAGCTGTAAACAATATTATTGTGTGAGTATACAATGGGGTGTCTGTCACACCCATTGATGCAATACTATCCATATTGTGAGAGGGGTGTCACAGCTATTGGCTCTCTACTCACAGCTAAGACCATGGGGTCAAGAACTCTGATCGTCATTTTTGCTCCAGAGGGTGCACTGAGGAGCCACGAGCAAACAATTAATGACGTGGATATTGGTCTGGCAGGAAGTACATACTTTAGGTATAGGTACCGGAAACACACGCGCATCTAGAACCGGCCCTGGCCCTAACATACCCTAACCCATTCCTACTTCCTGCCGGACCAATATCCACTTCGAACAATAAAATCACCACAGATGGGAAAAATGGGGCTGGACACAACTGGAGCTAGTATTAAACACGCTTCGATGATTTGGTGCAACAAATTATGTCTGTACTTACAGCATTCCAGGCCACCCGCTCTCTCTCACCTGTGCAAAAGGGCAGATGGGGTTGCTGTAGACCCGCAGGGGCACGCCAGCTGGCCTCGCCGAGGGCTCCGTGTACACGTCGTTCTGAGGCATGATGAATTAGATGCAGCAAATAAAACTTCTTTCAGTCGATGAAGGATGACGAGCAGACTGCAGAGAGAGGCGTTTTATATGCAAAGTCTGCTGACGTGTAAAATTAGTGATTGACCTTAATTCAATCCTACATGTACCGGAAGCTGCGTGTATTCATTGCAGCATTATTAGCAGTAGCTAATTATCCACACAGCAATAAATAAATGTGATCAAATTTCCGCGAGGAGTGCACATGCACATACACCAAGCACATTCTACATCCTTCTATATAGGTTGCAAGATTATATTTTAGCATCAGGACGGAATAGAGCATGGCAACACGTAATCCACATTCATTATTTCAAAGTGGATATTGGTCCGGCAGGAAGTAGGGCGATGCATGGGCGATGGGCTACGGTATATTAGGCCCAGGGCTGCGGTTCTAGATGCACGCACGTTTCCGATATTTCCTGCCAGACGAATATCCACATCGTAAATATTTCTTAACAATCTTGAAGTGCACACAACAGGTCAACATGTAGGAAACGTTACACACAAAAGTTTACTGATCCTGCACACGGTCAACAGCATCCCATGATGCACTGAGAAGTAGATCTATAGCTGCTGCAGCAGTGACTAGTAACTATAGAATCTGTTCATGTTCTGACAGGCCTCTGCCCGTACTGGTCTCTAGCCATCAGACTTGTCGTTTCCGCTGGGCCCTCCACTTCTGTAGCCTGGAAGTATCCATAGCTCTGGGGAGGTTTCCTCTTCCTCCTCCACCACCTCTTCCTCTCTTGGTCTTTGGGCTTCTTACGTCTGTAGGTTATTTGCAGCAGGATCATCAAGATGACTTCAGTGTGTACGTGTGTGTGTGTGTGTGTGTGTACGTGTGTGTGTGTGTGTGTGTGGGGGGGGGGGGGGGGGGGGGGGGGGGGGTAGAGTGTGTGGGTGTGGGTGTGCATTTGCACATGAGAAAAGAATGCACAATAAAATACTACAAGGAGAGCTCCAAACAAAGCATACATTGGATCTCTATAATTACCACATCACAAGAACATTGAACCCAACTGTACAATGGGATGAATCTACTTAGCTTATAGACTCATGCACTATCACAGTGAGAATCAGATGGAAGCATTTCAACCTGCAACACATCATGCCATATCAGCAGTGAAAACTGATGAGCTAGTTAATAACCAGACAATGAACAATACGTCACCATAATTATGCATGGCACATTGGAGCACTATTTGAACTCACTTATCGCTGCAAGTCCAGCTAGCAACCAGTACCAGTTGCCCTCGATCCACTCCAGGATGGATGATGGTAAGCTCAAGAGAATGTCCTGAAAATTAATGATGGACACGGTAACACTGAATGCCATTACGGTAACACTGAATGCCACTACGGTAACACTGAATGCCACTATGGTAACACTGAATGCAAGCTTATAAAACCACGCTAACTTACCTTCAGGTTATTTAGCGGAGTGTCATTGTCAATGAAGATGCAAGTGCTGAGGGGAAGAACCACGTGACTAGCATATGTACAAGCCCAAAAGTATACGCAGATGTGACTTGTATGTATCTATTTTTCCTCCACAATGTCTATAGGTTCAGTTACCGATCATCCGTGCAGTAGCCTGTGAAGTTTCTGCAAGGGTATCCAGGTGGAACGAATGTGCGATTAACCCCTGTAGGCAAAGTAATGAAATTAATGGTTCACTGTATGGGTATGGCGACTTTGCAGTGTCTGATGAAAGTAAGCCTTTATGTACATACCTTCTATGTCTGAAATAGGCCGGCACCCTCCAGTTTCAAACACACAGCAAATATCACACAGCTACATTAGGAGACAAATGGTTCACCATAAAAGAAGTTGATATATGCCATCTGAAGTGCCCAGTAGAGCATTTACTCCGTGCCTACCAGAAACAATATTGAAATTGAGGCCGTGTGGTTTTGTTCGATAATTTGGACAGAGAACAAAAACCTTGCTTTTCACAGCTCTTCATACGACTCTCAAAGTATGTACAAGTCTTGTAACATACAAGTCATCCCAATAAAAGTGTTCCTGTTTCACCCAATTGGAAATAGCTCATTTTTGTGTCCGCAAACAGATGGACATATGGACATACTGATGTACTGACAGACAGAGCAATCACCCCATTATCAACACTGAAACCATTACAGGGGAAGTGTTCGCACATGTATTGGCCTAGTCAATTCTGCTGATACCAAAACATGCTAAATCGACAGCCAACATAGACATTGTGTATCCATCCTGTTCACTGTAAGGCCAATTCAAGTAAATGCCCTCCCTTCTGAAACCGCTATAGTATAAGTTCTTTTATATAGGTAACTTCCAATGTTGCTGTGGGTAGGATCACATGTCTCCATGGCAACATACAAACGCACGTGTTCATCATCCAGACAGTAGCATTCACTGGTGGTTTCAGAGTGACCAAGGCAAAGAGAACCTGCAAGGGTGAAGCATAATGAAACGATCCTCTAAGCTCCCAGCTGTAATTTATCGCTAGCTGTAGAGTGGTGGGTATTATGCTAGTTACATGAAAGTCTATGCCACCCACTTTTCCATTACCTGTGCATGCTTCCCAGGTCCAAGGCTACTACAACATACAAAGCTGCATCCGTACTTTGCCTCCAAAGGGTCCCATGATGGGGACCCTGAAACTTGGCAAGGTTGTCGGCAGAGTTAGTGAGTAGCACTGGTGTTTGAGTGTGGGGCATATATGGAATGAATTGGTTGCTAGTAACTATAACTACGTGTAACTGAACTCATGATCAATCTGTTTTCATTGTGGTATCGTTAGCTACAGCATTTGGAGTCATCCAACGGATAACACACAACACACTGCTACTACACATTACCTGTGCATGTTCCTCCAATGCAGACATTGCTCCCAAAATTGCATGAGCTCCCATCCTCCTTCTGCCGGGGAGCAGGGCACGAAGCATTCAGCCCAAGGCACTCACTTCCAAAGAGGCAGCCACCCAGTTCTATATCTCCTCTGTGGCACTGTGTGCCGGCAGCTGCGAACACACATGTCGCATTGCAGCATGGACTTGCCTCAGGACTGCAAAATCAAGGATTAGTAACTTTATGACTCCATCAATGGGTGACAGAACTACTGCACATCCTTTGGTCAGTAAACTGGAGAGCACAGAGGACGACAATTGTCCAGTGATGTGTCACTTTAGCCTAGCTGTTTCCCCACATTCAAGTGTTTCTGCCATTTCAATACTCTAAGTGATCATAGCTTTATGAATAAGGGTACCATTCATCCACATACTAAAATGATCACATCATAATATTATCATCCTCAGATAATCGAGCAGGAGAAGTTATCACAAAACATGACACTCCCGGTGAGATTAATTTTGGCAGTTGTTACACATGCAATAGTCCTGATTTAGTAAGCAGGTGGATGGATCATGCCTGCCAGACCATTGATTGTCCGAACCATAAATACAGGTACATATATTATGTAGGTACAAAGTACGTAAGATGTTACATATAGATGTTACATATACCTGCAAGCTGCGCCTGCCTTCAGGGTACAGTTGCCAGGTGTGCAGCAAGGGTCATTCACAAAACACTCAGCAGCATCAGAGGACCCGCAATCACACTCCTCACCATCCTCCACTATGCCATTACCACATACCTCCTGGCTGGGTCCTGAGGAAATGGAATTACTGTCAGTAGCGACTACTTGAATGTTGATGTCATTCGATAGGTGGAAGAACTGGTTGTAGAATTAGTCATACATGTGCATGATGCTGAGAAAGATAGCATGGAAGCAGAAAGCAGTGGAAGTGCAAAGCACGAAGTTGCTACAAGAGCCCTCCATGAGGATGGTGGAAAATGTTTTCCATGCTTTGTGTAGTTTCACAGCTGCTTTGCAGCCTCTATGAAGGTGCAAAGTTCCTATAGGCTTGCCTTCGGGCAGTAATGACACTCCACCAAACCCATCTTCAGGCACCATTTCTTTCTTGTCAAGAATTTTACACGAATTCCAACCCAGTGCATGGAACATTGTTATGTGTGAGAATCTAGAGAGCATGGGGTTGTTGGATGACGCACTCACTGGGAGTAAAGCAGTCTCCCCTGACTTCAATGGTTTGCCCCATGGATTCCCTGCTGCACTGGGAGAAGTGTCGGTTGTTTGGTAGGCCGCCATTCGTTGCACTGGCAAACATAATGTAGTTCCCTTCACTACCTCCTGGAGCGCAAGGACCGGGAGGGTCATGCTGTATATGTGTGCATGTGCGTATACCAGTCAGTTGATGGGCAGGAGATCGAGGATGTCCCGTGGGAACTGATCAGATCCCAAATAACGCAGAAGTCCATTGTGTTGAAAGTGTGTACCAGATACGTAGCAATAAGACCTGCCTATAGGTCTTATTACTGAGTGTCAATGCTTGTTACTTGCAGCATACGTAGATGCTCTACATACCAAAAGTCATTAAAACTTTCCACTACACTGCATTTTTACCCAGCTATAGGTAGCTTACCGGGGAGCCATGGTTGTGACCCACTTCGTGTGCTACTGTGATGACAGACACAGCTTGAGGCAGCTGTATAAGGGAATGATGACTCCGGTGGAATAGACCATTTCCATGAAAATCAAACTACATAATTATGAGTTGCTTTGGCAACAAGGTTTCCTCTACCCACTGCAGGTTATCATGTACACCAAGTACATTGCATGTAGAGTGTCGGCCTTCCAACGAAACACAATACAATTTTGGCCAGTGGACATGTTAACTTCATGTGGGCTTTGAGACATACAGACGTTACCATAGCAACAGAAGGTTTTATGATTTCAGTCCCTCATCTCATCACAACAGCATCTACACTTGTGCTAACGATCACATCAGCACATGCACTATAGAGGTGTACGCTGTTTATGTGATATCAACAGTCAATGGTGGGAAGAATGAGGTTAGAACACTACGGTAACATTCGGTGCTTACACGGCGTCCAAAGTTGAGCAGTGATGTGAACCCGGTATTGAGACTGCATAAGAATAGAACAGAAAGGCTGACAGTCATGTGATTGGACTAACAAAACTAGCGCTCTCACTTTCGCTCTCCCATTGCTGTCTGTGTGCGCTGCTGGCAGATACCTCCAACAAGTCGGCCATCTACATATGTGTGAGAAGAGAAAGAAGGTGTCTACCTCTCCATCTCTGTGGACTAAATTCTTAGGCATCGTCAGGTAAGGATCAGATTGGTACACGGAGTAAAACAGCTACTCACTAGGATCTCCAACGAATGCTAGCCCAATAGTACCTGCATGTATCAAGCAAAACATCAATAGTTTCCATTCATTGTTACAGTGTTTCTTCTCAGATTACCCTGGAAGTCTCGGTAGGTGAACAGGTGTGCAAGGCAG
Organism: Axinella damicornis; assembly: GCA_963931865.1. Lineage (NCBI taxonomy): Eukaryota > Metazoa > Porifera > Demospongiae > Axinellida > Axinellidae > Axinella > Axinella damicornis. Next base: position 19,590,639 of record OZ007505.1, on the reverse strand, counting down.
ACATCGTTGAAGTTCTGAAGGAGCATCAAGTGACAATATGTGAGTTACCTTTATATGGCATAGCACCAGGCATATGTGACCAATTGTCTTTTGCTCCCTGAAATACACCCCACTCAGAAAGATAATAACATGCAGATCTCAGGCCCGTAGCCAGCCACTAGTCTAGGGGCATTCCAATGGCTCTAGGGAGGATCTAACTGAGTTAAAAAATTGAGGTGGCCACTCCCAATTATGTAGTGGTACTAGAATCTAGGGGGGTTCCATTGAACCCCCCCCCCCCCCCCCCCCCCCCCCCCGAACCCCCTCTGGCTACGGGCCTTGATCTTCACTGATTTAAATTATAGAAGGAAAATAGTCTTCACTGATTTGTAAATGCTTCAGTGCAAAAACTCTGACCTCAGCAGAGAAAGCCTCTAGGAGCTCCTCAACAGAGAACTGTCCAACAAGAGGATTGTCAGCTGCGTTCTCAGATTTGTAGATCTAGGGGAAGAGGTTATGCAGTTAAGATAATATCACCATGATGCTGGTATTGAAACAGACCGTATGAAGCTAGCTTGTGGCAAATAGCCTTCCCATAATTATGCATTCACATTGCCACACATGTCAACCAGGACCAGAGGCAGCTATTTTAGACTGGTACGGCCATCCCAAGGGGCTGGGCTTATTTCCGCATGTGCGGGAAAATGTATTCGTGAGTGTTAGCTATCAGATATGCCCTCTCATATACAGAGCTTTTCCAAACCCTTGCAACAGCCACAGCTGGTTGCTGGACAATTAATTTTGTGGTCGAAACTCGTTTATGTGAAATTTAATTAAAGGCCAAAGTTCAATGCTTAAGTACAGTTGTATAGCTGCCTGCGCTCCATATATGGAATGGCATGGAATTTTAGTGTAGTGTTGCAAGGATTCCAGAAAACCCTGTAGCAACTTGACCCATTTTTGCATGCATTAGTTGAACCGCCCTCTGTCAACGTTATCAGCAACGTCAACACATGTACAGCTACACAAACTGCTGCTACAGGTACGACTTGAGTGGAGGATAGATCCTGCTTATATACACATTGAAAGCTGGGGCTACATGCAAAAGTTCGAATCACAGCAAAACTATTTTCCTCCTCACAAACTTAACTGGTATGGCCATGGCAGTACTGGCCATATCAATTGTGCCGACACTGCACATGCTAATGTTGTAGCAGATAACAGTGTGTGCTAGCTAACCTTGGTGGAGTGCAGAGAGAGACCAAACCCACTGAATTCTCCCCCATTACTGATGAAAGTGGTGCCCCTATATACAACACAAGTCAGACCGATCAAACAAACATGTGACAAGTAATCAAAAATGTAACAGGATGTAGGGATACCAGAACGGCAAAACGTAAGGAAACAAGGTACGTAGGGATGATCACACAAAACACTGAAGCCTATATATACAATCACCCCTACATATCTTTCTTCATTATACATGTATATGGAAAAAGATCTGTAGGGGGGATTAAATACTTCACTGTTTTGTGTGATCATCCCTACCTTGTTTCCTTACTTTTTGCCGTTCTGGTATCCCTATACATCCTGTTACATTTGATAATCTTTATGACCTACACCAGCATAATAGCTACATGACTGAACTCATGACACACATGCCACAACTTCACTGCCTCAACGAATGGCCTACAGTTGCTAACCATGCATGGACAACAACATGAATGTACAGCATTTTGTCTCAGCACCGAAGTGCCGAGACACAGTGCCGGATGTGTAGGTATTATACATATGTGGTACGTAGCCTTGTTCCCAGGCTCCTCCCCAGCTTTTTGTTGCATGACAAAAAAGCTGGGGAGGAGCCTGGGAACGAGGCTACGTACCACGTACGTATCATTATGTGAACACGCAAGTGCAGGAATACCTGCAGCAACCTGCTCCTCACTCTTATTATAGGGTGTCAAACGTATTTAGCTATAGCCCTCAAGTAGAGCCTCAAAAGTGACTATGGTTTTGCTTGGTTGCTCATGAATCTACTTATAATTACCACTACTGTTGCTATATAGGACTAAGAATACTCATCCATACACACTCAAGATAAAGATCAGAGCCACCAGACCATTAGTCTCGTGCCCAGACCCCACCCCTCGCGGGAAAGAGGGTCTGGCGACTTTGCGCAGAAGCCTCAGTCTTCATTAAAAATTCATACTTTTAGGCAGGAATTTCAGACTGCCAATGAAATCGTAGAGAATTCAATTTTGTCTTTATTAGGAGCGAGGAGTTGTAGAAAATTCAAATTTCTCTTGCAATTACGTATAATATTATCATTTCACGCGTAGGACTTCCGGTTCTGTCCGGTTTCAGGCGGTTAGCTGAGCTATGAATATTCAATGAAGACCGAGAATGTTGCTGAAAGTCACCAGACGGATATTCGTACACGTTTCCGGCTGGGCACGAGACTACCAGACCATCCGCGCTTCCAGCCACACCCCCAAACACGAAAAAGCGTCTGGCCGGCCTGCGAGACTATGCTGAAACCGAACGGATCTAGTATACCGTACTACGTATTACGTTAGCCTCGTTCCCAGGCTCCTCCCCAGCTTTTTGTTGCATTTTTTTATGTAGGCCTACAGTATGCGACAAAAAGCTGGGGAGGAGCCACGAGGCTATAGCTAGCTATATCACGTTGCGTGAGCTAAATTTGAGCAAGAAAGAAGCACATGGCGGCCCCGGGACCTGATCGTACATCTGGAACTTGCAGTGCAAAGCACGAAGGTGCCACGAGAGCCCATCCTGATAACGTGAATTTTGTCTGAGTGCCGATCAGTCAGTGCGAAGCGCGGGAAAATGTACATTTCTATAGTACGCGCCTCTTGCACTACCTTCGGCAGCGTGCAATTGTGATATTATTTTTTAGCCCCCCCCCCCCCCCCCCCCCCCCCCCCCTTCACAAATCCTGTATCCATATCCGCCCCTGTGGAATGTCGCTATATTACACGACGACTTGGCAATGACGACACACGACACGCAATATATATTACGCGACGACTTTATACTAGTACGTCGCAATATAACGACATACCCGGTTATAATAATACGATGTTGACTTCCGATAATTTTGTTATGTGTCCGGGCGTGCCATAATCAACAAGCCACGATGCTAGCTATCTTCCTGCACTGCTTGGTTGTGCTCTCGGCCTGTGACTGTGCCAGTACTGAAGATACATCAAAGAGAACCTCTCAAGATGTCTCTGGCAAGAAGTTGAACATCCTAATGGCATCTGATTTTATGTTTGGACATATGGCTAAGGTACTACCTCTAGGGGAAGAGCTAGTTCAAAGAGGTCACAATGTCACATTGCTTCTGATGGTTTATGAACATGAAAAGCTCATCATGCTTTGACACTGCCAAAGTTTTGGAAGGCTGTGAAATACTTAAACAAACACCACAGTGCAATTCCTACTCTTTCCCATGGTGATACTGTTGCCCAATCTGGTGCTGACAAAGCTGAAATGCTGAACTCTTTCTTTGTCAGTTGTTTTAACTCATCCCAGCCTCCTCTAACTCATGCTGATTCCAATACCCTCAAACCAGACCATGCTTGTCCTGAGAACATTCTCTGCAAAGAACAACAAGTACTTGGCCTCTTACGTGCTGTAGACACTTCCAAAGCTAATGGCCCTGACGAGATATCAGCGCGGATGCTGAAGCATACTGCCCGGAGTATAGCTCCATCTGTCACTAAGCTGTTTAACTTATCCCTGTGCTCTGGACAGCTTCCTGTTGCTTGGAAACAATCCTTGATTGTCCCTGTTCCAAAATCACCTGTAGCCACCACTCCTAATAACTATCGGCCAATATCTCTTCTGAGTATACTGAGCAAGTTACTAGAACGCCACATCTACTCTCTAGTTGCTACGCACCTGGAATTGTACCACCCACTATCCAACGCACAATGGGGTTTTCAGACAGGAAAGTCAACCACAACTGCACTTTTGTCTACTACCCATGAATGGCTCACAGCTCTTGAACAGAGAAAAGAAGTCAGTGCGGTATTTTTTGATCTGAAAAAGGCCTTTGACTCTGTACCCCACAAAGAACTGATGAGCAAACTGCAACAGCTGAGCCTTGACAGTCATGTATTGCATTGGATATCTAACTACCTAACTTGCAGATGTCAGAAGGTAGTAGTCAGTGGTGAAACATCTCGGGACTCACCAGTACTCTCTGGGGTGCCACAGGGATCCGTGCTCGGTCCCCTTTTATTTCTAATATACATCAACAGCCTAGCAAATGTCTCGATCTCTGATGGCACCCGGATGGTGATGTATGCTGATGACTTACTTCTGTTTCGTCCAATTGCCAAGCAGTGTGATTTTCACACCTTGCAAAGAGACATTGACACTGTTGCAGAGTGGGTGTCTGCTAACTATTTAACTTTCAATCATGCAAAGTGCAAGTGCATGCTAGTGTCAAGAAAAAGTCAGTCATCAACACCCCCTACTCTGACTTTAAATGGCTGTGATATCGAGCAAGTTCAGCACTTCAAATACCTTGGGTTGTTACTGTCATCAGACATGTCATGGTCACCTCACATCGAGTCCACATGCTCAAAAGCTAAAAGGATCCTGGGCTTGCTATATAGACGGTTTTATGGCAACACTGATAGTACAACGTTGGTGCAGCTTTATCAATCCCTTGTTCGCCCTCACATGGAATATGCCTCTGAAGTTTGGGACCCTCATACCCAGAAAAACCGAAACAAGCTAGAGGACATTCAAAAATTTGCATGCAAAATTGCAACCAGAAGATGGGATCTGGGCTATCAGGAGCTCCTCGAGCTGACAGGTATTCCCTCCCTAGCTACCCGCCGGTTACACCTAAAACTGTGTACGTTATACAAAATTGTTTATAATTTGTGTTCCTTCCCTTCTGGTATTTTGGTCCCCCGAGCAAACTATAGTCAGCGTACAAGCCACCCTCTCCAATTCCATCAACCTCATGCTTACACTAACTCTTTCCAGTACTCTTTTGTACCTCATGCTATATCCATGTGGAATTCCCTGCCCTGGTCTACTGTATCAGCTCAATCATTGTTTTTATTTAAGAGCAAACTTGTACTGTAATAATCTTATCTTCTGGGTACACTTTATATTAGCTTTCACTTGCTATTGTGTATCCTATGCACTTATTGCATAAACTTTTATAAACAAAAAAAAACAAAAAAAAAAAAATGAGCAGGCAAAGTATAAAAGTCATGTTGAGAAGTATGGGGTTCATCTGTGGAATGTAAGTTCTGAGAATTTACCTATCGTCAATGTGAGACTAGTGACTCAGAATCTATCCAAAGCTTTCATTAAGACAAATATTGAACTGGGAGACTTTGTTGGAGGCTTGTACAATATCATGGCCAAGCATATGAGCAGCAGTCTTTCAGCAGGTGACTGGGACATGGTGATAGGAAATGAGGTAATGCAGGGAGTTATAGCCTGCATGCAGTCCATCCATGAAGTTCCATTTGTGCTGGTTGGACATCTTCCATTTTCATTCCACTTGTACCCTTCGTGGCCCTGGCCTAGCCTGCTGCACGGAGCAACCTCAGAAAATATGGGATTTTTGGATCGTGCTTTGAATGCCTTTTCAGGCCTTGCAGTTAAGGCATTTGTCTATGCTATATTTTCTCCCACAATAAGCACTTTGTCTCAGTATTGTCCCACAGTCGGCTTGAATCAAGTTGTCACTGACATTGGTTTAAACACCCCAGCCATAATACCGTCTGTGATAGGATTTGAGTACCCCCGTACCATCTTTCCTATGGTGGAATATGTGGGAGCTATGGTGTCTAGAAATCCAGCCCCACTCACCGGAGAGCTAAAACAATGGCTGAAGAGTAAGCCTGAGAGGAGTGTTGTATACGTCAGCATGGGGTCTCTGTTCTACCTAAATGAAGACATTGGCAAGGCACTCCTGGAAGGTGTGATGAATGCTGGCTACAATTTATTGTGGTCACTGAAGAAGTCTAACCAAGAGATTCTTAAAGGCTTGGACAGAGACCCTGACAGGGTGTTGATATCCGATTGGACCCCTCAGTTCAGTGTCCTGGGGTCTAGAGCTATCCACAGTGCCATAGTCCATGGAGGAAATAATGGGATCAACGAGGCTATGTGGAATGGAGTCCCTATCGTAGTGCTACCTCAGATGCTGGAACAAGTTTACAATGCTGGACGTGTCCACTTCAACGGACTGGGAATTCACCTAGACGCACATGTACTTTCCAGTGCAAAGATTACTGAAAGCTTGAGAGCCTTAGACATGGGAGAGTATCGATTCAAGGTGTCCAGACTCCAGAAGATGTACCGTCTTGCAGGAGGGGTGGAGAGGGCAGCTGGTCTTGTGGAGTTTTACAAGGATGTGGGGTATGCACACTTAGTGCCAGCCTACGCCAAGTACCAGTGGAGCTGGGTCCAGTACTACAATGCTGATGTGTATGCACTATTGCTGCTCACTCTGGCACTAGTTGTTATGTGCTTCCTGGCCTGCTGTAAATGCCTCTGCAAGAGGTGCTCTGGTAAAGAGAAGGAGTAACTTGCACTCTGATATTTGGTATGTGTGTGCTAATTTGTGTTCAATCTCTAACATGTCAATGGCATGCCTTCTAAGGTGTGGATTGAAAGACTCTGTTAGCTAAAGAAATAATGAAGTGACCATCAAGAAAGTGACCAACATTAATTTTCGAGAATGGATGTTACTCGCATACTTTTATTCCTGTATTTCATCTACTTTTAAGCACTTTTCCTACAGCACTTTTCCTACAGTACTTTTACCGTACTCACTATTTGCAAAGAGAACTTTGAAATTTTCATAATTGAAGGAGACTCCTCATGTAATGAGATAATTTAGAACAGGAACTGTACTAAAGGCGCCAAGGTTTCTGCGCAAAGTACCAGACCCTCTTTCCCACGAGGGGAGGGGTGGGGCGGGTGTGGAGGACCAGAACTGTTAAATAGTGTTAATTAATGTTTGTTCAACATTGGAGGGAGCCCCTTGGTGTGCAGGGCGAATTCTTTTGTGTATTGTAGTCTTGTCCTTACCTTTGTTGTTGTTCAGTGGTCTTTTGTTGTTGCTCTGTATTAAAGTACTGCTTTGGTTTGTATGTAGGGAGATTCTGGGTTTGGAGATTGTAAGATTAATTGTGATTCAGTTATTACTCTTCTGCTACAAGTTAATACCGCTTGGGTCCGTTACATCGGGGCACGAGACTACCTTGGAGGTTGTGAAAAAGCAACGGTTGTTGCACTGTTCAGTTGAAAATGCTGCTGTTTCGTGCAAAAACCATCGTGAGAGATTGAGGCAACGTTGAGCTAAGTTGCCTGAAGAAGAAGAAGAAGAAGAAGAAAGAAAGAAAGATAAACAATTTGCCCGTTTTGCGAGTACCTGGTGTCGTACTTTCGTGACGGGTTTTCGTGACGCGAGGAGTCTTGTTGGTCATGAAAACACTCGAAGATGAACGGTATGTGGTTATAAAGACTTATTATAAGTGTACCGTTTCTGAGATTTTTGTATTAGCATATATTGCGTGTCTGTCATATCCCTACAATACATACAGAGTCTACCGACTCTATGATACTTAAGTGTACAAATACTCATGAGACTAGTCCATATCTCTATCAGAGGAACAGTCAGAGTATAGACACAAAAGCCAGGGTAATGGCAAGGAATGGTGTTGAGTTAGTGCAAGTTTCCACACAGAGCACAAAAGTATCTTTGAGGGTCTGTAAGCTAGTCTGTAAGAGGGAAGTCCTCCAGCAATACCAAGAATGCGTACTCTGCGGAGGTGATACATGGGCTGTGCCGCAGTTTTTGGCCATGTTCCCAGAAAAACTTCAGTAATCAGTATAATGATTTTAGTTCAGCTCACTGTCAGCAGAGTAGGAGTTTCTCCACATGCGGACCTTCTCAACGAAGTTTGAAGGTACCTTGTGTCTTGGTGATTTTGTCACGTCTTGTACGTGTTTGGCCTGCCCTTTTATTAATATTTGGTGGTTAACTTATGAATCACCAAATTGCCAAGTTGAAACCATCGCCAAACTTGTCAACCACACACTTGTACCTGTATATGCCATCAGCATTCATTATGTGAAGGGCCATCTCAGCAACCGTCTGCAATGCAACAACAAAAAGCATCAGTAATAGTGCATTGCATGCCAGAAGAAAGGACATCGCTTCAACATGCATCCATGCAGTGAGCAAAGCTCAGCAGACATACTACCTATAAAGTGGCACTGCGTCAGAGATCAAAGCATATTAATTTTGTGGACTGGAAAACGTCTTTATAACACATGAAAGGGAAATGGACAAGAATAGAGTGCATGGTGCCACACCCCTCTACCACTCTTCAGCTAGACCACTGTAGTGTGCTATACCTGCAGACAGACTACATGTACTACAGCAAGTCCTCACCGTGGATTCCTGTGATTCTCCAACTTCACGAAAGAAATGATGGTCTGCTACGGCCTTAATGGTACATGTATTTCGATCTGGGTCAACTGTGTGTGTGTGTGTGCATGTGCGTGTATAATCTGTCACAATTGATTCATTGTTGTGGGTGCTTACCAGCTCTCTTCCTCCTGCGCAGCTCTGTGTGGGAATACCAGTTTGAACGTCCAGCCGATTCCTACATGGAAACGTATTCATGTGATAGCAGAACTCTTGGACAGAACTGTATTGCATGATGGCTACAACCACACCCAAAAGTATAGGAGGTATGAGCATGCCTTCATCATAGCTGCAAGAGCCAACCAATTCGTACCCAAGTTTATTCAATAGCTTACACATCAACTGATGACAGAAGTTGCAAGGGACGATGAGTATGTAAGCATGAAAAGCAACACCTACAGCACACGTAGTTCCATTTCTTAGTCGTTAGAGCTGCCATGGTTATAAAAGAGGGAGGGTGAGTGCTCAAGTGCAAAAGAACTCAATGCAGGTCCACAAAACCTTGTGATGTTACGACTACGTAAGTATTTTGATGAACAACAGTTACAAGCTCCTTTGCAACCTTCAGAGGCACACTTACAACATGAGATGATTTGCTCAGTGTCATGTAAGTCAAAGAATCTAGATATGGAACCACTAGGGGACTTAAAATCCTCTGAGATTGATTCTAGCAACTTCTCAGGACTTGGTCAAGATCAGTCTCGAGTCTGTTCACAAGGCGATTTCACATCTATGACATGGAAAAATGATTTCCGAACTAGGTAGGTTATATATACGTCAGTAGCCATCACTGTCCAGAGCGTTCAAATTCGACAAGAACGTTTTCTACCTAATGTCTACTTTCAATCCTGTTTCGGTTAACCACCACCTACAAAGTCACCATTCACATGCACTTCAAGTATGTTGTCATCCCATGGGTTCTGGAGAGAGCTTGTGTTGTCCATGTATAGCATGGCATAGGAAAGTAGTATGTGAAAGGGGATGCCTAGCCACCCCTAGCTGGACCCTACGTACCACTGTAATGGCACACACACTGGAGTGGAGTAACATCATCAGCAAAACACTACAAAGCTTTGTTTACATAAGGTTTGGTTAAGACTACTATGATTCCATTGCTAGCAGATCACAATCACCTTAGACCATGTAGTTTCAGTTCTAAGCTATACATTCATTACTACTCATGAGCTGTGGTCTCTTGGATGTAAGTATTCTGAAGCATTAGGTTGGCATGACCTCCAATTATGTCGGTGATAGTCAACGTACCTGAATGAGCCGTAGTCTGGGAGACTGCATACTGGAGCAGGCAGTGTGTGCCAGGTCGTACACAACATCACTGGATTTGTAGATGACCACATTGTGTGCATCCTTGTTCCCCAGCAGATGCCGTGAGAGAGGTTCCAAGTGGTACGTCTCACTGGAAATGACAGGAAAGGCTATAGCTACTTGGAGCTGGTTCTTAGGTAGATACGTCCTTATGCTAAAACTTTTGTTCACAAAGTATATTCCATGCCCACACACAGCATACCCTTGAGAATGTATGATGCCATCCAGTGTCCCGTTCTTCAGGTGCCCATACACAGCGGAGTCTTCTTCACCTGACAAGAAAGTGTAATGCCTGAATTCTTTGCACAGCACACAGTGCCATACGTAGGTCTCTACTTTATTACATGTGCATAAGCAATTGAGCATTAAGGTAGGAAGCTCCTAGGTCACATGATCCAGACGGTGAATCATGCATGGCTTTGTTAACATTTTCCCATGGCAGTAACCGGATCCAATACAAGAGGGGCGTGTCCCTTTGGAGTGGAAAAGTGGCCCTATCAGCACTTATGGGGTTGAGTCTTAATTGGGACCAATAGAATTATACAGGAGACTCGATTCCACCTTAAAGATACACTATTCTGATTTCCAGACCTTCCACATATCCAGCAACTATTGCTCTGGTGTCCACGGTCTTCCGGACCACCCTCCCGTCTTCCTCCACCACAACCACATGGAAGTCTGGATGAAACAGAGCTGTGTGTGTTTCCACATACAACTTGAACTCCCTGAAATGTGAATAGATAACAACCCCTCAATGTACATGTCTGTATATATGGGATGGGTGAGAATTGCATTGTGATGCAAGCTATAATTATGCTGAAAACATACTACATTCCTACTTACAGCAGTAAATATTAGAATGTGCATGAAAGCACAACATACATACTTGCAAAAGAATTTGTCATTGTGGGCCATAAACTTGTTTCGTGCCATGTGCATTCTATATGTGCTATCGTTTGTTGCAATCATTGGTGGGCGTGAAAATACCGTCAAGCTGCATGGATACTGGATATTGACCATTATGCATGGATCTCATTCGTGCAATGTATCATCCAGAGCTGTCCTTTATCTCCAGCAGAGTATGTATTCAGGCATAACCACAGACCAACTAAGAATGTAGGACTCAGTAATGTTCAACTAACATTGTTCAGCCCTCACCAAGCAATGGGAAGTGAGTCAAAGCGAAACTTCAGTAGACTAATTTGTAAATACAGCCAAACGTTGTCACACCAATGCAATAATCATCAAAATCATGGAAGAGTGTACATTACACACCATTCCATATTAGCTATGCTCAGCAAATGTACATTGTACGTATGATCGATAGATTACATGTGTGTGTGCCAAGAGAGTGACAAACATGGCTACAAGCATGCAGGTCTTCAACCTCACTGTTACCTCAGCCTGGGCTGCATTAAAACAGCATGTTTTCCACAGCAGAAACATGAACCACATACATGATTTTTCTCCACGGCTGCGAGATAAAATGTGGGTGGAGGCCTGGGGATGAGGCTAGGAGTATCCAGGAACTCCATTAATATCCCTGACTGAATATATTGCACCAGGGTGTAAAAGCATTTTATGGGGGTGCCACATTTCCTACAACACCAGCAGTAATGGTATGCCGTGGAGGCTGGCAGCTGGTCCTGTTTGCCTCTGGACCACTGCATGTTCATGGCCATCAAAATACCGACACAGTTCAGTTCATTTTGATTTGATAACCCAGGAATGCCACTTCTCCATTAATGCAAAAAGGTTTACATGCAGTCCCATGCATGGGCCCCATGGGGGATAGTGACAACATCATCACTGAACACATATTCATCCAATGTATGACCCATTCACCCAGCATGAAACTGTCCACAGACCAACCTTCTATGTGCTCTGAAGTGAAACGTGGAGCCAACTTTATCCTGTGTCTCCCAGCTGGAATGTGGCATCAGAAGTAGTGGCTCATAGTACCTGATGAACTCAATCGGTTTGGAACCTGAACAAAAGATAATCACAAAGCTTAGCTTTGCAAATTTGACCATCGGAGGGCACTGCTCATGTGTATAGCAACGCTGCATGCATTGTGTTCTAAGTGTAGATCATATCAGAATAACATTTACAACACAGCACAGCACTGCGTATTCTGTATCGAACCTACCTCCAGATAAATGGGCGTATAGCACGACCCCCAACACCGACAGCCAAGCTGCCTTCATGTTGAACGTTCGGTTTGACAAAGGGCGGGGCTTGTTACATGTCACATGACGCGCGCGACGTTTGAAGGAGGTGGGGCTGGTTAGGGATATAATACAGTGATACGCATGCGCATTCAAGGCACGAACATGTCAGATCTACTATGGCTTTCATTTATTCTCTCCCAGGCCTTCTACACCTCCGGCTTTGTTTTATGGTTTTGCATACTGTCAGTTATTGCAGCTTATTGCTGATGGGACTTTCCTGTTAAGAATTAACAAAACAACTGGAGGTGTAGGAGCATGCATTGCCAAATTGGATCAAAATCTGGAAGTGTAGAAGGCCGGGAAACAATGCTACACCATAGATTATTACACAAGATAGCTATTTCACTCAGGAATCTACATGTTGATTCAATGAAGCAGAGTGTTCATTGTCAGTTGGCTTGCTACAGTAAACATATCTTTGGGGGCGGGGCTTGTTTCTTGCCCGACATGCCCGATGCATATGCGCATGCAGGGCAGACTACGGATTTACTTTTCTGGATAATAGTCGTCACTATAAAGTTGGCTGACCAAGAGGTAGCGCTATTCAAGGCGTATCCAACTAGACGACTGCGGTACCTTATTTGGCTCGCGGAGTACACACAGCTTATTAGCTAATTAGGCAATAAACGGATCATGTGACATCTGCATAATTTACTCAAAAAGGTGGCACGCCCATAATAGGATCGGACGGCAGTCTTCCCCTTCCAGTTGTGCGTGGAGTTGGGCAGAAATGAAGCACTCTGGAGCACTGGTTACGGTGGTTTTCTTGGCTTCCTTGCTGGGTAAGAAATTATGTGGACCGTTTACATGATTTGCGTGAGGTGTTATGAGAGGAGGTGGGAGTGTTGTCTGCATGGGGAATAGTATTGCTCTGTAGCCTGTCACAGGAAAAAGGGTTCCCTTGGGCCAACGTTTTTACTTCACCCTACTAAGCTGTTGATTTACTTTAAGGGAGGGGATTTCCGACGCGGCCCCAGCTTTCGCTCTCTAGAAGGCCGTGGTTATTTCACGGAATACGGAATGGCTATGCATGTCCTCGCTGCAGTGTCTGATCTCTACAAACTGTACACCAATGGACAGAGCTTGACGAGTCCTACATGCTGGTAACCATATTGTTGGAACATGATGGTTAGTGTTAGAGTTACGACCAATGTTAGCCATACGCGAGCTTCCGCCCACGCGATTTTGTAGAACTCTGAGCCAATTCTTTCCAGCAGCAAGGATCTCCACAAACTGCATACCACTGGATAGAGCGCGACGAGCTCTACACGCTGGTACCCTTTCTGCTGGAATCCTTCTGTGCAGTGAGGACTTACATAGCTGTTCCGTGTTTTCAAGTGTTCCGTTCAGTTCCGTGAAACAGTCCCGGCCCTCTAGAAGCACTACAGTGTCGGAAAGTTCAAAGTAGGGAACTTACCATAATTCAGAAGAATTGGTAAAGGAGCGAATGTGAGGGGTTGCTTGTGGCTGAGTGGTTAAAGCATTTGACTGCTAATCGAAAGGTTGCAGGTTCGAATCTATTTCCATAGATTTTCTTTCTCCTTGGAGTTATTGACTCAGCTCTATCCTAAAAAATGAGTAGGTGTGTTCTTGAAGGCATTTCACCTGAAATAGTTCACACCGCATCCTTTGGAGGGGATGTAAAGCCGTCGGTGACCTGGATCCATAGGCTCTGCCTTCTCCAGACCCTCGTTAGCTACCATCGTGGTAAACCCCTCAAGGGTAGTTAAGAGGGCCATATGAAGTGCCATGTCACTCACCGTGATGGCAAAGTTGTGAGCGCTGTTTTGTTTTCCCTTGGGCCGTCACTGCGCACGGTTTCCACAGGTGTACTACATAGTACATAGAGCATAGAGCACATGGATTAGAATCCATTCTCCCCCCCCCCCCCCCCCCCCCCACACACACACACTCATACACACACACACACACACATTCACACCGGAATGATATCCTTACTTCCCACGTACATATGCACACACACACCACGTGCACACCACCAGTCCTCTCTGCAGGCCAGAATTGTGGGAGATGGACCCCTGCTCCTATCCAGACAGACCCCGGCTCCCTCACTGATCCTAATGGTACTCCACTGGGATTCCGCACCCTGACGCTTCCTGGGGATGACAGCACTGATCCGGATCCCTGTGTGCGAGTATTCTACACTAATCCGACAAGTATCAATAACATACACGTTCTGGTAAGGGAGACACATGCTATTTCCCTTCTGTGTGTACCGGGTATTTCTGGCCAAAATGTTTTGTGCAGGCATCCAGGCTCAAATGTCAGTTAAGTAACACACATGTAAGCTTTGCTCAATCTTTTTCAATACTTCTGAGTTAGTGTCTTAAGTACAATGATCTGGGGTGGGTGTGGCTGTTTACCGCAGAATTTGACCGTATGGCCTGGATAGCTACACAATCCAAACCAGACCCTGGAACTCATCGCTGAAGGAGGTATATAACCTCCACTCACTAAAGTTCTGCCTGGTGAAGGTTAGCCTCGTTCCCTGGCCACACAGAGTTGCTGAAGGAGGTATATAACCTCCACTCACTAAAGTTCTGCCTGGTGAAGGTTAGCCTCGTTCCCTGGCCACACAGAGTTGCTGAAGGAGGTATATAACCTCCACTCACTAAAGTTCTGCCTGGTGAAGGTTAGCCCCGTTCCCTGGCCACATGGAGTGGCCAGGGAACGGGGTCCGTGTGGCCTGAGAACGAGGCTAGGTGAAGGTGCAAAATCCTACTCAAAGTGTGCTGACCAGAAGGCAGAGTCACAGAAGCAAGAAGCAAAGCATAAGGTAGCTGTAGCCTCGCCATTTCACATGGGGCCTGGGAAGGAGACTAGCTCAGCTGCTGATAGGTCTTACCAAGCAGTTGTGTGAGTGTACTTGGATTGTTGATTGCAAAATACACCACAAGATTTACTGCAAGAGCGTGTGATCTATTATTGGCCACCATGTATAAATGGACATGCCAGCACAGAAAGTATACATTACCAGAAGTGGGTGTGACCGTCATCGATAGTGTGGATCGATTTCACTATGTGCTCCAAGTTTGGACACATTTGGTTTGGTATGGCCAAAAATCACACTCCACCAAAGGCTATAGGATTTACATGATTTTGGGTCGATATTCAACCTACAGCAAAATTGACATCATTTGAAATCTCCATTCATGCTGATCACAATGGTGCAAATCCCAGCCTCGTATTTCATTCCTAGTCCAAGATACGTGATTTTTGGTCGATATTCAACCTACAGCAAAATTGACATCATTTGAAGTCTCCATTCATGCTGATCACAACGGTGCAAATCCCAGCCTCGTAGTTCATTCCTAGTCCAAGATACGTGTACCTAGCATAGTAGATGCTGCATACCTAGCCTCCTTCCCAGGCGATCTGCACCATCATTGTTTTGCATACTGTCAGCAATCAAAGACTGGATGTGTAGGAGGCCTAGCCTCGTTCCCAGGCTCCTCCCCCTGTGCGCGCCAACAAAAAATACAGGGGCTCCCCCTCCGTAGTTTTGTTCACCTCGCGCACGGGGGGGGGGGAGCCTGGGAACGAGGCTATAGGAGGCCTGGGAATGAGCAGTGAAGCCAGCAAAGTCAAAGTCTTGCTACCACCTGTTGTGAAGGCCGTCTTCCTGGCGTGCATGGTGTGCTGATGAATTCTGAGCAGGTGTCTGTCAGGAGGTGTCTAGAAGGCCCAGGAACTAGGCTAGTCCAAAGGCCCGGTATAAGTATGAGCAGGAGCGCATGATGATGTAATCATTACACGTTCCTGGTACGAGACTCCTCGGTAACACTGTTGTGTATAGCTGTAGCTCCTATTGTATAGTAACTTTTAAAAAATCTGTTCTTTCTGTTGAATAGGTGCAGTCAACTCAGTCAAACATATGGTACGTTGGAGTTGTATTTCATATGTGTGTCGTTAGATAGCGGTGTAAGTATGTTGCGCAAGTACAGCCAACTGCTAATTGGTCAATTATCATTCATCACGGATACTTATGATCTCAGCAGTGCAATCCAAGTTTGGCGTTGTTGGTTTATGAGTTATATCCTGTCAAATTTTGGAAACTGCTATGTTTGGACAGTTGTGTGCATTGTCAGACACCACTCCCTATTGTTTCTTGGACAATGAATTCCGTCAATCCCACCTCCAACTATTCTCAGTAGGGCTGGGAACCAGACTAGCCTGTACACTATGCAGTTGTCATGACGTTCATGTGCATTCTAGTGTACAGCAAAGAGTCCGTGTGTGCACACATGCTGCACGTTGGCTAGCCTCATAGGTGTGGTGCGGGTGGAGCTTCGCCTGTACATACATACATGTATGACAGAGTGTGTTGTGTCATTTGAGCATCGCGTGCCCCCACATTGATGCCGTCATGAAAGTTGGCTAAAGAGCTGACCAAGCCGAGCTCAAGTTCTGTGCCACTGTCTGCGTGTAATGACTGGCCGAGGTATAGTCTCGTTCCCAGACCTTCAATAGGCACGGAAGGGGTCTGGGCTCTAAACTAACCACTATTAGCTAGTTCAACTACTACCGGGCCATAGATTTGACTGGATTTTATGTTATTGACGGTCTCTGTTGCAGTGCACAGTTTCTTGGTGGACCGGAGGGAACATGTGGTACTGTAAGTATGTACATGTACCTGTGTACTGTAGGTGCTCTAATTATGCGTCCTTTCTAATTCTGTCTCAAACCGTTAATTTCCAATAATGCGTCGCACTCCAGGGACTAATTTGCGTAATGCGATTATAACAGCAGCATGGCAGCTAGCTCGAAGCGCACACAGTGCAGTTGAATGGTGAAGAGGGCTCATCACGTCACTACCTGTGAATGTTGATGTATAAAGACACAGTTGCGATATGGCTGGGACATCAGTGAAGGTACGAGAAAGCAACTCGCTTATGTACTCTGTGCCCCAGGATACGGACGCCCCATGTAGGAGAAAAGGAAGCGACAGTCGACAGCCGGGAACAAACACAACCGCTATGCAATAGCCTTGTCTACACTCATCTGACTTCAGTACCTAGCGAGGTTTTGTCTAATTATGCGTCGAAGTTTGGCTGACCGAATTTCGATAGCGAATGAGGGAGCTGCAGCTGAGCAGGCGAAGCTGCATATATGTGTAATTGTGGGTACTATCAAGTGTCCTCCCACTGACGGGCTATAGTGCTTTGTGTGCCCTTATATGGCAAGTGTTATGTAATGGGTGGAGCAGGAGTAACATGTGATGTGTGCACTATGGTAATGTAGTGGATTCTATTGCTGCCCAAAGTGGAAGATCTCACTCATGTGTACAGTACTAGCCCACTCTAGCCTCGTTCTCAGGCCCCTGGGAACGAGACTAAGCCCACTCTAGCCTCGTTCTCAGGCCCCTGGGAACGAGACTAAGCCCACTCTAGCCTCGTTCCCAGGCCCCTGGGAACGAGACTAAGCCCACTCTAGCCTCGTTCCCAGGCCCCTGGGAACGAGACTAAGCCCACTCTAGCCTCGTTCCCAGGCCCCTGGGAACGAGACTAAGCCCACTCTAGGCTCGTTCTCAGGCCCCTGGGAACGAGACTAAGCCCACTCTAGCCTCGTTCCCAGGCCCCTGGGAACAAGACTAAGCCCACTCTAGCCTCGTTCCCAGGCCCCTGGGAACAAGACTAAGCCCACTCTAGGCTCGTTCTCAGGCCCCTGGGAACGAGACTAAGCCCACTCTAGCCTCGTTCTCAGGCCCCTGGGAACGAGACTAAGCCCACTCTAGTTAGGCACTCTAGTTTCTTGTCACAACCTACTCTGGACTCGGGTACAGACTTCGTTGTGTATAGCCAGTTCCCACAAGATACAAGTTAGAGAGTTTCCCCATTTTCTTACTCTTCAGGGTGGAGTCTTCTTCTGCAACAATGCTCAACTCACCGTGGACCCAAGCACCAACCAGTCATATGTTGACATTCTGTTCAGCTGCCCCTCCTCCTGTTCGTCACAGGATGAATCATTCTTCTACAGAGTTGAAACTGAAAGCTTAGGTACACTAAATAATTATAGAGTTGTCATCAGTTTTCTATGTTGCCTCAATCTGGGCTTTTCCACAATCAGATCTTATGATTCCATGCGGTCTCATTCCTGTATCTCATTCCATAATCAACTAAGTCATCTATGCACATAATTTGCTCCCACAATACACCTTAAAGTGGCTACCGCACTACTGGTAGCCGGTGCTACTCACGGTTAACGTATTACAGCTCTTTCTGATTAATGCAGGGAAACTCACTAGTGTTGGAGTCATAGTTACTTCAGCAGAATTCTGAGGCCAATTGTACTACCACATCCTTATTGCAAAGGATGTTGGTGTGCCAATATCTGGCATATGGCTCAGCTGTGACTCTTGAAGCACTGTTCGCTGATATGTATAATGTAATGCTTTTGTTATCCTTTTCCATGAACTCACACACACACACACACACACACACACACACAACACACAACACACACACACACACACACACACACACACACACACACACACACTGCATAGTTGCTGACGATGAGATGTGGTGCGACAACAGGAACAGGACGCTACCCAGCTCCCTTGCGGCCACCCCTCCCGCCACTGTGATCATTAGTCAACCCACAGTGTTCACAGGAGGTGCCAGCACTCGGGTCGTCCTTACCTCACTCGTTGTGTTCCTGACCATGCTGTCGGCATTCCTGATACACTGAGACCAGTCAGTAGCCATGTCGTGTATATACTAATACATGCAGTCGTGTTATTTATTACTCGTGTAGCTATAGCTGATTTATAGTATGATTTTTGTTGTTGTTTTCTATTGTGTGTTTGGAAATACTACACAATGTAGTGGAAGTGTTTAAGTTGTTGTGTGCACATTATGTAACAGCTGTACAATTGTAGATGCCTTATCAGCTGGACTGAACTCCTTTTGATCCATAATAATGTTCTGCAACTTGAATAGAACTAGGGATGAATAGATGCCTGCAAGGTAAGGTAACTATTATGCATGCATGGCAAACTTTGTTGTCATGCTCATGAACCCATAACAGGTAGTATGTAACTCCACAGCCCCCCATGCTCCCATCCCCAGCCCAACCCTACCCCCCACCCCCCATGCTCCCACCCCAGCCCAACCCTACCCCCCACCCCCCATGCTCCCACCCCAGCCCCACCCCCATGCTCCCAGCCCTCATGCTCCCTACCCCCCACCCCCCATGCTGATGCTCCCGCCCCACCCCTCATGCTCCCTACCCCCCACCCCCCATGCTGATGCTCCCACCCCACCCCCACCCCCCATGCTCCCACCCCACCCCCGCTATCTATACCTGCATGAACTTACCCTGGCGGTGAAAGGTATTCAGCTCGGGTAAGGTTAGGGTGAAGGCTCACCTCACCTTAACCTCACCCGCGCTATAAACCTAGCCCGAATGACTTCGGCAGCAATCGACGCTCTTTATATACCCCACAGAAGCTGGCCGGCAACGCGCGCGCCGGTGTCCGTAACGCTTTCATTTGATTGGTTCAAATTTTGGCGGGAAACACCAGTGCACGCGTAAACTGTGGACAGTGATGAGCGTGTTTCCGTCTCTGTCGTTTTCCTTCGGTGTCCGATGCCATTGCCAATGGACTCCTGTGGTAGGCCCTACCATTGGCGCTCTAGTGTGGTGCCCAGACCGGGCGTTTTTTTTTTTTGGAACCACTTTCGACTTAGTTTCTGCGCAATCCACCAACTACGCATGCGCACTCAAGGTCAAAGTTCACTTATGCATGAACAAATCGCGGGAGAGAAGCAATCCACGTGGGGACAAGGAGTTAGCAAATTTACCAAAAAGGAGGCCAAGTCTTAACGTCAGGTATGCAGCCACATGCTTTTTACAGTGTCATTTAAACGTCATCAGCTGTAGTAGGCCATTGATTGGATTGCAGATGGAGATGGCACAGGAACAACAGCATGACAGTGATGTTGACAACAGTTTGCAGTATAGTGTAGGAATGACACCAGCCGATCATGCAATACTACATAGCAAGCAATGGCTGAATGATAAGGTATACTGTGAGAAATGTATGAGATGTCAGTGATCAATCAGGCTTCATGTACTCTTCAGATCATTATGATCTACCTCGACCTCCTAAAGAGAGAGAGATGGAAGAGGTATGTGGATGGTCATTGTTAGAATACTGCTGTTTACAAAGCATGATAATAGACCAGCATTGTAATAGGTGACTTGCACCATCTAAATGATGGATCACATGATTCATTGCTCTGTATTTGATCAATGCAGAAAGAGAACTTGCGAGTGGAGGTATTAAATAGCCAAGTGGTCGGGAAAATGGTGCTGCATGGTGTCAGTGCTGCCAAGAATGACTATCGAAAGGTATACCTTCTTACCAATTACATGCACTGTCATATTATTGTATTATAAGTCCTTACTGTTTGGCTGCAGGTGAAGTTCCTAAGTGCAGACTATATCTTAGTGCCTATCAACCATCTTAACTGCCACTGGACTCTTGGGGTACATGCAGACTTGACGATCCACCCAGATTGCGTTTGTATGAACTCAATATTCTATTTCATTCAGGTCATACATGTTGCCAATCAAACCATTCAGTACTACGACTCATACAACCCAACTGGCTCACCATATTCAACGATGCTTCGGTAGGCACAAATGAATGCTCTGAATGTGGTCTTTCATTTCTTGTATCCCACTGCATGTTTCGAAGTATGTTTAGACCCAGCTAGGTGGGGTTTATCCCCAAGCCACAGGGTCAATCACAACAAGCATTACCTACAAGTGCAGCAGTTCTAGGGATACAAGCCATTTAGACCACCACTTGTAGGTGTTCATGGGAAATACACAGAGGTCAGTATACAGTCAATTTTCGTTGTGTTTGAACATTGCGTGACTGTGCGGCAAGAACTTTCTGTGGGTGGAGCTTACACAGCATGGAATGTGCAAGAGTCTGGAAGCCATGAAGGCACTTTTTGTGTCATATTCGCAGGTCACAGTTTCCACGCAATATATGTATATACACAATGTTCAAACTCAACTGCAATCGACTATACATAACCTTCCTCGCTTTGCCTCGGAAGGCTATGTATACTCACTTCGTGTATTTCCCTAGCCTCGTTCCCAGGCCTCACCCCAGCATTTGTCGCTTGCAGTACTAACACATCCACATTATACGTTCTTCTCCTCAGTGAGTTTCTGATGAGCCGATCTAAGAGGGAGAAACAAGTGATTCCATCAAGCTGGTCATCAGTAGTTATGGATGTAGGTTTCACCTTGTATAGGTGTATGCATGTATGTTCGGAATGTCACACTACTGGTATGTGTTTTTCACTTTAGAATATCCCAGAACAACAGAATACCCATGACTGCGGGGTATTTGTTCTTGAGGTATGCCATCCTCGTTTAAATAATTTACTCAAACAAACTTCTCAACTTTCAGTATGCCAGGAGTGTCCTGCTCAGAATGCCAATGACATTTACACAGGTACTATTGTGACTCGATCCAATAACATCAATGTGACTTTTAGCACATTGTACTCAATGCTAAATACTTAGGCAATGGACTATCTATAATTTGTGATGCTATGTTATGTGCTGTATGTGCATTGTGTTTTAGTGTGTGCATTGTCTAATGGGACATCTCGGAGCACCCTGAGAGTCCAGCGATGTAGACTTAACCTCTGACATACATGTTTACCATGAATCTTCTCTCTACAGAGAGAAATCCAAAAACGCATCTCCCGTGAGTTAAAGGCCAACAAGCTTATGGGAACAGTGTGTCTTGGTGGTGAAAAGGCACACTCAAGCAAGGCACTGACAAAACAAGGTGAGGATGCCGACACACAAGATGGCGATAACGTTCATCCATCCATCGCTTTAGGACTAGCACATCCATCACTTCAACACTCCAATATGCCTAAGCAGTGGAAGGACCTAAATGCTAGCTTGAAACAATTATTACCACCACATGAGCAGTACACATACATAATTGAAACCTATCAAGAAAGCAGTGAAAGCCAAGAGGATGCTCCACATTTCTCCGCAACAATTCGAGTCAATCTTCAAAACGAAAACGAAGCACGTGATTGGATCACTGAAATGTCAAACCACTCCAAGTGTACCTACCGGGTCACGAAGACCGTAAAACCTAGTATGAAGCGAGTGAAGTGCAAACTTGTGATGCACTGCCAGCACTATGCTAAGAAATTGACACAAAAGCAGAGAGAAAAATCTGCTTTAGCCAGAGTCAAGAAGGCCAGAGCTCCTCTATGCTTGCAGCTCCGAAACAAGAAAACTGATTGTCCCTCAAAGTTTGTCCTTGCAGTACAAATCCCTACCAAAATACAGACACGACTATCGGAGTCAAATCCTCACCTTCTGACCCACTGTGGAGTGTTCAAAGTTGAATTCAATCACAACCACCCGGTCCATGCTGCCCACACTCTGTCTTTTCGTGATGTGTCAGAACACACAAAAGAGAAGCTCCATGGCCTCTTTGAAATGGGTCACAATGCTTCTTCTGCAAGGCATGCACATGAGCAGCAGCTAATTGTACAAGCTGAGTCACCAGAAGATCAGCAAAGCATTCTTGCTGACCGAGCCCAAAACCCAAACCCCCAGGACATGTTTCGTCTTTACGACAAGTGGCGTGTTGGTACCTATGGGGAAGAAAATGGTAAAACCATGATTCAGAAACTGCAAGAAGCAGTAGATGAATACAATGAGCAATACAGCAAGGATGGTGGAAAGGCTTTGTTGCAATGGTATGATGCTGGCGCAGACGATGAGGAGTCGGAAAGTGATGCAGAAGACTCGGAACCACCAAAAAAAAAAAAAAGAAAGCTGTGAACTCAACCCCCTTAATCCTTGCACTGTGTACTCCACTCATGAGTCGAGCCCACCAATTTGTCCAGCAGTCAAGTGACATAGTATTCTGTGATGCAACATCATCACTCGACAGATACAATACATCACTATTTCTGTTATCAACCACAACCCCTGCTGGTGCTGTGCCATTGGGTGCAATCCTCACATCAGATGAAAAAGAAACAACAATAGCACAAGGTTTGCAAATGCTCAAATCTATATTACCTCAAAATGCATTCTTTGGAGAGGGATCTGAGCGGGGTCCATCCATGATAATGACTGATGACAGCAGTCCAGAACGAGACGCTCTTTCCAAAGCATGGCCGTCAGCTACCCTCCTCTTGTGTACCTTCCATTTCCTGCAGCGACGGTGGACTTGGCTGTGGGAGTACATAACAAGGAAGAGAGATCATTTCTGATAAAACAACTCAAGGTATTAGTGTACGCAGAAACTGAAGAACTCTTAATTCATCAGTATTCAGCAGCACAAAAGTGCCCCGTAACCAACAAATATCCCAACTACCTACAACACATCCAGTCACACCAGGAAAACCACTTGGAAAGCAAAAGGGACAACCACCAGCTAAAATGGTACAGGAGTCCCGATACATTTTGCCAACAAGACGAGAACCAAAAGGAAAGAGGAAGCACTCGCTTAAACTTAGCATAGAAAAGGGGCATCAGAATGCTGGTAAATGGTAGGTCTGTGTCAGTTAGCACACACTGTACTTCACACACCAACTTATCCTCTCACTTTTGACTACCTTCTCCACTCACTGGTTGCTACATGGTAGGTAATATGCTCTGTGTCATGTGCAACAGTCAGCATAGCTGTTTAACGCTGTATGGTAAGTTTACCTACCATCTTTTTGTAAATTATTCTTTCACTTTATTCACAGCTCTGTGTCATGTGAACCAGTCAATGCAGTTGTTTAAAACTGTACTTCACCCACCACCCTAGTAACTATTGTCTCACTTTTGACCAATCTCTACTCAGTACCTGGTAGCCGAGTCATGTCTTCCTTCTGCTTCTCCATTCAGGCGTTTCCGTTTGTGTAAGTGAACTTTGACCTTGAGTGCGCATGCGTAGTTGGTGGATTGCGCAGAAACTAAGTCGAAAGTGGTTCCAAAAAAAAAAAACGCCCAGAGCGGTACCCCCACGTCACTTTGGAATAAGTTTGCCGCGGCTATTGGTTGTTCCTACGAGTTTGGCTTGAGACTCAATTTCTGTTGGTAGTCCATCTGGCTGATCGAAGGTAAGTGAAGAGAGAGAATGGGAAGGAGGAGAGGGATCGAGGTAAAGGTAAAGATGGAAGGCAGGGAGGATGAGTGCATATATGCTTACATTAGGGAGTTCATGAAACCCTAGCAGGAGCTGTAATAGTGACTGTACAATATAATTTGAGTTGGTGTCTGAGGATCCCATCCCATGTAGAAGTTCAGTGCTGCCCTTCACTACCTTCTCATTACTCTTTAGAATAAGAAGACTGATGAAGGGATGAGGAAGATCAGGAGTGGTGGGTACTGAGATGGCCTCCTTGGATAAAAGAAGTAGCGAGAGTGAGTAGGAGAGGTGGTGCTGGTAATGAAAGAGGGCATCAGAGTGCATATGGACAAGACTCCTATAGATAGCTCTTATATAAAACTGCATGCGGTACGACATCTTCGCTAATTAAATTGTGCATGTACTATCAGAAGATTGACGATCATAGATTCATGTTAACATTAATTGCAGGGGTTCGAAGGGGAAAGGTACATGTAGCCACACCTCCTTTGTTCGTTGATCTTTGTCACTGAGAGTTCAAGTCCAAATTCGAGGTATGCAATAGAATAATGGAGTTCTTCAGTACACGTATTTCAACTGCAAAGTTCATTTTGTGAACATCAGTGTGCATGCTTGGGTTTCTGCAGTAGTGTAAGATTTGGCCTAATTGGCCGTCATGTGTAGTGACATTCAAAGTTTTGCAACACTGAAGGGCACATTTATGTGTACTGAGGCGAGTACATGCACGTACCCTTTCCACTGGAATCTGATGTTGACGTGATGTAACAAAGAATTACACATTGACTGAAACTACATCAACTCTGCACACAATGAAACACTGACAGTGAGAACTGAATAGAATTGCCCACACCATTAAAATGGCATGGGAATACTGGATGGATGCTTAGAGCCCGACCAAAGCTTCAATTTCACCTAATTGTTCTCTGGACAGAGGGAGTGAGTATCTTCTCCATTGGCCATACATCGAGCACTGCAGAAGACAAGTAGGAAACATGGCCAGGCTAATGTAACTGTATGCAACAACAGCAGAATAAGGCTGTTAACAACATCAATAACTATCTTCCTTCTTTCTTAAATTTTGGGCAATGTTCTAGCTATATACCATATCAAAGGAAACTGGAAAAGAATGAGTGAGAGACCACGCTGCCTACTGGGTACAAAAACAACTAAGTCTTGTGATGGTCCCAGTGTAAACAGTTGCACAGGACCAACAACCGTACTCTAACTACACTCACGCAAGTATACAAACGTCTACCTGTGTACAAGCTAGACCATTCAAATGGTGTGTAAAATGAGTACTCTTTCATAGACGAATGATCGAGTGCCCACCGCCTAGTAAAACATACACGGTGCACCACCTGTGGCACATTGAGATAATATTCTCGTCTCGGTCCCAAACCCAAACCAACCCCAGCGCAGATCGCTGGAAGCAATCTGCGCTGGCAAGAGCGCATGATGCCATCAGCACTGGGGTTGGTCGGGTCTGGGGCCAAGACCAGGTATATTCATACAGGCAGGCTTACTGAGTGTGTAATGAAGCTTTCGTTGGCTCTAGTGATGGCTCTGCTGGTGTCATCAAAGCAAACTGGTATGTCTCTACTCCACGGCTTGTCTCTCAGTGCAGCAGCAACCTTCACCAGGTGACCCTCCGTGGTGAAGATGTACTCCGACGCATGCCTGTTGACAACATTGTCCGTATCAAAAAGCTGGAGAAGGAAAGAGGGGGGAAAATGATAGACAACACACACATCCATGAGAAAAATGTATGCACTGTGTGTCTTCAATGCTCTTATCTGCTGAATCATGCATATTAGTGAGCTGCGTGTGGCCATCAATAATTACAGTAGCAGGTATCTCACAGGGGTAACATATTTGCTTATGTTTAGGGGAGGGAGATGGGGCATTCGGCATTCACTGCCCCCCCCCTCCCCTCGAATGTTTGCTAAACTCCTGTGAAAGTACCCACTAATATTTCACAGCCACACTATGATTCACCTTCCCCACTGAACGATTATCAAAATGAAACACTTCTCACCAGGTAGAGGTACTTGCATGTCTCACTAAGGAAGAAGCTCTCCATTCGGTCCTCCTGAGACTTGTCGATGACGTCATGAAGAGTGGCATACCCACACCTGAAGACAGAACGGCCCACACGACATGCCACAGGGGTCAAATGACACAGTAGTCTTGTTCCCAGATCTCTCGCATATGAGGGTCTGGGAACGAGACTAATGACACAGTAGAACACAGTACATACAACAGCAGAGCCGAAACCCTCAGTCCCTTGTATCATCCTTACTGGACACCATGGCCCCTTCAGATATCTGAACTGTGTAGATCCCTTGGACTAGACAGCTAACTATTACACAACTACGAGGTAGAGGTGGTAGGTGATTTCTGTCCATTGGTCCACCTCAGACCACAAACACTCAACTGCCAACACCGAGAAATACACACAACCTAACCCAAACAGTCATTACAGCTCAGCTGCAGTGAGGACAATTCTGGGACCAGCTGGGATTCGAACCCAAGACCTTCTGAATACTAGTCAGATGCTCTTATCGCAGTGCCACTGGTTTAACAACAGAGGAGCAGCACATTGTGTGGAGGCCTCAGCCAAATTCTAACTTGGTCTTAGTGATTGTACTGTATAGAGGGTATGTGATTGGACGGAATGTAGTAATGTTGTAGTATGTATGTATGACTGAACGAATATGTATTATGCAGACCTGTACAGTCACTTGCAACACCTACTTACTCTGCTCTAGAGTGTTTCTCTAGGCTCTCTAAGATGTGACTGCCGACGTGCAGGTAGAAGGGGTTGTGAGTTGCCTGAAGGGGTGTGACACACATTACACAGTCACAGTGAAAGTCCCTCTAGATAACATACTAAGCCTTACGTAATAGATCTACTGTACTAACTACCACCAGGGTCTCTAGCCATCTCTCGTAAAACACTAGGTTGTAACTCTTATACGGTAGGCTGATTGTGATTGAGAGAATTCTACTTTGAGCACACAAAAATTGGTGTGCATTACGCTACGCATTACGCTCACTAACTCACTGCCTTCACAGCCTGAGAATGCAGTGTTTTAGTATGCATTCAATTCCCGCCACTTTGGGAGCAGTTGCATGATGGTACATACGTCTATATCTTTTGAGAGGTTAAAACCTGATGCATGTGTGTGGGAAGTCCAACAGTACAGGAGACTGGGCAGCTACACAACATGTAGCAGGTGATACGCTGCAAGAGTAGCAAAATTTAACGGTTGAGTAGCCGTAGCGTACCTGGTACAGCAAGTAAGTTGATTCTACCAGCTCTGGTCTGAGGGGGTAGAAGCGGACGTTGGGAGACTTGTGGTGCCAGTCAAACCTCTCAGGCATAGCATCGTAACGTCTCCAGATGGTGTAGTGCACTGCATGGGTGCAAATCGCCTCCTCCAGGTCTCCAGCCAATACCTGAGCATGCATGTATGATATGCATATTGAGGAGGGGTGGGGTGATGAGAGGTGGACAAACATGAATATACTGCAGAGCTACAGCATATTGCTGTTGGTAACCACTCGACTGGTCCGGGTAATTGACGGAGCTCAGCTGGTAGAGTACTGGCCCTGAAAGCCAAAGGTAGTGGGTTCAAATCCCAATTGAGGGAGCAAAGCTCCTTCAATGCTGAATGCTCATCGTAGCTGCGCATGACATGCGCTTCAGTGATGTGATTATTACATGCTGATTGCCAAGCACTCTTAGAAAGCATTTGAGTGGTATATTGGGCACCTAGTTCTTACAAGTGACCAAGATATACTTCCAAAACTGTACTGACAATAATAGAAGGAGCTACCTACACTACAGAACTCATAGCTTGCCCACCTATAATTACTTGGAATGTCGCCCCCAAATACTCCAAGTTGACCCTCGTGGCTTCCTGATTAGGCCTGAGAGTGTGCATCAATTAGAGTCAAAAAGGGGGTGGCTTATTAGACTATTGCATGCCCATGTGGAACAAGCACTTTTGGATAGAACTCTGCCTAGAACAATGCTTCACACAGTCAGCTCAAACATCATCATTCTGGTTGGTATGATTATACAGGTACAGGCATCTATTGCAGCTGTGAAGGTCAAAGTACGTGTTGATGTACGTACCTGTACACCTGCGAACGAGGCAGAGAGGGAGTCGATCCAGTTGTTGACCGTCCTCCCAGTGGCGTAGTCCACGTTGATGTAGAAGGGGGTACTGTGGATGTTTGGCTCTGGGAATACCTCCCGGCAGCTGCGCCTACAAGCACATATTGAGGTACGGGATCAAGGGTACGGTATATTATAGGATACTGTGTGATTTCAAGGAACTGCAGGGTGGCTCCTGCCAGGGCTTGGAGGTCAATCCCACGAAGGTTTTCAGCATGCTTAGGGTTGAGGTTCAGTTTAGTTAGTTTACTTGTGTACTTCGCAATGTGGTGAGATATAGTGAATTCATTATGGTGACCTCTGAACCCGGGCAGGAACCTCCAATGATCTAATAATGCTCATTCCTCCACTGGCACCAGTACATGTTGCCAATGGAGAGCAGAGTAGACAGTTCTCACTCTGTTCACACACTACATACACCACACCAGTATCAAACTACTGTAGACTAGCCTCGTTCCCAGGCCCCACCCAGCTTTCTGTCTTTGCAGTAAGAGACAAAAAGCTGGGTGTGGGCCTGGGAACGAGGCTAAATGCAGAACATAAGTGTACAGTAGAGCAAAATGAAGCAGCGAAGCACACACATGGTGTACACGAGTTATGGGAACGAGACTATGGAACCGATTAATAGCAGTAAGAAAGCATCTTGGGACCTCCAATGCACAGTGAAGTGAAGCAGCTGTCGGCTACTGTACTTTGTCCACAGTGAAGTGAAGCAGCTGTTGGCTACTGTACTTTATCCACAGTGAAGTAAAGCAGCTGTCGGCTACTGTACTTTGTGCTCACCCTCTTCTGAGGTACTTCATGACACTGCTGTAGATCTCACTGAACATCTCCAGGTCCTCCCTCTCCCCAAACAGAATGTAAGACTGAGAAGAAACAGTGTGTATCTAGAATGACCTCATTCCTGCAAGAGCTTGTGAAATAGCAGTGTACAAACTGATTCATTGCAGCCTGAATTAGTGCGCTCTCTGGGAGGAGGTCCAGCATACCTTAAGTAGGTATTCATAAAAGGAATCAATCCCTGCCCCGAGTCCGCTCATCCTTCCTGTCCATTGGCCAGTCTGGATGTTGATCACGTTACCTGGAGGACACAGAGTTAACAACCCTACCTCAAGGACACACGGAGTTAACCACACTACCTGGAGGACACACAGAGTTAACCACACTACCTGGAGGACACACAGAGTTAACCACACTACCTGGAGGACACACAGAGTTAACCACACTACCTGGAGTACACACAGAGTTAACCACACTATACCTGGAGGACACACAGATCTAAGTAACCACACTACTTGGAGGACACTTCCTTTCCCCTCCCCTCTTCTTCCCCCTTCTCCCTTCTTCCCCCTAATTCCCCCCCCCCCCCCCCCCCCCCCCCCCCCTCCCCTCCACTCCCCCCTCCTCCCATAGAGGCTCTCCTTTCACCCATCCTCCCCTCTCCTCTTTCTCCTACATAGCTTTCCTTACCAACCAGTCCAGTGAACTTGTGTCTTCTCTCCCATATCGCTCTCACTGCTCTCCTGGCCAGGCTCTCGTACACAGGGTCTCCCAGCAGCCGGCTGAGCAAGGTGAACTCCAGGGTCAGGGTGCCTGCCCCTGCCGTGCAAGTCTCTGATTCTCCATCAACTGGTATGCCATGACACAGATTGACCTGGGAAATCAAGGCACAATATTTTGATAGATGCAACGGCTAGAGAAGGGCCACAACGTGCTACAGTAGACCCTAAACACCCCATGATAGTTTGATGCTTACTCCTCGCACAGTACAGTATGTGACTTCGTACCCAGCTGATAAACTAACCACACATCTGCTCGACAGTAAGAATTTTGTGAACTCACTTCGAGGGTCACTTGCTAGGGGATGCCATAGCATGCGGCAGCAGTCAATTCTAGCACATGTGCAATTGGTATTCCTTAATATCTAGTTGAATACCCACTTGGTTACTATGGGAATTGCATGAGCTACTCTAGGATGTGAAGGCACAGAGTACAGACATAGTTGAAGCAACGTGCGCACACCTTTAGGTCAAGAGTCTTCTTCGGTCATTAAGCACAAGACCTGAAGAAGACTCTAGAAGAGACATGCACTATTGTTAGTCACTTCCGCCCATGTCTATGCTCTGTGGACATGAGTTCTTCTAACCCTTGGGTGGGGTAGGCCCGTGGAGGTGTTCTCAAAGGCGGGAAGCAGCCGGGCGGCCAGGTTGTGAGCCAACTCCAGAAGCTCTCCACTGTACTCCTCAGGAGCAATAGGCCCAAATGGCTCCTCAGGGTCCTTGATTAACAGGTGGGCTGATAATAGAGATCCTAGCACTCTACGACAAGCATGTGGTAGCAAAGGGGGAAGAGAAAACCATTCTGAATCAATGAACATACCCACAATTCAACATTTTTATTTTGGGGCATACCTAATGTTAGCCTCAAACACTTGTATAGTTGTACAAGACTGAAAAGAGACATTATCCAGTAGCAACTGCACTGCCCTAATAAACTCACTGGTGTTCCCCATAACCTGAGGGAAGGGGTAAGGATTAGGGGAAGGAGGATGGGATGAGGGAGGGACAGGGGAAAGGGTGAGAGGGGGAGGGGGGGAGGGGGAGGGGAGAGGGAAGGGGAGAGAGAGAGGGAAGGGGAGAGAGGGAGGGGGACAGGGGAAAGGGTGAGAGGGGGAGGGGGGAGGGGGAGGGGAGAGGGAAGGGGAGAGAGAGAGGGAAGGGGAGAGAGAGAGGGGGACAGGGGAAAGGGTGAGAGGGGGGAGGGGGAGGGGGAGGGGGGAGGGGGAGGGGGAGGGGAGAGGGGAGAGGGAAGGGGGGAGAGAGAGAGGGGCAAAGGAAAGGGTGCAAGGGAAAGGGTGAGAAGGGGAGGGGGTAGAGGGAGGGGAGCGGGAAGGGGCGAGGAAGGGTGGCAGGGGGAGAGTGAGGAAGAAGGGGAGGGAAAGAGGAGCAGGGGGGGGGGGGGGGGGGGGGGGGGAGGGAGTGGAAAGGAATAGCAGGATGGGGGAAGAGTGAGATATGGAGTGAGCAACTGTTGTGTTTTCTGCACATCCAAACCAACAAAATGTTTGAGTTCACAATGCCATCTCGAAAGACTAGCGGGCGGGGGCTCATTGGAGTAAAAAGCAGGTGGTGGGTGTTCTTCAAAGGGTGGGCACTCCTTTGCGACACCAAGGTACATGTAGCTATGGGTCATGACAGACTACAACATAAAAGACGACAGATAACTCACCACTAATGTATCAAGTGTGTCAATAAGGGTTAGAGAATAATCACCTAGAACATCATTAATGTTAACATTTGATCTGCAAGAAGGAGAGGACACAACAATGAACACTAGTAATGAATACCAACTTTGTGCGATCAGTAGCATTTAATAGGAGAGGGCAAGAGCACATGATGACATCATCTACGCCGCAATGATGATGATGTCATCGTGCGCTCTTGGAGAGGGATAATGTCACCATATGACAAGTTCAAGTTACTCTGAACACCCTCCACATAATAAAACCGTGTGTGCTTCGGATCAATGTAAAGCACAATAATTAATGTTTGAAACACTGTCTCTAAATGAACAAGGTTCTCCACATAATGCTTTGGAGAAGACGGTGAAGGGGGTATACAAAAAGTCAAGTTGTCAAAACTTGGTATTCAAGTAAATATCCTGTTCAGGTATTCAAAAGTAGCCTCGTTCCCAGTCCTTCTACACCTCCAGTTTCGATCACTTCTACACCTCCAGTTTTTGATTGCTTGCAGTAAGCATACTGCAAGCAAACAAAAACTGGAGGTGTAGAAGCGATCAAAACTGGAGGTGTAGAAGGCCTGGGAACGAGGCTAATTCAGAAGGGTCCCTCCCACACCACTAAAGTGACACTCACAAATTGTCCCAGTCGTGTCCACGACCTGAACAGTTAATGGGATTCAGTTCATCGTTGGGAAAAGCATGTGCAATGTAGTTCTCGTAACCCCAGTAGAACATTCTCCTTGCTTCTTCCTTCAACTTCAACCGTCTCTCCTCTGAGAAGGGCATGTGCACAAGGCTTGAGATCGGTACGGCTGTGGTCACGTTCTCCGTCTTCTTGTTGTAGTTTGGCATCAGGAGCAGTATCTGGGGGAGGAGGGTCCACAGGAGGTTGCCCATGGCGGCCATCAGCCACATCCGGTTCACTGCACCCCACCAATCCACGTTCCACACTTGCATCAACAGTCGCTATGGAGACACGTCACAATACAGCCTGCAATGGAGCATTGTACAGAGTACCCGACAGTGAGTAAAAGTTCTCTTGTACTTACAGAATGGAAGTATGAAGTGGCAACACCTCCGTGATGAATGTTCTCTTACACAGACTGCGCCTTCAACATATCCCCAGCCTTCATCTAGCTATGGGCTGGAATGTGAAGATGCCAGTGGGTGGTGTGAGACCAAGGCTGAAATCTGAGGGCAGTACTTTCCAGATATTGTACTTAGAAAACTTGGAGGGTGGCTATAGGTAGCTCTCCGCACAGAACTCCCAGTGTACAACTTGCTGGCTGCAAATTACATACAACAACCCCAGACACTGAGCCTTGGTACCGTCAAAGTGCATAGGCAGTTTCAGGAATCAGGATCGAGAAGTTACCCGGGCAGTATTAACCTACAGGTACAATTGCACGCTGCCGAATGCAGTGCATAGAGGCGCGTAGCGCCGATCAGTCGCCTTCATTTTTCAG
Organism: Axinella damicornis; assembly: GCA_963931865.1. Classification (NCBI taxonomy): domain Eukaryota; kingdom Metazoa; phylum Porifera; class Demospongiae; order Axinellida; family Axinellidae; genus Axinella; species Axinella damicornis. Next base: position 19,557,554 of record OZ007505.1, on the reverse strand, counting down.
TTATCAGGATGGGCTCTCGTGGCACCTTCGTGCTTTGCACTGCAAGTTCCAGATGTAAAAGGAGATCGATGCTGCAGAGAGATGTCGAGCTAGTTACTTAGCTCTATTTGGAGTGTAGTGGACACGCCCACCATTAATTCTGGTGAAGGGGTGGGGCTACAGCCCCCAAAGCCGCCCCCCCCCCCCCCCCCCTAAATTTGTAGTGTGCATCAAATAGGGATGAGTTGTTGATACCGCTAGCAGCCAGGAACAGTGCAGCTCACAAGCGTGTAAGTAATAACTAAGATCAGCCTGATTTTTACCTGGGCATTGCCCAGGTATGCCCGGGCCTGAAACCGCCTATGTCGAAGCGTGGAGCTAGCTGAACACTAGCCTCGTACCCAGGTGGGGCGGCGCTTGGGTACGAGGCTGCGCCCTAGCAGAAGTGGCAGTTAAAAGGAATCTCTTGCGGACTCTTGTCTGGTGAGGGTTGGGGATTGGGAGCATAGATAATATAATTGGGAGGGGGATTGGGAGGAGGATTGGGAGGGGGATTGGGAGGAGGATTGGGAGGGGGATTGGGAGGGGGATTGGGAGGGGGATTGGGAGGAGGATTGGGAGGGTGTCTCGGAACAAGACCATACCATAGATAATATAGTCCTATGACCATACTCCGTCTCTTCTTAGTCAGTCTCGCGGGTCAGACTCTTGTAGTGGGTGTGGCAAGAGGCTGGCCCGCGAGACTGCTTGGTGTACATGTAGCTACTCGGATACCAGTTTCATGGAGACACAATCTCTTACCAATTACTTGAATGTCTTGATCCGTCTCCGGTATGGATTAAGTAGGTCGATTGGATGTCTTCATGGTCCCTCAGAAACGATGGCAAGCTGCAGTACAGCGCTAGCCAGTACAGCTACGCAAGGTCACACTGCTAAGTATACTACCGTACATGCATACAGTCCGATTCGCGATGCGGCACCGGAATGTGTACAGGACGACCGTGTAGATTCTGGTCACGAGACTCCACCCAAATACAGTCTAGACACATGTCTGCGCGGTTTTGTCTAGCTCCTTCCTGCTTAGCTCTCGCAGATGTCTTCTGAAGGAAAGATGGATCTAGGGGACGCGCTGGAGGATACGCCTCAGGTAATGGGAACGGGAGCCCATCTGTTGTGGAGCAACTGCTACGATTTTTATGCGGGGGAGGGGCTCGAATGGTGTGTGGTATACTAAAAATGGCAGCATAGAGCGAGGTCTGGCAGAGATCAAAGCCTTTCTGAAAGTTCTGCCACATATTTTTGTTGTTTGTGCATGCCATATAGTATATCGACTGTGTATCTCCTCCTGTGATGTATTTGCACAAGGGGTGTGGTTGCCTCGATCCCTCTCGGGCCTGGGAACGAGGCTAGGGGTGTGATTGCCTCGTTCCCTCTCGGGCCTGGGAACGAGGCTAGGGGTGTGATTGCCTCGTTCCCTCTCGGGCCTGGGAACGAGGCTAGGGGTGTGATTGCCTCGTTCCCTCTCGGACCTGGGAATGAGGCTAGGGGTGTGGTTGCCTGTTGTTAATACAGGTGGTGAGATCCAACCAACCCCAGCTAGCACCGATCACTTGCGGTATCAAGTACATATGTACTTCCCATATGATGGATGATCTGCTCCCAGCCTCATCGTCCATTGGGTTGTGAAATCAGTACTGGCAGAGAGTGCGGCAGGATGTGGAAATGGTTTCCCTTTACTGTGGGCATTTTCTGTTCTGTTTCCACAAGGTTCAGGCCCGTGTGGCCACCCTGGAGAGCTGTGTTACTCCCCTGAAAGATTTTGCCTCGTTGCTGAGAGACACTATCCAGGCCTGCTGCTTACACCAGGTACTAGCCTCGTTCCCAGGTGCTTGGTAAATTACCGAGTGCCTGGGAACGAGGCTAACCAGGTATGTACGTACGTACTGTCATTCTGGCTAGATGTCCTGAACAGTAGCCCCCAAAGTATAGCCTTTCTCCGAGGGTGGATTCCGTAGTCTTGACTGCTCACAGAATAGGACTCTTCAGTTACTATGATTGACCTCACGGAAAGTGCCAGGTACTGTCATGCAGAACAACCGATGACTGGTGATTGCTGGATCTTGCAATTATGTACATTGGTCATCAATCAGTTCACTGTTTACTGCAGCTACCTGGAGTAGCTGAACTTAATACGGCCGAAAATAGCTGGTAGCTACAGTATAGGAACTACAGCAACTGAAGCTAGTATAGTCCATCAAGCTGACCGTTCTCTTTCCGTTGGTAGGTGAGAGGGGTGTATCTCAGTGTGCATGTGTTACTGCTATATATTGCTACCCTAGAGTTTCGATGGGTACATATTATGTCACACATTGTAATGAAGGCATTCTCCTGCTTGATCTGTACGTGTAGCAAAAGTTATGTGAAGGTACGGATGCTTTGGCAACACTGCTAACCTCCTTCCAGCCAGAGGTACGCATGCTTGTTGCTCCTGTGTGTGTACATGCATATATCTACATGATGTGTAGTTATAAGTGCTGCAGTAGTGAATGAATGAAACATCTACCTATAATAGCATTGGTAGCCATTGCCATAGCAACAGTTTTTCTTCCTTAAATGTGGGGCACTAGGAGCTATTTAGTCAGTTAACAGGATAGGACCGTGCATTAGTTTCTTTTGCACGTTCTGTGCTCACACCTTTGCCGCATTGCAGTTACTGGTATGCATGCAGAGATCTAGCATATAATTATTGTAAAGTTAAGCTGACCTTCAGTGCTAATTACGTCTGGGAATTCCCCACAAGCCCACTAAAAAATCTTATTGGTTGCCATATGTGGTTACTAATTAGTAAGGTGGGATCACCCCTCTGTGTGTGCTGTTTCCTGTAGCTCTTTGGAGAGAAGGTCAGTTTCCTGTCAGGAGGCTTCATCCACATTGGGAAGATCCTGAAAGAGGTACAGAAGTAGAAATTAATCCTGAGCACCTTGGCATGAGACAGCTAATCTGTCCGCATAGCTAGGCCATGTATGTGTTAGAAATGCAATTCCTGCATGATTAAGGTCATTCTAAATGCCAACCACTCAATCTTCTTGACACCATTAGCCTGCATATTTTGGCAGACATTATAAACAAACCACAGTAAGTAGGCTTTTTGTTCTTCCTCACAACACCCACCACCTGCCTTGTTGTGACTCACCTTCTATAGCTCTACTCGTGTCAGGAGGTGCTGAGAAGCCAGCTGGAGAATGCAGTGATTGCGCTTCTTTCAAGGTTTCTCTCTGACGACCTTGCCAAGCTGGAACAGATGAAGGAAGCTTATGAGAGCTCAAAGCAAGGTATGGAGGGATACATGTATATTATTGCACAAGTGAGAGGGCAGTACAGGAGAATATTTGGTTGAAGGCAGGCAGTATTGACCATTTAGCACTGTCCTTGGTTCCCACGGTGATTATATAAGTCGGTTTAAGTCTCCATTTTTAAACATTCCGAATGTAGCCACAAATATGTACTTGCGCACATTGCTTGAGGATTATAATTTACCCTATAGAATGGCAGTTACATGTATGCATGCGTGTTGCCATATAAACCAACCATAGTCAACAAGCCACCAGAATGAATACAGTACGGAAGGCACTGCTTGAAGGACACACTGGAGATGCTCTAGCAGGTTTTGTTTCTTAGTGAAAAGATTGTACTCATTGAAATGTGCATCCTTGTTGTAGGACTGCCAGAACCTTGACAACGTATATGATTTGTGTTTGGGGCTGTGTACAAGGTGTAATGTTACCCTCTGGTTATTGTCGGCTAAAGGTGAGGCAATGTGCCGACAATAGGCTCTCCAAACTCGGGCTACACCCCATATCATTGACCTTTGAAAGTTCGTTACCCTCTTGTGTCTGCATCCTGGACCATTACTTAGGCAACCAACTTTCCATGGTCAGTAATGTTGACGGATCTGACAGTAATTATTGTGATTTTCTGACTGCACACAGAGCATGAGCAAGCAATGGGGAAGTACAGCCGAGTTTCCAAGAAGAAGGATTCCGAAAAGGTGCTGTGACTTTCACGGTTGACATTTATTTTACCAAGTATATGATCATCCTTTCTCTGAAATGTATTAGGCACGGTTTGAAGCCAACGCAGATTTGTATGCAGCCAGAAAGAAGTTCTACCAGGTACATGAAAGCTACGTATCTCATTTCCAGGATATTCATTCACACCTTTGGCTTTTGACAATCAAGCTAGAAGGTGGTCTACAATCACTGGACTGGAGTGGTAAACTGGACTGCAGCATGGACCATCAATTTTTGCTTGTTGGTTTAGTGCTAGTGGTTCTAAGTCTGTTGATAGCTGTGTAGGTGAAGTAGTCATGTATGCAGACTATCTTTATGATGTTTGTGTGAGCACGTGAAGCCAAAATTGTCAACTTGCTGTTCAAACTACGTGCAACCACCTCTGAACTATGATTATGTTGTTTGTGTGGGCATGTGAAATCAAAATTGCTAGTTCAAACTTGTAACTATGTGCAACCACCTCTGACCTGTCTCAGACGTCCCTGGAGTACTACTCTGAACTGAATGGATTCCAACAGAAGAGGAAGTTTGCCCTGCTGGACCCGCTGCTGACCTTCATGCATGCACAGGTATGTGAATGTAGTGGCTCCGTTTCATGGTAGGGGAACTTGTAGAATGTAGTATCCTCACCAGTTGTGCATGTAAGATGATATTAAAATGTTGCATTTTTGGAATAACTATGCCACCTGTGCAGCATGCAGGTGTGCAGTTCAGTTTTAGCCCCATTTCCAAGCCTCCCTACAGTCCAGTTTTGATTGCTGACAGTATGCTACAAACAATCGATCAATCAATCACTGCATGGATGTGAGGGAACGAGGATACACTACCTATGGTGTTACCATACAAGTGTACTAGCCTCGTTCCCAGGCCGTGTACACATCCTGGGAACGAGGCTATACAAGTACTACGTAGCTGTGTTGTGAATATACACTATACACCTTTAAAATTTCTTAGATGGCATATTTCAAGGTCGCGCATAAAATCCTGGGTGAACCTGTTGAGAAGATGCTCTCAAGCCTCAGTTCTGGAGTGCAGCAGTAAGTTGAAGCATTCTTTTCGGATTGTTACATAGTTGCACAGGCCATGCCTCTACCTGAGTCAGTCTTACCAATGAATGGATGTGACATTCAACCATTATGGTATAATTATGTATGCAGGTGTCACAGTGAATATGACGGGGAGATGCAAGCACTGCTGAAAGAGAGGAAGGAGATCGAGCTACAGTTTCCCACCTTGTGCCTCCCCGACCCAGACCCCTTAGGTTGGATGAACTGCATGTAACTGATTGCTAGAACCTTTCATGGTGGTCACTCAACACAGTTTTCAAAATATGCTAGAAAGTGTGGGGAAGGTCTTACGGTACTGCTGAATTAGACTATGGAGTGATGGGGATGAGCTGGGAAAGGGTAGGATGAGTGGTTGTGAGCGTGAACAATAGCTTCTGTCAGATGGTCTGCAGTGGCCAGCAACCCTTAATCAATTCCTGCATCTTTAGTAATAAAAATTATGCAGATGTCGTTCACAATTATTCCTACTGCCCCCGTATGATTATCTGACTATTCTTTCTCTGAAGACCCTTTTGCTGACTATCAACCTCCTGACATTCATCTCACTGACAAGGCTGGCTATCTATTCTACAAGATGTAAGTTCATGGACACATGTGATAAGCCTATACTCAATCAGGATATTAATCATAGTGATGTCACAGTCCTGTCATGCACACAGAGTAAGGCAACATTTTAAAGACTATTGGCATTTTATGCACATGTCGTAGCCCCATCACATCTCAATCTCCTTCTACTGCTTCGCAGTTCAAAGTCCGGTCTTCCGTCCAAGTGGGACAGAGCATACTACTTCACAAAGAATGCTTCCCTCTGTGTACACTTACCTCAGAAAGTAGGTGGTCCATTCTCTCCTAGCTGTAATTGTTGCATACAGGGTTGCCTTCCTGTGTGTGCTTCTGTGTTGAGAGCTGTTCAGTAGCTAAAGGGTTAATTAATCTGACCACCTTGGTTAGTTAACCCTTTAGCTGTATAGTTATGAAACTTCTAATGTCACTTCCTGATGCAATGTGCTTGGGAGGTGTAGTGTTGTCTTTGTGCTACGTATGTGTGTTGTATTCTGTATTATGCATTGGTGCATGCACAGTGATCTGAAACAACCGATCAAGCATAACAATACAGGAAGTCCCAGCCAGCAGAAAGGGTGGGAGAGTGGGAGGTTTCCGAAAGACATAGCATGGCTGTCTTGGCTCTTGGCTGTAGAAAGACATGACTTGCTACTGGGTTAGTCGATAGCTTCTGCTCTTTATTGCGTCGAAAACAGCTTGTAAGGCCTCCATTTCAACTACACAAGGCACGTTCTTGCTAGGATGGATTTACTTTTCCTCGGGGGAGTACCAATGAAACGTCACTCAATTAGTATACAGTATGTAGTGTTCAGGCAGGTACATGTATCTACATATGTAGGTACGTATGCTGTATGGATTTTTGTACCTCTGTTCTTCGTATGCCACTTAATTGTAAAATTCTGCAGCCTGCAGCCGAAGTACTTCTGGAACTGCATCAAGCCGAAGCATCTACTGCAGAGGTTGATGATCGACGCTATGCGCTCCAAATCTCTCACCCTTTAATTAAACGGTATGGATGAAAATCATAGCCTTGGGATAATACGCATGCACTCATGTACTGTGTTAACATATAACATAGGTACTGCACACAACCATAACCTATCATTCCTGATTATCAAGGTCAGGTATCCATGCAAGTTGTAGATCGAGCATCTCCCAGATAAAGCACTCTTGTAGTAGTAGGCACCCAATCCACCCTAGTACGTAGCAGACAAGCAAGAAAGCTAGTTAATAATGCAGCTAGCAAAATGTACGTTAGTGATATATGGTGGGCTATATAGCTTTCTAGTGTGTACGGCTTTTCTTGGCCCTGAAATGGATGATTTCTACACATGCACAGCTTGGCCTTAAGTTGTTCCCAGTAAATTAGCCATGAGCCTGCAGCTAATGATGTGATCATGTGACTATCATAGCTATATTTACCCTCATTAATCATACGTACCTACAGGCCCGTGTATCTCATGGCTGAGAACGAAGTGTCAAGAGATGAGGTCAGCTAACAGCTGTTTAGAGCCGCAATTACCTTTGAAAACATCCTGAATTTTCTTTTCTGCAGTGGATAGCCGCTATCAATAACCAAGTTCAGGATAAACTTGTGCAGGTAATAGGAGTAGCACAGAGTGCAGTGGGTAATGATTGTTAAAGCATGGTTGTTAATGATTCAGGGATAATGTCATATCATCACCACAGTAGTTTTCCCCAGTGTTTTTGCTTTAGTAAGCTGAAACCCCCAGACCAGTACTGACGCAAATGGGATCCTGGTCTGGTGGTACCTCCGGTCTGGGTACCACGGTCCCTCAAAAGATCCTCTGTACCACTTCACATCCAGTTCATCCCTCATGGCATCATACAGGGTGCACTGACCGATCCATGGTGTTCCTATAATAGCAATTAATTAGAGAACAATATGAACAGGCACCACGTTACGTAAGTTCAAGTAATTATTGCTTCCCTACCTAGCTACCAGAGAACTAAAAATTAGCCCTTTGTAGAAAGCAATGTAGCTACTATATAATACACAGTAAAAATATAATTAAGGCATTTAAGTTGCGAAGGAAGAGCTAGTTACCTACCCATAGCTACACACACATAGGGTTGCTATACTGCTGATGCTTCTGAGGGCAAGGGCAATAATTATTGATTTACGAGTTATATTACGGCAGCCGGAAGGTTTAATTTTATACCTGTATATATCAGATTTCTCAGGAAGTACTGGCACCATAACCCCTTTCCCAAACTTCTCCACCTATTGATGAGCAGACTTTATAAACCATAGCTTTACACATTACAAAGTCAAGTCTCCGTACCTGATCTGCTTTTGATCGCACATTCACTGCCTTTCCTCCCACAATGGTGGATAATTTCTCATCAACCCACTTCTGTACCTACACACAATATGGCATCTAGCTACAACCATGGAAGTTTGTTGCAAAATGCACACAAGTAGTTAATCTTGCCTGTTAACCCACCTCCTTGTCATCATACCGCTTCTTGAGCACTGAACTCCCGCTTTGCTGAATAGACATATAATTTTTCACTCTGCTTCAGTCTCACAAGCAATTAATGTTGTAACTCACTTCCTGATCGATGGACTGCGTCTTCACCGAACTCCCACTTTGCTGAATAGAAAAAAGGCATACAATGGCTTTTTTCACTATGCTAGTCTCTCAAGTAGTTAATGTTGCATTTGTATTCTGTTAACTCACTTCCTGATCGATGGACCGTTTCTTCACCGAACCCCCGCTTTGCTGAATAGAAAAAAGATATAATGACATACAATAGCGCAATTTCACTCTTAGACTACTTCATTCTCACTTCCTGATTGATGTACCGCTTCTTCACCGAACTGCCGCTTTGCTGAACAGAAAGAGACATACAATAGTACGTTTTTCACTCTGCATCGGTTTCACAAGTATCAAATATTGCATTTGACTCTCACTTCATGGTTGGTGCACCGTTCCTTGATCAGCACCGATTTCGATCTCTCTTCACTTTGCTGAATAGAAAAACGATAGTATGACATACAACAGCACATTTTTACATTTGTAACTCACTTCCTGATCAATGGACCGCTTCTTCACCGAACCCCCGCTTTCCTGAATACAAAATGACATACAATAGCACATTAATTTTTTCACTGTACTTCAGTCTCACAAGTAGCATTTGTAACTCACTTCCTGATCGGTGGACCGCTTCTTCACTGAACTTCTGCTTTGCTGAAGACATACAATAGTGCACATTTCACTCTGCTTCAGTCAGACGAGTATAGTTAACTCACTTCCTGATCGATGGACCGTGTCTTCACCGAGCTTCTGCTTTGCTGAGTACAAAAAAAGATAACATACAATAGCATATTTTTCACTCTGCTTCAGTCTCACAAGTAGTTAATGTTGCGTTTAAACTCACTTCCTGATCAATGGACTGCTTCTTCACCGAACTCCCACTTTGCTGAAATGAAAAGATATTATGACATACAATAGCACATTTTCCACTCTGCATCCGTTTCACATGTATAGTCCAGCGGATATGTGAATAAATATCTGCTGGACTAGTAGCATTTGTAGCTATCCTGTCAACTCACTTCATGGTTGGTGCACCGTTTCTTGATCAGCACGGGATTTCGAATTCTCTTCACTTTGCTGAATAGAAAGAGATACTATGACATACAACAGCACATTTAGCTACAAATATATTGTACACACTGCGCACACTATGAGGTGGCACACTAGTTCATGTATTAGAAAGGTGTCTAAGCTGGTCTGCATAATCAACTTGGAATGGATCCTCTCAGCAATGTACATTATCATGTATATATTATTGTGACTCACAGTGTCTTGCTTTCTTTTTCGTGGTGTACATGTACTGCCATTTGCTCCTGATGTGATCTGTTATAATTAAGCATGGTTGTTAATGATTCAGTGATAATGTCATATCATCACCCTGTTAAAGGGGTCCAGGGCCTGCATGAAAACCTTCTGTATTGGAAATGCAGCATTCGTGGGTCATCAATTCGAAATGAACTGAACTGAACTGCTTATTTTTCATTCATAATCAGCTTGAAAGTAGCAAGGACAAGGCTGAATCAATCAGGTGAGGCTTACAATGCTAGTGATCAAAACTATTGATATGGTATCATGCATGTGACATACACATTTGTATAGGGTGGAGAGGGAAAGAATCCGAACCTGGGTGTGCAAGGAACTTCAGGAGCCAAACAAGAAGGAAAGGAATGCTGGAAGGCAGTCATGGCCTCAACTCCAGCTTTCAATACCAATGTCGAAGGGTGGGTCGAGCAAGCGTGCATCACCTCTGAGGAGATCTCCTGTTGCGAAGAGGAAGCATCAGCGAATGAAGAGTGATGACATGCCAATGGCAGTGCTAGCCAAGCCACCAGAACAGGGAAAACAAGAGCAGCAACACCATCGTCCACTGAGCGCCAATGCTGTGAATGGTGATGGTTAGTTTTGTGTGTATGTAGCCTGATCTTCTCGATTTGTGTCTCATCCATTTATTACAAACCAGAGCTCAATCTCCAGGCAGTGGAACCCTTAAACATATTGTTATGCAAGTTCTCTTGTGTTGTTGAGCACCAAATTGTAGACAGGGCTACTTTCTAAGTACAATCATGACCCTAACCACACCCACTCATTAACAAGCAAAAACTGGAGGAATGCCAACCCATTGAACGTCTATTGCAGGCCTTGAATACTTCGCCCTAGAAGGTGAGAGATGGTTTTAATCAGCTCTGGACAAAATAGCCCAGCAGGGAGACATCTGTGTGCTGTTACCCGTTTTTGACACTCACCTCCCTATGTTCAACCCTTAGTACTGGTGCAGAGACTTAAAGATTGTTATCCATTACAAATGGAGCTTGTCTTTCTACTTTGCCTCCTTTCCCCTGCAACAGGCTCATTCTGCAAAAGCTTCATTGTGAGGTATTTGGGACACATGGAAATAAAAGACACCAAGAGTAAGATGAAGGACTTGCATTATATGAATTCTACTAACATGACATGGTCCATCAAATAAGTGTGTAGTCTTACTATGTGTGACTACTTAATTGCAAGTTACCAAATGGTGGATGTAACCTTTAACACTGATAGTGGACTTTGGTAACAAGTCTTAGTGTAGTTTTCTGCAGCAAGTATGTAACTTAACTCATATGTCCAGAACTTCAAAACTCATGTATACACGTTTTTGCACATGCATTACGTATGTATGTTTGCTGGTTTCTTACATTTCTGCAGGCATGTCAGTTATTGGGGAAACTATTCTTCAGGTTATAGCCGCAAGAGGTTTGAAGAGTATGACGCCACCACCAAACATCGAACTGACTGTTGCACCAGAAGCAATAAGGTATTTTAATGCACTGCTTCACGTCCTGCTATCGAACATTAGTTAGTGTACCATATGTTGATCAAGTGCACTACGGGATGCATGGCATGAGGAATGGGTCGAGAGACATATATATATCCACAGCCCAAGGGGAAGCAGAGTTCTGTACGTATTTGCCTGGATAGTGCTAGTCTCGGTCCCAGACCCATGCAACCAACCCCAGCACAGAACGCTGCACATGCTGGATAAACGGTCTGGGATCGAGACTAGGATAGTGCATGAGACTTGTGATATAGCCTGTTTTGTACACAGCTACGCAATATTAATGGCTCTTTCAAGACCAACAAAAGACCGATTTGGGCACATTTTGGCATCTGCGAAGATGACAAATCTAAAGTGCTTTTCAAGATTTGCGATGAAAGGATTCCGAGGGGTGGACCAAAGTCCTTCAACACTGCAAACCTACGTAGACGGGGAATTAAAAAGTAGTTAGTGGTGGCTGGAATGCCATGAAAGAATGACAGCAAGCCGTTCTTCAGTTATATCAGATATCGGCTTGATTAGTTATTACTTGGTATCGGTATACAGCCTTACTTTCCAATGCTATACTTTCCAGGGGAAAGTAGTATGGTGTACAGGTAGCTCAGGGGTTATAAGGTTGCACTTCATTCAATTGTTGCAGGTTGAAAGATCCAGGGTCAAAGAAACAAATAGGAGAGGTGAATAAATTTATCATATGTGGGGTTTGTAGATCCGTCCTGCCAAGAAACCACTTTGTGGTTCCTATCAATAGTTCTTCCTTGTATAGAGGTACACAGTTCAGATCTGAAGTAAATTGGATGTTTCTGTGCATGTGATCTAGGTCCTCAAGTTTCTCATTGAAGCCCATACAATTTTTTACATGCATTGGAATGCCTCAGATTTGTATTGGGGATTTTGTGACGGCAAATCTCAGACAGCATACTACGTATTCTAAGTGTATACAAAAGTGTTGTTTCTTGAGCCCCCCAAATTACATGACTATATTCTCCCTCTAGATTCAAATGAGCAGCATACTGCGATGTTCTACCCATGAAGACAATGAAAGGTACTTTATGCATGTTGTATAGAGAGAGAGAGAGGTAGCTAGCATGCCGGAGGAATTAATGGACAGAACTGATCATGGCGTGTGCAACTACGTAGTCACTGCCATCAAAGCTGTCATTTTGTGTTCCTAAGAGTTTACATAAAATTAATGTGACCTTTTTTGTCACAATTGCAGACTCTTTGGCATTGTAAGTCACACGTCTGCTGACCAAGATAATCCAAAGTTGGTCTGCCGTGTGATTGAAGCTGAGATCCCTGCAGGCAAGGTAAATGACTATACTGAAATGCAACTTACCTAGTGCTATATTGCTCCAGGCTTGCATAGCTGTAAAGTAACAGAGATAAAGTACCTATAGCCGTGCATTTTTCCTGATTTTGCTGCATATTTCATGTTCTTGAGAAGCCGCTGATTGTCCGAAAATGAAGTTAGTATTTTTATTTCTTTTACAGATATGTATAGCCATCAGAGATGCCATTGACATTGCACAGAAGCTCAAGCAAGTCCAGGTATATATACTTCATAAATCCATTGTGAAATTTGGTAGGTAAAGAGTTAATTTGGCATGGTAGTCACACCACGTGGCAGTTGTTTAATATGTGTATACCACCTCAAAGTGATCATCTTGATCCAGTCCTTGGTCCTTGTGAGCTCTCAGAGCAACCCAATAATTCTCCTGCTCTCTATACAGACTCCACGCTTGGCCCCTCCTCCACCAGCACGTGCCACTCCCCAGGCTCCCGTTCAGCCTGTGCCCAGTTTGCTCACTGTACCACCACCACGCCTAAGAACCTCCCAGAGTGCTAATGCTATCTCATCCTCTACTTACGGCCAGGAAGAGGTACACATATTACCTTATTGTAGGTCATCCCCATGTACACTTCAAGCAGTCAGCAGGCTGGGGAAAATTTGTAATGGGGGATCATGGCAGCTTCGTGCCCTGCTACTGCTTTCCGCTTCCGTGCCGTCTTGCTTCCATGCTGTCTTTCTCAGCATCCTGCACTGTTTGTTGATTGTGCAATCATATCCTGTATTATAGTAACTAGGGGTGTGTCCATAGATGTATGAATGTCAGTGGAGGGGTCCCTTGGCCCCTTAAGGTTTAGTTTCCAAATTACAGTTCTTCCAGTATATTACCCCAATCCCTGGTCAGAATGGTGCATTCCATCTGCTGCTTCATGTGCATGGAGTAGATCTGTGGGTGTAATTCACATTTGCCGGTTGCAATTCGTGTTTTATAATCATCTTTGATTTGATCCCTTATATAGACTGTCGTGAATCAGGCTGGCTCACTGTGGTCCTCTAGTGACTCAAACATCGATTCACTTGGCAATGACAGTCATTTTTTGCCATCTTCGAGCAGCTCAAGCTCCAGTGATTTCATGAGCAACTTCAAATCAGCTGACAGGAATGGTAAGGGTCTACCGGCTATCACCCTGGTAGTTTGAACTGTGCCACAGTTACTAAATTGCCGACGCATAAGTTGGTTGCAATCAGGCAAATGAGTGGCAATTTGGTGCTTTGGTGCTTGCAGAATTCCATTTTATGCTGTCAAAACATGCCCTAGAGCCACCTTAACAGCTGCACAGACGTGGCTCCACAGGAGTGTTCTTGGTTGGCGAAAAATGGCATTGAGTGTCCTCAGTCCACTGGCTGGCTGTGTCTTAATGTGTCTCGAACCAGTCAAATGTTTTCCAAAGTGATATTCACTCAGTGCAGGAGAGATTGGCCCCACAACTGCAAATGTTTCTTGGTAGGAGGCACTTCTTCCTCGTCAGCATGCTCGAGCACTCATCAACGTTAACACGTGCATTTCCGTATACCGGTATCTTATTAATTGGGCCGTATACATCATTATCGTACAATTACATAATGGTTGGTTGGTTCATGGATAAAGGCAAAAAGGGGGTTTTGCGTCAGCAAAAAAGTGAACTGTGACCCAATAAGTAGACTCATGCCAATGTGCTTTCTACATTATGTTGTCTGTCAATATAGAGTATACTTCTACCAAGCAAGAGTCTACCCCTGGGTCTTCCACCAGTGGAAGCTTAACTCAGCTGCAGCTGGATGGAGCAGACTCCTCCAACTACTTCCAGTCTATGCCACAGATCACTGAAACCCTCGAGGACTTTAGCACAGCAGCAGGCTACATGCCTGCTGAACAGTTTATGGGAAAATTTCCTTCGGGCAGCCAAGTCACTTCTGAACAAATGCCGACAATGCAACAGCCCAGTGCACTTGTGACTCAACTTGGTTCGGGGTACATCCAGGCACCGGGAATGATCAGTAGCAGCCAGACTTCTGGTCTGTCTGTACCAACACCGTCAGATGACCTCATCAGCTTTGACACGAATAAGTAGTATGCACAGTAACATGCAGCTGCATGTTTTATCTTCCTCACAAGTTCCATCGTACAGTAGCAAGTGTACGTATGTATAGTTATGCTCTTAATATTTTGAACTGTGGAAATGATTGAGTTGTTTTTATGCAATATCTTCAATATCAGATGATGGATGATCTGTGTTGTGCAACATGATGCACCGACTGATCTGTGTGGTGCAACATGATGCACCGACTGATCTGTGTGGTGCAACATGATGCACCGACTGATCTGTGTGGTGCAACATGATGCACCGACTGATCTGTGTGGTGCAACATGATGCACCGACTGATCTGTGTGGTGCAACATGATGCACCGACTGATCTGTGTGGTGCAACATGATGCACCGACTGAACTGTGTGGTGCAACATGATGCACTGACTGATGTTAAAACTACTACTGCAAACAGCTAGCCTCGTTCCCAGGCCCCGCCCAGGTTTTCTTTGCTTGCAGTACGTTCTTTCGTGCAACTGAAAGTGGTGCGCGGGCCTGGGAACGAGGCTAGCAAACAGCAAGCTTAAAGAAGCAGAAGAACATGCACAAAGTATTAACGCCTAATATTAAACCCCCTACATAAATTCTTATGGGCTTATGGGTATCCTCTGGGCTCATTTGGCTGCTATATACAGAGTGGCCTAATTATAACCCACAAACATTGAACTAGCCCCCCCCCCCCCCCCCCCCCCATAAACGTGTTTCAGGAGCTGCTGAAATTTGTAAATTTTTTGGTCATATAATTGTGTTCATACCCCATTGCATTTTTTTTTTACTCCATTTTTGTGCAATTCATGCAATTTCCCCGCAGTACTAGCTTGATTTTGGGTTAGGCCACTCCGGTTCTCCCTTCAGCCCTTCAATTAGCCTCTATTATAATATTATTATCGTCGCTGCAAGTAAATATATCGGTAAGCTCTGGGAATATAATTATAGGTCATGATCACGCTATATTAGGCAATATAATTATAGTGTCAATTGGCACAAGATTCCAAGAGCATGTATTATAATTATACATTCCCTGCTTTTACGTACACGTACTGCAACCAGGGTGTTACATGTAAAAATGCGAGCTGACAACCTATATGTATGAGATGGCTTGAAGCACTCTCTGTACATCTTCATGCATGACTTACATGCTCTAACTCCCCACCACGCGCTATTGTCTCCATCCTTATAAGGCCTTAAGGCTTGTTGAGTAGACATAATTATATAGGTTGTGACTCAGTCTCCAGCTCCAAGTCAATGTCTTGCATGGCGCATGGTGAGTCATTCGCATGACACAACAACACACAAATACGAGCAGGAAGTGATTTATATCATGATGTACAAAATATTACTTTAGTTTACAGCAAACTCGTATATGTGGGACTTACTCATGCTCACTCCAATTATATTACACAGTTGTTTCACTCAGTTGGTAGAAGCGGTCATCACCATCGTGCAGCGACCCCACTGGGCTTGAGTATGCAGATGCATACGACAGCTCTGACTGCAAATCAGCTTCACTCTGTTCCATTTCTTCCTCGTTAGTAGCTATTGGCATGTCACTTTCTGGTAATTCCTCAATGGTATGCAATCTGCGGATCTGGGAACCCCTACTGTCTCCTAGACGATCCATTTCATAATTTTCTTCCATGTTGAACTCAACAGAGCTTCTCCTCGAACCTGGAAATAAGAATTTAGCTGAATCGATCCTAGAGTATGACATGACATTAAGGTTATCAATAGGATGCCAACAGTTGTCACGAATGACAAAATGGGCATTGGAATAATGATCAATTTCAGCTTTGTAGCTCTCAGCTTCTCTCTTCTCACTGGATTGCATGAGGCTCACACAAAGTGTATCATATTCTAGGCTGCGAGGCTTCCATGTAGCTAGAGCCACACAAAGTGTATCATATTCTAGGCTGCGAGGCTTCCATGTAGCTAGAGCCACACAAATTCCTTGCCACCAATACTAACAGCATGAAGATGGAACACACAATGTTGGAATGGAATGGAAATCAATTGTAAACCAGGCCAGTATACACAGTAATAGCTCTTTTACCAGTCGTCATCTCCAGTGGACTGAATGGGGCTCCCACTGTCTCAGAACTGAAGAAATCACTGGCCGATTCTCTCCTGGACATCTGCAGGTAGAAAAATGCATGCCACACTTTATCACGAAAGACGACTGAGAGACTGGTCTGGTGAATGTAACCTTACAATACATTCAGGCCACTAGCTTGGTCCTTAGGGTCATTCATCCCTACATCACAGGATCCAGTGACACAGTGCTACACTATGTGGTGACAGTACTCACTGGATTAGCAACAGACAAGTCCTCCAAAGAAAATTCGGATAGCCTTCGAGCACTCAGATCGGGACCTGCGTCTGGTAGCCTCCTCAGGCCAGCCTGAAGCAAAATGAAACACTTTCCAAATAAAAATTGCATGTAGTTACTGGTACAATAGTGTGCAAGTTTGTGCAGCCAATACAAAACTTGCTGCACCACTAAATATGAAATGTGAAATGGGGATGCAGGCCCGTAGCCAGACACTAGTCTAGGGGGTTCCATACTGCCTGTCCAAATGAGTAAAATTATTGAGGTAGCCACTCCGACATTCTATATTGTAGAATCAAGGGAGATTCCAGTAACCCCCCTGAACTCCCCTGGCTATACTAGCATCGAGCTGACTCAAAGCTGAACATCACTGACTGCCTGTTGCGATGGGTGAGGTCAGAGTTCGCATATTGTGCATGCGCAATCTTGTGACTGCTCTCCCAAACTGTACCATATCATCTCAAGATAGCACAAGTGCACTTTGTGCTATCTCAAGATTGGCCAGCTTTAGAATACCAACCTTCAAGACACGTTTCCCCCCGCCCGTGAACATCAGTATTATCTTCCTCCGTCTCAGGGCAAACCGTCTCCACTGAACTTGGATGAGACGGGCTGCATACTCCTCTCGGACAGTGTGCACTGTGCATGCGGGACGACAGAAGTGTATACGTGAAACCAGAAAACATTGAGGAAGACCTAAGGTCGAAACGTTGTGTGAATTAAAATTATTGCATCTCGGTCACGAACTTTGGCACTACTCCTACCTACCACAGAAAACATGGTACTGATTGTCATAAAGCACACACAATTAACATGCAAACTTGCCTATGGACAACAACAACAACGAGGTTAGACCAGTCGACTACATCACTACTGCATGTTGCAGACTGCATGCAGTATAAGCATTAAAATGCAGTCTTAGAAATAGTCTGCCCCTTATCTGTCTGTGATGTTTGGTATGAACATTTTGCACAATTCTCGCAATTTTTTGCAAATATGGTATTCAGTTATTGCTACTCAAATTATTGTACAGCACGTTTTTTATCTTGGGGAGCACACCTATTGGTGTCAACCGCCTGAGTACCCATGCTCATTGGAGAATTAAAACCTGTCCCTCCAGGTAACATACAGAAAAACCTATCCATAAGTCAAAGTACAAAACCAAGCATTGCACCTGTCCTTTCACTTACTTGTTCCTTTTGCTAAGACTTCATGCAGTTTCTTCTGTGGTAGTCTGGGAAACAGAATCTTCAGCTTTTCCTCTAGAACTCTGTTACAATGGTTTGCACAGTTTGAACAGCCTGCACAGGGTAAAACAAGTTGTTTCCACCTCCAGTTTTTGATTGCTGGTACCATGGGAAGCATATGTGCCAATTCAGTGATCAGGAGCCAAGTAGTCACAAGCTGGACAGGGACTGAGGTTAAGCCTTAAATACAAGCATTACATCAAGATAAATATGATAGTAATCTTACGTAGCTTCATTCCCAGGCCTTTTCACCTCAAGCATGCATACTGTAAGTCTTATGCTATACCACAAACTGTGTAGAGATCAACTTACAATTTACACTGCAGTATATCTATAGACCTTAATCTAGCCATTCTGTTTCATCATGCAACGATGTAGCTCTGAGGAAGAGTACGAACTTCATACACAATTCCGATGCAAAACAAGGTTTCTGCTCAGCTACTCCATTGTGATGATCCACAGCCTCGTTCCCAGGCCACATCCTGGGAACGAGGCTAGGTCATCCAGTGCCTAACCTTCACAATGAATTTTGAGGGAGGTTCTCACCAACGCGAACAGAGTAGCATTGAAAGTAACCTGGCCGTCAATCAACGGCATGTTCAGTGTCATCATTTTCTGCAAAATTGTAATCAGAAAATCACCTCCCTCGGTCAATAAATGTCCAGTTGAAAGTGTCTTATAAGTTACTATAGTATATGTGTGAGGGCACCCATGTAAGTAATGAGGGAAGTGTGAGCTCATTGCGTGGCACGAAGGGATGCAAAGCCTCTTATTCTTCAGCAATTCAAAGATCACTATACCCCTTCCACCTGGTTGGTTGACTAAGGATATATATAATTTGCCAAATTGTATTTACCCGCCAATTTTACACAGTCTGTATACAGACCAACCCATTCGCATGCAGTATGCATATGAAACTATTTCCATACAAACATTCAAACATCTAGGTTCTATCTGAAGAGAGAAGGGCTTGTACTCCCTACTCTATGAATGTGTGGTGATTCCTCTCTCTCCAGGAAGTGGGTGGAGCAAGTTTCTGCACGTCACAGCCACACACGTACACAGGAATACACAGTATTGCTACCTTCTCTCATGCGCAGTTAAGTTGCTCTCAGCAGTTGCATGGGCTCCTAATGTTCTTGTAAACAAGATGGCCCTTTGAACAAAGCTATCCACCTCAAGCACCTGAATTGCGATCAACACAGCTAGCTACTATGAGGGCTTTAGTGCCATATCATACATTGAAAGTGGCAGTCGGAGCTGTTTTGCACTCACCAAATTTCACAATCAATTGGAATCGGAACACAATATCAAGTTTAGCCCAACCTGGTGTGCCTGAGAGTAGGTGCAGAGTCTGCCCCAGCCCACAGGAGGATTGCATCGCCTAAACAAATCCATCACCTTTTCTGGAGACAGAGTTCCCCTGGATGTGCACGAAAGTACAGAACGGTACATTTGGGCAGCAGACAGTGGCTAATACCATACATCGGATAGATAATTCCTGCAGTATTTTTCTAGAGTATATGCAACAAAAGCCTGCATTCAGTGTAGCAACTTCAATCCTTCTTACTTTGCCTCAGGATCATAAAGAGACCACAACTTGACAAACAGCCCAAGCTGGTGATTTCCAAGCTTTGATCTGTCCCTCACCAGGTAGTCAAAGTTGTCAATGATAATGGCCACAAACAGGTTCAGTATCTGCACAGAGAAACAGTTTGAGGTAGAAAATCTTCTCAATTTGCAATGCAGATCAAGTTCAGTTGACCAGAATCAGGTTATATAATTTACTAG
The DNA here is from genome assembly GCA_963931865.1 of Axinella damicornis. Classification (NCBI taxonomy): domain Eukaryota; kingdom Metazoa; phylum Porifera; class Demospongiae; order Axinellida; family Axinellidae; genus Axinella; species Axinella damicornis. The sequence goes on along the minus strand of OZ007505.1, from coordinate 19,537,718 downwards.
CAGGTATACTCTCTTGATGGTACTACAGGGAATCTTTTTGTACATTACACTGATGTAAATAATGTTCTTTCATCGGAGCATTGTGTATACTGTACCAGGGTGTGTGTGTGTGTGTGTGTGTGTGTGTGTGTGTGTGTGTGTGTGTGTGTGTGTGTGTGTGTGTGTGTGTGTGTGTGTGTGTGTGTGTGTGTGTGTGTGTGTGTGTGTGTGTGTGTGTGTGTGTGTGGGGGGGGGGGGGGGGGGGGGGGGGGGGGGGGGGGGTAGGGCAAGTGTCCCTGAATTTGCTTTTGAAAACTTGGCAACTATGATACATGCACGAAGCCACTTATATCAGAGTACGCACGCGCATACCTTACACGACCCACTCAGCATAAATCTATATGTCCAGCTGTACTTGGAACTCCCCCTCCCCCAAAGCTTGCCATCTACGTGTACTGTTACATGCAGTATTTACCAGTATGGAGGACACAAAGAAAAATGATGGAAAGAAGATGTAGGCAAAGTCGCTGCCACAGCTGGTGGTGGTGTTAGGAACACTTTCATGACAGGCCTGCGGACCAATGCAGTCAAGCATCACCTCCTGCCAGTTCTCCCCAGTGGAAACTCTGCAATTTGTTAGATAAGCACACAGTATTATGATAATATTTAAAAATTCTTGCGGACTGTAACATTCTATAATAGAATGTATAGTCTGCATGAAAACAATCATGATGGGAGGTCAGATGTGTAAGGAGGCATACAAAGCTATCATGCCCAGTAGGTAATTACCTCACTGGGAGTTGACAATCTAACAGAAAATATAATGAACGTTGAAGGAGAAGAAATACTAGTGACTGCTAAACTTCAGCATACAGGACATAGCTCAAGATAATGACCTCAAGCACTTAGATTCAGTATTACACAAATTACACACAGCAAAATGTCAGTATTCCTCACCTGACCATTACTAGCAGAGCCTGAGGGAAATTGGCAAAGTTGTTGTACTGAGTGATCTGAGAATCACTGTCCACAGAAGATATTTCAATTGTGCCGAACACCTGTCAGTAGTGGGAACATGAGGTAAATGATCTCCATTACACTCTCCCTCAAGCAATAATCACCCATGTCATGCAGTGTAGTTGCCAGTGCTTGAAACAGCAGCAGTCAGAAGCAGAGCCGTAACCGTCATGTTACAGACTCTTTGCCATTATAGTCAAGTATAGTACCTGTCTGCAAGCTGACTGGTCTGCCACAGCTGCGGTCTGACCAACCGGTTTGTGAGACAGGCTATGGTAACCATGCATGACGGCCACCCTACATGCACAGGATCTGGAACCTTGGACAGTTATCTGGAACCTTGGGCAGTTATAAAAATGAAGGGCACATGTCCCAGTTGCATTGCCTCTCAGCCCTCAGGGGCAAGGGATGTCTGCACACACAGCTGCATCTCATTTAATATGCTGTGTCAACACTAGAATAAAGCTTTAGTCTGGTACATGATCTATGTATGATCCATGAATCCATAGTTTGCTAGCAGTCGTTTCCACTTCTACGTAGTTGTAATTGCTTGCAATCAGGATGCTCAATGCCTATGCACACTGCACATTGCACACCGCACACTGCACACTGCACACAGCACTCTGCACACCGCACTCTGCACACCGCACACTGCACACCGCACTCTGCACACTGCACACCACACACTGCACACTGCACACTGCACACTGCACACAGCACACCACACACTGCACACAGCACACTGCTCACCTGCATACCAATCACAGCATAAAAGAAGTACACCACCAGTAGCAAAAGACCAACCCAGGGAAATATCTGCAGCAGATGGTTATAATATTAATGACCCAAGCATGGCACATATGACATTGGCTGGGAGGTGGATAATGGATGCATCCAACCAGAGGTGGAAGGTTGAGGAAGTGCAGCAGTCCAAGCATGGCACATAATTATGATCAAGGTTGGATGCATCCAACCAGAGGTGGAAGGTCAAGGAAGTGATAGCCTGAGGGCTATCACGCCAAGACCTGAGACCAAAGAGTCGATATATCCTGTATCCACAGCACATACCATGACTACTCGACTACCTTATGTCACAAATTATAGTCCACTGATCCTTACCTCCAGAGACTTGATCACAGTCCAGAGAATGAGGCGCACTTTTGGGACCATTCTCAACAGTCGCAGTACCCTGAACGTACTTGCAATGCGACTGTACTTATACTGCGAGCACAAAGAGTTCAATGGGTAAATCCACTGATTTTCACAGGACACACACACACACACACACACACACACACACACACACACACACACACACACACACACACACACACACACACGCATGCACGAAGCGGGGTTAAGCAATCGGTTTTGTCTGTCAGTTGTCTGTCCAGTCAAAAAAAATTGAAATCTTGCCACATAGACCCTCATAAACCATCGAAAGGGAGTCAAACGATAGCAAATAGCAAAAACTGCTCTATGTGTACCTGACTGAAGTTGAAAGCGCTTCCGATTTCGCTGTATTTCGGCTATTTCCTACTTTTCATAACTATTCATAACATTGGCTCCACCTCTTCGTGACCTCAGAGGCCCATCAAGAACAGAACATGTAGTGCATTTGGAAACTTCCATGCTTCGAGATGACCGCTAGGAAACCGTATTTTCCCACGATTTATGTACTTCACAGACGTCGTGACTATTGTTTAGGCTGTTTTTTCCAGCTATTTCCTATTATTCATAACATTCGGCTCCACCTCTTCAGCTTCACAATATGCACGTTGTTGTATGTACGGTAAGCGGTCACTCCCACACCTTGGATATGGCCATACACGAACACAGTATACGCGAGATAGCACCTATTCGATGCGCATCGGCAGAGCTAGAGATGTCACGTCAATTGTAGCTGCACTGCACTGTATCCTGTAGCATTCCACACGGGGTATGTGTTCTATGAACACCTCTAGTTAGACAAAGCAGTACAATCAGGAAGTACATGATAGAGCAAATTACATCATCAAGTTACCACTGCATGCAGAGCTGCTTACTGATTCAGGTACTGCTGAACTGTTTTGTGTTACAGCCAGCTGCAGGATGATCTCCACAACAGACCCTAGTGCCACCAGAAATTCAAAGGTGTTCCAACCATTTCGGAAGTAGTTCTGCAAGGCAGCGGGAAAATTGCTGCTACAACCAAAATTTCCAAGTTAAGAAAGTGGTTTCAAAGGATCGATGGACTTGGTGATTTGAGACTAGTACATACATACATAATACAGTGGGGCAAGCCTTGAATGAGGAGCAATGCTCACACAAAGATTGCACAGCAGAGGAACTCTGAATACAAGCTGAATTCAACACTATGTATGGAACTCAGACTACAATGCCACGACACAGTAACTGCGAGGTAGGCTGAAAAGTGATTATACAAGATGCACGCCGATCCAGCGCATGTGGTCAGCAGGGAAGTAGATTGATGCCATGCCAGTCACAAGCACTTCTGACAAGTGACACTCCCTCTCATGTCGGGTTGTGACTCCATCACATTCAGCACATAACATTATACATGACTAAGAAGGAAATGATCATCTCATACGAGTTGCAAACTCCACCACAATGGCAAAAAATGTGCAAAAGGGTATCTCTTTGAGCTCACTGGTGGTGTAAAAGCAATTATCTTCAAGACAGCCTCCAGAGCAAAGAAGATGGTGAAGACAGCATTGACCCAGTAGTATGCACGCTTTTCTTGTTGAGAGGCATCGTTTCTCTAAAGTAGAAGACACAAAAGTGCACAACTGGTAAATCAAAGAGGTTTTGATATCTGACTGTAGCTGTACAGAGAAATATGGCACCAAACAATTCTGCAGCATATATGCAGGTATTGAACTTTTTATCAATGCAGAGGTTCAGTGGTACGTATCATGGTACATAAGCACTACAAACACAGACACCTCATATTCCATCCCAAGTTCACCTACCAGCAGTGCAAGGAGAATGCAGTTGAGCACCACAGCGACAAAGATGACAATCTTAAAGATATAATGACAGACAAAGTCATGCAGTTTTTGGTGAATCCTTAACGTGGGGATGAAGCGACGATGTGGCCTGGCAGTAAGAGCAAAGTACAGGCAGTTTCTCTGAAGAAGAGAGTAGAATGGTAAGAGTCAACCATCAGGAAGTGGAGGTATCCAAGCACCATGGCATTAGTGCAATGGTTGGGGGATAAATTTCAGTTTCACAAGACAAACCTGATTTCTGTCCAGCTTTGTTTCTCTGAAGGATTTAACTCCGACTTCCTGAAACGTGACGATCACAAAGCCAACAAACAAATTCAGGAGAACGAAGGTCATCACCAACATGTACAGCAAGAAATAGACTGTTTCTTCTCCTGCTGACTCGTTGGGATCAGGTCCCATGGCTACCGTATCATCTGAAGGAGGTGTGTTGGCGACACTGTACATCACACTATAGGGTTTAACAAAGGTTAAACAGATAGCCAATTACAGTATGCACATCCATCATCATTATTTATACTGCCTCTACATATTACATACCAGTAGCTTCGCTCGCTTTGCTCGCTCAGCTACTTGCCCCTCATTCGCCTACGTGAGTAATCCGGGTGCCGGACAGCTCTTTGTGTTCAGCTGCTGCTCCCCGATTGCGTCCGCTTCAGCTGCTGCTCCCCGATTGCGTCTGCTTCAGCTGCTGCTCCCCGATTGCATCCGCTTCAGCTGCTGCTCCCCGATTGCGTCCACTTCAGCTGCTGCTCCCCGATTGCGTCTGCTTCAGCTGCTGCTCCCTGATTGCATCCACTTCAGCTGCTGCTCCCCGATTGCATCCACTTCAGCTGCTGCTCCCCGATTGCGTCCGCTTCAGCTGCTGCTCCCCGATTGCATCCGCTTCAGCTGCTGCTCCCCGATTGCATCCGCTTCAGCTGCTGCTCCCTGATTGCGTCTGCTTCAGCTGCTGATCCCCGATTGCATCCGCTTCAGCTGCTGCTCCCCGATTGCGTCCGCTTCGACTGCTGCTCCCCGATTGCGTCCGCTTCGACTGCTGCTCCCCAATTGCATCCGCCAGCTGTTCGGAGTTTGAGGTTCAGTAAATTGAAGTATGAAGGTCGCACGTCACTATAGTCCAACCCCATGAACATCCCACTTCCGTTACACACACACACACACAGACACACGGTGAAAAAAAATAATGTATTGATAGTCTCTTTGAAGACATACGTATGGTTTGTGGGTTTACTGTTTAACAGTTGTAGTAAGGTTAGGCAGCTAGTGCAGCATGATCTTCATACAAGTAGCCTGATCTTCATCTTGAGTACGTAGCCTGGAATCTAAGTAGCCTTACAGTAAATTTGATCCCATCAAACAATCAAGGCAAGCTGAAACCAGTAAAGACCATAGCAAGACTATAATGGTGATTGGCAGAAAACACTTGCCAACAGCAATTCTAGCACCAACTACTGAACACCACTGAAACAGCACTATACTAGAAACCTCAATGCGTGTGTACATGATGGCGATTCAGAAATAAGAAATACTCACTTTTGCCACCCTTCAGCAGTAAGCATCCCGAAAAGGGTTAGGAATGCAGCACCGTAGTTGTCAAAGTTGAGACCACTGTTTAACCACGTTCGGTTTTCAACCTATGGAAATATATTACACAGTCATGCATGCAGCTGCATAAATCAATATAACACAGATTGAAACACTAATTGCGTACACATACATATTTGTTTCAAACGTGGGATGATTAGATGCTTGCCTCTGTAGATCTAGAGCTATGATTACACTCCTGGTAGGGGAAAAATTGTGCTGCGTAAATAAATAATGTAATTAACGTTTGAGTACTTAGCAATGGCCTGGTCGCTGTCGTTCACTGACACTCGTACTCACAAGCCGAAAATCACCGTGCTGGCAAACTTGTGAGTGCTGTAACAAGTTCTTGTCTTCCCTTCGGACACCATTGCCAACTCATCGACCGAGTGTGGTCCTCACGTGACAGTGCATTAATTGGAATGGGCTGCAACGCGTAGCTTGCGCGACCAGCGAGTTTCAACCGGTTATAACGCGGCTGCCAGGAGTGTGGTTGCCCCTTGTAGGGAAATCGTTTGGTGTCTGACTCTAGATGAAACAGTGGTTCTTTCATTGCTGTAGTCTGAGTCCTGATAAGCTGCACATGTGCAAGTTGCTGATATTCATGCAAGGAATTGAAAAGGGGAATTGCAACCACATGCACAGACTACATTACTTACCACTGGACATGTCAGGTCTCCATTGGGATACCTAAAATAGGTGCCACTGTGGAGAACAAATCACAGTATGCATAAAAATGGGCTAGTGCTACAAAACATAGATAATTACGCCACAACTTGTACACCATACATATAGCTACATATGATAGTACACCATGCTCTTATATCCCATGACAATATTATAAACAATTTTGGCATACCATCATCTATCTATCTATCTATATACCAATCGTTCTATCTATTCATAGATAGATTGAACGTAATACAGCAGGTGAATTCTGGCCAATCAGATAAGAACACACTACCATAGCCTATAATGTACACAAGATCTAAAGGGATTGGGGTATGAACATGGCATTGTTTCTAATGACTTCAGAGTATTTTAGTCTCTGTAACAATAATCCGAAGTTTCATCGGACAAGATGTCTAGAGTGTAGCAATGGTTACTATGTAGGCAAAGTGCTTTCTCTACAGTTAGCCAACGAAATGATTGTGACCAAAGTGTGGTTGGTTTGGTAAAGCGGGTCTGTCTTATGTCTTTTAGGACAACCATTTTGAGTCTTTAGACAGTTGTAGTATCCTGTTCACCATGTCTTCCTTGTATATCAGCACATGCAAATTCTCACACCTAAAATGCTTCAATTTCTCCACAATTAACTATATAATGTTAAGACACTCCGAGAGCACATCTGCACCCACACACATATTGAAGGTCATCATGTTCCCAACTCATAAAGAAAGTAATCAATTAGCTACACCATCCTTTACTCTCAACACGCTATCTCTGTGGCACTTACACACAGTCTTCCCTGCTTCGCATCATTGGATCAGTGCAGTAATAGAAGCGACCCTAAAGAGTATCATCACAAATATTACGTACTTACAAGTATATCATGTACTTAAAAATTAATTCTAGTGTCTAGAGAATATTCAAGTGAACAACACTGCCAGGAGCAGTTCCAAGCTCTCTTAATTATGTGGTAGAAAATTGTGTACAAACAACCACCATTGGTATGTTCATTAGCCCTGGCTTACACATGCACTGTAGTGGTAAAGCAATGCCTTTGCATCCGTCTGTCTGCCCGTCGGCAAATTGAAAGCAGGTTAGCTAAGACGTTTACAGATGTCATACTCAACACAAAGCAATCATACATACTACGTATGCTAGATACAACTCAAGGCGGTGTTTTTCAGCATTACTTCAGCTACTTCCTATTATCAGTTTCCTGGCTTAACCCCCTTTTCAAATCGCATGTGGTAGTCAAAAGTACATGACCTTTACTTGCAGTTGCAGTGTCATACTGTAGCTGTTCATTGTACTCAACAAGCGCAGGGTATGTGCTGCACTTCTAGCTGTATAGTAAAAGAGTAGAGGGTGGATGCACAGCAGGTCTCCATACAGAAGTTGACCAATTAGACCAATCTGGTCACAAGATTTGGATTGGTCCAACTCAATGAGAGTTTGTGGACTAGGATTTGCATATAGAACCAATTTGTATATTGATAAGGAATGGGAATAACCTGAAAATGGAAGCACAAAACTGGTAGCATGGCAAGGATACAACACCGCATGCTGTTAGTATTTCGGGTTGAGTGGGAGCAAGCCTTTCACTTTCGTTGCCCGCTACAGTAGATTTGTGCAAGTAACTCACTCTGAAAACTTGAGTTCCAATTACAGCAAATATGGTCAGCGCAAGGATGTCAAAAAAGAGGATGCTGCCGATTGACTTAAGGGAGGATAGCAGGCCCGTAGCCACCAGCTGCAGGGAATACAATGTTACCACGGCTGATGAATAAATATACTGCCTGCTCAGCAATTAGCTAGCAAGTATACGTACGTATATAACATAGTTACTATCATGCGTCATTAGCAGGTGCTACAAGGTATCTTAAAACCAAAGTCATTGGAACGCTTTTCAGAAAGTGCATTGCAGGGCAGCTTTGCTACAACTGGATGGCTGCTTACGGTTCAGAGAATTGGAAGGCTCCTTCAGAGAATCGGAAGGCTTCTTTAGGGAATCAGAAGGCTTCTTCAGAGAATCGGAAGGCTTCTTTAGGGAATCAGAAGGCTCCTTCAGAGAATCGGAAGGCTTCTTTAGGAAATCATAAGGCTTCTTAAGAGAATCAGAAGGCTTCTTTAGGGAATCAGAAGGCTTCTTCAGAGAATCGGAAGGCTTCTTTAGGGAATCAGAAGGCTTCTTTAGGGAATCAGAAGGCTTCTTTAGGGAATCAGAAGGCTTCTTTAGGGCTTCTTTAGAGAATCAGAAGGCTTCTTTAGGGAATCAGAAGGCTTCTTCAGAGAATCGGAAGGCTTCTTTAGGGAATCGGAAGGCTTCTTTAGGGAATCAGAAGGCTTCTTTAGAGAATCGGAAGGCTTCTTTAGAGACCCGGAAGGCTACTTTCGAAAAAGAGGAAGGGTTCTTCCTGAGTTTATATGTACGTATGTTTCCGATTGTTTCTGGAGCTTCGCTTAAGCCTCCCAGAGTTTCACTTAGGAGCTTTGTTTAGGGGAAGCAGAGTGCTGTTTGTGGCGGAGATTCAGCAGAGTAGCAGAATGGGTTATGAAATGCAGCCTCAGACACATACTATAGACTACCTACATGTATAATATCCACTGAATTGATCAACTGGTAAGTGTGCTTACATACAACCCTGAGATTCTTATCGCACGCAGTGGCCTCAGCACTCTTAAGACTCTCAGGACATTGAGGGCAACTTGCATGAGTTCATAGTTGTATGCCAGGCAGCTGGTATTTAGCAAGGGAGAAGAAAGAGCATGATTATTATGGGTACAGGATGATTGTTGCACCCAAAGGATTTATATAATTATTATGAATCGTGTTAATGCATTGTTTTTTTTGACGCTACGGAAAATCAGTTTACTCTCGCTGTTGTTCAGGCGGCGTAACGAAGAACACCAGAATTGGGACAAGGTTAGTGACCGCCACAGTGAAATCCATGGTGTTGAAGAAACCACGGAAATATGATCCCCGATGAAGAAACACTCCCAGGGCTGTCATCTATGTGTGAAAAGAATACTAAAACTGTGATACATGCGAGAGTAACATTTGTGCATGTCAGTGCAAGTTAATTGGAAAGGAGTGAAAAATAAGGCTTGCAGATATCTTACTAAACAAAAATCTCTAGAATGATTAGATTGCACCCATGATCTTCAACTTCACAAACTACGCAAAACAATTTGCTGAAGTTACACTTAGCTATGCACACAGTTAGGACAAGGATACTGCAGAAGTAAATGTACAGTCACTAACCTTTAAGACGATTTCAACGAGGAAGAAGACAACCACACCAAGATCCCAAAACACAAGTGTATCCTACAAACAAGGAAAGCATGCACATTTATCGCTCATATGTACGTATTCAATTTATCCTCCAAGATTAGAAGCTGGTTCCCATGAAGATCCTAAAATTGAGAACTTTATACATGGTATAGGCGGCTCAGTTTACAGTTCAAAACGGAGAGGAAGAGCTTGGCACTTTGGCAGGTTATGTCAGTGATGTCACACCTTCACTACGGAGAGTTATGAACAGTGCTCTATCCCATGTTCTGTAGCAGTTACAAAGATGAAACAGCAGCCAACAAGGAGCTGCAGCAAGCAGCTACATACTACAAGAAGACTTACCTTCAAAGACTGCAGAGCCAGCTAAGGTTAATGACCTTGCTAGCCTCATTCCCAGGCTCGTCTCCAGTTCTCTGCCTCATACAATACAGTATGCAACAAAAGGCTGTAAAGGAGCCTGGGAACTACACCCAAATCTAATAGCAAAGATACAGTATGCGTCTTTAAAATTGATGCCTAGATTCGTAATGCCTTTCCGATTCGTGGCTTCTTAATTCGCTAAGCCTTCACAAGAAAGTCACCGGACTTCATTTATGCATCATCTGGAGCTGCGTTTATGTCTTCCATGTTCGTGTTTAGGTCTTCCACATTCGCATACGTTTGTAACAGAAACCCAGACCAGCGACAGAAAGGTTTCCGAATAACAGCATCAATTTTAACAATGAGTACCATAGGTCAATATGGCATTTCTACATACAGTCCCACTTCCTGGCACATTTTAGATTACCATACAAATCACCTGCAACAAACATAGCGACTGGTTGTCGTTGCTGCCAGTGGGGATCTCCAAAGTGAGCAGCAGACTGCTCAGAAAGATGAAGGCATACGTAACAGTCTGGAATACTGTTGAACGTACCAACCGGAAACAGAGTTGCCTAATTCTGCAGAGAGGTACCAATGGAGATTTCACTACATGTAATGCCATTACATACGTACATTATTGTATATGCATGCAGTGACTGTAGTGACTGATCAAGAAAGTACAGGCCATGGCTTACACAATCTACATCCTGCTGCATCGTGTACATCTTACGTCATCCATATCCCACACTGTCCAACTATAGACGCAAAGACTTCACAGCCCGTACGCACACACGCACATGCAGAATGTTCACCTGTTGTCTGGTGAAAGAATGAAGAATGCCGAGTGGTTTGGGATCTCCATTAGCTCCTCAGCTGGGTCAAACTGAATGGTGCCTAAGTAATCTTTGATCCACTTCCACAGCCTCTGAGCTAGAGATCAAACGAGAAAATGGCGACATCCCAAGCAGCACACGTACAATTTCTTAGCCTCCATCCCAGGCAGTCTTCCACTCCATTCTTAACCACATATGTGACCTTGTAAAGTGGCTGTTTTAGCCGCATATGTGACCTTCAAAGGTCATGTATGTGGCTAAAAATGGAGTGGGAGACGGCCTGGGAATGAGGCTATCTACGTATTTCTGTCAGTTTACTATGCTGCCTGTGTATATGTGTGTGTATGTGTGTATATGAGTACATGTGAACGCTTAAATGACAATACTATACATTATAACTATTGTTGACATCGATGGGTAGACACTAGCTATAGAATGCAGGTGAAATAATAACCTTTGTCTTTCAGCTGCCGGCGCCTGTTCGCTGCCTTGATCTGAAGACAAAATAAATTTGTTGTCAGCATAGTAGCTACATAGCTAGTATCTTCATCAAATATACAAAAACTAGGCCATACAGCACCAATGAAAGCTAGAGCACTGAACTTTAAACCTTGCAAGCATTTACGAAACGTTTCGCAAACGTTGTGTACAACCATTGTGTACCTTGACCCCAAGATCGCACATGATTCTGTGGACATTTTTGTAAAGCAATTCGGGCATCCTCAGCATTTGGTACCAGCATTACAGGCATTGACACATGCTTCCGGCTCAGGTACATAGACTATAATGGACATTGTCTCTTATGTAGACAACAAACTATCATCTTCCGCAGTGTTTGGGCAATGGGCATCAATATTATGCCAATGGAGTCTTTAGCTGGTAGGTAGGCATTAGCATCGAACCGGCAATCCCAGTCGCGGGGTGCTTCATGAATGCTATACCCAGTGTCGGCAGCTGCTGCTTCGAGTGTATCAACCACTGTAGTAATGTCATCAGAACTAGCTGTATCGGCTTGCTTAGGAGACTGTTTGGTAACAGACACATGCAGAGCACTGCAGACACAGCCAAGTAAAAGGCATCAGTTCTGCCTTGAAGCTCACAAACACCAACAGAAACTCCAACACACTAAACAGCCATGTATACAGACATGTGTAAGTATCACATGCCATCCAGAGCACAATACATGGCTAGCTCAGTTTGTGCCGCTTGGTTGTGGAAGTTGGTGTTGCTAGACACCACTTATCCATCGCAATGAACAACTTAATTTTCCTGCTGCTCTGAGCCCCAAGTTCCCCGCTTACACCTAAAATTCACTCTACCCTTCACATTGTCTGCATACTAAATGTATTCAATACTTGGAAATGCAAGCAACAGAAACTATAGTATTAACCAGGAAACAGTTATTAGATGTATCGCATATGCCTACCTGGCTGGTTCTCCTCTGCAGTCGTTGGTCCTCAACCCTGTCAGGAGAGAAAGAGTACTTCTTCATAAGAATGGCAGTATCTCTTATACGTATGAGCTGTCTTATAGTGACTACAAATTCAGGCTAGATGCTTCCTCACAAAGTCACTGCAAGCCTTTGCCTGTAGTGCTGTCACCAGTCTCGGTCCCAGACCCAAACCAACCCCAGCACGGATCACTTCGTGTCTGGGGCCGAGACTATGTTCTCACTGGATTGGTTGTATGACTTCGAGAGAGCTTTCTCTATCCAGCCTGTGGGAGACGTCATCTCTGAGAGATGCGACTTGTGATTGTGAGAGGGAGGAGGGGTGGCCCCGGGGTAGAAGCTTTGGAGTTCCATCCAGGGACTGCTGCCTCTGAAAACTATAACAAAGAGATACAAGATTGATACTTATGCTGCACAGAGCTATATTTGATACAAGAATATCTCATAATGCTATTCTTGCAACAAACTTTGGAATAAATGCATATTTACATGACTTGTACCTTTGCACGCTGCATATAATGTTTCTGTTCTTAAGGCATCAAATATTCACACAGAATTAAGTAACAGTATCAAATAGCTTAATTACCCTGCTCTCTCTTTCTCTCCTTCTGACTCAGAGGCAGCTTCAATAACAACTTCTAATTCGGGAGCACCTTCCTCTGGTATGGAACTGACAGTGTTATCCTGAGATTTAGAGCTGCTTGGGCTCTCTACTGGGAGAGACTGGGTCCTTTCGTACGGCAGATTCTTTGGAACTACATCTGAACTCAGGCTGCATGTAGCAGATGCTGGAGTGGACACAACACTAGGCTGCCTCGGCTCAAGGTCAAACCTTGGCGGATACACAAACACGGATGCTTCAACTTCAACACTTGGTTGCTGGCTGACATCAGTTGCAGATCCAGTGGAGGGACTTTCACTGGGTACAGTTTTTGCATCGGAAGGGACTGAAAAATTGATACCAGACCCACCTCCAAGCCTCCTGATCTGCGTGTCAATGTAGTCTGAACTCTGCCGTACAAGATGTAAGGGGTTGGATTGCACAGGTTTACGAACAGGCTGTCCAGCATTATCCATGTCGGTGTCCTCTTCCAATGAACTAATGTGAGTCGGGGTATCCATCAGACCGGGAGCAGACACTGTCCTAGCATAGCTCCTTGGAGTTGCAGCAGTAGGGGGCCCAGCAGGAGATTCTCGAATCAGTGAAGTCCCTCTCCTTAGCACCTTCTCGGCTGGAAGAGAGATCTGCTGTAAAAAGTTCATTCTAGGCTCCTGAACAGTTCTGGTCCTCTGGGCTGGATATTCAGAGAGGTACCTCATGGCCATGCGAATGGTCCTCCGACGTACTTGAGGTTCATCTTTTTTTAGGGCGTGTATATGCTCTTCCCTGGCTTCTCTTTCTTTCTTCCTCTTCTCATTCTGGGTTGCAGAATCTTTTTCCAGAGATCGCACTTCAGAAAGTTTGTCAACGGCAAAAGCAAGGAAGATGGTCACCAGGACAACTGACAGTTAGTCAAAGGGTGTCACAAGAGCATACATACATGTAGCACCAATACTAAACTGTATTACTTGTGCTGACATTACCGAGCAGTCAAGCTAATACTTGTACTCACATTCATGCAGATGATACCCAGAAAACCTACATGGGCACTGCATATGTGCACTGCAATAAGAAATCGTCAAGTAGAGGCTGATGCTGACCATATGATACACTTCAAATTTCGGCATACAAACATTGCACTACATGTATACCTTCTTGTGTACTGTAATACTAGAACATGTGGCAATAACGTATTTCGTACGGAGTGAAGTTTAAACACAGAAACCATATACGGTACAGTGTGAGTGATCAATGCGACATCACCAAATGAATGTACTTGCATAGTACATTCATACGCACACTAAAAGGATACACCCTCCCATCCATACAGCCATAACAAAGTAGACTGCAGCAAAGTATCCAACTCGATCAAGGTTTCCATCCAGATCGTGAGCCCAAAAGCCGACGCAGCTGTGCATGATGGACGGCCAGTCCTCTGTGGTCATCAGCTAACATGCAGGAAACAAACGTAACCGAAACACAAGAAATCGAGGTCAAGTTCACTCATGCATTGTTCATACCTTGATATTTGACCTAGTACGTATTAACAACCTTCCACTGGCTAATACACATATGCGGGTATATACTACATCTAGTAAGCACTGACAAACCATTAAAACTCAATAGGTACTATAGCCTCCCAATGATATCCCCCCCCCCCCCCCCCCCCCCCCCCCCCCCCAATTAATTTTACACTACTTAAGAGTCCAAAGTGGAGAGGGGGGAGGCTTCACTGAGTGGTCTTGACTACACACCCCTACAAAAGTGTGGACACACCAATATCGAAAATTCACGATGACTGCACTGTACACAGTTTCTAGATGAACAGCAATATCACATTATAACTGTTCGACACAATCTCACCTGAAATACAACGAGGAAAGAACTATACCAATTGTCAAAGTTTGGGACCACATTTTCTACTCGACTCAGCCTGAAAGAAAGTACACAACAATAATAACTACATGCACAACTACGTACCAGTGAGCCTTTGGCAGTATCTCGCCAACTGCATGAGTCCTTTCACTGGGCCACGAGGGCCCATGACAACTGAAATCCAATTTGACACTTTCGAGATTGTGATTGTGTCTCTCAACACTGTGATTTACGAAACGGTTGCTTGTACTAGAGCAATGGAGTGCATTGTGGGGTAAGCGTGAGCACGTTTGTAGGTTGTACACGTTGAGTGGGCACCGGTGCATGTTTGCACATTGGTGATCACATGAAGCGAATGTCTGCCACAACTATAAGCTACATTGGGCAATTTGTTGCTGAACATCATAGTCACCATATTCTTGAGTGAGTACGTCCCAATTAACAACTAGGAAATAATATTATGTCTGTGTAGAATTGTGGAACAGCATCACCTTTCTCCAAACAGCCTCAGTCCAAGGATGGTGAACACGAACAGGAAGATAGCAATGATGGCGATCAGACTCAAGAGCAGCCACAACAGCTGGAACATGGTGTTCAAGATCTGCTTCATTGCCTTCCAGTATCTGCATACAAAAGAACAACGTTCTGATGATTGCATGCATCCAGGAAGACAGTCAGTACGAAATTCCAAGATCAATTTATAGAGGGTGGAGCTAATGAGGGTGGAGGGTGTAGTTGCTATGTACATGCATACACAATGTGAGATAAATATTCAGGGGAGACGAGTACATGCACTACCAACACATATGTAACTGTTAACTGTCATGTGTTCAAATTGTATGTGCTGTTGAGCTCTCTAACAACATACGTACCAGGGGAGCGGACAGGGATGTGAATTTAAATCAATAACCTAGGCAATTACGTACCTAGTATATTTGAAGATCCGGATGAGTGCCATACATCTGCAAGCGTTAACCATCGCACTGATGCTCACTACGTTTCTGATCTCCTCAATATACACCAGTACAAATACGTCTAGCAGGTTTATCAGAGTCAACTGCAGTAAGATAGAACGTGTGATGTAATGTTGTGCATAATTGTTGCTTTAATATTATACAACTCCAAGTACTTAATGCAAACTATTATGCATATTTGTGTGGTTCTGTTGGTATGTTGAGTTCAACACATGGTGATACAAGGTAGCACAAACTGGCGGCAAGGTATTCTGGCAAGAGGGAAAAATACAATGAGCACTTGGATCACTTCTTTGCAGCAAATGACACCTGTGAGGCCAACAAGAAACAAGCCGTTTCCTGACTGTCATCGGATCCTAAGTTTACAAGTTGTTGAGAGACTTAGTATCCTCTGCCAAGCTGGGAGAGAATCGTACACCCAAATCAGTGACTGCCATGAAGTATGCAGCCAAAATTTGCAATGGTGGGGCAACTCTGGATGGCATGCTCAGGTAGCGCTTGTCTTGCGGCGTAAAGGACAGTGGTGGCACTGGGGGGGGGGGGGGGGGGGGGGGGTTCCCCCCCCCCCCCCCCCCCCCCCCCCCCCAACACCGCCCTAGAAAAAAAAAACGTACGCAGACTACATGAACGTACACTGCCTATATAGAGGAAGTTCTTTGATCTAGCTATCAACTGTGAGTCAAGACTTACCTCTAGAAGCAGTTTATTGTGTAGTCAGTCAGTCAGTCAGTCAAAGTTAGTTAATGTCCCCTGCAGAAGCAACATCATTCAAAGTATGCGGAGATGCTACGAGAGGGCTTCCTGATAACCGAAAATCATGCCTGGGTGAAAAAATTTCCGCGCTTCGCGCGAAATACATCAACACCCCACAACTGTTTTGCAGCCGCTGTGCACCTCCGTACTTCACCGCCAATGTTCTCCCCCCCAACCTTCTATTGCTATGCACGCCTGTGGTAAAGGATGAGCACATTCAGTGTTGTTTGTTGTCGGAAGACAAGTTGACCATCCGGAAGGTGATGGAAATAGCACGGGACTGGAGGTGACCTCTAAGTGCTGTAATGGTCCAGTGTGGGCAGCACACCTCGGAGAAGTTCGATCATAAGCTGATCCCACCCAAAGTAAGTAAGTATAGTTCCCAGGTAATCAGTGCATGTGCTCCCACTCACAAACCCCATTTTATAGATTTCATGTGCCATCACGTGAAAGGGTACAGAGCCAAGTCAATCCCGGTACCAGTCAGTGGCCCGGCACAACAGTTACTGTCAACCAATTAATCGCATTACTCAAATTAAACCATGATAAGTTATAGCACACACAGTTATGCCAATATTACATCATTGTATTTTAGTTACCCCCACAGTTGCTTATGCAGCACCACTGGGCTATGTAGCTCACCACAAATTCACAAATGAGGATATAGGAGGTGAAGTAAGTACGTGGTCCCTGGCCATACAACTTGAGAATAGTTTCCAGGATGTAAATGACGGTGAAAGCGTAGTTGAGACCAACTGCAAGGGAAGGAAAGACACTCAGTACACACACTTACGTACGTAGTTGTACAGGGGAGCTATGTACCGATGACTGACAGCAACTAACCACATGGCCAAACATCAGGTACACTTACACACAAGATTGATAAACCACGTCAGTCCAGGGAAGTGGAGAGCCATCAGGAAGATAAGGTTGAGAGCAAGGACAACCATACCAAACCCAAAGAACACTCGAGATTTCGTCAGTGAGCAGACTGCTCTCCGAGATTTGTAGACCGCGTACTTGCAACAATACCTGGACAATGGCATAAAAGAAAATAACAATATCTGTTCTAAATGGAAGGTGAAAGAAGCTTGAAGGTAGAAACTCCCACTGTGTTTGTACATGTGCCCAGCAAGCATACACTCCATCATAACTACACGAAGATAGTGCAGCTGCAAGACATATGGGTATAGAAAATACAGACACCGCTCATGCACTGGATGTCAACAACACCTGGTATTGATTTTCTCTCCCTCATGTGATCTTTGACTCACCAACAACCATTTCCTTGTTCCCTCCTCTCCCACACTCCCCCGGCAAACTGTTCATCTTCTTCCGCATCCTGTACCTCATCCTCAGAGTCCAGGTCCCAATGGGGAGAAGCGATCCAAGTTGAGTCAAAGAACAGAGATGGCCCTGCTCAATACAAGATACAACATCTCACATGAATACATTTCCATGACAACATACACAATTTATGAGTGAATGGTACGTAAACACAGGGCTCCTGGTAAACAGTTTTTCCTGAATAGCTATGTCTCAAAGTGAAATGTGAAATGCGAAAAAGACATAAGCCACCCTATATAGATGCTTGGTAGGTGGAGATGGCCACACCCACCTATTTGGTCTCTAGCAAAAAAACAATGGGATGGTTTCATAAACACCAAACAACATGTTCAATTACTTACGTCTTCCAATGCTTCCAACCTCACTTGGTAGCTCCAACTCGGCTGGAGAAGGTACAGTGGAGTATCAGAATACGTGACAGTGGTAAGTATGTGACAGTGGTGAGTATGTGACAGTGGTGAGTATGTGACAGTAGTGAGTGGTGAGTACGTGACAGTGGTGAGTAAGTGACAGTGGTGAGTACGTGACAGTGGTGAGTACGTAACAGTGGGGAGTATGTGACAGTGGTGAGTATGTGACAGTGGTGAGTATGTGACAGTGGTGAGTACGTGACAGTGGTGAGTATGTGACAGTGGGGAGTACGTGACAGTGGTGAGTACGTGACAGTGGTGAGTACGTGACAGTGGTGAGTACGTGACAGTGGTGAGTACGTGACAGTGGTGAGTATGTGACAGTGGTGAGTACGTGACAGTGGTGAGTACGTGACAGTGGTGAGTACGCGACAGTGGTATGTGACAGTGGGGAGTACGTGACAGTGGTGAGTATGTGACAGTGGTGAGTACGTGACAGTGGTGAGTACGTGACAGTGGTGAGTACGTGACAGTGGTGAGTACGTGACAGTGGTGAGTACGCGACAGTGGTGAGTACGTGACAGTGGTGAGTATGTGACAGTGGTGAGTACGTGACAGTGGTGAGTATGTGACAGTGGTGAGTATGTGACAGTGGGGAGTGGTGAGTACGTGACAGTGGTGAGTACGTGACAGTGGTGAGTATGTGACAGTGGTGAGTACGTGACAGTGGGGAGTACGTGACAGTGGGGAGTACGTGACAGTGGGGAGTACGTGACAGTGGGGAGTATGTGATAGTGGGGAGTACGTGACAGTGGGGAGCACGTGACAGTGGGGAGTACGTGACAGTGGGGAGTACGTGACAGTGGGGAGTACGTGACAGTGGGGAGTACGTGACAGTGGGGAGTACGTGACAGTGGTACAATGATTGATAGTATATAATGATGGACGGAATGATCATAAGTTTTGTAAAATTAATGATGGTATATGATATAGTCTAGCTTGTCCCTATAGTTGTGGTAGTGCAAGCATTGGAACTACTACGTGCTCTTCCAGTCAGAATAGCTAGAGGTGCCTCGCTCCCAGGCTATGTGAGAGGAGGGAGAAGTGGCCTGGTGTCTACTGATCGCGCATGCCATGATCTCATGAGGTATGGCATACCTGCCCTCTTCATCCAGTCCTTGTAGCTTTGCAAGTCCTCGTCAATCCTTTTGCTCTCCTTCAGCCTCCTGATGTTTCCTCGGTCACTCACGCCAATAAACACACTGTAGAAGAATCAAAGTGGTTATTGGTCTGGCAAGAGGTAGGGAAATGGTTAGGGTCAGTTAGGGCCAGGGCCAGTTCTGAATGTGCATGACTGTCCATTACCTATGTACACATACTGTGATGGACCCACTAGATCGAGCACGCAGGCAGCAAACTCAAAGATTATTATAGTCAGCAGAGAATACAAGGGGTACACTGGGGAGCTCACAAGCACAACACCAAAATGCTATTTATACTACAAAATAACAATGGTGCGGACAGCGCAATGGTACAATGGGAGGCGACGCTCAGTGCATAACAAAAGTGGGGCCTACTACATAACCAAATAAGGACAACCAACTAATTAGCACAAACCAAATACATAACTAGCAGAATGTATAACATTATGGGGCGAGCCTGAGTGAGTGCATGCATAATATGCAGCATGCATTTCGAATGTAACTCAACCTCAGGCTATCGGAATTGCAGCACAAGAACTGTATGGACGGTACACGATGAGCACTCTCGCTCAGTCTTCTTCCGCTATGCAGTAGCTCCCATGACTGTAGCCATTGAAGAGCAGGTCTACGAGTCAGTGACTTAAACACAGCCGCGAGTAGCAAACGGTGAACTTGTAGCTAGCTAGATCAGTCAGAAGTTGCATGCACTTTGCTATGTTGCCGTGCGGTAGCGCGTATCACTGTATCCATTACATAAACACACTAGCTAACAGTCAGAGTCCTAAATGAAAGTCCTGATCCTTAATACACACATACTCACTTCCTGCTGGACCAATACCCACTCCAATAATTCTCTGTGTCAACTTTGATTCACTATACAACAGCAGCTAACCAGACAGTCATCTATACTTAGGCATAATCAAGGATGTGACCGCAGTACTACATGTAGGGGTCAAAAATACACAGACACCGTACACTGTAGCCATCACGTTTCTTGAGGGACCAAATGACACGAATTAAGGAATATACCAGTAAAGGGACAGTGATCATAAAATCTCCATCAGGTATCTCCTTCCCACCAGCTATCTGCTGCCACAACATATTCACCTTGTCAATACTCCAGTCCAGAGATTCAGGATGAGCACAGACCCCAAGAAAATGACGACAAGAAAGTATACCCAGGCGTAGGAGTACCCTACAGCTGATTCATACTGGATGGTAGAAAAAAACATTTGTCCACTAACGTCCAGGTATGTCTTCCTTCACCCGCAATAGGGAAGCAAATAATGACAAACACTGGGGTAGCTCGATCACAGGCCACATACGGGGAGGAAACTTTACTTCACCTTGTGTGGCCTGGGAATGAAGCCAATACTGGGGTGGGTACGAGGCTAATGCTCACCAGGTAGAAGACGTCACTCCAACCTTCGAGGGTGATCAATTGGAAAACAGTGAGCAGAGCAAGGAGAAAATTATCAAACGAGGTAATCCCATTGTGGGGTCCCTCCTCCCAGAACCGGCACACGCTGCCAGCTGGACAGTCATGGCTCCCAATAGTGACTCCCAGCTCCGTAGTGTCCCAAGCACAGGGAAAGTTGCTCACCAGAACAGTCATATCAACCCCTGGGCAGGAGTGTGAACATGAAAACTTTCGATCCCTGTGAAAATTTCCTAAACCTGCATGTACTCCAATCCATACATTACATATAGCCTCATTTTCCAGGCCTCCACGCCCAGCTTTTGGAGGCCTGGAAAACGAGGTTAACGTACATACCAGTTGGGGAAGTGTAGTTGGCATAGCAACCACCATGCAGCACATTCTGGAACAGCTCCATTCCGATCAGGGAAAAGAACACCATCACACACAAGGTCATGATGATCAGGTAGAACAGTGCGGGTAGTGAGCTCGCCAGTGCCTTCAGAATGAACTTCACACCTGCAAGAAAGAAGAATGTCATGGATGACTTCATGTGAAGCTCAGGAAGATCCGTAAGTAAAGCCCTTGGAAGTTATGCATGTACAAACCCAGCGCTCTTTGCAGGAAGCTTAATTTGAAAACAACCTTCCGGCTCTCAGAACAAGCCTTCTGGTGAATCGACCCCGCAAATCAGAAAATCGTTCTGAAGGACACAGTCACTTTTAGGACTATGATATGTTGATATTCAATATGAAAATTGCGAGACATTACACACAAAAATACGTACACTGTCAGTGTGCAAGCACACATGACTGTGCATGAACTGGATATCTTACTTTCAAACACAGCAAGAACTCTGACTAGCTTCAGTGCCATAAGGGATCCAAAAATCTCAGCCATAACATGAATGTTGAAGTTCATGGACACGTAGAGAATCCTGGAGCAAGAGGAGAGAGAGGGAGACGGATGGAACAATGGCTACGAGAGTGGATTCTAAGATTATTGTTACATCACATCAGCATGCTACAGCGTGTAGCCTTGCCGCCGGCCTTCTACACCTCCAGTTTTGATCGCCTACGTACAATATGTTTTTGCATACTGTAAGCGATCAAAAACTGGAGGTTTAGAAGGCATGGGAACTAGTAATGTGCAGTAAATAATGTGCAGTGTAGTTTAATGCAGGCACAAATACTAACTTTAACTCACACACACATTAACCCCATTTCATTTCCAGGCCCTTCCCACACCTGCATTATTGGGCTACTGTAGAGTACATATCAAGAGCCCGCCACCTACTTAGTGCCCACCCCTTACACCCAAACATCTGGTACTCGCATACGTAGGAAGGTGGACACTCTGAGGTACAGTATGTATCCACTCCCTCTTCAGTTATACATCTTTCACTCTCTGTACCAAAACAGGGCATGAGGCGTTTACATTTCAGAACACTACTGCCTCCCTATGCACATTCACATGCACAAACACTGACCCGCACTATCACCTACGGGCACTTAATACAGACAGGCCTCACAAAATCATACATACCATTACTGTGTACCCACAAAATTCAATTGGACACCTGTAAACATTGACTACACATTAGATTATTTACCCATTATTATCAAAACGCTGGTATCAATACAAAGGGAATGTACGGACATAATGTCTGGACATTCTGAGCTTTGTATGCCCTGACTAGCCTCGTTCTCAGTCCCACGCCCAGCTTTTCGTTGCTTGCAGTACGGTACTGCAAGCGACGAAAAGCTGGGCGTGGGACTGGGAACGAGGCTATGCCCTGACACACATACGGTCTGGTGTGGGGGTGTTACCGTGAGCCCTGGATAGTATTAGTAATACACTCTCTACAGTAAAAGATCTTCTGGAGTAGGTCATGAACCAGCCGGTTAATGCTACGTATGGTGGTGCCCATGATGGCTCTGTTCAGGCCAATACCTAACCTCGTTCCCAGGCCACCTGGGAACGAGGTTAGCCACAACCAGACTTTGGTGAGGGGAGGCCCTGAGAAACAACACAAGTCACAAATGAGATAATTTGCAGAGCTCACCCACACAGGATGATGAAGACATCTAGGATGTAGGCCGTGTTTCTGAGGTAGGCTTTCGGGTGGAGGATGAGCCCGTATGCTATGATCCGCAAGCCTGCCTCCACCATATAGATCACTATGACAGTGATGGTGATGAAGGCCTAGTGAAGAAGGTGGGAGGAGGGTAAGGACAGAAGAGGGGCAACACAGCGGGAAATATCACATACAAGCCGTCGCATCATCACTCACACTGAACTTGTATATTATACTACGTACGTAAATGTATAGGGGGTCCTAAGTTTTTAGGGGGACCAAAGATGTTTTGGTCCCGGGTGAACCAATCTGTGAAACATTTCGTCATGGGGGGCCACTTCTGAGGCAGACCAATTTTCGTGTGGTAGCCAACTGACACATATATAAGCTGCCACCTGTGCACTTTGACCACTGTTGGTAGTACGTACGTGACGTTACAGATTGACCCAATGCATAAGTTCAGAGTAAGGTATGGCATGAGGCGTGAGGTGATCTTGCCCGTACCAGTTACCCTACCAAGATTGCATGCAGCTGCCACTCAGTACTGAGTGGTACGGACTGCTGAGAGTAACACGCACTGGTTACCATGCAGGACACGTACATAGTACATATCACAGGTTCCCATACGTTAGCATTCAAAATCAGTCAAAAAGCAGAAGCACTATAATCGTTATGAATTATTCAACTCCTTTTAATAAGTACGTATGATGCTAAAAATATGGTACCATTGGCAAGATTGAAGTTTCTGTGCTATTAGCAACCACTTTGATGTGACGTGGACAATCATTAGCCTCATGCCCAGACCCCCTCAGAAGGAAGTATTGAAGGTCTGGGAATGAGACTAGTCAATAACGTGAAGCTTGGCAGTTACGATGAAGAGCTCCTTCCGCATGAATCTTCTGGCATAACACGTTGATCACATGCTCATCACAGTTGTACCATATACACTCTGTGCTCTTGCTGCATACAACACACAAGGAGATGATTTTACCAGCACTCACAATCAGACTGTTCGTGTCGCTGAAATCTCCGTATTTACTGGGCCGGTAGAAGCAGAGGGCGATGGCATTCAGAAACACCATCAGTGCCATGAAGATCAAGAACAGCCTAGATGACAGTCAAGGTATTTACAAGGTATTCACAAACAATAATAGTGGAGGAGAAACCAAATTCATTGGCTCAATTCAGTTGGGATCATAGCGACCGACTGGCAACCGAACCTTACCATGTGAAAACTGTGTTATGCCAACTTAGTTCATAGGATTGACGCCCAAGGATTAGGTGAGGGTTAACCTCTGATTGTGTGGTTATAACCCGAGGCATAGGTGAGGGTTAACCTCTGAGTGTGCTTATAACCCAAAGCATAGGTGAGGGTTCGAGTGACTTTCTGAACCAGCATGGATGCTGCAGCACTTTGCACTTAATGTAGTTACTGTATAGACTCCACCTACACTTGTCACCTTGTTAACCCTCACCTGTGCCTCGGGCACTCAGGTGGTTAACCCTCACCTGTGCCTCGGGCACTCAGGTGGTTAACCCTCACCTGTGCCTCGGGCACTCAGGTGGTTAACCTTCACCTGTGCCTCGGGCTGTGCCTTGGGTTATAACTACACAGTGCTGCTAGGTTAAGATAGCAGTCATAGCACGGCATTTGGGTGAGGAAGTGCACCAGACACACCAGAATGTTTGCACATCACATGGCAACAGGTAACTACACCTAATGATACACACTTATTATGCTTACAGGTAATTTATCACAAATCGTTGAGGCAAGCATTGAACGAGTGTCGCAAACACGAGGGACATTACTACCTTGACAGAGAGTGATATATATCCCGGTACACAGTAGATATTTGTTTACTGAAGCTGACCACTGCACATGTACTGATACAGTACTGATCTGGTATAGCCATGGTTAATACTGCCAGAAAACACTGGAAAAATATTACCCTATACACACATGGCTGTTTTGCTACTTGGTGTCGAAACGACGGTGACAGTGGAGAGAACAGAATGAGAATTAAAACCAGGAGGATTAAAGTGCAATGGAAGGATACTTTGACTTCACTATCCTCTTGATTGCCTTCCTGAACTTGCTCTTCTTGTGGAAGAGGAAGAGGGAGTAGTCCTCACGACCATGCCCTATTTTGCCCAACTTCTTCCGTAACCACGACAAAATCTGTGAGTCAGGAGTCCGAGCAAAATTGGTCTTAATGGACCCCTTGTGTGTGAGGTAGCCACGCGTCACTGTCTGTTGGATGTTGTCCAAGGACTTTGCCCTGGCCCTGCGAGTGACACGCATGCCATTGGTTCCTTCACTGTGGAGAAGAGAATTGACATTCCAAACGGCTACCCAGGAATGAACGTGCATGATCCTGCCACAAAACATACACACAACTTTACAAGATATACTCCTAACAGTGTGATGAGACTCTAGGCCCATGAGAGTGATGTTAATGTTCGCTATTAAGCAGTTAGCATACCTGCTAAGTTCAGGCTGATCCCTGTGCAGATTGTGAGAAGCAGACAAAGCTCCGCTGTACTAGCAATATTATTTAAGTGAGTGATCAACAATTATCAGACACCATATATAATCGGACACACTAGCATGGAAGACATACTTTACCATGACCCTCCATCAATAGTGTGGATAGTTTGGTTCTGGAGTTAACGTTATGGTCTGCAAAAGTAAAATTTGGGACACAGTATGCTTGGTGAATTGTACGAATTGTCAGACGCCGCTCCATGTTGCTTCTCTGAAACACCTCTCGGCTAGTTTTCTACAACATCAGGAAGCTCCAAGACCCTTGTACTCTACGGCTGATTTTCGTTGTCATACATGTCATTTAAAAGACAGCTATGCAGCTGCACGCATTTCTGCAATCACAATAGAACGTACCATCTTCTTGCCACTCATGAAACGGAGTCTTTTTCAGAGTACGGAAAGATTATGGGTAGATAACCAGCTATGACGTCAATTGCATAAGGTCTATACAAACTGAAGTGGTCGCGGCCTGGGAACAAAAGCTACAAGGTACCCTCTGTGACGACATTCATGTTCTAACCACCTTGTACACTACAACAATGATGAATCTGGGCCATCAATAAGGGGAGTGAGGTCATGTGACCTTAGTCACCGCTAATGCATGTAAGAGTGTTCTGTCTTTCAGGATAGTACCTGGTGATGCTGCTCTTGTGATGGGAGGAGGCAGAGGGAAGAGGGAGGATGCTCTCTATCTCCTCCAGGCTGCTCACCCTGCGCACCCGCTGCGCCATACCGACACACACAACCGAGTAGCACCAGATCAAAGCTCTCAGCTATGAGCTACTCAGCTAGCCTCAGCCATGTCAGCTCAAGAACATGTATATCCGCCTGTTGAGGAAGTACACACTGCGGGTAAGTTCCTTCATTATAGTGCAATTATTTCAAGCCTTGCACGTGAGGCGTGACTACTACATAGTACACATAGTACATGCCGCGCCGCATGGATCTGTGGATATCGATATGGATATGGACCGTTAACGCTGAAGGGTTCGACTGCCTGGCTGACTATCTGACTGTGGTACGTTGATCCCTAATCCTGAAGTATTTTGTCATGTAGTCTGGCTGGGAGAATCTAAATAGATGAACCCTGTGTGGATGTACTAAGGCACTGGAAGCACATGGGCACTGGAAGCACATGGGCACTGGAAGCACATGGGCACTGGAAGCACATGGGCACATGAAGGGGAAGGTAGTACTGATTGATACAGGAGCTTGGTTGACCCTTGTTTGTCTTGCTGCAAGTACATGCCAATTTCGGCATGACAGCAACGCCAGGATTAGTGGCCGTGCACACACCACCCTGAGGGTATCCCCTGAAGGAGTGAATCCTCATGTCCATAAAAGTGTATGAGTGTGTGGGGTAGTCTTCACACAGATGGTGCGCTTGCTTTCCTGTTTCGGCAAACTGTAAGTGATTTGTGCTTCTCCCTCTCCCTTCTGATTAATATGCCAATGTCATCCTCTAACAGCAACTAGTTCCAGTGCCGTGGTCACTTGTAGCGTGCATGGTATCAGCTGGCGGGTGGCAGCTGCATCCATGATTGGGTATGATACTCTCTAGTTGGCTAATGTAGCACAGCGGGCTGCATGCCGTAATGTGATACCAAGAGTTTATGAACTCTTGGGTGATCCATTTTTGCGTATTGTGACTCTTCCTGCTTACATTACTTCCTGCATTGTCCTTGAGAGGCATCCAGCAGAAAGGTTGAGAGGAAGGGTAGTACATGTAGGTGGGCTTTCAGTGCTAGAGTGAGATTACATGGCTGAGTGTCTGCTTGGCTATAGAAAGCCTTGTGTCAGTACCGGGTCAGCTATTCCTGTGGTCATTTTCTTAAATGAACTTGGGAAACAGCATTCTCACCTTGTAAGACCTCCACCCATTTTATAGCTAGGGCTTTCAATCCTCAAGGTGGTACATGTAGTTGGTAATGTTAGGGTCATACATATGCTGAAGGTGGCTGCCTGATGTGTGTGTGTGTGTGTGTGTGTGTGTGTGTGTGTGTGTGTGTGTGTGTGTGTGTGTGTGTGTGTACGTGTGTGTGTGTGTGTGTGTGTGTGTGTGTGTGTGTGTGTGTGTGTGTGTGTGTGTGCGTGCGTGCGTGCGTGCGTGCGTGTGTGTGTAGTTGGAAGGTGAATACCCAGCAGAAAAGGATTTCAGATTGTGGAAATTCAACAATTTGGCAGTTGATGGGTTTCAAGTTATTCAAGATCTTTGTGTGCTTATCTATTAGAACAGATTTGCAGCAATGTAATGTCTACATTTGTGGAATTCCTCAGCCCTTTACACATGCAGTTGGTGTTGTCACGCCATCATGTCGAAGGTGTTCGACACCCCATGAAACGTTGGGGCTGTTCCTTCCCTGTTATAAAGTTGTGTGCTTAGTTTTATTGGATGAAACCGTATAAGATGAAAGTGCTGAAGTGTGCTTTGATATAATGCACTATATTCCCCCCCCCCCCCCCCCCCCAAAAAAAGTTTCATGTTGTATGCCTTGTGCAATAGCCTATGGTATTGTTGCAGTCGGGGCGGAGTCTTGAGGCAAATACTTTGCCTGATGCTGTATATGCCTTGCCAACCCGATGAAAAATAAGCCCCATAGTGCACTCAACGCCGTACATTTCTTGGAGTGAGTATCAGTTCTCTTATAGTATTTCGAGTCTATTGACCATGGGTATTGTATCGTATATGTACAGCTCAGATTGTCTGTGCACACATGACATGCAAAGCTACATCTGTGAGTAGCAACCGAAGCTTTGACTGAGCTTTGACTGAGTCTTGTGATGGGGATCCAGACGGTTGTGAAGGTGGGACCCATTTAGCAATAGAATGGACGTCTGGAACATACGTACATGTAATTACCCTTGGAGTGCAGTTGCTAGCAGAAGCAGCCGACACTGAAACTGTTCCACTTCTTTTGGCAAGCAGTTGGCTGCTGTGATTATGAAAACATTTTGCTGAAGATAATACCACGAATATACCAGGAGCAACTTAAACACGTTCATTGCTCAAGTGGTGGTGCAAGTCCATGAATAAGCATTGGAAGAAGTTCATGCATGTAGTGGGGAACCAACCTTGTGAGACTGCAGTCATTTTCCCTCACATGTATGGATTAGTCTTCTACATGTACATAGTCCTGCAACAGATCTTGTCCACTAAATGGCCCACTGGGTTAATAGACCACTGTCAGTGAACAGTACAGTGATCTTGGGTAGAGATACATGTACATGTAGCAAAATTATTGTGCAGCTAGTATCATACACACGCAAGTATCGTCAAAGACTGGAACTGGAAACAATCCACAGATCAAGTGCATGAACCTTGCTGCTCCCCAAGTGCATGAACCTTGGTAAATCTGTGGGCGGCAACTGATTGTTGTCTGATACCATAGCAACTCATTGCCACGCCCCTATTACCTCAAGTTGTAGTTACTAAGCAACAGACAACGATAGGGTTTGCATCTGTCAATATCAATGTACATATCTGTTTTGGAGTACTGGTAGTGTGTTGTTGCATACCAGTTCATGCATCACTAGGCAACCCTCTGTGATGTTACCATGACGGTAAATCCCCCACAGGAATGCCTTGTCTGACCTGCTGGATGTGCAAACGGTACCCTTGACCCACCCAGCATGATAGAGGAGCTGACAAGTGTCCAAACAGGGCTGGAGGAGACCCGGTCCTTGCGGGAGGAACTGGAGAAGCTCAACGCGGAGATCATTGAGGCGAATGAAGAGAGGGCGCAGGCGGCCGAGTACGGGCTGCTGGTGCTGGAGGAGAAGCAGGCCCTGCAGTACCAGTACGATGAGCTCAGCAGCCTGTATGACGTCACCAAGAGGGAGCTGGAGAACTCGGCCAATGTGAGCCTCCTGCATGCACTGTGGTAATGTAGCCTTCTTCCCAGGCTGTCGTGTCTGCTCTGAGGACGGGCCATGTGAGGAATGGTCTCTTGTGTGGCTTCCCACCTGTGTGCAGAATTTTTAATTGTGTGACCTCAGAATCTGTATGCAAGCCTGTTGGGATTTAGAGCGGGTCATCTGCAGCAACAATTGAAGCCTCCGTGTCTAGTAATGGCATATGCTGGTTATTCTGGGAAGTGAACTCACTTTGTGTGCAGCTGTACACTGGTGTTCAACAAGTATCATTCTTTGTATCCCGGAATTGGAATGTAGACACACAACCTGACTTGGCTAGGGAATGTAGACACACAACCTGACTTGGCTAGGGCACGTAGTTTGAGTGCTGTACGTGTTTTACCAGTACATTAGCAAGTCATTGAACAGCCCAATTTGGGTCTTCTGAACATTCAGGGACGACATGATTGGGGTGCAAATAATTGCAAGAGCAACAGGCAAAGTAATTGACGTACCGTACCTGTCCCAAGTGGTCATGTGATTATCTGCTAATCAAATATAGCAGGATACTTTCAGAATCCAAAGGAGGAGGCTTGAGTGATAAGCCACGTACGTCCCAAAACAAGGAAACTAGACATTACCACTTTTCCTCAGTCTGGGAGTACCGGCGCTGTTGTACTGGAGCAAAAAGCTTTACGATGGAAGCGTGGTGTTGTAGCAGCATCCAGGATACTAAGAAGCAGTGGAAGGGCTACATGTACATGCATGTGTGCATAGCAGCCATGAACAGTTAGCCACAGTGCTATAATGTCACAGTGACTAGTGCCTGCACTCTACAGCATTTCCATATTTCTGTGACATCACTTTGCCATATATGTACATGTTCTGTCATTCGGTTCTCACACATCCTGATAAGATACAGGTGTATGGGGGACAGGTTGATGTTTAAACCCTTCTCGTCCTCTTATATATGTGTATGTAGGCATTCAGGCAGGTGCAGGCTGACTATGAGAAGCGTCTGAGGGAGGTGGAGAGCCAGCGTGAACAGCTGCTGAACGAGATGGAGGCCAGGGAGTCTTCCCTCATCACCAAGGTAATGGAGACCAGCTAGACTGGACTGCATGTGGATGCATGGTGGAGAGGTGTTGAGTCAGAGGAGAGGGTGGTGTTGTGACGTGGGGGGGGGTTGTGAAGGGACGAGGGGTGTTGTCGGAGGAGGGGTGGTGTCAGAGGAGGGGTGGTGTCGGAGGAGGGTGGTATCGGAGGAGGGGTGGTGTCGGAGGAGGGAAGTGGTGTCGGAGGAGGGGTGGTGTCGGAGGAGGGGTGGTGTCGGAGGAGGGGTGGTGTCAGAGGAGGGAGGTGGTGTCGGAGGAGGGGGTTCGTGTTGTGAAGGGAAGAGGGGTGGTGTCAGAGGAGGGGTGGTGTCGGAGGAGGGAGGTGGTGTCAGAGGAGGGAGGTGGTGTCAGAGGAGGGGTGGTGTCAGAGGAGGGGTGGTGTCAGAGGAGGGGTGGTGTTCTGAAGGGAGGAGGGGTGGTGTCGGAGGAGGGGTGGTGTCAGAGGAGGGGTGGTGTCAGAGGAGGGAGGTGGTGTCAGAGGAGGGGTGGTGTCGGAGGAGGGGGCTCGTGTTGTGAAGGGAAGAGGGGTGGTGTCAGAGGAGGGAGATGGTGTCGGAGGAAGGGGCTGGTGTCGTCAGAGGGGGTTCGTGTTGTGAAGGGAGGAGATGTGGTTGTGGTGGAGGGAAATTGGTGTTGTGAATGGAGGAGAAGTAGAGGTGGTGTGAAAGTAGCTTCGTACCCAGGCCCATGTGCGGAACACGGAGGAGGGCCTGGTGACACTTGGCAAAATTCCGTATGTGCTCATGATGGTGTAAGCGATTACTTTCCTTACTTGGATGCATTCGAATTCATGCGGCAGGTAGCTGTTGGTGAGTCTTGAAGGGTTTTATCAAACGGGTACACTTTTCACGCGGTAAAGAATGTAATTACTATGCAATACACGAAACCAAGACTGCTGATCTCAGCACATACGGAATTTTGCCAAGTGTTACCAGGCCCTTTCTGCTTACCTGGGTACAAGGCTAGTGTAAAGCGGTGGTGGAGGGGGGAGAGGTTTTGTGAAGGGTAGAGGTTTCATGAAGGGGAACATACGGACATATAGTTGAGGGTGTATCAAACTGGGCACTACACTCACTCTCCAGTGGCTCCCTCCCACACACACACACACACACACACACACACACACACACACACACACACACACACACACACACACACACACACCGCATGCACACCACTCCCTGTAGGTTGAGAAGTTGGAGGAGGAGATTCGTCAGGTGGAGCGTCGGCTTAAGCAGTCTGTGTCTGAACAAGAACACTTGAGTGAGCACAGCACTTACCTCACTGGAGAGCTGGACAGGTAAGTGTGGGTGAATGGGTGGGGTGTGGTCGGTGTTGGCGGGTGGGGTGTAGTCGGGAGTTGGGTGTGGGGGGGAGTGGATGGTGGGGTGTAGTCAGGAGTTGGGTGTGGGGGGGGGGGGGGGGGGAGTGGATGGGTGGGGTATGGTCGGGGGTGGGGGGGAGTGGATGGGTGGGTATGGTCGGGAGTTGGGTGTGGGGGGGAGTGGATGGGTGGGGTATGGTCGGGAGTTGGGTGTGGGGGGAGTGGATGGGTGGGGTATGGTCGGGAGTTGGGTGTGGGGGGGAGTGGATGGGTGGGGTATGGTTGGGAGTTGGGTGTGGGGGGGGAGTGGATGGGTGGGGTGTAGTCGGGTGGTTGGGTGTGGGGGGGGGGGAGTGGATGGTGCGGTGTAGTCGGGGGTTGGGGAGAGTGGATGGATGGGGATGGTCGGGAGTGGATGGATGGGGATGGTCGGGAGTGGTTGGATGTGGGGGGAGTGGATGGTGGGAATGGTCGGGAGTTGGGTGTGGGGGGGAGTGGATGGGTGGGGTGGCAAGTGTATGAGTAGATGTGGAGAAGATGGGTGGGGTGGATGTGGGTATGAATTAGGAATGGTTAATAAGGTCGTTTGGGTAGTTAGATTGTTTTGGGTG
Source organism: Axinella damicornis (assembly GCA_963931865.1). Classification (NCBI taxonomy): domain Eukaryota; kingdom Metazoa; phylum Porifera; class Demospongiae; order Axinellida; family Axinellidae; genus Axinella; species Axinella damicornis. Next base: position 19,505,477 of record OZ007505.1, on the reverse strand, counting down.
AGTACTTTTGGGACCAACTTCCCGTCAATTTGACAATATTATCCCATCCATGTACTGTAGGTATAGGAGAGAAGCAGATGTTATGAAGGAGGACAATAAGAGACTGAGACAGGAGCAGACAGGTGCAGTAAAAGAAAACCAACAGCTGAGAAAGGAGATGGAGAAGTTGGATACGAGATTTGAAAAACTCCTGAAAGTTGAGGAGGAGTGTAGCAACCTACAGGAGGTCAACAGAACGCTCAAGCACGAAGCGGACGTGCTGCAGGAGCAGTTTGAGAATGTCATGGCGGACAAGGAGGAGCTGGAGTACCAGAACAAGGAAGCAATGCAGGCTCTGAACGAGGAGAGGGAGGCAAAGAACGCGCTGGAAACCAAGCTGAAGGAGGAATCGCTCCGATCACCGGCTCACCCCAGTTGGGCGATGGAGAAGGAATCTTTGAACCCTGTTTTGAGCCCAGCAGCTGATGGGAACCAAAACAACCACAATGATGGCCGAGAACAGACTGAGCAGTTGCTGTCAGTGAGTTCCCCCCCACCAGGAAAGTCACGAGTCCACTCGACCCCGTACTCTCCAAGGAGAGCTCCCAGTCTCTTGAGTGAATTACAAACCTCCTTTATGGCTAGCGTTGATTTCTCCGAGTTGGAGAGTTTGAGACAGAGGTGTAAGGAGGCGGAGGATTCCATCACAATGCTCCACAAACAGAAACTGTCCCTGGAGGAGACGGTTTCGTCCTTCTCACTGCAGCAGGCAGAAGCGAGCACGGAGATTGACAGAACAAAAGAAGACTATTCAAAGGCACTTGGAGAGAGAGACAGGATGATTGAAGGCTTGAAAGAAGAGATGTTGTTAAAGGAAGAGACACTTGGGCAGCTGAGGAACAAAGTCAGTGCGACCACTTCAGAAAGGGAGTCGATGAAGATCGAGGTGGATGGCCTGAAAGATGAGGTACAGAGAATTAGGAGGTCTTCGAAGAAAGAGATCGAGAAAGTGGAGGGGGAGTGTATCCTGGAGCAGGCAAAGAATGTGGAACTGAAAAGCCAGATCACTGCTTTCGAAGACCGAACAGCACTCCTCTCCAACACAGTTGAAAAGCTTGAGAGCGTTATTTACAGTTCCCACAGTGAGATTTTGTCTATGACGGATGATCTTAGAACTCTGCACAGAACAGTTGTCGCTCTGGGTACTGATGGCAGATTGGCTGCGGTTGGGGCCAAGAATTCCTCCATGGAACCTATCAATTCTGCCGCAGAACAAGAAGAGAAAGGTGACACCAGGCGGGCTTCAAATGGAGCTCCGGTAGCTCATTTCTACTCCCTGGATCTGAAGCAGGACAAGACGGCCGTACGTGTTCACACAGAAAGCAATTCCTTGCAGGCTATTGTGAAGCTACACGAGCAGCTTCGACTAGTGAGGTCTCCTTTGGAACAATTCACAAAGTCAATGCTTGAAAGATCCCTGGCACAATCTGCCAAGCACATTCCAGTTGATGCAGCATCAGCTGCCGAGAGATCGGTTACAAGCAGTCGGAGAAACTCAATGGATTTTGAAGCCACTGTGAACAAGTGGAAAGTCAAGCTGTCTCACAAGACGGAGGAGATTACTAACCTCCGAGCCATAATGAAGGCACGACAGACGACAGCGGACGTAGCCGTCAGCAGTCTGCGGAGCAAACTTGAGGGCCAGGCTAGGGCCTATCAGACGGAGTTAACACGACTGAAACATCAAATCAAAACGCTAAAAAAGGAGAGAGACGAACACAAAAGTTTGAGGGGGATGTATGCAAAACGCTGTGAGGATTACGTGGACGACATCTTGAAAATAAAGCGGGAAAATGAATCTTTGAGGCTAGAGGTGGACGAGGTGATGTTGTCGTTGAAAAAGACTATCCAGAGGAAACTGGATTTGAGCCGGGAACTGGAGGAGTACAGAGTTGAAATGGAACGGAACCACTACATACCAAAGCTTTTAGGGTCGTCACGAATCTGAGATATACATGTATGTTGTTATTATCAGGCTTACTGCAAGCCAACAGTATAGTATTATCACAAAAGGTTATTGGCTACTATTTTTGTATCAGTGGCTCACATTCCATGCTATTTTTATACGTTCACATATTTAATTTGACTCTGTATCTGCTCTGCTATTTTCTTTTCAAAGCAGATATGATAATTATGTCTTCTCAGTCAAAACTAGATGGCAATGCATGAACAGCAGCTGGGAGTTTGTCATGTTAAACTCCAGCATTGTGCCAGCTGATCGAGTGCTCCTTAGCCTCGTTCCCAGGCTGCGAGGGATCGAGGCCTGGGAATGATCGAGGCTAGGTGCTCCTGCATGTGTTTGAATGTGTATGCACCCCTGCCCATGCCTGACCAGTTACAGTGGAATCCATGCATATGAAGGACACCCTTGAAGGACACCTCGATCCCTGCTCTCATCAGGTGACTCGTCCAAGTCCCATGTTCCTATATTACTTGCACATCCTAATCAAGACCATTTTAGGGGATCACCAAAGGGTGCACCGTTTGGTCCCTAAAATGGTCTTGATTAGGTAGGACAGAGCCTCGTTCCTAGGCTCCCCCTTTGTGCGCGGTGAAGAAAGTTTCATCGGCGCGCACAGGGAGAGGAGCCTGGGAACGAGGAGGCTAGGTAGGACATGTTAGTTCCACTGTAATAACTGTCCTGGCCTGCACCTACAGTGATACGCATGCAGTCAAACACTGTTCATCATACTGCTATACGCATACCTAGTCCTCCCCATGCACCTCCAGTCTTTGACTGCTTATACTAGACTGGTGGTTGCAAAGGGCTGGGAATGAGGAGTGTTCGCAATCCTATGAACTTTTGGTGTGCGCCTGTACGACCAACATTCAGATGCAAGGTTGATGCCCATGGGGTTCCTGCTGCCATATATAGTACACAGTCATACATACCAGGTGCATACACAAGCATGCAAGTACATGAACAATGTTCCATGAATGACACTGAAAGTCTGCTTCCTATTCATCCCTGTCACTGTCACTAGCTTCTGCCGGAGCCACATCTTTGTCTGTCAGTCTTTCTATTGCCTTCTGTTTGGCCCACGCACTTACACTGCAATAAGAAGATACCGGTCAATCACAGCATGCTCTAGTCTCAGAACCAGACCCTTCGCACGGGGAGGAGTGATTACAAATGACGTCAGGGAAATGATATTTCGCAGGCTTTGTGTCGCCAGTGACACACAAGGCAAATTGTTATGCTGTGCTACCTGTGAGTTTGACAAAATTGAGGGGAGCAACGAGCAGGTTGACGGTGATCGTACATGCGGTATCACAGTTGATTGCTATTAACCACGCATAATTGCATTCCGTGCAGACAACTCGAATGCAGGCACGTGCCCAGACCATTCTTCCTCCCTGTGCAAAGGGTCGGCCTCTAAGACTAATCATGCTCATGACAATACACGGACCCTCCCCCCTCTCCCAGTTTGTGCGTCAATTACATCATGCTGTCGTGAGATTGTCTTCATGCTAAGGAGCAGGCTTACAGGCATTAAACAACTGCACACCCATCCTCATTAATGCCATGAAGAGCTGAGAGAGCTCAGGAAATTAGGCAGTGAGACCAGCATGCACAGGACATAATGAAAGGGTGCATCTCAGTTTGGTATTTGTAATCAACACACTGTGTAACAGACACGGGAAGTACAAGCCACGACATCCCCTGTACAGTTGTACAGTTACCTTGTGTCTGGCTTGAGGGTGCAAATGGCAATGACCAGCAGGAGGTTGATTGCCATGCTGTAGACCCAGACATTCTCCCACTCCTCCTTCTGTCTCTTCTCACCAGGAAGGAGAGGCTGCACAGGTGATTGGAAGGTATAAGTATGTTAAGGTACACATACACTGACATGGAATATTATTATTGACAAATAACTGCCAATACCAATAAATGATCCAGAGTACAAATTTGTTTACATTCGAGTGGAAACAGCATTACTGGTAGCAGAAGTAGTGCAAGCTAGGTATAGGCGAATTGCTTACAGCTCGTTCCAATTAGTGGCAGACCCAGTGATGATCTGTGCCAGACCCAGATAGACTGGTGCTAACAAATTAATGTAGCTACTAACACAACTTCCTACAACAGGGGGAGGTCGTGCCCATAGTTGCAGGCCAAAAGTTTGACCACACTTATTTTCAAGGCTTTAACTGTTGACTGAGCTGTTTTTCAGCTGTTGACCATTGCGATTGTGATAATACATGTATACCGAAGAATGCACTCCTTGTTAAGACGAGCACTCGCAGCTGTGGTGTTATAGACCTTCTGCAATTATGTCACAAAATAAAGTGCATGTGATGCAGGCAGCCATGAATTTAATTAAAATTAAGTGCACGTGACACCGGCAGCCATTTTGAGTGGCAAGAATAATATTGCTACATGTAGTACAGCAAAAAAACTGAGTTTTGTCTGTACATGGCACCACTGGACATGTGTGGTCTGCTTCTAGCAATCTGCGCAGGGATCAGCCTAAAAACTACCTAATAGCGAACGTTAACATACTTAAAAGACAGCTGTGTGAATTTCTGCAATCACCATAGAACGCACCATCTTCTTGCCACCCATGACACGGAGCCTTATTGAGAATACGGAAAGATTGTGGGCAGATAACAGGCTATGACGTCAATTGCATAAGGTCTATTGGAGTGACCCCCCCCCCCCCAACCACTGTCACCTAGCTGACACTCAGCAATTCTGTTCTCTCTTCAGTGGCTGGTGGCTAATGTCCTGCATTCATCTAGCAAGCACGCAAGGTGCGCACCAATTAGAATACCATTCTGCGAGCCTCTTTAATATGCTTGAAGTTTGCCATTCGCAAACAGGAGCACTTCTTTGGATACCTTTTCGTTAAAGAGAAATCCGTTGGGTGGTTCAGGTCCGTCCATACTCTCTGCTGCGGTGGTGCTAGCTTTCCATCTCCTCGAACATGTCGAAGCTCCAGCCCTGAGCTGCCACGGCCTGTGTCTGACACCGGAAACCACTCTCCAAGCAAATCTTGTGAGGCTCATGACTTGTCGGACCCACTGCCAGTTCTTTCACGCTAGGTTCACGTCGTCTTCGTACATGTTCAGTGCACCAAACTCCGTAAAACTCCGTAGGACCACAATCATTGAAGTGGTGGGCGGAGCTAGCTGCGCAAGCGGACCTACCTAGTACCTCAGTCTGATCGTGTCCGTTGGCTGTAGCTGTACTGCAGGTGTCTTGTTGAAAATATGTCCTCGCAAAATGTTATGGAGGTGATCTCAAAAGGAAGGTGAGCTGCAAGTATATGGTGTGCTCTAAATAGGTGAGTAACCATGGAGATAATTTAGTATACAGTAACACTACCAATGCACCACACAACTGCCATGAATGATTGCACTATACCTCAGCAGTTTATAATGCACATGCCCACCCCTATATAGTTTTGAGCCCGTCCAGCTTGAGGGGAGCAGCTCTGCTGGCGGCAGGCCTCTATCTTCACGATCAACTTGTACACAAACTGTGAGTCCCTATCACAATATGTAATCACCAGTCACAGTCCGTGATGCCTGCATGAGGCCTGAGCATGAGCTCTATGATCTGGTGATGTAGCTATATGATCTATAACTGGTAGCTTCAAACCCGCACCTGGGTTGAAGGTTAAAATGTGCCCAACATACGTAACAGCAGTCAAAGGGCTACAACAAATCAAGTACAGGCTATTCAATTAATTTACTGTCACTAATCGTACGTCCTTGTGTGTCTCCCTTGCTTGCAGGCTCATTCAGAGAGTCAACTCTCACTCGAGTTCCTCCCTCCAGAGGGTAAATTACAATTACAACTCAGACTCTCAACTCCCACTATTTGGTAGTGACACTCACTATTTTTGCCCTTACACAATTTATATTAATCTTATGTAGTACACATTTATATTACTCTCATGGCCATCTCGGCTACGAAAGCCAGTCAATGGTTGAGAGGTCTGACAACTCAGATGGATTATATAGGCTTCCTTGTATGTTGCAGCCCCACATTATGCAACAACTACTCAGCACACGGAGCTCAGGCCAACGGAAAGAGGTGTGCAGCTAGTGACTACTGCTGAACTCTACGATAGAGTCCACCAACTTTCGGAAAAGATAAAGACAGAATTTGGCCATTTGGAAGACATTGAATCTCTGAGTTCTTGTTGGCCCACACCACCTCTCCCTGAGGCAGGAGAGAGGGGGTTGGAGGTGATTTCTGATTTCAAAGGCCAGAGTAGCACTAACTCCACGTTAGTTGATAGCCATTATGAAAGTACCAGTGAGGATGATGATGTAACTCCACCAGACGCCAATGAATCCATAAGGCCAAGTGATGAGAAAACAGTCGCTTGCAACAGTTTATCACCCAACGGCAGCAATGATGAAATCCCTAGAAAGCCAGGTGGCAATCACAACCATCCGGGAGATACTAGCAATGACTTTAGCCACAAGTACTCACAAACTGATCCCAGATTGCAGAGGGCGTTCCAGAAAATGAAGAAACTTGATGCTAAGTTGTCTGATCTGAGCAGGGTAAAAACTATGATTGAATGCCTGCAAATTGGAAGCAGTAATCTGATGCTGTTCTCTTTCACATGCACAGAAAGAGAAGGAGGTGAAGAGACAGAGACAGTTGTTGGAACAGGGGATGGGAAGTGCAGGGAAGACATCAATGGCACTTGTTCTTATGGAAGAAAGTATGCTTTGTAGTAATTTCAACCCATTCTGAAACACCATGCTGTTAAAACCACAATTTGTTACTAGCATATTAGATTGTTCCCAGGCTACTATTTTTTTACATGCAACCCAGGTGAGGGTTTTGTCTCCCCCTCTCCTGTGTTTGCCACTCAACTGGATGATGACTCAAGCACTAGTGAGTTGTACATATAGTTCCTGTTAGAAGTGTTTACATGGAAACGAATTGCTGATGCACCTTCTAATTTGTGATATTGATATTTTACTGCTGATTCTTTGTTTTACATGTAAATCAAGTAGATATGAAGGCAGTATTAGTAAAGCTACAACAGACACTAGTAACATTTTTGTTCCTTAGCGTACAATAAATTCCTCAGCTTGCGATCCAATTGATCGAATCACATTTCCACCATCTCATCTACATTCCGCCATGCTCAGCTCATGAAGACCGAATCCAGAAGGGTGCACTGCCAGGTGCATGTGTGGAGAAGGCTAGTGAGGAGGAAGGGCACCGGATGGATAGTCACAGGACTAAGGTGGGATTGCAGCCACAAGGAGGGACAGACTTCATCCGCAGAAACATTGAGGTACATTTATACTATAACCACCCATCCATTATACACTTCAACCTAAGAGTTACAAGGGTTGAACTTTACGCTCCACTGCCTGTCCCCTGTGATAGCTTGCCAGTGATGCTGGTGCACTGGTGGCCATGACAGAGGCTGAGAAGAAGAGGGTGCAGGAGCTGCTGGAAGATGACACTGCATTTGAGGTCAGTTTTGATTCCCACTGACTGTGCAATATATCTCATTATATGCATGTAGTGGCACGTGTAGAATTCCAGTAGAACGCAACTGTTGGTACACGGGGTACATTTGATCCCAGTGCTTACTGCATGTATATGAGTCAATGTTTTGTAGTGATTAAACCGACTTACCGGTATTATGTGTTTCAAGTTACATGTATGAAGTGACAGTTCATGCCATGGCTGCATGTTTTGCATGTTCTCTGGACTACACACTTGCAGGACCCATACATAGCTCCCCTGGGACTGCAACCTGCTGGTGGTGGAGGGTTTACATACAGCAAACAGGAAGAGGAGATAATTAGGGATATTGACAGGTTAGTGTATAGTCACGCATCACGGCTTCTTATAGCCTCGGTTCTTCTGTGCTTTTCATGAAAGCAACAAGAAGGAATTAATGACAATGTACTTATAAGTTACTGTGTATTTTGTAGTGTTTGAATCCTCCTTCGCAGCAAGGTTTGGTTTGTTTTCACATGGCTGCATACCTCAAGTGAGAGATGTGCTAGATTGAACTATTATTCCACACCCATGCAGTCAGCTACAGGTACTGATGCCTCTGGAGCACTGGGAGTCCATCTGCTCCTCCTCCTGCAACTCAACCCCAGTCATGCCACCCACAGCCGAGGTATACACTCATGTTATATATTATCTATGTCCAGCACTACCACTAAAACTATTTGTGCATGCACACTAGTTATCAAATATTCCCTACATGTACCTGTAAAATAATGGATCCACATTTAACACTACTAAACCTAGCCTCGTTCCCAGGCCTCCGCCCAAATTTTATCTCCCGATTTTTCTCCACGGCTGTGAGATAAAATCTGGGCGGAGGCCTGGGAACGAGGCTAACTAGACCTGGGTGTGGATCAATAGGCTTGTTTTGCCCTTGGCATGGCTGATAATTGTTGTCCTTCATTGCCACTGAATGATTGTATTGCACATTGTGAGGCACATTGTGTATAGACTCTATAACTATAGCATATCACAACAACTGCAGGTATGCAAGTCATGGCATGAGATACAATGCTGGATGTTTGCTGCTGAGATAATGTGTATGAACATGTTCTTATCTATTTCTGATACATTTGTGCTTCAGTTTGAACCCCATGAAAGAAGTGCCCCACCCCCTGAACCGAGCAAGATTGACACTTCAAAGCACATAGATGCCTCACAACACATAGGTATAAGATAGTCACTCACATAGGCAGTGGGACTTGCTCGCCGACGTGGATATTGGTCCAGCAGGAAGTATACTTTAGGTATAGGTACCGGAAATGTGCACGCTTCTAGAACCGTACCGGCCGTGGCCCTAATATACTCTAACGCATCCTGCCTGACCAATAACCACTTCAGACAAAACCCTGTAATCATCCCATGAAGTGGTTAGCCCTCCACCATGGACCACATGTCACTGCCGATCTCCTCAGTTCCAGGAGAGGAAGTGCTTCAGCAGTTTCAGATGTCTCGAGAGGAGAGCCAGAGGCTGAAAGATATCGAAGAGAAGCTGGCAGCCATTCAGAATGAGAAGAACAAAGAAGCAGAAATCCAAGTGAGTTACCTGATCAGCACTAATAGACGAGTGTTTTAGTACAGTGTTCGGAACGCTGGTTTAAAATTTGGTGGAAATTAAGAAAAGGGTTGCTTTGGGGTGATTTTCAATGTTTCTAGTTTCTAGTTACCTCATACCCTTTGTCATATGAACTGAAGTATGCTGTTATTATGATCTGTATACATTCCAGCCGTCCCTGTCAGCATCGGACTTGGCAGCTTTGCTATTGCAGTATAGAGATGAGACTCTACCGGACACTGCCAACCAAACTGATAGTGGTACTGACTTCACGACTGTCTAGTACATTCTGTACTTTAGCTATATACACAGTGATAAAGGCAAAGTTTGTACTTGTAGCTACGTTACATACATGCATACTGCAGCTGTGTGTCATGCTGTATATGTAGATGAACACATCTTTTGTATGTTACACTTATGATGTGCAATACTACCGACATGCGTTCGCATTCAGCACCTGACCTGCCCTAACCCATCGCCCTACTTAAGGTTACGGGATACTCGTGCGCGCGTCGTGTGAAATGTATTGGGAAATGTATACTTAAGCTCGCTAACCAAAAATCTCGAGTACGAAGAGCGTGAGCAACTTGATTCTGGCGGTGGAGGTGCGCTGTCACAAGGCGCAGGGCATGACGGAAGCTTTTACCGATACGCTGTATAGCCGTGCAAAAACGAGCAGTTCAGTTCACCAAAAAGCCGTATTTACCGCTTTTCTCGAGCGAGACAGCAGATAAATTTGCCAGGGATTATAGCTACTATCGAAAAAAGCTTCCGTCATGCCCTGCACCTTGTGACAGCGCACCTCCACCGCCAGAATCAAGTTGCTCACGCTGTGGGAAGAATTCGGTGGTTAAAGGGTTAACCGATAAATTGTTTTTCTCCGGAGGTCTCTTAGCTAATAGCTGCACTAAACCTACCATATTTCCCGTTCTCTCTGCTCTTCAGCCCCCAAACTCCACACACATGACCATGCAGCAATCCTCTACACATTCGTGACTCTAACCACACCCACCCATCAAGGGGCATCCAATAGTCACGGCTCCCTGCCGGCCATCGCTCGTCTAGACCGAGAAAAACGCTTCACTGCCAGAAATGGAGGCCCTACTAGGCGAGAGGACAGTTTTCTCGGCCCATTTGTGCAAAGAAGGAGAGAAATGGCCCACCCAGCTCCAACCAAGAGCTCTTCAAGGCCAAGCCCAAAAGCGGCCATGCTACCTAGGGCCGGGCTAGGCTCAGTGCTGAAACCCACCCACCTCGATCCCCCTGTCCCGCCCTCTCTGCTGGCGCAGAACCTAAGTCCCATGGAAGGACATTGCCGGAAGTCTGACATCACTGATGAAAATCTCATGCCGTCTGTAGACGGCTTTATCGGTTAAAGTGTTATGCAAGATTCCTAGCTAGCTAGCTACATCTTTATAGCTAGCTAGCTAGCTAGCTACTCCCGAAGTTATTATTGGTATGCGAGTCTGGTGCATGAACCACATAACATTCTACTGATCACATTCACAGGGTTTTAGGCAGTGCATTTTAGATTACAGACAAAATTTAATGTCCCCTAGCTTGCCTGGCCTCGTATCATTATGGAACAGGAGCATGAACTTGCCATGGACATGAATGATTGAAGTGATCGGAGCAGCGCAGCCCCTCCCACCTTGCCATACTTGGTGGTGATGGGGAATCCCCGCCAAAACGATTCTCCGGTCCCTCCCACTTTTCACAAACGCTGTTCGGACTGTGGCTGTTCAGTTGCTCTGATTCTGTTGCCATTCCGAGAAGTTAAGGTAAGTCTTAATCTGTAAATTGTGGTATAACCACAAAGTTTATTTGGTCACTCCGTCTCACAACTGTGGCGCCGTACCTAGCTATTTAATTTGGTGTTGTTCAGTTGTTGGTTTTATAGTCTCGGAACCAGACCCTTCGTGCGTAGTCTCGCGGGCCAGACTCTCACACGGGAAGGGAGAGTCTGGTCAAGTTTGCATAAGGCTCTCGTGTTGCACAATAGCAGTAGAAAGGCTAACTAAGTGGGTGCGAACATAATTGGGCGTGTGTGTAGTAGTAAAGCATTGACGCGCAGGATGTTAGCTCGCGTACTAGTGTACTGAAAGGCAACCGCAAGCTGTTGAATCCACTTAACACGCCAAGAAATTCCTGGCAGGTTAGACACGAGATGATGATGGGAACTTGACCAGACTCTCCCCTCCCCGTAGTGGGTGTGGCGAGAGGCTGGCCCGCGAGACTACTTCGTGCGGGGGAGGAGGAAAGGGTCTGGGCACGTGCCTACATTCAAGTTGTCCTCACGGAATGTAATTATGCGCGGTAATTGGCGATCAACTGCCATACCACGCGTACGATCACAGTCGACCGGCTCGTTGCTCTTCTCGACTTTTGTCAGACACTCGCGGGTAACGCGGTACGGCACAGCGATTTGCCGTGTCTAGTCGCTGGCGACACTGAAAGCCTGGAGAAAAATCATTTCCCTGACGTCATTCGCAATCAACGCTTCTGATTCGTTAGGTCAACATTCCGACCTGGGGACAACTCGAATGTAAGATGGTGCCCAGACCCTTTCCTCCTCCCCCGTGCGAAGGGTCTGGTTCCGAGACTAGTTGGTTTATACGGTTGTACAAACTTATGGATGGCAATGAAGAAGCTTACTGGTTTGAAAAGGGATGGAAGCAAACTGTTATATCAGCTGTGCTATATTCCGGGTAGTTATGCAGCTAGCAAGTCAACAGAGACAGCCATGCAGGAACCTATCCTTTGGCCCCTTCGCTCCTTGTTGCCTGTATATATAGAGTTGAGTGCAGTACCCACCAATTTCGTGTCGGAAGTATTGGGCATGTGTTGTTAGAGTGTGCTAAATGACTTAAATGAGCCTAATTGTAGGTTAGCCTCTCATTTCGCTTGCAAAGTGGTTATTGGTCCAGCTGGAAGTAGGGCGATGGGTTAGGGTATATTAGGGCCAGGTTAGATGAAGGCGTGTCAGTTACCTATATTAATATACTTCCTGCAGGACCAATATCCACATCGTTTTGCTTAATTTCCCCCTAGTCTACTTTTGGCTCAGTTGCCTGTGTAGGGTGCGTGCTCGCATCCACAGCAAAGGTAGAGTGATTGCTGTGTCTGCCAGTATGTCAGTTTGTTTGTTTATTTGCTTGCACATGTGCATGACAGTATAATTATATTTCAGAGGGCTCCGTCTCACATATCAATTGAGGTAAAAAAAACTATCCCTGACAACCTTAGTAGTTAGAGCGCCGCGAAGCGGCGCTCATAAGCTCCTGTTACCGGTAATTGCATGTTTGCACCTTCAGAAGTACCAGCAGACCCGGGGAATTTCTTGAGGTACATGACCAATGTTGTTGCTGTTCTTCTGGATAACTAGCTATGCGTCCATACTTTTGTGGGGCGTTTAGTCGGGACTAATCAAATATTTGAGTACAAGCCCCCTCCTGGCACAAAGTACTGTACATAATGGGGGGGGGGGGGGGGGGGGGGGGGGGGGGGGGGCAGTGTATGATTGGGAGACTATATATGGTACATCACAATGGCTGCAACCTAAAACTGACTATACCATGGCCACCCCTGAATGGAGTCCTGTTACACTTCCTGATAATTATACTCATACGTACATGTACGTGTTCCAAAGTCTTTGTAGGTCCGTACGCATCCATGCACTTCCAACCAATCTGTGTTTTCATACATCTATGTCATGTTACACCCCCATTTCTTAATAGCAGGGGTTACTCAATCAAGCTTTATGACTATGTACTAGAAAATGAACTAGTCTCTACACTTGCCATTCAATTTTTGACCATTTGATGAGAAATTCTTTCAGGGAAAACTCAATACTTCTGTAAAGAATTTCATTGCAAGTTTAGACACTGTGGGTTCAGAAGCTGCTTATACTTATAAATAGCCCATGTCCGCTTCATGGCTACACCTTGTTTTCATTAGCAACGGTTGAAAATGGCTGCTGTGTGAGCGCTCGCGTTGTTTACTACTAGACTGCTTTCTGTACTGAGCAGAAGAAATGCTGTGAGAACGAATGACAGTGTGGCGAAGGTGGTGTTACAGAAACGGTGGCACTATATAGTCCATACGTACTAGCACTGCAGCTAATGGCTGTTATGCATACCTAGGCTCTGTGCTGCTGTTTGGGACCCTGGGTGTCAGTTGCAACACCGCACTTCCATCCTAAAGCTTCATTACACAACAGGTCAGTACTCTAGGCATAAAGATAACAGTACTAGTAATGTCATTCGCTGACGCTCGCTTTAATTTGTGGCTGGAGCATGGCTTATTGTGACTGCAAGTTGCTCTTTTCGACCATGCCATGCCTGGAAGTGTATTTAATCTCATGCCATTTGGGAACACTAACTGCACTCACAACAGTCATAAATTGCACTCGCTAAATTGCTCATTCCCAAATCACACTTGAACCCATGTGATTACCCACAAGGTTGCTGGTTCAAATCCCACCTTGCCATAGGAAATTTTCTTTCTCTCCTAGGAGTGGACTCAGCTGTACCTTAAAATAGTATGCGTACTCTTGAAGGTGTTTTCATCTGAAAATGGCTTTACACTCCCCCCCCCCCCCCCCCCCCCCCCCCCCCAAAGGATGCAGTGTAGACTAGGATGAGGCGTAAACTATTTAATTGTTTACACCAAATCCTTTGGAGGCTACAGCCATATTGGGCTACACTGATGTACTGTACTTTCCATGATCGTGATCACATGCAGGAGGCTCTAGAATAGATTAAATGCAAGCCCCGTTGAATCGTTACTACTTACCCCCTACAATAACCCTACCACTTTCGAGTGCTTTATTCATGGCCAGGAAGCAGGAGGCATTACTCCTTGCTAGTGCTCACCCATTGCAGTGAGTGGGATTATGCCGTGAAATTGTATGCTATACTGCTTCATAAGATGATTGTCATGCGCCTCACTGAGAGACATTACGTACATAACATTATGTGTAGTATTCTTGGGGTGTTACGTACAACTACTGCATAGGGTGGTATATTAACGTGGTGTTGAAATGTTTTGGTCCAGTGGGCTGGCATGAATTGATCGTATCCCCAAGGTGTTCTTCAGCATACATCCGCTTCACTGCTTGGAGAACATCCTGTGTGACTATAGTGTTTAAAAGAAGTGGTTGAGTCACTTGACTGACAAGCTGAGCCATAATGTGAGCATGGCTGGTTTGCCGGGATATTTTTGTATGCACGTGTAATCCTAGTTGTGCTACCTCCTCCATTGAATTATTTGTAGCCAGTGTTGACCCCCTATATAGTCTTACACAGTTTTTTACTATTCAATTTTGCAGTGAGCTTGGAACCACTATCGGTGCATCAAACGATGGATTCATTATCACTGAAAAACTTGACAAATGCATTGAGTGAGGTGGACGGTTGGCAGGCACTTGGTGTCCAACTTGACATCAACTACCACAAGCTTAAGGAGTTTGGGAGTCTTCCAACAATCGAAGAACGCAAACTAGCCATGCTTCAATTTTGGCTTGACACTGACTTGCAAGCATCATGGGAGAAGCTGCTCTGTGGCCTCAAGAAGATGGGCCTGAATCGTATTGTACAAGACATTCAGAGAGAGTACCAAGTACACCCTAACCACCAAGCTGACACCCCTCCTGTATCTCCTAGCCGTGAAGCTGACATCCCTCCTGTACCTCCTGGCCGCCAAGCTGACACCCCTCCTGTACCTCCTAGCCGTGAAGCTGACATCCCTCCTGTACCTGCTCAGTCTGAGCATGTTGCTAGTGCAGCGCCATCATTGTCACCCTCACAAACTAGTGTGGAGAGGAAGAGAGAGGTGCAGCGAGAAATTGATACCCTCAAGGGCATGTATGATGATCTGTTGATGAAAACTGTTGAGTCTTTCAAGGAGAAACACGCAGAGACACCAACATTCCTTTCCAAGCTTCGAACTTCGATTGGCATTCTTCCAAGCTCATTGAAGGATGAACACATCCATTTTTTGGAAAAGAAGGCTTCTGAAATCGCAAATGCCACTTCTATCGATGAGCTCTTCATCATTGTCAGCTGCTACAGTGACTTTTATAACAACAGCCTTGTAGCCCACATCATAAGAAAATTTGGTGATGATAAGTTGAGGGAAGATCTTCAGAATTACGCAGCAGAATTCGAAACGTTTTGTTCCCGTACTAATCTCTCTGATTTTGTTGCTGCGCTGACGGAAAGCCATGAAATCCCCCCAGATTTCTCAGAATTAGTACTCAAAATGGGTCCTCAATGGGAACTGCGCACACTTATGGACCTAGAAGAGTTCCACAAAACTTTGAAAGGAAGGTCATTTCTTGCTTCGTATGCTGTTCGTCTCATGAGAGGAAAGACTGGAAGCATCTTCCTAATATGGAGTGTCCCACGTACCTGCAGTGGCTTCCTAGTTTCATCACTGGACCGTCACTTCCTACAGCAGTGCAACATTGAGGGGGTCACCATTGACGGTGAGGATCTGGAGGATTATTGGAGGAGACGACATTACCTTCCTGCTGTCAGCTCCAAGGTAATGCTACAATACAACCTAGTGACACAATCCACACTTTTCACAGCCTCTACCTGAAGAGTTTCCAGTTTGAACCAGTAGACAGTATGCCAGCATTCATTTACTTGTGCTTGCTGCACTGAATTACGTTGGATAATGGTTTTTGCTTTACAAGCAGAGTGACCATAATATTATAGAACTCCTGGCAGATATTATGGGCTCCTGATAATAGGTAGCCATGTTAGTAAGTATGAAAGCGGTATTTGCTGTGCTTGTGCAACAGACCTGCAGAATATAGGTAAAGTTGATTGCTTCAACATGTGATTATCGAACTACAATGCTAGCAGCTGCTAAGCATATTAAGCAGCAAGTGGTGCAAGTATGTGTGCACATGAGAGTGGTGCAGCACCTAAACTTGTATGACAGTGTCTGCAGGATCATCCCTGTGGTGTTATATGATTGCGCTAAGCAGGTGGTAGATATACCGTATAGCGGGAAATTTTCGTGAGAACAAATATGTGCGAATCTTTGAAAAATCCATTCTACAAAGGTCACGACCTATGACCACACCCCTTACTACTTCACATGCACGTGTACTACTGGGAGAACTCAGCGTGCACTTCAGTGTGGAAGTGAAGGTAAGAGGCTACCATTGGTGGACGTGCTTGTGCATTGCCATGAAGCGAAGCATATTTGGCGATCAACACCTGTCGAGATCTTGGTATAATTATGGTCCTCTTGACTGTGGACGCGATGATGTGCTATGCGCGATATGCAGCTACTCATTCACGCAACTGCACTAGCGATGGTTAATAAGGGTCCTTGCGGGGTGGCAGTACTTGTACAGGTCGGAAGTTACTACTCCAGAATCCATATGGCAAAGTGTTTGCGAGAACAAATGTTTGCGGGTACATATTTTCGCGTGTTGCCATTTGATCGTGAAAAACATGCCTTGCAAAAATTTCCCACTACACAGTAACTACTCAAAGTAGTGTATACACTGCAAGTGTGTCTAAGGTTTCTCTTCCACTTCACATCACATCACCAGTTGCACTAGTAGAACCATACACTGGTATCACTGCATTCAGTGGACTGTGTGTTGCTTTCTTCACCAGCACGTGAATGAGTTCTGTAAGGGACTGGTGTGGGCGAGTGGGGAGGGCTGTCTGGAGGATGTGGTCTTCCTCCTCAGCACTGGGGTAGAGGTGGACAGCAGAGGACAGGTCAGACTCTGTAATGATCAATGCTCAACATGTCAAACCAAAGTCCAGTTGCTGTCGTGCATATGCTGCATATTCACATGTGGGACTTGTTGCCCTGTAACTCATGTATTACCTGCCTAGTACAATACAATCAACTTTCATAAGGTTCATCATTGATTCTTGTGGAATATGATGGTACACATGTATTGTCTCAGATGGTATTGTGTACTGGTTCACTGTTATTGTCATATCAGTTTCATGATCACAGTGATGTACTGCTGCTTTTCTCTCAGAGTTGGATGACTGCACTGATGCTGGCCAGTGAGGGTGGCCACCTGGATGTGGTCAGGGAGCTGCTAAAGGCCCAGGCAGATGTGAATGCACTGGATTGGGTATGCAGTCTCCAGTGACTCTTGAGAGTATTCTACATTCCCGATAGTGAAATACGTATGTAATTGGAAAGACTCACAGCCCTCAGAAAAAGCTTACAAAGACTCTGACTATACTGTCGTGGTTGCGACTTTCTACTAATACAAACGTGCAGAGTTTGAGCATTAGCTGAAATGGCAAATGCCCACACAAGTTGGGTCAAACCATGTTACAAGGTAGTGGGTGCAATTGGTGTCTACTGCGGTATCCATGAGATGAGAGTAAAGCAGGGCATGAGGAATGATTCTGAAGGGAGTTTGCCCTACCACTAGCTACCAGGAGTGTGATTACCACTTGTACGTAGTGTGTACCAGCAAAGGAGGTACATATGGGTCAGATATTGTGTGTCAATAGGACAAGGGAAGGTTGGGGTTGCCTGATACAGCACGAGATGAAGCCAAATACTGTCTCAGGGTAACAAGATCTAGCCCTGAGTGCTATAGAAACTTCATAATATATAATCGATATGCATTACATTTTGTTGTGATGTCACGTTCCCTTTCGGTTCAGCCTGTCCGTATCCAATGTAGCACTGAGCATAATTGATTGGTCTGTTCACAGTAGAGCTCGCCATGTTCACTGCTTGGTCGCTAAACGTTGTGCTGAAGCTCACATGCTGCATAGCCATGTCTCGCAGGACTTGTTGCCCCACTCATAATTATTGCCTGCGTATAATACTTTATAGAATCGAGGGGCAACCGCACTCCTGGAAGCCACGGTAAACGGTAGCACAAGCTAAGTGTGACAGTTCGTTCCAATTATCACACATCACGTGAGTACCATGATAGATATATATAGGGAAGATCAGAAATTATATAGAGTGCTATATATCACCGCGTTGCAATCCCGCCGTAGCGCGAGCGCAATTCGTTCTAATTGTGCACCTGGACCTAACTGTAGACCTGACCCGATGAGACCTGACCTGGGGAGACGAAGGGACAACTTGTCCCTGAACGGCCTAGGCCTAGACGCGAGGAGAGCAAGCAGTATCAATCCCGACAGCTACACGCGACTGCTAGATGCACCCAGGTGGTGTGTTGTGGATGCTGGCTTACGAGTGCCGAGTCTACCTCCCATCACTGTGGGATGGGTAGCCCCTTTGGGGTGTGTTGCCGACAGTCGGGTGGTGATGTTCCTTGCTAGGCAGGCACACATGGCGTGACACGGAGGTTTGGTGTATCTTCAAGTGTGACATGGTGGGATGGGTAGCCCCTTTTCTGTCTGCTGCCGACAAGGAACTTCTTTTGGGTTTTGTCAGGAACTGCTTTGTGATTCTGTGATCTATTGTTTTTCGTGTGTGTATGCATATGCCTTCTGGCTTATCATTGCAATGAACTTTGAACCTGAACTTGAGCGTATTGGACTTGGCATCTTATGTTCTGTCTTTGTATCATTGTCAATCCCCCTCCTAAACCCGTACCTTTGTACATATACTTATACAGTGTTCAGTCTGTACATGCTATCCCGAAAGGGCAATGCACATGAACCTTGACCTTGACCTAATTAACGCACATGCCACGTGGCAATCACGCTCAGTCGATCGCGAGCAATGGCGACCAAAACATGCAAAAGGAAGACAAGACATTATTACAGCACTCACAACTAAGCCAGCACGGTGAGTTTCGGCATGTAAGCGTCAGTGAGCTACTACCTCGGACAAGCAAGGCGCCTCTTCCGCAACTACTACCGACCGCGAATCTACCAACGCCGACCATCCAACAGACGGAAGATTCACTTTCACCGCCATTCACCATTACCTCAGTGATAGCACCTACCCGGCAGGCTTCACCAAGGAAGATAAACGTGCACTTAGAAAAAGAGCGCAGCACTTCGCCTGCAGTGGGGGAGAGCTGTATTACGTCGGCGATGTCTCGAGTAAGTGCGCATGTCAAACGGCCGAATTACCTACAGTATAGTAATGTGTTTCTGATACAGAACGGGGTTCTTCTACTCTGAGAAGACTGGTGGTGGAGGAACACACCAAGAGGAAGAGAATAGTTGCTGCAATACATGATTCCAGCCATCTTGGAATCAACCGCACATTGGACCTTGTGGCGTCGAAGTACTACTGGCCTGGTCTCAGCAAGGATGTGATCGAATACGTGAGTTCTTAGATATCACCACACTGTTTGACGATATAATATATCATACTGGTCATCTCTTTCCATGCAGATCAACACATGTGAAAAGTGCCAGCGGAACAACTTTAAGCTGCAAAAAGCGCTAGCTTCTGGAGTTCTTCATCCCATCCCAGTCAAGCCCAAACTATGGTATCAAGTGGGCATGGACCTTATTGGGCCAATGCCAGTGACACCAAGGGGTAACAAGTACATTGTCACCCTCACCGATTACTTCACTAAATGGGCTGAGGCTGCACCATTGCCTGACAAGTCTTCTCTGGGTGTTGCGAAGTTCATTACTCTGTAAAGGAACTCAGAAATTATGGTACTGTAGTAACCAAATGTCTGCTTGGGACATTTAATTTTATCGTCAATATATTAAGATTTTAACGTGTGTGTGTGTGCGTCTGTCCATGACGGAAGTGGGATGTTCGTGGGGTGGGACTAGACTATAGTGACGCGCGACCTTCGTACTTTAATTTATTTACTGAACCTCGAACTCCGCGAAGAATGTTCGAGAACATTGGGCCCGGGCAAGGGCTGGAATCCGGCAAGCGCAATTGGGGACCAGCAGTAGAAGCGGACGTAATCAGGCGAGCAGCAGCTGGAAGCGGAGGCAAACGGGGAGCAGCAGTTGAAGCGGATGCCGCAATCGGGCCCGGGAGCAGCAGCTGAAGCGGACGCAAGCGGCGAGCAGCAGCTGAAGCGGACGCAATCGGGGAGCAGCTCTGCACAGAGAGTTGTCCGGCGCCGGATTACGCACGGTAGGCGAACGAGGAGGAAGTAGCTGAGCGAGCGAAGCGAGCTCAGCTACATGCATGTACTTGTAATAATTATTGTTACCACATAGGTCATGTGTAGGATGGGCTGCCCCAGGGTACTCATCACTGACCAGGGTCGAGAGTTCGTGAATTCACTCTCATCGGAGCTGTATTCGATAACCCACACTGAGCATCGAATCACAAGTGCCTACCATCCCCAAACGAATGGACTCACAGAGCACTTTAATCAAACTCTAACACGGTGCTTGGCAAAGGTGGTTGATAAGTCTCAGAGAGACTGGGATGAGAAAATCAACACTGTGCTGATGGGGTACAGAGCATCTCGACAGGCATCGACGAAGCAGTCACCCTATTTCATGCTCTTCCAGCAAGAAATGCAGCTTCCCATCGACAATGAGGCCCTACCTCATGACCCCCATATAGCTACCCATAAATGTCTGTAGTAATGGTATTTGTGACTGTTTCAAGTAGCCGTGCGTTGGTACTAACATACTTCACCAATGTGAAGGGGGGCCCCATTCTCACAAGGGGGGCCCCAAATATTTAATAGGTTAGGGCCCTAGGGCCCTATGATAATTTTAAAATTCTAGGGCCTGGGGGCCCTATAATTTTAAAATTATGGGGCCCGGGAGGGCCCAAATTAGGTGGGCCCCATTTTCACATGACAACGGTACTGTCACCGGAAGTCGAAGAGAGCGCTCGAGCAATGGCGGCCAACGTCGAGACAAAAGCGTTCATATCTGAATTATTGTAATTCGTTCTAATTAACGCACATTCGTAATTCGTTCTAATGATCGTGGCTCAGTCGATCGCGAGCAATGGCGACCAAAAGGAAGACAAGACAGCACTCACAACTTAGCCAGCACGGTGAGTTTCTGCATGTAAGCGTCAGTGAACGACAGCGATCACGGCCGTGTGGTCAGAATCTTCGTGTGCCTTTCCTAAGAACGGTACTGCCACCGGAAGTCGAAGAGAGCGCTCGAGCAATGGCGGAAGTATACTGTGTCAACGAACGAACAATTTGCTCGAGCAATGGACAACAGTGCCGACACGGATGCGAGCCAGCAAGAGCTAGCTATATGCAGCATTTGCGAGAAGCAGGTGGTAGACGATTCGGAAACTGAAGACGGCGACGACGCGGTCTTCTGTGATGGCGAATGTCAATGTTGGCTACATAGAACCTGCGTGTGCCTCCCTAAGTCAGAATTCGCGAAGTTAAAGACGGAGGAGCCTTTTCACTGCCCGAGATGTAGCTCAAACATGCAGATGAAGATCATCTGCGAGCTCCGCGAGGCCGTAGCCGCCCTTACCGTTCAGGTACAGGAACTCCAAACGAATGGAAGGAGCAATGCTGGTGAAACTTGGGCTACGGTTGCCGGCAGGGGGAGCCGACAGCAAGGATCGAGAGGTGCTATGCCCCAAACCAACCCGAATTCGAACAGTAACACCGGCCGACGTAGAGCTGGAAATGGCAATCGGAATCGCGGTCACGGAGGTACCAACCCTCGAGGAGGTGCCAGTCATCAGGATGGAAGGGTGCAGCCTAACCCACGGACAGGGAAACCGCCGAAAACTAACTCACAAGGGGAAGGCTTGTCAAACGAAGGTCCCAGCACTCAAATCCAGACAGACAGTCAGCGGGTCAACGGTACCCTGGTGAGTCAAAACAATACCCTAGATCCAGGTGTGAATACTGACACTCAAAAGGTCAGAGTCAGCGGGGTTAGACGGATATGGGGTACTGTAAAATCCTGTTCAAGTGGTGCGGTCAAGAACACTGTGTCGAATCTAGTTTCTCCTGAAGCAGTACCTCAAATTGGCAATATGGTTGTAAAGCGCAAGTACAAACGCCTCCCTGGAAACAAGATTAGATGGTGGTTCCTAATTTACATGGAAGAGGATTCATTGGAAAAGCTAGAGTCTGCATGGGAGAGGGTATCGCTGCAAACATCTTGGAAGTTAGAACCATGCCATGCACCTGGAAATTTTTCTCAGGCTCCGCCCTTGCCACCCCAGACCTAAGTTTTGACTTTCCGCCTTCTGTGGAGGGTGAAAACTCTCGCAGTGGTAACACCGATCGCTTGCATGTGGAAAATCAGTGTTCAAAAAATTTGCGCATACTGTATTTTAATGCAAGAAGCCTGTATCCTAAACTGGATGAATTGTCTGCCCAGTGTGACATTGAAAAACCCGATGTAGTATGCCTTACTGAAACCTGGCTTAGTGAAGACATCATGGAATCAGAATGTGCCATTCCAGGATACCAATGTGTAAGGTGCGATCGCAACAGACATGGAGGTGGGATTGCATTGTACATCTCTAATAAATTTGAATTCCAAGTGACAATGTGTGGCCCTAAGGAACTGGAGTTTTTGCTTGTGTCACTTCACAATGTAAACAATGCTCATCAGAAGGTGTACATTGGGTTGTGGTATCGACCACCTGACAAAAATACGGCTTTGGATGACCTGTACTCTGTTATAGAAAACTTAGATGTAGCTATTTTTTATCTAGTTTTGTATTACTCGGAGATTTTAATATAGATTTTTGTAAACAGAGTCATCCCTAGTTTTCTAAGTTATCTATTTTTATACAGAGTTTTGTACTAACGCAGGTCGTCCCCCAGCCTACTCATATCAGCCCTTCTGGAAGAGCATCACTTATAGACCTTGTACTCTTATCATCTCCCTCTCAGCTGGTGTCTTGTAATGTAATTCCACCTTTAGGCAATTCTGATCACAATGGTATCAATCTTACCATTAAGTGCTTCCAGAACACGCGACCTGTGAAGAGTAGAAAACGAACTATCTGGAGGTATTCTCATGCCGACTTTGACAAGGCTAACAGACTTATCAATGCAACTGACTGGACTTTCCTGGATAATGAGACAAACATAGACGCAGTATGGACCACATGGGAGAGCAAATTCATGACTTCATGGAAGAATGTATTCCTAGGGCTACCATCTTTCCTAGGCGTAACTTACCATGGATGAGCAGAAGCATCAGAGCCAAAATCAGGAAAAGAAACAGTGCCTATAAGAAAGCAAGGGAAACAGGAGGCACGACTACATGGAAGAAATACACTTCACTGAGAAACCAAGTTGTGCATACACTTAGGCAGGCGAAGAAGGATCATTTGAAGAAAGTGTCTAGTCAAGGTAGCAAACAGTTCTGGAAAACAGTAAAATTTTTGAAGAAGGCATCCAGCCAAATTCCCACCCTGAACAATGGATCAATTATTGCTTCCACAAATGTTGACAAGGCCTCAGTGCTAAATGAGGTTCTCTCCCAAAATTTCAATTCAACTGTTCCTCCTCTAACTGAAGCTGACTCCCAGACTTTTTCCGTAAACTCCTCAGCAGAACTGCCTGAAAATATTTTTTGCTCAGAGGATGAGGTCCTTGGCCTACTTCTTGCAATTGATACCAGCAAGGCATCAGGACCAGATGGAATATCCGGAACAATGCTGAAGAACACAGCCCACACAATTTCTCCCCTTGTAACAAGACTGTTCAATTTATCCATCAAAACGGGAAAAGTACCTCATCAGTAGAAGATTTCTTCTGTTGTACCAATTCCTAAGGCTTCAACAAACACAGATAATCCTCGTAACTATAGACCTATTTCACTTCTCCCAGTCATCAGCAAGCTATTGGAACGGCATATCCACAGTGTGGTGTACAATCATCTGACAGAAAATAACTTGCTGGCTAAAGATCAATGGGGATTTACTGCCGGAAAATCTACTGTGACTGCTCTTATATCCACTTTTAATGAAATTCTCCAGATGCTGGAATCTGGTGCCGACATCGCCCTTGTCTAGCCTTGTCTGATCTTTTTCGACTTACAAAAAGCTTTTGATACAGTACCACATCTACCTCTTCTACAAAAGCTAAGGGATCACGGTTTGAATCCGCACATTCTTCAATGGATCACAAGTTACCTCTGTGACAGGAAACAATTTGTTGTTGTCGACGGTGCATCCTCTGATACTACTCCTGTAACATCTGGTGTACCCCAGGGCTCAGTTTTAGGTCCACTATTATTCCTAGTGTATATAAATTGTGCGTGCTCTCTGCCACTTACTAGTGGATCTAAACTAACAATGTATGCGGATGACATCCTGCTTTACAAGCCCATCTACTGTCCTGAAGACTATCGATACCTACAACAAGACATTGATGCTATCAATGGATGTACACGAGCTTGTCATCTCAAACTGAATCCATCCAAATGCAAATACATTATTGCTTCAAAGAAGAGACCCCCCCTTTATCCATCTAGTGGATTGTTCCTGGGTAGCTGTATCATGGAGCAGGTGGACAGCTATCGATACTTAGGAGTTACAGTGACTTCTACACTCAACTGGAACGACCACATTCAACATATCTGTAGTAAAGCCAGGAAACTCATTGGTATGTTACATAGACGGTTTTCCAGCTGGGCTGACACTAATACTTTGAGATGTCTCTATCTGACCTGCATAAGGCCTCATTTAGGATATGCATCTCAACTATGGGACCCATACACAAACAAAGGCATCCAGTCTCTGGAATCAGTGCAAAAATTTGCATGTAAGGTCTGTCTGCAACAATGGAACCTTGACTATGACAGTATGCTACAACTTTTGAACTTTCCACCACTTTCCACTCGCCGCAACTTTCTGAAACTTACCACTATGTACAAAATTATCGGCAACTTCTACTTTCCTCCAGGAGTATTTGTACAGCATAACTTCCCATATAGCACCAACCAACACACTAACTTTAGTAGGCCATTTGCTCGCACACAGTACATGTTTTCATCATTTGTACCTAGTGTCATTACTCTGTGGAATGCTTTACCTAATTCTGTTAAGCACGCATCATCTATCTCTGTGTTTAAAAGATTGTTACATTCTATGTAGGTAGGTATATAATGTTTGTTTTCACCTTAAGGCTCATGTATCACATTAGCATTACTGCTATTCATGTTGCCTTGTGTTTATAACACAAATTTCATAGAAAAAAAAACAAAAACAAAAAAAAACGGCGAGACAAAAGCGCTCATATCTCTACCACCAAAGTGAGTTTCAGCACAATTATTTTGATTTTGTGTCACTGCATCATAGCGATCACGACGGTGTAGTTTGTAGGCCATTCGGAAATAGTCAAACGTTTATTAATTATTTAGATTATTTACGCGGCACAATTTGCTCTATACCAGGAGTGTAACGAGGGGCAACCGCACTCCTGGTAGCCGCGGGTAAACGGTAGCACAAGCTAAGTGTGACAGTTCGTTCCAATTATCACACATCACGTGAGTACCATGATAGATATGTATATGTAATAGGATGGTCCACTGTGGTATTTGGGATTAATAGCACGAGCAATGCAGTCAGGAAGTGTAAAATAGCACGAGGCGAAGCCGAGTGCTATTTACTTCCTGACTGCATTGCGAGTGCTATTAATCCAAAATACCACAGTGGACCATCCTATCACAGATTAATCCTACATCTTAGCTA
The DNA here is from genome assembly GCA_963931865.1 of Axinella damicornis. Taxonomy (NCBI): domain Eukaryota; kingdom Metazoa; phylum Porifera; class Demospongiae; order Axinellida; family Axinellidae; genus Axinella; species Axinella damicornis. The sequence continues at coordinate 19,479,816 of OZ007505.1, read as the reverse complement.
GCTACATCACAGTGGTTTTCTTAGTGTTGCTGTTGGATGCGTTGGTGAAACTTGGAGCGTCCTCGACACGCAGCAGGCACGGTTGGTAGCAAGCACTAGCGAGCGACTCGGGCCACGGTCACGGCATGGCACGAGTACGAGCGTCGCTTAACGCAATAGGTGTGGCTGTGGTTGTCGGTCCTGGTTCGGTACAGGTTTGGAACCAGAGCGTAGCTATGTACATCTCAACAGCGCGTGCGAGCAGCTCGCCTAAGGTGTATCCGCTCGTGAAACTTACTTTGGAGGCAGTCGCTTTCTCCGCTTCAGCCTTGCTCCCTTTTTCAACTGAAGGTAAGCTGTAGGCTGCCTAGCAACCAGGTTCTACAACGGCGTTACTAAGCAAAGTATTCGCCAATCAGCTTTCTATTACAGCAGTACCTCGAGAAAAAAGTGTAATACCAATCTGATTGGTTAACCAAGTGGTATATCAGATTAATGCGTACCGTGTAGTATAGAACTATTATATTGTAGGTTTTATAGATGTAGGATTAATATATATATAGGGAAGATCAGAAATTATATAGCTAGAGTGCTATCAAGTCTCAAGTTAGTCTCGTTCCCAGACCCAAACAACCCCAGCGAAGATCGCTTGCAGTATCTCGCGGGGAAGGAGGGTCTGGGAACGAGACTAGTCTCAAGTACCATTCATAGCCGCATTGCAACCCCGCCGTAGCGCGAGCGCAAGCTGCAATTCGTTCCAATTAACGCACATGCCACGTGGCAACCACGCTCAGTCGATCGCGAGCAATGGCGACCAAAGGAAGACAAGACATTGTTACAGCACTCACAACTTAGCCAACACGGTGAGTTTCGGCATGTAAGCGTCAGTGAACGACAGCGATCACGGCCGTGTGGTCAGAATCTTCGTGTGCCTTTCCTAAGAACGGTACTGCCACTGGAAGTCGAAGAGAGCGCTCGAGCAATGGCGGCCAACGGCGAGACAAAAGCGTTCATATCTCTACCACCAAAGTGAGTTTCAGCACAATTATTCGGTTGAGTGTAAAACGCGGAACGTGGAATGGAATGGAACGTGGAATGGAACATGGAATGGAACGTGGAACGGATGTAAAATGTCCTAGTAAGTCAAATAAGCGTGTTAATTAACGTGGGCGTTAATAGGGGCTGGCGTGATCATGCAGTCGAGTCGGCATAGGCAGTGAAAGAGTCGAGTCTAGTCAAGGGAGATGGTGGCTGATGACAATCGTCGCGCGAGAGACAACCTGGCTACGCGAGACTACCCGTCACTACAGATTGTTATGGCCTGGTTGGAGAATTTCGTGTAGTTATTAACCCTCGGCGCGCATGCGCAGGAGGGTTACAGTAGTCAGTTTGTGTCTGTCTGTGTGTCTGTGTGTCTGTCTGTCTGTTACCACACTAACTACCACTAGGTGACTGGACACGTTCCAAAAAGGGTATCAGCGGGCTCCACACGAGGTGCTTAAGAGTTTTGACTCGTGGATTTCGCTAAAAGCGTGTCATTCAAAAGTTAAGATAGGTTGCCTACCGATTTGTCCGCAATCGAGTCAGCCATTTGCATGCCACGCAGTTGTCTCGTGCCCAGACCACACCTAGTACCGCCTCCCCGGCCCGCGAGGGCCGGGGGTGTGGTCTGGGCACGAGACTCGACTGTACTATACCATAGATAATAGAATACTCGCGGGCGTAGCAGCAATCATGTCAGCTACTAGGAGAATGCATGACATTGTGGGGCGAGCGTGAGCGAGTGCAATGCCATGCATGACTGAGGCGACAGAAATCATATGATAATCCAGACACATGCAGATGTCCACAACACAGCATGCTGCACACTGGTCTAGCTGCTAAGCACACCATGTGTTCTACAGGACATGTACAAGGTCTGAGGTCGGTGAATAGGTAAGTCCACCAGCGGTCTTCGTCCAGTTTGCTGGGTCACAGTGACAGGCGAGAAGGTACAGAGCCTGGTTAGACTGTTCATGGTCGGCCATCCGTCGCTCTAGCCAATGAATAGGTAGGTCCACGAGTTATTCGCACGATGCAACTTTGCTGTGTAGGCGAGAAGGTACAGAGCCTGGTTAGACTGTTCATGGTTCGCCCATTGTTCTAGCCAATCAATACTACGTAGGTCCACGAGTGGTCTCCGTCTGTGTTCGAATGTTCATGTTGTCACCATCGTCGCGTCCATTGAACATATGACGTAAGAGTATGCAAAATAAGAGCAGGAAGTGAATTACGTCGTCTATGAATAGCATCACATGCACTTACATAAATACCTGCGTGTTGGTACGTTCGTGTAGATCTTTGTGCCGGGCTGGTTGCAATTGCAGCTGTGTTGTTCTAACTGCCCAAATTGCTGTGTTCTAACTACCCTAGCCACGTTCCCAGGCTCCTCAGCTTTTTGTATGCGACAAAAACCTGGGGAGGAGCCTGGGAACGAGGCTAAACTACCCCTAATTGAAACATGCGTCTGCACGATATAAACCGCACGGTGCCTTTGTTCTGTATGACTACCATGTTACAATTATCAATCATCAGGACAGAGTTCGAATCCCACATTCCACTAGTATTATGAAGCCCATTGCATCACAGATTCCACAGACATTGACAGAGGATTTTCCACCTCCAGTACATATAATGCGTAATTATTCCATGCATACATTATGGACTACACTACGCCGAGGGTTTTGCACTCCAGTGCCTTCATTAAACATGCAGTTGACCGATCCGCGAAGTGCAGCAGGGCTATTGTCTTCTGACGAATATTAAAGCGCGAGCAGCATCACTAGTATAAGCTGTATGAATGTGTACCGTGCTAGTGCTATAGACCTAGCTGGCTGCTATGCTGGCCCGCTCACGCTTATTCGTCACTCGAAGACAGCCCTGCTTCACTCGGATGGCATAGTCATGTCAACTAGGCTAGTAGCATCTTGTTGTCTACTGTGAACTTCTTACATCCAGGGCATACAACCTGCCGGTAGTCTCGCGTGGTAGGCTGAGCTCTCTCTCGCGATATGACTGTTACCAGGACTCGACTGCGCGAGATAAGCTCGCGCCAGCTCCAATTAACATGCTTATTGGACTCATTACAACATTTTACATCCGTTCCACGTTCCATTCCACGTTCCATTCCACGTTCCATTCCAAGTTCCGCGTTTTACATGCAACCCAATTATTACGATTTTGTGTCACTGCATCATAGCGATCACGACGGTGTAGTCAGAATCTTTGTAGGCCATTCGGAAATAGTCAAACGTTTATTAGATTATTTAGAATACATTAGAATACATTACATTACGCGGCACAATTTTCTCTATACCAGGAGTGTAACGAGGGGCAACTGCACTCCTTGTAGCCGCGGTTAAACGGTAGCACAAGCTAAGTGTGCAGTGTTCGTTCCAATTATCACACATCACGTGAGTACCATGATAGCTATATATAGATAGGGAAGATCAGAAATTATTTAGAGTGCTCAGAAGTCATTCATAGCCGTGTTGCAACCCCGGTTGCGACTCGCCGTATACTACTGTAGCGTACGCTATTGCAATTCGTTCCAATTAACGCACATGCCACGTGGCAACCACGCTAAGTCGTCGCGAGCAATGAGGAAGACAAGACATTATTACAGCACTCACAACTTAGCCAGCACGGTGAGTTTTGGCATGTTAGCGACAGTGATCACGGCTGTATGGTCAGAATCTTTGTGGGGCCTTCGTAAGACTGTACTGGCAACGAACTTCGAAGAGAGCGATCGCGACCGACGGCACGACAAAAGCGGTTGTATCTCTACCACCATGGTGAGTTTCAGCACCAAAAATTGTGCGTTTGGGTTGCTGCATGGTAGCAATCACGACGGTGTAGTCAGAATCTCTGTAGGCTCTTCCTATCTCGCCAACGAGTTATTTGTTATTTATTATTACACTCCTGGTAGGGGAAAAATTGTGCCGCGTAATGTAAATATTACACTCCTGGTATAGGAAAAATTGTGCCGCGTAAATAATATAATATAAATAATGTTTGAGTACTTAGGCTTGGCCTACGGAGATTCTGACTACACCGCCGTGATCGCTGTCATGCACTGACCTGAATGATAAAAGTTGGTGCTGAAACTCACCTTGGTGGTGGAGATATGAGCGCTTTTGTCTCGCCGTTGGCCGCCATTGTTCGAGCGCTCTCTCGACTTCCGGTGGCAATACCGTTCTTTGGAAAGGCACACGAAGACTCTGACCACACGGCCGTGATCGCTGTCGTTCACTGACGCATTCATACTGAAACTCACCGTGCTGGCTAAGTTGTGAGTGCTGTAATAATGTCTTGTCTTACTTTTGGTCGCCATTGCTCGCGATCGACTTGAGCGTGGTTGCCACGTGACATGTGCGTTAATTAGAACGTATTGCAATACTTAGCTAGCGCTACGGCAGGTTGCAACGCGGCTACTTTATGAATGGTACTTGAGAGCACTCGAAATAATTTGTGATCTTCCCTGTATATAGCTATCATGGTGATGTGTGATAATTGGAACGAACTGTCACACTTAGCTTGTGCTACCGTTTAACCACGGCTACCAGGAGTGCGGTTGCCCCTCGATGTAAAAAAATAATTAACCTTACACTACCTTGCGAATGGCCTACAAAGAATCTGCCTACACCATCGTGATCGCTATCGTTCAGTGACCCAAGCGTACGATTTTTGTGCTGAAGCTCACCTTGGTGGTGGAGATACAAGCGCTTTTGTCTCGCCGTGGCCGCCATGTCATTGCTCGAGCCCTCTCTCCGACTTCCGGTGGCAGTACCGTTCTTAGGAAAGGCACACGAAGATTCTGACCACACAGCCGTGATCGCTGTCGTTCACTGACGCTTACATGCCAAAACTTACCGTGCTGGCTAAGTTGTGAGTGCTGTCTTGTCTTCCTTTTGGTCGCCATTGCTCGCGATCGACTGAGCCACGTGGCATGTGCGTTAATTAGAACGAATTACAATAATTAGCTTCGCTACGGCGAGGCAACCGCGGCGTTGCAACGGCGTGCGGTTGCCCCTCGTTTATTTACGCGGCACAATTATTCCCCTACCAGGAGTGTAAATTATTACGCGGCACAATTTTTCCCCTACCAGGAGTGTAAAGATTAGATTACATTACGCGGCACAATTTTTCCTATACCAGGAGTGTAACATAATGTTCACGATTTGCATGGACTATGATCTCAGACGGTATCGTGTACCAACTGCCAATTCACTGTTGTCAGGTTAGTTTCATGATCACAGTGATGTACTGCTGCTTTTGCTGTTTTCTCTCTCATACATGCAGCGGGGGATGACTGCACTGATGCTGGCCACTGTAGGTGGCCACCTGGATGTGGTCAGGGAGCTGCTAAAGGCCCAGGCAGATGTCAATGCACTGGATTGGGTATGCAGTCTCCAGTGACTCTTGAGAGTATTCTACATTCCCGGTAGTGAAATACATACGTAATTATATTGTAAAGACTCACAGCCCTCAGAAAAAGCCTACGAAGACTCTGACTATACTGTCGTGGTTGCGACTTTTCTACTCATGCAAAAGTATACTCAGAGACTCACCATGGTTGCAGAGTTCGAGCATTAGAATGTTCCTGTACAGTTGAAACGGCAAATGCCCACACAAGTTGGGTCAAACCAACTTACAAGGTAGTGGGTGCAATCGGTGTCTACTGCGGTATCCATGAGGTGAGAGTAAAGCATGGCATGAGGCATGATCCTGAAGGTGAGTTTGCCCTACCACTAGCTACCAGGATTGTGAGTAGCTACCACTTGTACGTAGTGTGTACCTACAAAGGAGGTACATGGGTCAGATATTGTGTGTCAATAGGACAAGGGAAGGCTGGAGTTACCTGATACAGCACGAGATGAAGCCAAGTACTGTCTCAGGGTAACAAGATCCTGCTCTGAGTGCTAGAAACTGCTTTGTTGTGATGTCACGTTCCCTTTCGGTTCCTGTCCGTATCCAATGTAGCAGCAAATTGATTGGTCTGTTCACAGTAGAGTTCGCCATGTTCGAACGTTCACTGCTTGGTCGCTAAACCTTGTGCTGAAGCTCACATGCTGCATAGCCATGTCTCGCAGGACTTGTTGCCCCACTCATAATATTGTCCTGTTTCCAGGTAAGCCTACACAAAGCCACCAGCGTTTAGCTAGCTGGTCCGCACCGCAAGAGTTCACACTGACAGAGATTAAGCTGACTTCATGGACTGACTAACAGGCTGACAATAATGTACAGAAGTGAAGGTAATTTATAGGGCTAGAAGAATGGTCCAGAACATAACTCAGGTAGACAGACAGGTGGACTGTACATGTAGAGCCAGCTGAGATATTACACAATACTTTACATAATGACATTATTGTCCCAATTGTCACAATATTATTGCCTGCATATATGACAAAATCACGATGTTCACGATTTGCATGGACTATGATCTGAAATGGTATCGTGTACCAACTACCAATTCACTGTTGTCATGTCAGTTTCATGATCACAGTGATGTACTGCTGCTTTTGCTGTTTTCTCTCATACATGCAGTGGAACAAGACTGCACTGATGCTGGCTAGCGAGGGTGGCCACCTGGATGTGGTCAGGGAGCTGCTAAAGGCCCAGGCAGATGTGAATGCACAGGATTGGGTATGCATTTTCTTGGGAGTATGCTACACTCCTGGTAGCAAATTGATTGGTCAGGTTGTATGGTTTAAGTCAGCTGTGTGTTATTTTATACATATGTGATGACATAGACTACACTTTACTAGGTATTGCACAACTTTGCAGCCTATGGCTGTGTCGGGTAAGTAACAACTAACGATACATCAATGCATTACAGGGCTTTAGTTGGTGCACTTGGGGAATATAGTAACAGACTTGGATAATATATTCGCCTTGACTCAGCGCTCGTGCGTCATTCCGCCTTTGACAGTTACTATATTGCCCTCATGCACTGCACAAAACCTGGTATATATATAATCACCAGGATGGTGTGCAGTACATTCCACTCTATCCAGGCTGTAGTCGGTGCCCTGTATATAGATGGACATATTGGCCTGTAGGGATTAACTGTAAAGGAACAATGCCTTGGCAAAGTTAGCACCTGTCTGCCACACAGGCACCCCAACAGCCTCTGGCTGAGTTACTGACCAAGAGTGGTTGTCATAGACACTCACCCAAACCAACGAGAGTGGTGCTGAGAGGGTTGCTAATGCAGTACTGTAGCCACTTCACCTCAGCCAGTGGAGAGGGAAGGGATGTGCCAGTCAGAGAGGCAGTAATGCCAGAATCAATTATCAAACCAACTCGCAAAGCTTCATTAAAATTTTCAAACAGCGTGGACTGGTTTCAACCTTATATAGTGGGGTGTCATTCTATGCTTGTATTGGCTTTGTTAACTGTAAGATATGTATTGATAGGAGCAACTGCTTTCACGGATATGGTATACTCTGGTAGGACTGAGTCCTTGTTCTCATTGTTTGTCACCTGACAGCATCACAATAGACAACAATGTCACGTGTTGCACTGATTGGTGACAAATAATGCAACTGTGCTCAGTGCACATCGCAATTTCATGTGTAATTATACACATCCCTTCTGAATTCTTCCTTTCTGCCAGGATGGACAAACAGCACTCAACACTGCAGTCCGGTGGGGCCACACTGAGACAGTGAGTGTACTAGTGGAGGCTGGGGCGGATGTGAACCTCCAGGAGAAAGTGAGCGAACCTAAAGTATAGTAGTTGTTTATTACGAAATCATAATGACATAGTAATAGTTGGTGGTACTATGACGTGCTGCTGTGAGCTGATTACACAATACAGTACTGACTGGTATTCACGAGTTTGTCAATACAACTGCAGCACTCCATGTGAGAGACCAATGACCTCACACCGCAGAGCGGTCGAGCAGTGACAGCTAGCTCCAGCTCCATCGTATAGTACCAGCAAAGTCCACACTGTGGTGTGCCTACCAACCTCGTATAGTGCTGCACATACCGCCAATTATCATGCCAACTCGCAAAGCTTCGTTAAAATTTTCAAACAGCGTGGACTGGTTTCAACCTTATATAGTGGGGTGTCATTTTATGCTTGTGTTGGCTTCGTTAACTGTAAGATATACATTGATAGGAGCAACTGCTTTCACGGATATGGTGTACTCTGGTAGAACTGAGTCCTTGTTCTCATTGTTTGTCACCTGACAGCATCACAGTAGACAACAATGTCACATGTTGCACTGACAGGTGACAAATAATGCAACTGTGCTCAGTGCACATCACAATTTCAAGTGTAATTATGCACATCCCTTCTGAATTCTTCTGTTCTGCCAGGGTGGACGAACAGCACTCATCATTGCAGCCCAGAGGGGCCACACTGAGACAGTGAGTGTACTAGTGGAAGCTGGAGCGGATGTGAACCTCCAGGAGAAAGTGAGCGAACCTAAAGTATAGTAGTTGTTTATTAATGACATAGTAATAGTTGGTGGTACTATGACGTGCTGCTGTGAGCTGATTACACAATACAGTACTGACTGGTATTCATGAATTTGTCCATATAACTGCAGCACTCCATGTGAGAGGCCAATGACCTCACACCGCGGAGCGGTCGAGCAGTGACAGCTAGCTCCAGCTCCATCATATGATAACAGCAAAGTCCACCCTGTGGTGTGCCTACCGACATCGTATAGTGCTGCACATACTGCCTACCCACGGCGTGCAATCATTAACCATGGACAATGGGGTCCTGAGAGGACCTAAAAAAGTGTGACGGATGTGATGGATATATATATTTATACCGACGCGACGTAACCACACTGCATGATTAGTTGCCTCACGATAAGGCACTCGGCAATTAGTGATACCCATTACTGCTAATAAGTACCTCACATGAAGTGTACATGTTTCAATTGTTGCCATCTGTTTACTCTCATTGTGTTCCTCAGGATGGCGGGACTGCCCTCATGTGGGCTAGTGTCATGGGTCACACTGACACTGTACGTGCTCTACTGTCAGCTGGAGCACAAGCAGACCTGCAGGATGAGGTGAGTATAGTATTTGTGCCCTATCATAGAAAGATCCTCCCCTCAAGAATGTGCTCCTCTAGGTGCAATGCTATGTTTTGAGGCAGTATTACTACATCTAAGAACTGAAGGCATTCAAATGACCACATCAAAGGATATTAGGCCAGGAATGGTGGTGGTGGTGGTTGGGGGAACCCTCCTTTGGGGGGAACATATCTGATGATATTGTAGCAAAGGCACTGACAAGGCATTGTATGTTGAAAGACTGTCGCATTATTACCCTTGTAGTAGGACAGCATTGGATGAAGCATACGTACTTCAAGTTATCCACTTCAAATTATCCTTGCGATGGGCCAGGGTTTGATGCAAACTTGGTAGTGAACGTAGTGTGAATGTGTTGTTGAGAAGACGCTCACCACAGAGTGAGTCAAACTACCCTATGTAAGAACTTGGGGGAGGGTGTTTACTCGAAGGTGGCGTATTAGCTGGAGACTATGGTAAAGGTATTGATGCTTGAATGAAGTATCAAATCAACTCCCAAACATTCAACTAAGATCTGGACTGGTTTCAAATACTACATTTATTATTGTGGAGTGTCATCATCAGCTTAGGCTTGTCAAGTGTAGGTAATAATAGGTTGATAGCTTTCAATGATATGATAGCTGTAATGTGCATGGTGAGGCTGATTTTTCAGTTGTACTTGTTCACGTGCACCTGACAGCATCATAGCCGACAACAATGTCACATGTGACACTGATAGGTATTGTACTCCATTCTATCAGAGCACAGGCAATTTCTATTGCAATTATACATGTCAATTCTGTATTCTTCTGTTCCACAGGATAGAGGAACAGCACTCATTAATGCAGCCTGGCAGGGCTACACTGAGACAGTGGGAGTACTTGTGGAAGCTGGGGCTGATGTGAACTTCCAGGAAAATGTAAGCAAATCTAATTAGCTGTTTTCTTCCGAATCATAAGGACAGTAATGAGTTAGCCTCGTTCCCAGACATTATCACTGCCAGTATTTGCTCACTTGCAGTATGCAAATATGGTGGGGGAGGCATGGGAGATCTGGTCATGTGCAGTCACGTCAGGTAGACAGAGGGTAGACACACGGGGGCCCGTTATAATACCTGTTTCACGTCGATCCTCCCTGCGTCATGAACAACGAACGGTATTGATAGTCTGCCCTGCACATGCTCTGACATCCAGCCTTTGGATGGACAGTACAAGTAGGGCATTGAGATTCTTCGTTGGGCTCCACCCCCTGTGTGTCTACCATATGTCTGCCTGATGGCACTGCACATGACCATATCTCCCAAGCCTTCCCCTGCATACTGCGAGCGATCAAATGCTGGTGGGTGGGAATGGCCTGGGTGCGAATGAGATATTCTAGAAGATGCTCTCCACAGAGCGAGTCAAACTTTAACATGTAAGAATTTGGGGGTGTTACTTGGTATGGTATTAATGCGGGAATGAATTGTTACATCAACTCTCAAAAGCTCGACTGAGGTCTCCACACACTCTCTGCAAACAGCCTGGACTGGTTTCAACCTAATTGTGGAGTGTCTCATCAGTATAGCCTTGTCAAGTGTAGGTTAGGAGCAACTACTTTCTATGATATGGTATGTTGCTATAATGTGGCAAAGCTGATTTCTCAGTTGTACTTGTTCACATTGATTGTCACCTGACAGCACCATAGCTAGTTGACAGGCCGTGTCACATGTGACACTGATTGGTAACAATAATATTGTACCCAGTTCTATCAGAGCACAGGCAATTTCTGTTGCAATTATACACGTCACTTCTGAGTGACTATATTCGCTGTTCCACAGCATGGACTGACAGCACTCATGTATGCAGCCTGGCGGGGCTACACTGAGACAGTGAGTGTACTAGTGGAAGCTGGGGCGGATGTGAACCTCCAGGAAAATGTAAGCAAACCTAATTAGCTGTTTACTGCAGAATCATAAGGACAGTAATGGGTTACCCTCGTTCCAACTGCCAATATTTGATCACTTGCAGTATGCAAATATGGTGGGGGAAGGCCTGGGAGATCTGGTCATGTGCAATGATGTCAGGTAGACAGGGAGTAGACACACGGGGCCAGTGCCCAACTGTTATAGCTAATACCGTAGTCGCGCGTTATTAGGCGCATGCACCTATAACTCCACAGGAAGGAAGTATGCGCCTATAAGCGAGATGCGCCTAATAACACATCTAAAAATAATGACATTCCTCGAATAGGAAGCACACTTCAATTTGAATATAGCTAATTTCCACTCCGAAGGATCGAATTTGGCAGAGTTTCTGGAAGAAGACTGCAGCGCTTACCTGGGACGAGAGTTGAACCTGCGCCTAACAGCGAATATGCGCCTATAAGTGAGATGTGCCTAATAACACGCGACTACGGTACCTGTTTCATGTCAATTTGTCCCTGTGTGGATCTGGCAGCTTAAACTTTGGTATAGCTATATCCATCCACAGTTTCACTCAAACAGAGCCAGCTTGCCATTGCGCCAATGTAGAGATTCACTACCACACACAGTCCCACACACTTGCACAACTGCGTCTTGAAATACATTTACGATTGAATTTACACCCACAAAATTTAAGTGCTACAGTATAAGTATACTCACAGCATCAGAAGTATGTATGTCTCAGCATCATAAGTACGTATGTCTCTGTATTCATGCTCCTGATGAAGCCCAAACTGCAGTCATGTAGTACTGAACTGAATAGCCTGGGGCTACATGAACGTGTAGTGACATCAAAAGCTTCCCTATTCAGTGGGAGCAGAATTCTAGTCAAGAATACAGTTGTTCATAAGACATACGTAGGAGTACTGATAACTCAATGTGATGCCATGTGTGTAATGTGTCTCCCAGACTTCAGGCAGGAGTGCTATCTTTTATGGAGCAGAAAAGGGTGACCTTGAGATTGTGAAGCTCCTGATCCAGCGAGGAGCAAACCTCGGCCTCAAAGACAAGGTATCACCTGATGAGTTACCAGACCTTCCTCAATTCTGCATGACTTGTGGTACAATCGGAGGGAGGACTTGGAAGGGCTTTCCCTGCAGCTAGTGTTTGAATTGGTTTGCTCTTAAAGCTCTCAAGGGGTGGAGTGTATTGAACGTTAGAAGCCAAGTTGGTTGTCAGTCGCCTCAATCATGAAACTGACATGTTGTTGCTTGTACTGGATATGACTGTCGCATATAGCTATACCAACCTAACCGCAGATTGGAAGCATAAGTTTGCTTAGCGCTGTATCAAGGCTCAACTTTAGCCATGATACAAATATGTGCACATTTCACGTGCATAATTATGCAGTTAAAACTGACTGGATTATCGCTGCACCCACACATCCACATATGAACCATTCAGGATGGTGTGACTGCTGATGAAGTGGCAGAGGTACATGGTCATCAGGCCGTTTGTGATGAGTTGAGGAAGAATGTACGTGCTGATCGTAGGCCACTCAGTAAGGTGAGCCCTAAAGTGCAGATATATCATTTCATATGCCCAATGTGAAACTGGTCTGGCTTGACAGAACATGACCAGACACTTTTAACATGTTAACTAGGAATACGTATCCGCATAATGCCTCGCGCGCACGCCGCGGCCGCATGCGCAGCCTGGTCACGTGCTTACGAGTATGATATATAGATCTCTATAGCTAAGAAAGTGTGAATTTGCGAGTGTGGACCTGAGATAAAGTTAAAACATGTCGATTACACTCACTGTTCGACTCCACATGTAGCTGCTCTAGCTCTGCAAGCCCTGAAGGCCCCGCTCGTTTGTACCCTAGCCTCTGGCTATGCGAGATTATTGTGAAGTTGTGGTATAAACGTTTGACTCCATATGTAGCTGTTTGACTCCATATGTAGCTGCTCCAGCTCTGCAAGCCCTGGAGCACCGCGCGCTCGTCCACTGATCTGTTTCTCAAGGTTGTAGTTGTCGCACTGTCGAGCCCTCGCAGCAAATACAACTCAATTGGCCGGCAGGAAACCCACAACATTCCTATCAACATTCCTGAGCGTGACATATTCCGGTACGTACGTACGTACATACGTATATAGTGAGAAATAGATCCCCCATTCAAAGCCTCGCGCTAATGCGCTCGGCTTCAACTTTGACCTAAAATTGTGACATCATCTTTGAGTGCGAGAAGCTACCCAAGACATGTCGCCTTACAGTGCTTCCTGAGCCTAGAGCTTCTGCATTTCATATGGAACTATAAGAGCCTCTAGATTAGTGGCATGGCTGTGCCCTTGCGTAATAATTGACCTAACCAAGCCAAGCATTTTGCGTGGATCATGCCAATGCAAAGAGAACACAAGTCCACCATGCAATTTCAGAAGACCGACCGTGAGCAAACTTGATTTCTTGGCTGTATGGATGACTGCTCACATGCTCAAGCACATTTCACATTAATTCAGTTGTAATGGTCTTCAGCAACATTCCAAGCTGATCACTCAGCTGGCAGCATCTGCCTAGTCCTAATCCTAATTTTCCATATCACGTATATAGATGCAAACCTGTACAGATGTTCATTTGTTCTCACTCCTTGACTCCAATATATTATGTTATGATCACCCGTACAGAGTGGCATGGTATTCTTTACCTCTGATCTTGTGTTCTTACAACACACCCTACACTCAGCGTCTTCTTTCTCCCTCTACCCCCATACAGGCTGTTCGTGACCATGTGCTGGCAACTGGCCAGCTCTTGAGCGCTCTCTATAGCTACAAGAGGCTGGAGGAGAAGATTTTCAGAACACAGAAGAGGGAACTGGCCAGAAGGACCCAGGGTCTTGACCCAGAGATCCCCCTCCCCAGCACTTCCAGGAGGAAGGCTTCCAGGAGGAAGGGGGTGAGGAATCCCCAGGAACACATACTACAGGAATACATGCCAAGATCTGCTCACTAATGTACTAGACCTCATAAGATTATGTTACTCCTATATTATATGTAATGGTTGTGTTGTGTTGTATCACTCCTACAGTTATCCATGTAGAGTTAGTTCACTGGACGATTTGACGACTACATACGAAATCATTGGCTCTAAATGTACCTGCTAGTGATTTATAATTATTGATTTGAAGAGTTGGCCCTTTTCTTCCTCAAGTTTGCTGCTTCCATCCAATCTCTGCAGTACATCTTTGTTTATGTGATACTCTACAAGTATATTATAGTATTCCAACAAATTTTGTCAAGTTTGTGTTGATGGTCGTGGACAAGGCGTTGGGAATTTAGGCGTTGGGAATTTAGGCCATTCACAAGCATTCTGCTAAAGATTCCTCAATCTACAAATTCCAACTCACAACTTGGAGGTCCAATCACCTTACTATGCTACACAAGGATTATTCCACCATGAACGATGAAAAATGCCCTTCGACCGGCCACAAATGTTGTAGAGCGCAGGAATGCAGAATGTAATCCATCCCACTTAAAATTGTAAAGTTTGGACAAGTCAGCAGAGTGTGGTGTAAGCATTTCCCACAGGACAAAAGCGAGACGGCACTTAAGGCGTTCTGCAGCTCAAACAAGGCTAAGGCAATGTAAGGCTAAGCTACATTCTGCTGATCCAAAAGCACTGAAAGGACCTCCAGACCAAGCATGTCACTTTGACCAAGGACATAAGAGGTATAGCAATCGTTACAGATGTCTGCTTCTCTAACCTGACTTGCAGCATGAGTATGAGAACTGTCCTGCTGCAGTTTGTAGATAATATTATGCTCTGAGCAGCTCCTCTTTTTTGATTAATTCTGTAGGCCCTCAGATAGATAAGAAACTTCAAAGGCTAAGAAACCACACAATGATGACAGCGAATCTTCATCGGACTCTGACTAGTCACACTTACCTTACCACGTCGAGAGTGAGAAGTTCACGGACGACACGGAAACCAAAAAGCAGTGAGTACAGTGCAAAGAATGAAGGTGCTACGAGAGCCCATCTTACAACTGGAAAATTAATGACGGTGAAAATTTTTTTCCGCGCTTCGCGCCTCTGTTCACCATTACCTTCGCCTGCAGCCTGATGATATAGCCCCCCCCCCCCCCCAAAAAAGAGTTTTTTTCCTGGATCCGCCCCTGCGCATGCGGAGGGACAGAGAAGAGTGGCCAATGGACGCGGCTAGGCTAGCTAGCACGGCTATATAGTTCCATGTTCCGGTGTCACAAAAAAAGTGATGGCGAATGAGCCTAATGTTGGTCAGTCTGCGGTGACCACGCCACAGTTCGTGCCACTCACTCAGAGGATCCAACCCTTCCCTTCGACGTGGACAGCACCAATGCTTATAGCGAATTACCTGACCTTTGACCCTCCAACCGAACCATAATTGGTGGCGATGGGGTCGGGAATCACCGCACCATACCATCAAACCACCGCCGTCTCTCAACTGTTTTTCAAAAGCCTGAAACGCCATTTTTGGACTTCGGCTAATATTGTATTCTGTGTGAAGTAACCAAGTTTTGGTAAGTCTGAAATAATATATGGTCAGCAGTGGAGTAGCTAGATAGCTACCTATAGCTTTAATAGCTAGATTGAGTTACTCGGTTAATAATTGTTACTTCTCATCGAGGGGCAACCGCACTCTTGGTAGCCGCGTTGCAACCGGTTGCAGCTCGACGATAGCGCAAGCTAGGTATTGCAACGCATTCCAATTAACGCACATACCACGTGAGGACCATGAGCGCTCGCGTCGATCGATTGAGCTGAGTCAGCAATGGCGGCCCAAGGAGATCGAGAAGACACGAAACTTGTTATACAGCGCTCACAACTTCGCCAGCCCAGTGAGTTTTGGCATGTAAGCGTCAATGAACGGCAGAAACTTCGCGTGCCTTTGCTAAGAACGGTACTGCCACCGGAAGTCGGAGAGAGCGCTCGAGCAATGGCGTCCACGGCGAGACAAAAGCGCTCATATCTCCACCACCAAGGTGAGTTTCAGCACCAAAATTGTACGGTTGGGACAGTGCATGATAGCGATCTTGAAGGTGTAGTCAGAATCTTCGTAGGCCATTCCTATCACTCGAACGAGTTATTTACATTAATTACGCGGCACTTTATTTCCTATACCAGGAGTGTGATTAAGGATCACGAAATATGCTGACTTAGCAATTCCTCATATTACAATCATTCCCCTGGTTCCTGTGGTTCCTCAGGTTCCTCGGGTTCCTCTGGTTCCCTTAGTTCCTCAGGTTCCTGTGGTTCCTCATGTTCCTGTGGTTCCTCAGGTTCCTGTGGTTCCCTTGGTTCCTCGGGTTCTTCTGGTTCCTGTGGTTCCTGTGGTTCCCTTGGTTCCTGTGGTTCCCTTGGTTCCTGTGGTTCCCTTGGTTCCTGTGGTTCCCGTGGTTCCTGTGGTTCCCTTGGTTCCTGTGGTTCCTGTGGTTCCCTTGGTTCCTGTGGTTCCCGTGGTTCCTGTGGTTCCCTTGGTTCCTGTGGTTCCCTTGGTTCCTGTGGTTCCCTTGGTTCCGGCCTGTGGTTCCCTTGGTTCCTGTTTGAATTCCCTGAAATTTAGTCCAGTATTGGAATCCTGGTGCAGTCCCCTGGTGCTGACCGGTTCCTATGAATATTGTCACTAGCTCCACCCATGTTATGTTACATTGTGTGACAGGATGGGTGTTTCATCCAGGATATATATGCTGCGTAACTGTTTGTAGTTGTTCAACTTCTTCATCCATGTATTTTCACCTAGTTATTAGTCCGATCTCCATCAGTTTGGAATCCAACAACCAAGGGAACGTACACATCGAAAACAAATGCAACAATAATACGGCCAGTTCCTAATTGCTGCTGTAATACTTCTATGTGTGAGGTAGCACTGCTATTTTTATCCAGGGTTTCAGGCAATGGTGGTGGTGGTGGTGGTGGTGGTGGGGGGGGGGGGGGGGACCCGCCCTCTCTTCCCACACCGATGGAGATCAGATTAATAATTAATAACTGGGTGAAAATACATGGATGAAGAATAACTACAAACAGATACGTAGCTTATATCAAATTTTATCCTGGATGAAACACTGATCCTGTCACACAATGTAACATAACATGGGTGGAGCTAGTGACAATATTCGTAGCAACCGTTCAGCACCAGGGGACTGTACCAGGATTCCAATACAGGACCAAAATTTCAGAATATAATCGCTGTTTCACAGTGTAGGAGTCTGGTGTGTAAGCAACCACAGGAATCACAAGGAACCGAAAGGAACCACAGGAACCAAGGGAGTTCCCACAGGAACCATGGGAACCACAGGAACCACGGGAACCACAGGAACCCAGGAACCAAGGTAACCACAGGAACCTTGGGAACCTCAGGAACCAAGGGAACCACAGGAACCACAGGAACCAAGGAACCAAGGGAACCCTGGGAACCACAGGAAACGCAGGAACCACAGGAACCACAGGAACCAAGGGAACCACAGGAACCACGGGAACCACAGGAACCCAGGAACTAAGGGAACCACAGGAACCCAGGAACCAAGGGAACCCTGGGAACCCTGGGAACCACAGGAACCATGGGAACCACAGGAACCACGGGAACCACAGGAACCCAGGAACCAAGGTAACCACAGGAACCTTGGGAACCTCAGGAACCAAGGGAACCACAGGAACCACAGGAACCAAGGAACCAAGGGAACCCTGGGAACCACAGGAAACGCAGGAACCACAGGAACCACAGGAACCAAGGGAACCACAGGAACCACGGGAACCACAGGAACCCAGGAACTAAGGGAACCACAGGAACCCAGGAACCAAGGGAACCCTGGGAACCCTGGGAACCACAGGAACCTTGGGAACCACAGGAACCAAGGGAGCCACAGGAACCACAGGAACCTTGGGAACCACGGGAACCACAGGAACCAAGGGAACCTTGGGAACCACAGGAACCTTGGGAACCACAGGAGCCAAGGGAACCACAGGAACCACAGGAACCCTGGGAACCACAGGAACTGAAGGAACCAATGGAACCCAGGAACCAAGGGAACCCTGGGAACCACAGGAACCACAGGAACCACAGGAACCTTGGGAACCACAGGAACCTTGGGAACCACAGGAACCACGGGAACCACAGGAACCCAGGAACCAAGGGAACCTTGGGAACCACAGGAACCCAGGAACCAAGGGAACCTTGGGAACCACAGGAACCACAGGAACCACAGGAACCACAGGAACCAAGGGAACCACAGGAACCACAGGAACCCTGGGAACCACAGGAACTGAAGGAACCACAGGAACCAAGGGAACCAAGGGAACCCTGGGAACCACAGGAACTGAGGAACCAAGGGAACCACAGGAACCTTGGGAACCTTGGGAACCACGGGAACCACAGGAACCAAGGGAACCACAGGAACCACAGGAACCACAGGAACCAAGGGAACCACAGGAACCACAGGAACCCTGGGAACCACAGGAACTGAGGAACCAAGGGAACCACAGGAACCTTGGGAACCCAAGGAACCACAGGAACCACAGGAACCAAGGGAACCCTGGGAACCACAGGAACCACAGGAACCTTGGGAACCACAGGAACCAACAGGAACTGAAGAACCAATTAGGGAACCACAGGAACCACAGGAACCTGAGGAACCACAGGAACCTGAGGAACCATGGGAACCAAGGGAACCCGAGGAACCTAAGGAACCTGAGGAACCTGAGGAACCAAGGGAACCAGAGGAACCCGAGGAACCACAGGAACCAGAGGAACCACAGGAACCACAGGAACCAGAGGAACCCAAGGAACCAAGGAACCACAGGAACCAGGGGAACCTGAGGAACCACAGGAACCTGAGGAACCAAGGGAACCAGACGAACCCGAGGAACCACAGGAACCAGAGGAACCACAGGAACCAGAAGAACCCGAGGAACCAAGGGAGCCACAGGAACCTGAGGAACCACAGGAACCTGAGGAACTAAGGGAACCAGAGGAACCCGAGGAACCTGAGGAACCACAGGAACCAGGGGAATGATTGTAATATGAGGAATTGCTAAGTCAGCATATTTCGTGATCCTTAAATGAAGTAACAACCCATATTGGGCTACACTGATGTACTGTACTTTCCATGATCATGATCACATGCAGGAGGCTCTAGAATAGATTAAATGCAAGCCCCGTTGAATCATTACTACTTACCCCCTACAGTAACCCTACCACTTTCGAGTGCTTTATTCATGGCCAGGAAGCAGGAGGCATCACTCCTTGCTAGTGCTCACCCATTGCAGTGAGTGGGATTATGCCGTGAAATTGTATGCTATACTGCTTCATAAAATGCCCATGACAGTCATGCGCCTCACTGAGAGACATTACATAACATTATGTGTAGTACTCTTGGGGTGTTATGTACAACTGCTGCATAGGGTGGTAACTATTAACGTGGTGTTGATATGTTTAGGTTCAGTCGGCTGGGTTGGGCCATGAATTGATCGTACCCCCAAGGTGTTCTTCAGCATACATCCGCTTCACTGCTTGGAGAACATCCTGTGTGACTATAGAGTTTAAAAGAAGTGGTTGAGTCACTTCAACTTGACTGACAAGCTGAGCCATAATGTGAGCATGGCTGGTTTGCCGGGATATTTTGTATGCAAGTGTAATCCTAGTTGTGCTACTTCCTCCATTGAATTATCTGTAGCCAGTGTTGACCCCCTATATAGTCTTACACTATTCAATTTTGCAGTGAGCTTGGAACCACTATCGGTGCATCATGCAAACGATGGATTCATTATCACTGAAAAACTTGACAAATGCATTGAGTGAGGTGGACGGTTGGCAGGTGCTTGGAGTACAACTCGACATCAACTACCACAAGCTTAAGGAGTTTGGGAGTCTTCCAACAATCGAAGAACGCAAACTAGCCATGCTTCAATTTTGGCTTGACACTGACTTGCAAGCATCATGGGAGAAGCTGCTCTGTGGCCTCAAGAAGATGGGTCTGAATCGTGTTGTACAAGGCATTCAGAGAGAGTACCATATACCCTCAAATGTCCATGCTGAAAAAATGCTTCAGTCTAAAGATGTCTCCCCACCAGTACCAGCTGAGAGTCTCCAGGTTGAACACGTTTCTGCAGTAGACTCACCCTCAGCCTTACCCACTGATCAAACAAGTGCAGAGAGAGAGAGCTTGCCACAGCAGGAAAAAGGCAACATAACTCCTCACAGTCAAGCTGACAGAGTGATGATACCTGCTCAGGCTGAGCATGTTGCCATAGTAGCCCCTTCTTCAGCCCCACCCACAGAACAGCTGGTACACACTAGTGCAAAGCGGGAGAGAGAAGTGCGGCAGGAAATTGATACCCTCAAGGGCATGTATGATGATCTGTTGATGAAAACCGTTGAGTCTTTCAAGGAGAAACACGCAGTGACACCAACATTCCTGTCCAGGCTTCGGACTTCGATTGGCATTCTTCCAAGCTCATTGAAGGATGAACACATCCATTTTTTGGAAATGAAGGCTTCTGAAATCGCAAACGCCACTTCTATCGATGAGCTCTTCATCATTGTGAGCTGCTACAGCGACTTTTATAACAACAGCCTTGTAGCCCACATCATAAGAAAATTTGGTGACGATAAGTTGAGGGAAGATCTTCAGAAATACACAGCAGAATTCGAAACATTTTGTTCCCATACTAATCTCTCTGATTTTGTTGCTGCGCTGACGAAAAGCCATGAAATCCCCCCAGATTTCTCAGAATTAGTACTCAAAATGGGTCCTCAATGGGAACTGCGCACACTTATGGACCTAGAAGAGTTCCACAAAACTTTGAAAGGAAGGTCATTTCTTGCTTCGTATGCTGTTCGTCTCATGAGAGGAAAGACTGGAAGCATTTTCCTAATATGGAGTGTCCCACGTACCTGTAGGGGCTTCTTAATTTCATCACTGGACCATCAATTCCTAGAGCAGTGCAACATTGAGGCGGTCACCATTGACGGTGAAGATCTGGAGGAGTATAGGAGGAGACGATATTACCTTCCTGATCTTGATGCTGTCAGCTCAAAGGTAAATGCTACTTTGTACTGCATTACTAGCCTCGTTCCCAGGCACGAAAAATCGAATTTCCGATTTTCGGATGGGGCCTGGGAGCGAGGCTACTGTAAAACAACCTAGTGACACAATCCACACCTTTCACAGCCTCTACCTGAAGAGTTCCCAGTTTGAACCAGTTGACAGTATGCCAGCATTCATTTACTTGTGCTTGCTGCACTGAATTACGTTGGATAATGGTTTTTGCTTTACAAGCAGAGTGACCATAATATTATAGAACTCTCCTGGCAGATAGTTATTGGCTCCTGATAATAGGTAGCCATGTTAGTAAGTATGAAAGCAGTGTTCGCTGTGTTTGTGCAACAGATCTGCAGAATATAGGTAAAGTTGATTGCTTCAACATGTGATTAGCGAACTACAATGCTAGCAGCTGCTAAGCATATTAAGCAGCAAGTGGTGCAAGTATGCGTGCACATGAGAGTGGTGCAACACCTAAACTTGTCTGACAGTGTTTACATCTGCAGGATCATCCCCATGGTGTTATATGATTGCGCTAAACAGTTCGTAGATATACCGTATAGCGGGAAACTTTTGTGAGAACAAATACTTGAGAATGTTTGAAAAATCCGTTCTACAAAGGGTCACGACCTATGACCACACCCCCTACTACTTTACATGCATGTGTACTACTGGGAGAACTCAGCGTGCACTTCAGTGTGGAAGTGAAGCTACCATTGGTGGACGTGCTTGTGCATATTTGGCGATCAATGCCTGTCTAGATCTTGGTATGATTAAATATTTGCAGGTACAAATTTTCGCGTGTTGGCATTTGGCCGTGAACACAGTAAATTTCCTGCTACACAGTAACCACTCGAAGTAGTGTATACACTGCAAGTGTGTCTAAGGTTTCTCTTCCACTTCACATCAAATCACCAGTTGCACTAGTAGAACCATACACTGGTATCACTGCATTCAGTGGATTGTGTGTTGCTTTCTTCTCCAGTATGGGAATGAGTTCTCTGAGGGACTACTGTGGGCAAGTGGGGAGGGCTGTCTGGAGGATGTGGTCTTCCTCCTCAGCACTGGGGTAGAGGTAGACAGCAGAGACCAGGTCAGACTCTGTAAAGATCAATGCTCAACATGTCAAACCAAAGTCCAGTTGCTGTCATGCATATGCTGCATGTTCACATGCGGGACTTGTTGCCCTGTAACTCATGTATTACCCGCCTAGTACAATACAATCAACTTTCATAAGGTTCGTGATCGATTCTCATGGAATGTGATGGTACACATAATTATATTGTGGTATTGATGGTATTGTGTACCGGTTCACTGTTATTGTCAGGTTAGCATGATCACAGTGATGTACTGCTGCTTTTGCTGTTTTCTCTCTCATACATGCAGTGGGGGATGACTGCACTGATGCTGGCCAGTGAGGGTGGCCACCTGGATGTGGTCAGGGAGCTGCTAAAGGCCCAGGCAGATGTGACTGCACAGGATTGGGTATGCAGTCTCCAGTGACTCTTGAGAGTATTCTACACTCCTGGTAGGGAAATACATACGTAATTGTAAAGACTCACAGCCCTCTGGAAAAAGCCTACAAAGACTCTGACTATACTGTCGTGGTTGCGACTTTCTACTAATACAAACGTATACTCAGAGACTCACCACAGTTGCAGAGTTTGAGCATTAGAGCGTTCTTGTACAGCCGAAATGAATGCCCACACAAGTTGGGTCAAGCCATGTTACAAGGTAGTGGGTGCAATCGGTGTCTACTGCAGTATCCATGAGGTGAGAGTAAAGCAATAAGGCATGAGGCATGATTCTGAAGGTGAATGTGCCCTACCACTAGCTACCAGAAGTGTGATTACCAATTGTACGTAGTGTGTCCAATAAGGGAGGTACATGGTCAGATATCGTGTGTCAATAGGACAAGGGAAGGCTGGAGTTTTCTGATACAGCACGAGATGAAGCCAAGTACTGTCTCAGGGTAACAAGATCCTGCACTGAGTGCTAGAAACGGTATAATTTACATTGTCAATTGATATGCATTACATTTTTGTTGTGATGTCACGTTCCCTTTCGGTTCCTGTCAGGATCCAATGAAGCAGCAAATTGATTGGTCTGTTCACAGTAGAGCTTGCCATATGCATGTTCACTGCTTGGTCGCTAAACCTTTTGCTGAAGCTCACATGCTGCATAGCCATGTCTCGCAGGACTTGTTGCCCTACTCATAATTATTGCCTGCGTATAATACGTTATAGAATCACAATGTTCACGATTTGCATGGACTATGATCTCAGATGGTATTGTGTACCAACTGCCAATTCACTGTTGTCATGTCAGTTTCATGATCACAGTGATGTACTGCTGCTTTTGCTGTTTTCTCTCTCATACATACAGTCGGGGAGGACTGCACTGATGCTGGCCAGTGAGGGTGGCCACCTGGATGTGGTCAGGGAGCTGCTAAAGGCCCAGGCAGATGTGAATGTACAGGATAAGGTATGCAGTCTCCAGTGACTCTTGAGAGTATTCTACACTCCTGGTAGGGAAATACATACGTAATTGTAAAGACTCACAGCCCTCCGGAAAAAGCCTACAAAGACTCTGACTATACTGTCGTGGTGCGACTACAAACGTATACTCAGAGACTCACCATGGTTGCAGAGTTTGAGCATTAGAATGTTCCTAGCCGAAATGAATGCCCACACAAGTTGGGTCAGACCATGTTACAAGGTAGTGGGTGCAATCGGTGTCTACTGCAGTATCCATGAGGTGAGAGTAGCCATGTCTCACAGGACATGTTGCCCCACTCATAATAATGTATTATTGCCTGCGTATAATACGTTATAGAATTACAATGTTCACGATTTGTATGGACTATGATCTCAGGTGGTATCGTGTACCAACTGCCAATTCACTGTTGTCATGTCAGTTTCATGATCACAGTGGTGTACTGCTGCTTTTGCTGTATTCTCTCTCATACATGCAGCACGGAAGGATTGCACTGATGCTGGCCATTAAGAATGGCCACCTGGATGTGGTCAGGGAGCTGCTAAAGGCCCAGGCAGATGTGACTGCACAGGATTGGGTATGCAGTCTCTAGTGATGCTCGAGAGTATACTGCACTCCTGGTAGGGAAAAACGTACGTAATTGTGAAGACTCACAGCCCTCAGAAAAAGCCTACGAAGACTCTGACTATACTGTCGTGGTTGCGACTTTCTACTAATACAAACAGAGACTCACCAAGTTTGCAGAGTTCAGGCATTAGAATGTTCCCGTACAGCTGAAATGCCCGCACAAGTTGGGTCAAGCCATGTTACAAGGTAGTGGGTGCAATCGGTGTCTACTGCAGTATCCATGAGGTGAGAGTAAAGCAATAAGGCATGAGGCATGATTCTGAAGGTGAGTTTGCCCTACCACTAGCTACCAGGAGTGTGATTACCATGCACTTGTACGTAGTGTGTACCAGATGTGTGGTCAGATATTGTGTGTCAATAGGACGAGGGAAGGCTGGGGTTGCCTGATACAGCACGAGATGAAACCAAGTACTGTCTCAGGGTAACAAGATCCTGCTCTGAGTGCTAGAAACTGCACGATATGCAATTAATACACACTACATTTTGTTGTGATGTCACGTTCCCTTTCGCATGCTGTCCGTATTCACTGTAGCAACAAATTGATTGAAAATAGTTTATTGGGGAAGGATGGAGTGTCAATGCTGGATCCTTGGTCGCTAAAACCTTTTGCTGTTGCTCACATGCTGTGTAACCACGTCTCACAGGACTTGTTGCCCCACTCATGGTTATTACCCGCCTAGTACTTATATCAGAGTCACAATGTTTACGATTTGCATCGACTATGATCTCAGATGGTATCGTGTACCAACTGCCAATTCACTGTTGTCATGTTCGTTTCATGATCACAGTGATGTACTGCTGCCTTTGCTGTTTTCTCTCTCATACATGCAGTTGGGGAAGACTGCACTGATGCTGGCCAGTGAGGGTGGCCACCTGGATGTGGTCAGGGAGCTGCTAAAGGCCCAGGCAGATGTGAATGCACAGGATAGGGTATGCAGTCTTCAGTGTCTCTTGATAGTATGCTATACTCCTGGTAGCAAATTGATTGGTCAGTTCTACGGTAGATGTCAGTCGTGTGTTATTTTATACGTCGTGGTATTGACTGCACTTTACTAGTTATTGTACACTTTGCAAAAGCATATGGCTGTTTCAGGTAAGTGAGTAGCAATACTTTATACACCAGTTTTGTGTTCATTATTGAGGTTAGTTAGTGCACTCGGGGAATATAGTAACAGTATTGAACGGATAATACACTCGCCTTCGGCTCGTGCATTATCCCTCCCTCGACCATTTCTATATGCGCCCTCGTGCACTAACTAATAACCCCTTCAATGCACCAAAACTGGTATAATTACAACGATTACTTAATGAGGCAGCTGCCACACCCCTGGAGCCAGGATGGTGTGCAGTGAATTCCACTCTGTCAAGTTTGTTTTCAGTAAAGGTATAGTGCCTTGGCACACCTGTCTGCCACACAGGCACCCCAAGTTACTGACCAAGAGTGGTTGTCATAGACACTCACCCAAACCAATGAGAGTGGTGCTGAGAGGGTTGCTAATGCAGTAGCCACTTCATCTCAGCCAGTGGAGAGGAAGGGGTGTGTTAGCCAGAGGGGCAGTAATGCCAGAATCAATTATCAAACCAACTCGCAAAGCTTCGTTAAGATTTTTCACTCCCTGCAAACAGCCTTGACTGGTTTCAACCTTATATAGTGGGGTGTCATTTTCTGCTTGTATTGGCTTCGTTAACTGTAAGATATACATTGATAGGAGCAACTGCTTTCACGGATATGGTATACTCTGGTAGGACTGAGTCCTTGTTCTCATTGTTTGTCACCTGACAGCATCACAGTAGACAACAATGTCACATGTTGCACTGACAGGTGACAAATAATGCAACTGTGCTCAGTGCACATCAAAATTTCATGTGTAATTATACACATCCCTTCTGAATTCTTCTGTTCTGCCAGTATGGACGAACAGCACTCATCACTGCAGCCCAGGAGGGCCACACTGAGACAGTGAATGTACTAGTGGAGGCTGGGGCGGATGTGAACCTCCAGGATAAAGTGAGCGAACCTAAAGTATAGTAGTATTGTTTATATAGTAGTATTGTTTATTACAAAATCATAATGACATAGTAATAGTTGGTGGTACTATGACGTGCTGCTGTGAGCTGATTACACAATACTGTACTGACTGGTATTCACGAATTTGTCGATACAACTGCAGCACTCCATGTGAGAGGCCAATGACACTGTGGAGCGGTCGAGCAGTGACAGCTAGCTCCAGCTCCATCGTATAGTACCAGCAAAGTCCACACTGTGGTGTGCCTACCAACCTCGTATAGTGCTGCACATATTGCCTGCCCATGGCGTGCAATCATTCACCACGGACAATGGGGTCCTGGGGGGACTTAATAAAGTGTGATGGATATACAGTACGCATCTTTAAAATTGATGCCGAACTTTGGAAACACTTCCGTCGCTGGATCCGAATTCCGGAACGCAGAAGTGCATTAACAAAAACTTTCCGAATCTCCTTCTTCCGCTTTGCGGCGGAGACGCGCCGCAAACGCATTTCAGAAAGGCTTTCCGAAGTTCGGCAGCAATTTTAAAAACGCGTACCGTAGGTTCTGCATCCCTTGCCTAGCGCGAAGATCCACGCTGTAGTTAGCTCATTGTCGTGAATGAATCTTAGTAAGAGTTGCCCATAATTTGCACCAGCATACCTAACCTTGGTTCTGAGCGGTCAAGCAGGGACACCAGCAAAGCCCACACTGTGGTGTGCCTACTAACCTTGTATACCGCCTGCCTACGGCGTGCAATCGGGTCTCATGGGGACAACAGGGTCCCATGGGGACTTAAAAGTGTGATGGATATGATGGACATTTGCATATTTATTTACAAACACATGTGACCACACTGCACGATTAGTTGCCTTGCAATAAGGCACTCGGCAATTAGTGGTATATACAAGTACCTCACATGAAGTGTACATGTTTCAATTGTTGCCATGTGTTGCCTTGTTTCATATTCATCAACATGTGTTGTTACTGTTTTGCTCTCATTGTGGTCCTCAGGATGGCTTGACTGCCCTCATGTGGGCTAGTGCTCGTCGTCACACTGACACTGTACATACACTACTGTCAGCTGGAGCACAAGCAGACCTGCAGGATGAGGTGAGTGTAGTATCTGTGCCCTATCATAGAAAGATCCACCCCTCAAGAATTTGCTCCTCTAGGTGCAATGCTATGTTTTGAGGCAGCCAAAATATTGCAACATGTAAGCATTCAAATGACCACGTCAAAGGATATTAGGCCAGGAAGGGTGTTGATGGTGGTGGTGGTTGGGGGGGGGGGGGGGGGGGGGGGGGGGGAGGGGGGGGGGGGGCACATCCTGGTACCCTCTGTTGGGGACACATACTCAGCATTACTAAGGCATGGGAAATCAATTTCACGTCACGCGGAGAATAAATTATAGTCTGCGGAAATATTCATTTAGTGTACGGAGAAAGATAATGGCGGCGCGATGAAACGAGCAGAGTATAGTCTACTAGTGTGTCTGTCTGGATGATAGTTGTAGCTTCGCTTTGTGCTAGTTGTAGCCTATACCTTTGGTACGTAGTTGCTTGTGTGACTACGTGGTGCTGCTCCTGTGTGGATTTCGAACGGTAGTATATGCCTGAACTTTACACTGTGTGCTGCCGACTGTGTACATGGAAAGTGTTGGACGAAAGGCGGAGGTGAAGAACGCTACACAAAGTTGTCGGATATGGCTTGGGGGGTTGAGTATGAATCGGCAATAGCAAAACTTGCTACATGGAAGCGAGTTCACCGTTGATACTCGTTTATGGGCGTGCTTTGTGTCGTAACACTACTCGATGTTGATGACTTTCGGCGTCCAGCAGGAGTGTTGTTGGTGACTGCCAATTCATGTAGATGGTTCCGTGTGTAGTACCATGAGCTGAACGTGTACAGAAAGTTTGGTCGCAGACAAAAGTTGTCTTCACCTCCGCCTTTTGTGATTTATTCTTAAATATTGGACGATTGATGTGGGCCGCAATTACTAGCCACGCCCACATATGGGGTTTCCATGGTAACGTGCATATAGCTTGGGGTGTCTATTATATAGGTATTATCATACTCCATCTGATTCCTTGTACTTTACAGAATATTGATGAAAGTGTACCTGTATGTCTAGAACTCAAATTATGCCAGTCCCATGGCTTAGTTCGCCTGAGTATCTGATGATATTGTACATGTAGCAAAGGCACTGACAAGGCATTGTATGTTGAAAGAATCAGAGAATGCGGTAGCGTTCTCCATTTAGGGATGGCCAAGAAATACCCACCAGCAGGAAAACAGCCAAAGAAGCTACTACCCCCCAAACCAAGCATGCCGACAGAATGATACTGCGTAGCAGTTCACAAAAACATTAGCAAATGTCAAATGTACCTGAGAGTACACGGGAGTTGAGAAACACAGTCGCTGAAAAATTCCGATTTCGTCATCTTCTTTCTTTCGTTCTTCTTCTTCATCTTTCTCATTGACTAGCATAGCTGGCCAACAAAAGCATTTCCTGAGCTTGTTCACTCACAGAACAACATCGCTTTCGTCGCTGAACAGGGGGTGGGCGCTAGATACATACTCAGACTAATTAGTCTCCGCCCACCCATTCAGCGAACAATTAGGTAAGCTGTGAATATCAATGACCGGCTATGAGTATATAAGTCCACTTTTCACGTAAGGAAATTGATCGCGCGTCTTTGTGAAGAAGAAACACTCGACAAAGAAAGCATCATACTTCACTGTAAATTGCTTTGTTAACTATAAATTTCAAACTGACTTTGTAAACTAGTTTACTTTTGAACATGAACGTAGTGTGAATGTGTTGTTGAGAAGACGCTCACCACAGAGCGAGTCAAACCACCCTGTGTAAGAACTTGGGGGAGGGTGTTTACTCGAAGGTGGCGTATTAGCTGGAGACTATGGTAAAGGTATTAATGCTCAAATGAATTATTAAATCAACTCCCAAATGTTCAACTAAGATCTGGACTGGTTTCAAACATTTATATTGTGGAGTGTCATCTTCAGCTTAGGCTTGTCAAATGTAGGTAGTAAATAAGTTGATAGCTTTCAATGATATGATAGCTATAATGTGCATGATTTTTCAGTTGTACTTGTTCACGTGCACCTGACAGCATCATAGCCGACAACAATGTCACATGTGACACTGATGGGTATTGTACTCCATTCTATCAGAGCACAGGCAATTTCTATTGCAATTATACGTACATGTCAATTCTGTATTCTTCTGTTCCACAGGATGGAGGAACAGCACTCATTGATGCAGTCCGGGAGGGCTACACTGAGACAGTGGGAGTACTTGTGGAAGCTGGGGCAGATGTGAACCTCCAGGAAAATGTAAGCAAACCTAATTTGCTGTTTTCTTCCGAATCATAAGGACAGTAATGAGTTAGCCTCGTTCCCAGGCATTCCCACTGCCAATATTTGATCACTTGCAGTATGTAAATATGGTGGGGGGAAGGCATGGGAGATCTGGTCATGTGCAGTCACGTCAGGTAGACACACGGGGGCCCGTTATAATACCTGTTTCATGTCAATCCGTCCCTGCATCATGAACAATGAATGGTATTGATCGTCTGCCTTGCACACGCTCTGACATCCAGCCTTTGGATGGACAGTACAAGTAGGGCATTGAGATTCTTCATTGGGCTCCACTGCCTCTGTGTCTACCATACGTCTGCCTGATGGCACCGAACATGACCATATCTCCCAGTCCTTCCCCTGCATACTGTGAGCAATCAAATGCTGGTGGGTGGGAATGGTCTGGGTGCGAACGTATTGTTGAGATATTCTATCACCACAGAGCGAGTCAAGCTACAACATGTAAGATCTTGGGGGTGTTACTTGGTATGGTATTAATGCCGGAATGAATTATTACATCAACTCTCAATAGCTCGACTGAGGTCTCCGCACACTCCCTGCAAACAGCCTGGACTGGGTATACCCCGAGAGATTTCAACCCACATTTAGCTACATGTAATTGTGGAGTGTCTCATCAGTATAGCCTTGTCAAGGAGCAAATACTTTCGATGATATGGTACGTAGCTATAATGTGGCAAACCTGATTCTCAGTTGTACTTGTTCGTCACCTGACAGTATCCTACGTAGTTGACAGGCAATGTCACATGTGACACTGATTGGTAACGATAGTATTGTAGCTACCCAGTTCTATCAGAGCACAGGCAATTTCTGTTGCAATTACACTCGTCCCTTCTGAGTGACTGTATTCTGCTGTTCCACAGGATGGACTAACAGCACTCATGTATGCAGTCCGGGAGGGCGACACTGAGACAGTGAGTGTACTAGTGGAAGCTGGGGCGGACGTGAACCTCCAGGAAAATGTAAGCAAACCTAATTAGCTGTTTACTGCAGAATCATAAGGACAGTAATGAGTTAGCCTCGTTCCCACTGCCAGTATTTGATCACTTGCAGTATGCAAATATTATGGTGGGGGAAGGCATGGGAGATCTGGTCACGTGCAATGATGTCAGGTAGACAGAGGGTAGACACACAGGGAGCAGTGCCCAACTGTTATAATACCTGTTTCGTGTTGATTTGTCCCTGCGAGGATCTGGCAGCTTAAACTTTGGTATAATATATCCATCCACACTGTTTCACTCAAACAGAGCCAGCTTGCCATTGCACCAATGTAGAGATTCACTACCACCCACAGTCCCACACACTTGCACAACTGCGTCTTGAAATACATTTACGATTGAATTTACACCCACAAAAGTTAAGTGCTACAGTAGAAGTATAATCACACATAATTGCATCAAACTTCCCGGGCTTCATCGGTGACAGCATCATACGTAAGTACGTACCGGTATGTCTCAGCATCATAAGTAAGTATGTCTCTGTATTCCTGCTCCTGATGAAGCCCAAGCTGCAGTCATGTAGTGAATAGCCTGGGGCGTCATGAACGTGTAGTGACATCTAAAGCTTCTCTATTCAGTGGGAGCAGAATTCTAGTAGAATACAGTTGTTCATAAGACATAATGCGTAGGAGTACTGATAACTCAATGTGATGCCATGTGTGTAATGTGTCTCCCAGACTTCAGGCAGGAGTGCTATATTTTATGGAGCAGAGGATGGTGACCTTGAGATTGTGAAGATGCTGATCCAGGGTGGAGCAAACCTCAGCCTCAAAGACAAGGTATCAGCTGTATAATCTGATGAGTCGGCAGACCTTTCCTCAACATTGCGGTACAATTCCCTGCAACTGGTTTGGTCTTGAAGCTCTCAAGGGGTGGAATGTATTGAACGTTGGAAGCCAAGTTGGTTGTCAGTCACTTCAATCATGAAACTGACATGTTGTTTCTTGTACTGCATGACTGTAGCCTATACCAACCTAACCACCGATCAGAAACATAAGTTAGGTTAGCGCTGCATCAAGGCTCAACTTTAGCCATGATGCAAATATGTGTGTTACACATTTCATGTGCATGGTACACATATGCAGTTAAAACTGACTGGATTATCACAGCACCCACATATCCACAAACGAACCATTCAGGATGGTGTGACTGCTGATGAAGTGGCAGAGGTACATGGTCATCAGGCCGTTTGTGATGAGTTGAGGAAGAATGTACATGCTGATCGTAGGCCACTCAGTAAGGTGAGCCCTAAAGTGCAGATATATCATTCCATAGCCCCAATGTGAAACTGGTCTGGCTTGACAGACCATGACCAGACACTTTAAACATGTTCAATTTAATTTCTTGTTGCTCGGATCTTTGAAGCTTGAAAATGGAGCGAGCGACCGAAAAAAAAAAACTAATTAAAGGGGAGTGGCCAGATTAAATTAGAAGACAAAACAAGTCTCAAAAAACACTCTTGCACAAATGATCTACAAATCCATACAAAACCAACACATACACCTTAGTATACAAAAAACAAGGAAATGCAAAACTTGAATGGACCAAAAAATAACTAAAACATTTTAAGTGACCAATACATCTAGTTCAATTAAGTTTTCTTTGTTTAGCACAGGGAGCCATATTGTTGGGTGCTCTGGTTTTCGCCTCTTTGCCCGCATTACGGCATTGTCTGCAGAGGGGACGTACTGTAGTGAACTGTTGCTTAAGTTCTTTGATGTACGGGTCATCCAGCAGGAGGTCAGCGTCGGTTTCTCCACAGTAGTAGCATGCATCTGGGAAATGAACATGTGTTGCTGCATAACAAGTCGTCTCAATAGGGCTCTGACAAGTGATGCCAATGCGTACGATGACAGCTGATGCAAGATGGTGATCTTGTGAAAGCAGTTCAGAGCCACACGTGTATACATTGCTATCTTTCACTTGTTCCACAGCATTTGCCTCAGCATCTGAAAGCTTCGTTGCGGAGTAGATACAGCGAGGCTTCTGGCACTCTCCGCACATCACTGCACCAAAATAAGTTACATACTTTGAACTAAACTCTACACAGAGGGCCACAGGGGCCCGAGCTCCACTTCCACGCCGCCGTTTCGCGGCGGATCGGACATGATAACTTTGTTAATTGTGGACTGCTCACCAATGCGATGGTCTTGTGACACGCGCAGGAAGAGGTCACCGAAGGTGATATCCAATGGAGTGAAAAAAGTTTTGGTGAGAAGACAGTGAGGTCCACTCTGGACCCTGATGGACAGATGAACACCTGGCCCCAAACAACTTGCAGTCATTTTGAGCTTGACAGAGAGTACGTAGTCTCGTGCCCAGGCCTTGAGAGTGCGCATGTGCACAATATGACCTTTAGTTTTTCCTTGCCTCCTTAAAATACGACCGGCAAATCCGAGCAACAAGAAATTAAATTGGTCTGGCCTTAGTAAACTTCAACTTTCACCTAAAAATCAGTTTTGAGTGTAAGAAGCTACCCAACATGTGTCACCGTACAGTGCTTCCTGAGCCCAGAGCTTCTGCATACTAAGAGCCTCTAGATTAGTGGCATGGCTGTGCCCTTGCATAATTGGCCTATCATGCCAATGCAAAGAGAACACAAGTCCACCATTGCAATTTCACATGAAGACTGACCGTGAGCAAACTTGATTTCTTGGCTGTATGGATGACTGCTCACATGCTCAAGCACATTTCACATCAATTCAGTTGTGATGGTCTTCAGCAACATTCCAAGCTAATCACTCAGCAGGCAGCATCTGCCTAGTCCTAAATGTCCATATCACGTATAGATGCAAACCTGTACAAATGTTCATTAGTTCTCACTCCTTGACTTCAATAGATCACTCGTACAGAGTGGCATGGTATTCTTTACACCCTACACTGAGTACACTCAGCGTCTTCTCCCTCTTCCCCCATACAGGCTGTTCGTGACCGTGTGCTGGCAACTGGCCAGCTCTTGAGGGCTCTCTACAAGAGGCTGGAGGAGAAGATCTTCAGGACACAGAAGAAGGAACTGGCCAGGAGGACCCAGGATCTTGACCCAGAGATCCCCCTCCCCAGCACTCCCGGGAGGAAGGGGGTGAGGGATCCCCAGGAACACATACTACAGGAATACATGCCAAGATCTGCTCACTAATGTACTAAAGTCATGTTACTCCTATATGATTACGTAATGGTTGTGTTGTGTTGTATCACTCCTACAGTTATCCGCATAGAGTTAGTTCGCTGGATGATTTGACTGTATACAAAATAATTATTAGATGTATCTACTGGTGATTTATGATTGGTGTATTGATTGTCAGTTTGAAGCCTTTCTTCATCAAGCTTGCTGCTCCATCCAATCTCTGCAGTATGTCTTTAACCTCCTCTGTTTATGTTTAGCTATGTTTCTGTTACTCTACAAGTAGTATTTCAACAAATTTTTGTCAGTTTGTGTTGATAGTAGTGGACAAGGCATTGGGAATTTAGGCCATTCACTAACGTTAACGTTCTGCTAAAGATTCCTTGTCAAATTCTATGGCAAATCTCACCAGGCCACATCCTGGTCACATACATGCCACGACTGGTGTACACACCGGTTGTGCATGTTCCTGATCGAGATTCTCAGTCATTTGTGGCTGATATTAGCATGCAGGGTCTACAATAACAAGAGTGCATAATAGCTAGACCATGGGCACAGTCTGTTTATGTACTCTTGATAAAATTCATAACTGCATATTAGCCTTGCTTTCTATTTAGGTTGTGCGGAGTCCTAATTCCAGCAATTGCCTAGTTACGTATATCAGGAAATGAGGGGTGGGGCTAGTTGCATTGGTTATGCACAGTCATAGTAAGGATCATGACTAGTACATCTATACCAGTCTCCAAGCTGGGGATCGATGATCACACAATATCATCTTCCATCAAGGGTCAGGTCGGTTATCAGTCAGTACAGGCCTTTGATGTGATAGCATGCATGTGCTGTTATTATCAACTATTACAATCATGCATGTAGACATACAGTTACTAGAGTTGAGCTTCCCGTTCCACTGCCTGTCTCCTGTGATAGCTTGCAATTTCCAGTGATGCTGGTGCAGTGGTGGCCATGACAGAGGCTGAGAAGAAGAGGGTGCAGGAGCTGCTGGAGGACGACACTGCATTTGAGGTCAGTTTTAATTCCCACTCGCTATGCAGTATATGTATGTTGTAGATTCCAATAGAACACAACTGTTGTCACATGCATGGGGGTACATCTAATTTAATTTTGATCAAGTGTACTTCTTACTTCAACTGTGTTGTAGTGATTAAACTGAGTTTTTAATGTGTTTCAAGTTATATAATTATACGAAGTGCCATGGCTGCATGTTTTACACACTTGCAGGATCTAT
Organism: Axinella damicornis; assembly: GCA_963931865.1. Taxonomy (NCBI): domain Eukaryota; kingdom Metazoa; phylum Porifera; class Demospongiae; order Axinellida; family Axinellidae; genus Axinella; species Axinella damicornis. The sequence continues at coordinate 19,444,894 of OZ007505.1, read as the reverse complement.
ATACATGTAATAGTTCCCCTGGGACTTAAAAACCTGCTGGTGGTGGAACAGAATTAATTATAGCAAACAGGAAGAGGAGGATATGGACAGGTTCATGTATAGTCACATCACAGGCCTTCCTTGCCTCAGTTCTTCTTTGATTTTCACAAAAGCCGCAATTAATGGAAATGCACTTACAGATTTGGTGTGTTATTTTCATAGTGTTTGAATCCTTCTTCGCAGCAAGGTTTGTTGAAATGTGCCACTTTGAGCGATTATTCCACGCCCATGCAGTCAACTACAGGTACTGATGCCTCTGGAGCACTGGGAGTCCATCTGCTCCTCCTCCTGCAACTCAACCCCAGTCATGCCACCCACAGCTGAGGTATACACATCTATATCAACCCCAATAGCCAGACCTGTTTGTGCATCACAAAAATATCCTGCAGAACTGCTACCAGTAATAATATTAGGTTACCTGGATGCAAATCAATAGGCTCGCTTTTGCCCTTTGGCATGGCTATTAATTGTTGTGTCCTTTATTGCCACTGGATGATTGTATTATATATGACTCTGTAACTATAATTATATAGCATAGCAGGTATACAAGTCATGGCATAAGATGCAATGCTGCATGTTTGCTACTGATTTCTGATACATTTGTGCTTCAGTTTGAACCCAGTGAAAGAAGTGCCCCACCTCCTGAACCGGGCATGATTGACACTTCAAAGCACATAGATGTCTCACAACACATAGGTATAAGATATTCATTCACATAGGCAGTGGGACTTGCATGCTTGCCAACATGGATATTGATCCAGCAGGAAGTACATACTTTAGGTATAGGTACCGGAAATGTGCACGCATCTAGAACCGGCCCTGGCCCTAATATACCCTAACCCATCCTGCCTGACCAATAACAACTTCAGACAAAACCCTGGGATCATCTCATGTGGAAGTGGTTAGCCCTCCACTAACACATGCCACTGCCAATCTCCTCAGTTCCAGGAGAGGAAGTGCTTCAGCAGTTTCAGATGTCTCGAGAGGAGAGCCAGAGGCTGAAAGATATCGAAGAGAAGCTGGCAGCCATTCAGAATGAGAAGAACAAAGAATCAGAAATCCAAGTGAGTTACCTGGTCAGGGAGATTGAAAAGGGTTGCTTTGGGGTGATTTTCAGTGTTTCTAGTTTCTAGTTACCTCATACCCTTTGTCATATGAACTGCAGTTCATGGAGTATGCTGTTATTATGATCTGTATACATTCCAGCCGTCCCTGCCGGCATCGGACTTGGCAGCTCTGCTATTGCAGTATAGAGATGAGACTCTACCGGACACTGCCAACCAAACTGATAGTGGTACTGAATTCACGACTGTCTAGTACATTCTGTGCTTTAATTAGCTAGCTATATACACAGTGAGAAAGGCAAAGTTTGTACTTGCAGCTACGTTACATACATGCGTACTGCAGCTGTGTGTCATGCTGTATATGTAGATGAACACATCTTTTGTATGTTACACTTATGATGTGCAAATACTATGTTTGCATTCAGCACCCGGCTGAACTGGCCCTAACCCATTCCTACTTCCTGCTGGACCAATAACCACTTCAAAAAACATAGCTAAGTGCGCAGAAATATGTACAGTGAACATATGTGCAGTGGAGCCTGTGTCTATAGTGGTCACCTTGGGACCAGTATTTTTGCCCACCATAGACAGGTGGCTGCATGCTTTAAACAGGTTTTTTTGTACTGGATTAGCACACCAGCAGAATGACCTTGATAGCTAGTGAATACAGGTTCCACTTAAGGTTCAACATGAGCCACATACCATGCATGCAACCAACAGAATGAGCACAAGCTGGCCACAATATCCAGTCTTGCCTAGAGCCTGGCCTGGCTTGCAGTGCAGCCCCTCCCATGCATGCACGTGCACCGCTGATATTCCCGGCCCGCCACGCGCGCCGCCCCCGCGCCCCGCCCAGCTTTCTAGAGGGGGAATCCCCGCCAAGATCAAGACCATCTAGATCTCGCCCTCTTCAGTGCTCTTTGAAACGCCATTTGGACTTCGGCTGTTACCGTATTCTGCGGCTGAGAATTAAACCAAGACTAGTGTTGGTAAGTCTTAATCTATGACATATATAAGGTAAGGCGGGGCTATTCCGACTGTGGGGTAATTCCGATAGTTGGCTGCCTTTGTTACCAGTCAAAGTTTGGTAATTTTTCTGTGGTACCGCAGGGTAGGTTGAGCGTCAGCCTACCCTGCGGTACCACAGAAGAATTACCAAACTTTGACTGTTAACAAAGGCAGCCAACTATCCCACAGTCGGAATAGCCCCCGCCTTACCTTAAATTATGGTCAGTAGCACAGTTTAACTAGCCTCGTACCCAGTCCCACACCCAGCTTTCGTCCCCACTTTTTTAATACCATACTGCAAGCGACGAAAAGCTGGGCGTGGGACTGGGAATGAGGCTACAGTTTAACTACATTAGGCCACTTCATACAACAAAGTGATTTATCAGGAAGTAGGGCATTGGTTAGGGTTACAGCCAGGGCTGCTGCTGAATGCACATGTGTGTCCATTTGTTAGTGTGTATGTACCTCCTTCCTATAATTTGTGCATGTAGGATTATCTGAGTAAAAGGGCGTGGTCTCATTGAAGTTACCTGGTGATGTCATTACTTACCCACCCATAAGAAGTCACAGCCACCTTTGTACATGTAACGCTGCACTAGTCTTGTGGGTGTGTCTCTGTGGTGTGAGACTACAGGCCTGTAGTAGTCTAACAAGCTAGCCCTTCGCTTTCTCCAGCACCTGATCGCTTTCAGTATGCGCGCGCGGAGAAGGAAGGTCTAGAAACTTTGGAACACTTTACTTGGTAAGAAAGAATGCAAGTAAGCTTACCGTTTATGTCATAATATTAGTGCGACTGCAGTCAGTCGATTCCGGCCCGCTAACCTTGCTGATTGAAAGATCACCACGTGACAGCTGCAATCTGATTGGCTCTACCCGATTTCGAGTTGAGCCCAAGCAAAGTGGTCCAAAGTTTCTAGACCCTCCTTTTGTGAGTCGATCCGTGCTGGGGATAATTTGAGGGGCTAGCCTGCTAGACGGAGGCCTGTAGCAAGCTGAAATGGAGGCATGGGACACGACTTTTTCACAAATGTGCGCTTGAGGAACTTGTAGTTTGATGGATGATGTGGCTTGTCTACTGCCCTAGGAACAGTAGCTGTGGACATACCGGATTGCTTGCTTCCGGCATGTAGCTAGACACTGCTGGGGATGACCCTGTTGTGAAGAGTGGTCAGGCCAAATCCAGCCAGTCCAACTGCTTGCTACAGGCTAGTCTCATACGGCCAGATCTAGTTGGCACCATGTTTGATGCCGCTGTGATGTGGAAAAGCCATTTTAGGGGTGTGCGGTGGTGCACTTGTAGAAGGAAAGTCTCTAGTCCTCAACTTATTTTAGGCTCTGCCCTGGGTTCAAATGCCACTAAAGCCCCTGGTTTGAAGGGCATGTGGTTCGCCTTGAAGGAACTTGCCATATGCCCTTCCAGAAAAACAAGTTAGTGGGGCCCATGCAGGACCTGCGTTGCATGCATTACAGATACAGCATTCCTGGGTTATCAAATCAAAATGAAGTGAATTGAACTGAAGCGATGACCTTGTTGAATCTTCATCTTCTGGCTCAGTTACACCCTCCATGCTTGTCGTTTGAACTACCAAAAACATGCACCCAGTTCGACTGTGGGGACATGCTCCATCCAACCATAGGGGTTCTTTGTAGCCTCGTACCCAGTCCCACGCCCAGCTTTTCGTCGCTTGCAGTACCGTACTGCAAGCGACGAAAAGGTGGGCGTGGGACTGGGAACGAGGCTAGGTTCTTTGCACTTATACTGCTGCTGGGGAAAGCATCTTTTTGTGTTACGTAGTTGCTATTGTGACAAGTAAGATGTACCTTAATCTCCCTGGGACTCGATAATACGCCCATGAGAAATGTTGTTTAGTGCATGGCTACTCAAAGAGGGTAGTGGGCGTATTTTCGAGTTTTTCACTCAAAAATAAGCCCACCCAATGCACGTGCAAAATTGTGTATAGTCTCTACGAATACCACACTGCAACGGCCATTCCATATCAGGGTTTCATACAGGGGGGGGGGGGGGGGGGGGGGGGGCGCCCTGGGATTTCCCCCTCCAGGTGAAGTTCCCCCCCCAGAAAACAGTTAATATTAAACTGGTTGGACATACCCAGATCTGAACATGTCAAAACATGAACATGTCAGTTGGTCACAACCAGCAGTGGCGGATCTAGGGGGGGGGGGAGTGCACCGGGGGCCGGTGCCCCCCCCCCCCCCCCCCCTTTTGCTTCTTCATCACTTTATTTTCCTCCTTACTAACTTGCTGCTGCTACGTTGCAACTCCTGGCCTGGCCTCCTCAGCTCGCAATACCGTGCGTTGCCTGAAACCGAACGGCTTGGGAACGAGACCACGATCTAGTATACCCCTCCGTGTACGTACGTATTACGTTCGTGAGCGAAATTTGAGCAAGGAAGCTCATGGCGGCCCTGGGACCTGCAATCCTCGTACATTTGGAACTTGCAGTGCAAAGCGTGAAGGTGCCACGAGAGCCCATCCTGAGAAGAGAAAAATGAAGGCGAAAAAAAATTTCCGCGCTTCGTGCGGACTGATCAACACTACACGCCTCTATGCACTGCCTCCGGCAGCGTTTAATATATAGTGCCCCCCCCCCTTTCATAAATCCTGTTTTCGCCCTTGAGTTACCCTGTGTATGATATGACGTGCCGAGGGAATGGGAGGGGGTGGGGCTTGCATGGGTTGCCATGTGTCCCCCCCCCCCCCCCCAGCAAAAAATCCTGTATGAAACCCTGCATATAGCAAGGCTGTAGTACAGTACTACCTACTACTTCTTAGTGAGCAGGAACAATTAATCTCTGTGCAAGTAGCAGTGGGAACAGCAAAACAGGAGTGCTTGAGTGACGTGGAGTACAGAGACCATCTCCGGGACTTACCAGTCGCTAGCCTCGTTCCCAGGCCGTCTGCCAGTCGCGCGCGCATCACATACGTGACCTTTGAACCCTTGTCAGGTACCACTCAGTCTTACGTCATTTACAAGCAAAGTGGACACGGTTATGAAGCTACTCGACTACAAGTATGCTTTCGAGTTTATATTGATACCACGAAGACAGCAACTTGATGCCAACTCAGCGCTAACGGCAATACAGCATGCACTAACGTTTGACTACTCAGGCGTAAGTCTTACCAAGCGCTTGGTAAGCTACTGTAGAGGTAAGCTTACCTCTACAGTAGCCTAGGTAAGTACAATAGTATTGTACTTACCTAGGCTACTACAACTGTACAACAAGGAGTTCCATACCTGACGCCTCCAGTGGTCCACCACGGTAGCGTAAAAGCCAACAATAACTCGCTAGGAAACCTGCCGTTAGCCCGTGAACTTCTGGCACGGAGCCATTTTACATGAACCCTGTCCACTACGTCATAACCGTGTACCATATTGCAGTGCTTAAGCACTTGTAAATGACGTAGGAGTGGTACCAGGCCTGCTGCCAGCTATCTGACAAGGGTTCAAAAGTCACGTATGCAATGCGCGCGCGACTGGCAGACGGCCTGGGAACGAGGCTAACCAGTCGCAGCTGCTTCCGTTGTGTTGCTAGTACTATGCAACATGCACACACAAAGATACAAACATAGAGAGCACAGTAGGTGTGCATATAGTGTCGTTCCCAGACCGTTTATCCAGTGCGTGTATCGCTTACAGTATATACTAAAAGCGATCTGCACTGGGGTTGGTTGCCGGGGTCTGGGACCGAGACTAGTGTGCATAGTCTCTCTGATTTAAAGTCAGGAGTAACAGAGTGCATGATAACAGTCGGCCATCGGCCATATAGCCGTCCACTGACTGTTCTGCGCTGACATATTGGCCAGTCAATTGAATACGTATAAGCCACACAGTGCACATATATTCACAGTCCATGTAGGTATAATATTGTGGCGAAACCAAAACCCATAACCACTTTTGTAGTGCTACCTCCACGCTGGTTTCACAGGTATTGTGACAGTGACTTCGCTGTGGGGCCACAATAATGAACATCTCAGACACATGAACACTTCAGACATACATACCCTCAGATTACCACCCCACACCGAAAGATCATAAGCCTAGCTTCCTGCCCGGCAATTTGTTAGTGTCAGATCATGTCCGACCAATACCGGTGTTGGTCTGACATTATGTCAGCCCATGTTAAATTATAATGCTCACTGGGAGTACGAACATAGCCGCACATCTCTTGTATAGGTTAGTAGGTACACACTGAACCAGTCAGGGTGTATGTGTTGTCCTACACTTCTTGCCTGTGACAGTGTCATTGTTATGTTACACTCCAATATCAAGCACTATCAAGCTTGATGGACTTCGTCTATAAGCAAATTTGAATGGGAATTACTTTGTTCTTCTGTTTAAGTTTTACGAGAGACTACGGTAGTTGCAAGTTGGGGCATTGTTTGTGATGTCATGTCATTCGGAAGCTGCTTTGACATTTCATTCCGTGAGATTCAGTGTTGTTGTTTGACAAAGAAGGTCCTTATTTGCCAGTAGCCCATCACTTTATTTGAGCTAATGATATTTATTTGAGCTAATGACAGCAAGTTGGAAATGGTTGCAAGAAAGAAGTTAGTGCTTCAATAACCAGTTTGTTAAGAATTGACGATCATTATCCTGCAGAACATGTCAGGAGTCACTCTGGATGAGCTGTGCATGGAGGTTGGTGTTACTCTCAACCAGCTGAACAAACCGTGCTCCAGTGAGCACCTTCAAGACATAGCCCTATTCCTGGAGTCGTGGAGAAGTGTGGCCTCCCGTCTAGGACTTTCCGATGCTGAGGTGGAGGCAGCTAAAATGAATGCAACTAGTGAAGAAGAGAGAAGGCAGAAGATCCTTGCGACGTGGAAAGCCAAGTTTGCCTTCAAAGCGAAATACAGGGTGCTGATTGAAGCACTTCTGAAGATAGGGAGGGCTGACCAGGCAGAAAAGGTCTGCCGTGTTCTTGTACCAGAGCAACCCATTGAAGGTGTGTCTGTGTTTAATCTTTCCTCACATTTTCTAACACATTAAGGTAAGGATTTGCCATTAGCTACTCAACTATTGTCTTCCTCCTAGATCACCTCACTTGCCCACCAATCACTCCTGCTCCTCATACACCTTCCCTTCTGGAGCCCCTCATCACCCAGCCGGAAGGCGTCTCTCCGCCAATACCGGCTGCAAGTCTCCAGGTTGAACTAGCTGACAAAATGATGGTACCTGCTCAGGCTGAGCATGTTGCTGTAGTAGCCCCGCCTTCAGCCCCACCCACAGAACACCTGGTACACACTAGTGCAAAGCGGCAGAGAGAAGTGCGGCAGGAAATTGATACCCTCAAGGGCATGTATGATCATCTGTTGATGAAAACCGTTGAATCGTTTAAGGAGAAATACATGGAGACACCAACGTTCCTTTCCAGACTTCGGACTTCAATAGCCATTCTTCCAAGCTCATTGAAGGAGGAGCACATACATTTCTTGCACGAAAAATCTTCTGAGATCGCAAAGGCCACTTCTGTTGATGAGCTCTTCATCACAGTGAACTGCTACAGCGACTTCTTGAACTGCAGCCTTGTAGTTCACGTCATTGAGAGATTTGGTGATGATAAGTTGAGGGAAGATCTTCAGGATTACACAGCTGAACTTGAAAGCTTTCGTTTCCGTACCAATCTCTCTGATTTTGTTGCTGCTCATGCAGGAAGGCAAGAAATCCCCCGAAATTTCTTGAAGCTAGTAGTCAAAATGGGTCCTCAATGGGAACTGTGCACGCTGAAGGATCTGGAAGAGTTCTGCAAAACTTTGAAAGGAAGGTCATTTCTTACATCGTATGCTTTTCGTTTCATTGGAGGAGAGACTGGAAGCATCTTCCTAATATGGAGTGTCCCACATACCTGCAATAACGCCCTAGTTTCATCACTGGACCGCCACTTCCTAGAGCAGTGCAACATTGAGGCGGTCACCATTGACGGTGAGGATCTGGAGGAGTATAGGAAACGACATTACCTTCCTGATCTTGATGCTGTCAGCTCCAAGGTAAATGCTACTCTGTATACTACAATTACAACCTTAGCTAGTGACACAATCCACACCTTTCACAGCCTCTATAGCTACCCGAAGAGTTTCCAGTTTGAACCAGTAGACAGTATGCCAGCATTCATTTGCTTGTGCTTGCTACTCACTAACGTTGGTGATGGTTTTTGCTTTACAAGCAGAGTGACCATGTATAGAGAGTATTAACTCTCCTGGCGGATAATTATGGGCTCCTGATAATAGGTAGCCATATTATTAAGTATGAAAGCAGCATTCACTGTGCTTGTGCAACAGACCTGCAGAATATAGGTAAAGTTGATTGCTTCAACATGAACTACAATGCTAGCAGCTGCTAAGCATATTAAGCAGCAAGTGGTGCAAGTATGTGTGCACATGAGAGTGGTGCAGCACCTAAACTTGTATGGCAGTGTTGTATGTCTGCAGGATCATCCCCGTGGTGTTATATGATTGCGCTAAGCAGTTGGTAGATATACCCTATAGCGGGAAATTTTTGTGAGAACAAATATTTGCGAATCTTTGAAAAATTCGTTCTTCAAAGGGTCACGACCTATGACCACACCCCTTACTACTTCACATGCACGTGTACTACTGGGAGAACTCAGCGTGCACTTCAGTGTGGAAGTGAAGGTAAGAGGCTACCATCGGTGGGCGTGCTTGTGCATTGCCATGAAGCGAAGCATATTTGGCGATCAATGCCTGTCGAGGTGTTATGGTCCTCTTGACTGTGCGCACGATGATGTGCTCTGCGCGATATGCAGCTACTCATTCATGCAACTGCGGGACTAGTGGTGGTCAATAAGGGTCCCTTGCGGGGTGGCAGTACTTGTACAGGTCAGAGGTAGCGACACAGTGACATAGCTAGCTACTCCAGAATCCATATGGCAAAGTGTTTGCGAGAGCAAATTTTTGCGTGTTGGCATTTGATCGTGTAAAAAACATGAAACTTTATGCCTTGCAAAAATTTCCCGCTACACAGTAACCACTCAAAGTAGTGTATACACTGCAAGTGTGTCTAAGGTTTCTCTTCCACTTCACATCACATCACCAGTTGCACTAGTAGAACCATACACTGGCATCACTGCATTCAGTGGACTGTGTGTTGCTTTCTTCACCAGTACGTGAATGAGTTCTCTGAGGGACTGGTGTGGGCAAGTGGGGAGGGTTGTCTGGAGGATGTGGTCTTCCTCCTCAGCACTGGGGTAGAGGTGGACAGCAGAGACCAGGTCAGACTCTGTAATGATCAATGCTCAACATGTCAAACCAAAGTCCAGTTGCTGTCAGCATATGCTGCATATTCACACGCTGGACTTGTTGCCCTGTAACTCATGTATTACCTGCCTAGTACAATACAATCAACTTTCATAAGGTTTGTGATTATTTCTTGTGGAATATGATGGTACATATGTATTGTGGTATTCGGCTAACGCACGTGCCGACACTGGCGGCAAATTCCAATTACTTGCGTGGGCTTTCCACACAGCTGCAACTGTTATAAACTAGCTAACTGTACGTACGTTTTCAGGTAACGATCATCAGTGAAAACAGTACATTACTATGTGTAGGTGACAGAAGACTTGTTGCAAGAGAGAGAGCATGTTCAATGCTAAACCTTTTGCTGTCACTCACATGCTGCATAGCCATGTCTTGTACTGCAGTAATGTACTTCAAATCGCAGGGGGGGGGGGGGGAAGGCCTGGTATATATACACTGCTTGCGCATGCATTTAATTTAAATTACGTCAATTTTAATTGTGACGTTTGCGAATGGGTTGGGCTTAACCGATGACGTTTGCATAAACACACCCGCGTACGCGTGCATGAGAGCAATCAAAGGGCTCACAACAAGCACACCACAGCTCTTTCCACTGTCTACAAGTCCCTTCTTGTAGCTAGTCCGTGAGGAAAGGGAGCGCTTGGTAGGTAGCTAGCCACACGAACACATCGCTGCCTTCGTACACAGCTCTCATGGAGGAGCGCTGCATGCTCTTCTTTCACAGTCATCCGTGTCATTTTCAGCCTTCGCAAAGCATAGGAAAGAGTCTCAGAGAAACTACTACCACCGGAACTTTTGCACGCCATGATTGCTACTCGTCGTTCGTTGCGGTTCTTCTAGGAATGTAAACGTAGACGTCATTCGACGTTATCGTTTCACGGAAGAATACCGAGATATCCTATTTTCCAAGATTTTGGTGGAAATTACGCGCATGCGCAAACAGTGTATACCAGGCCTTCCCCCCACGATTGAAGGCCTGAGTACGAGGCTACCCCCCCCCCCCCCCCCCCCCCCCCCCCCCCCCCCTCCGCATGTCGTGGGCGATTTTTGAGATTCATTGACCCCAGGTTTTTTTGGTTTTAATGAGATTAATAGACCCTACCCAGGGCCTCAAGAAAACATGCAAATTGATGGTGTATGGTGGGTGTGCCATCAGTCAGATCTGGTCCAAGTTTAGAGAGATCCTGGGCAAGAATCCAGCTGACATCCACTTTTGACCTCCGATTGCTGGGCTTGTGGGGGTCATGAATATCATTAATGGTATTGCCAGAGGGGTCTCTCCATGTGTGTGAGCCCCACCAAGTCTGGCCGCTGAGGAGCGAATGCTGTGGGAAAGGAGTACCTACGAATGAGATGTGCGCTGAATGCATGAACATGTGGTGTCTTGGTGGGAAGAATTCGGTAGTTAAAGGGTTAAGTCAGCTGTGTATTATTTTATACATATATGATGCCATAGACTACACTTTACTAGGTATTGCACAATATGGCTGTCGGGTAAGTGTATAACAATACACCAATGCATTACAGGGCTTTAGTTATAGCGCACTCGGGGAATATAGTAACAATCTTGGATGGATAATGATAGTACATTCACCTCGGCACATGCATCATTCTGCCTTTGACAGTTAGTATATTGCCCTCATGCACTAAAACTCTGTATTGCACAAAACCTGGTATATTGCCAGGATCAGTGGCGGTACCAAGGGGGGGCGGAGGGGGGCGTGCGCCCCCCCAACACCACCCTAGAAAAAAAAACGTACGTAGACTACGTGAACGTACACTGCCTATATAGAGGCAGTTCTTTGATCTAGCTATCAACTGTGAGTCAAGACTTACCTCTAGCAGCAGTTTATTGTGTCAGTCAGTCAGTCAGTCAGTCATGTCCCCTAACATCATTCAAAGTATGCGGAGATGCTACGAGAGGGCTTCCTGATAACCGAAAATTGTGCCTGGGTGAAAAATTTTCCGTGCTTCGCGCGAAATATTCATCAAAACCCCGCGGCTGTTTTGCGGTCGCTGTGCGCCTCCGGAGCTCCGTACTTCGCCGCCAATGTTCCCCCCCCCCCCCCCCCCCCCCCAACCTTCCATTGCTGTGCACGCCTGTGGCCAGGATGGTGTGCAGTATACATTCCACTCTATCCAGGCTGTTGTCAGTGCCCTGCAGATGGACGTACTGGCCTGTAGGGATTAACTGTTAAGGAACAATGCCTTGGCAAAGTTAGCACCTGTCTGCCACACAGGCACCCCAACAGCCTCTGGCTGAGTTACTGACCAAGAGTGGTTGTCATAGACACTCACCCAAACCAACGAGAGTGGTGCTGAGAGGGTTGCTAATGCAGTAGCCACTTCATCTCAGCCAGTGGAGAGGGAAGGGGTGTGTTAGCCAGAGGGGCAGTAATGCCAGAATCGATTATCAAACCAACTCGCAAAGCTTAAGTTTTTCGCTCCCTGGAAACAGCGTGGACTGGTTTCAACCTTATATAGTGGGGTGTCATTTTATGCTTCTATTGGCTTCGTTAACTGTAAGATATACATTGATAGGAGCAACTACTTTCACAGATATGGTATACTCTGATAGAACTGAGTCCTTGTTCTCACTGTTTGTCACCTGACAGCATCACAGTAGACAACAATGTCACATGTTGCACTGACAGGTGACAAATAATGCAACTGTGCTCAGTGTACATCACAATTTCATGTGTAATTATGCACATCCCTTCTGAATTCTTCTGTTCTGCCAGGATGGAGAAACAGCACTCTTCACTGCAGTCTGGGAGGGCCACACTGAGACAGTGAATGTACTAGTGGAGGCTGGGGCGGATGTGAACCTCCAGGAGAAAGTGAGCGAACCTAAAGTATAGTAGTTGTTTATTACGAAATCATAATGACATCAATATATTAAGATTTTAACCATGTGTGTGTCTGTGTGTAACGGAAGTGGGATGTTCGTGGGGCGGGACTAGACTAGTGACGCGCGACCTTCATACATAACTTCAATTTACTGAACCTCGAACTCTGCAAAGAATGTTTGAGCGCTTGAGCATGGGCTGGAATCCTCCAGAACAGTCGGCAGGGAGCAGCAGTCGAAGTGGACGCAATCCGGGGGGGGGGGGGGGGGGGCTGCAGTTGAAATCGGGGAGCAGCAGTTGAAGCGGACGCAATCGGGGAGCAGCAGCTGAAGCGGATGCAAACGGGGAGCAGCAGTTGAAGCGGATCGAGCGGCAGTCTTGCGGGGAGCAGCAGCTGAAGCGGACGCAATCGGGGAGCAGCAGCTCTGCACAGAGAGCTGTCCGGCGCCGAATTACTCGCGTAGGCGAAGTAGCTGAGCGAGCGAAGTGAGCGAAGCTACTTGTAGTAATAGTTGGTGGTACTATGACGTGCTGCTGTGAGCTGATTACACAATACAGTACTGCAGTGACTGGTATTCACGAGTTTGTCGATACAACTGCAGCACTCCATGTGAGAGGCCAATGACCTCACACCGTGGAGCGGTCGAGCAGTGACAGCTAGCTCCAGCTCCATCGTATAGTACCAGCAAAGTCCACACTGTGGTGTGCCTACCAACCTCGTATAGTGCTGCGCATACCACCAATTATCAAACCAACTCGCAAAGCTTCGTTAAAATTTTCAAACAGCGTGCGTGGACTGGTTTCAACCTTACATAGTGGGGTGTAATTTTATGCTTGTGTTGGCTTCGTTAACTGTAAGATATACATTGATAGGAGCAACTGCTTTCACGGATATGGTGGGACTGAGTCCTTGTTCTCACTGTTTGTCACCTGACAGCATCACAGTAGACAACAATGTCACATGTTGCGCTGACAGGTGACAAATAATGCAACTGTGCTCAGTGCACATCACAATTTCATTTGTGATTATACACATCCCTTTCTGAATTCTTCTGTTCTGCCAGGATGGACAAACAGCACTCTTCACTGCAGCCTGGGAGGGCCACACTGAGACAGTGAATGTACTAGTGGAGGCTGGGGCCGATGTGAACCTCCAGGATAAAGTGAGCGAACCTAAAGTATAGTAGTATTGTTTATCATAATGACATAGTAATAGTTGGTGGTACTATGACGTGCTGCTGTGAGCTGATTACACAATACAGTACTGACTGGTATTCACGAGTTTGTCAATACAACTGCAGCACTCCATGTGATAGGCCAATGACCTCACACCGCGGAGCGGTCGAGCAGTGACAGCTAGCTCCAGCTCCATCGTATTGTACTAGCAAAGTCCACACTGTGGTGTGCCTACCAACCTCGTATAGTGCTGCACATACCACCTGCCCACGGCGTGCAATCATTAACCACAGACAATGGGGTCCTGGGGGGACTTAAAAAAGTGTGACGGATGTGATGGATATATATACCGTAGTGTCCCGCTAATACGCCCCCTTCGAAAATACGCCCTCCCCCTCTTTTTCGCCCAAGTTCCTGCACAGGGTAGTTTGACTCGTTATAACGCCCCCTGGTGAGCGTCTTCAGGAATATCTAAACTACACTTGCGCAACTTTGCAGATCGTCTCTCAGATCGAGTAGTCACCGTTGACGCCGACGGTACAGGTCATCTCGCTGCCACTCTTCCGCAGGAAATACCAGAAAATGTTCCGTGGTTCATGACCGACAGTATTGCCGTTCTTGAGGATGGCTACAGCGACGGTCGTTGTGAATGTTATGGCCCTCGAGTTGAAGTGCAGCTCTTCTCGCCGATGTAGGGAGACCACGCATGATGACCACGAACAGTACTGGCGATCGTTTGTACTTTTGTAACTGTGAACATGAACCTTGGCAGTGTCATAAACGTAGCGAAACTTTTTGAGGTGGCGTATTATCGAGACTAATTGCGTACTCGAAAATACGCCCCCTCCCCTCTTTGGGTTGGATGTAGTGTACAAAATAGGGGGGCGTATTAACGGGACACTACGGTATATATATACCGACGTGACGTGACCACACGGCATGATTAGTTGCCTCACGATAAGGCACTCGGCAATTTGTGATACCCATTACTGCTAATAAGTACCCCACATGAAGTGTACATGTTTCAATTGTTGCCATGTGTTTACTCTCATTGTGTTCCTCAGGATGGCGGGACTGCCCTCATGCTGGCTAGTGCTCGTGGTCGCACTGACACTGTACGTGCACTACTGTCAGCTGGAGCACAGGCAGACCTGCAGGACGAGGTGAGTATAGTATTTGTGTCCTATCATAGAGAGATCCACCCCTCAAGAATTTGCTACTCTAGGTGCAACGAGTACATCAGCCAAAAATATTAAAAGTAGTATCAAAGTAGCTATTACGCATGCAGCCTGATTACACTGGCCTCACAATGTCCTGATGTAATACAAATCCATGGCCAGATCTGTAGAATTTGCTACTCTAGGTGCAACGAGTACAGCCAAAAATATTACCACATCTGGGGGGGGGGGGGGGGGGGCACATCCTGGGAACATACGTATCTGACGAAATTGTACATTGCAAAGGCACTGACAAGGCATTGTATGTTGAAAGTATAGAACGTCACATTATTTTTGTCAAAGTGAATACTCCTGTAGTAGGACAGCATTGGATGAACCCGTGTGTACGTACTTCAAGTTATCATACACCTACGTTTGAATAATGTACAGCAGTCAATGGAAAAGCCTGGTACGCAAGCGCAGTTGATAAAAACCCGTATTTTGTACTGTAGGTCACGTGAAAAATCCGTATTAGTACTGTTGGTCACGCGAGAAATCCGTATTATGTACAGTAAGTCACGTGCGCTACAGCAACTCTGTGATAGTTTCGTGTCAGAGACTACCTGGATCCATGTGGACTAGCTGGTACTGACTACCTTTTGGGCTCCTGAGGGCTGACTTACATCTCGATACTTCCGGAAGTCGAGGTTGAACTCGTTCGTATACTCCGTTTGAAATGGACCGTACAACCGTGCCCAGCGTGGACCGACCGTACAGCTGCCAGTTATCGGCGTGGCTCCGCCTTGGGCTTGGTACGCAGGCCTTCTCGCCCAAGCGTTTGAAGCTTGCCGTACTAACGCGAAGGGTTGGCAACCAGAAATGAAAATATTGTCGCCATGAGCAAGCTATGGTAACGCGCATTCGCTACGTTCATTGGTAGAGGAATGTGCAATGAAATTCCAGGTTTGTATGATAAAATCAGTATCACCATAGTACCAAGCTATACCGGAAACATATCACTCGTTTGTCCCCTTCGGCATTGTTACTCGTGCTTCGCACTCGTAACAATACTACGGCAACAAACTCGTGATATTTTCCGGTATAGCTTGGTACTATGGTGATACTTATATATTATCCACTACACAACCTTCCGTGATGGAGGCCAAGTATGGGCCAGGGGTTGATGCAAACTTTGAGTGCATTATTATGTGTATGTAAAACTTTACTGGTCATAGGAAGGGAGTTTGTCTGTGAGGGTATAGCCTCAGTTTAGTAGGTTATGCAGTGACTTATTTCCCTGTGCATGTGACCAGCATGTGCTCACTGTAACCACCTGCCAAGATGAAGTCAGAATTAAAGACAGGGTAGTTGAAGCCTGGCCACTAGTTGATTGCCTGGCCTTATGAGGCTCCTCCCAAACACACACCTAGGTAATACTTACCCTCACGTTCGGCTCATATCTGCAACGTGAAATTTCAGTTTCATGATGTCATTTCCGGCAATGTCCTTGGGTCTTAGGTTCTATGCAAGCAGAAAGGGCGGGACAGGAGGAGGGTTTCAGCACTCATCCGAGATAACATGACTGCTTCTGGGCTTGGCTGTGGAAAGGTCTTGGTTGGCACTGGGTTGGCCATTTCTCTCCTCTGCATGAATGGGCTTAGAAACCAGTTCTTCTGGCCATATACGTAGGGCCTCCGGCAATGAAGCACTATTCTCGGTCTGTACAGGCTGTCATTGGCCGAGAGCCGTGACTTTTGAGAACTCCGTTAATGAGCAGGTGTGGTTTGAGTCATGAATCTGCAGAGGATGGCTAACAAGGGCAGTTGGGTAAAGGTTTGTGCGTCAAAACTTTGGAATATGGCATTTATGTGGGGCAATTTTTCTCATATGCTCCGTACTTCACAATCTGTGACCGTTCAAAAACTGCCTGTGACTGTGACCACACTGCTGCTAAACTGGCAGTGACTCTGTTACTGTGGCAAAAATCCACTTTGACTGACTTTGGTAGAATACGTATGTGTAAGCCACACCATCCACACCTGCATCTGGAATACGGGATCACAATCCCCGGTTGCAGCTCTGTATGGTGCTTATTGGAGTAACCACCCCATGTCGACATCGTCAGTTGGGTCGGTGCCCTGCAGATGGGGTTACATGGTTGTGGGTGTTTAATGTGCCATAGTCTGCCGCTGATATGCCCCCCCCCCCCCCCCCCCCAACCTTTTGCACACTACTTCGAACTTAAAGTGCTTGGGGAGGAGGCGTTTAATTTGTCTCGACTATACACACCCTGAGGACACTGCGAGATCGAAAATGACTTTGCAATACCTATCCAGATGAACAACAGCAACGACGTTGGTTGTGTGCCACGAGACATTAATTTCCCAAGTCAGCTGGTACTACCAATCGAAGATCGACACCGAGATAACTTGCATCGTCAGTGCTAGTGACAACTGGATATGAGACTGGGTGTTTCCAACGAATCTACATCTTCAGGGGGAAATAAACACACCTACGTATGACAGGTTTATTGCTTTGATTAAGCTATAAACTTCAAACTGACTTTGTAAACTAGTTTACTTTTGAACGTGAACGTAGTGTGAATGTGTTGTTGAGAAGACGCTCACCACAGAGCGAGTCAAACCACCCTATGTAAGAACTTGGGGGAGGGTGTTTACTCGAAGGTGGCGTATTAGCTGGAGACTATATGGTAAAGGTATTAATGCTCGAATGAAGTATTAAATCAACTCCCAAACATTCAAATAAGATCTGGACTGGTTTCAAAAACTACATTTATTGTTGTGGAGTGTCATCATCAGCTTAGGCTTGTCAAGTGTAGGTAATAAATAAGTTGATAGCTTTCAACGATATGATAGCTATAATGTGCATGGTAAGGCTGATTTTTCACTTGTACTTGTTCACATGCACCTGACAGCATCACAGTCGACAACAATGTCACATGTGACACTGCTCACCTGCATTAAGGAATGGATCAGCCTAATAGCAATGCTATCATACACTGTATTTGTAACTGTGTACATCCATGTGTCTTGGTTCAGTTCCAATATACTTATGTTTATTGAACAGGTGCACCTTTTGTTGTTGTTTACCAGTAAGTCCCGCCCCCTGGCTCCGCCCACATCCGGTTCTACAGGCGTGTTAGCGCACACCCTTCAAGGACATATACTGCCTGAGGCGGAGACTAAGACGCCAGGGCTCGGGCCTCAAATTTCGTACGTAGGTTAGGCCTGTGGGGGTTGTTCATAAACCGGCGGGGGACGCGGGTAAGCCTTACCAAACAGCGAGAAAAAAAACGAAAGTCTGCCTCCACGTCAGCCCAGAGCCATTGTAAACAAAGTGTTTTGACCGTTATTTCAGTAATGACAATAGAATGACAAGTCCCCCGTCGAATTCTACTTCAGTGTTCCTTGGAGCTTCTCTTGCACCACATAACGCTACAATACAAGCGCGTTTTCATCTCCGCCTTCGCTCCAACACTTTCCATGTACACGATCGGCAGCATACAGTCTGAAGGTCAAGCATATACTGCTGTTCGAAATCCACACAGGAGCGGCACCACGGAGTCACACAAGCAACTACCAAAGGTATAGGCTACAACTAGCACAAAGCGAAGCTACAACTATCATCCAGAGAGACACACTAGTAGACTATACTCTGCTGGTTTTGTTAGACCGCCATTATCTTTCTCCGTACACTAAATGATTATTTCCGCACACTAGCAATTATTTCCGCACATTCTCCGTGTAACGTGCATTAGATCGATCCACGACTTAATACACCCGAGTGATAGGTATTGTACTCCATTCTATCAGAGCACAGGCAATTTCTATTGCAATTACACATGTCAATTCTGTATTCTTCTGTTCCACAGGATGGGATAACAGCACTCATTGATGCAGCCCGGCGGGGCTGCACTGGGACAGTGAGTGTACTAGTGGAAGCTGGGGCAGATGTGAACCTCCAGGAAAATGTAAGCAAACCTAATTAGCTGTTTTCTTCCGAATCTTTAGGACAGTAATGAGTTAGCCTCGTTCCCAGGCATTCCCACTGCCAATATTTGATCACTTGCAGTATGCAAATATGGTGGGGGAAGGCATGGGAGATCTGGTCATGTGCAGTCACGTCAGGTAGACAGAGGGTAGACACACAGGGGCCCGTTATAATATCTGTTTCACGTCGATCCGTCCCTGCATCATGAACAACGAATGGTATTGATCGTCTGCCTTGCACACGCTCTGACATCCCGCCATTGGATGGACAGTACAAGTAGGGCATTGAGATTCTTCGTTGGGCTCCACCCCCTGTGTGTCTACCATCTGTCTACCCGATGGCACTGCACATGACCATATCTCCCAGTCCTTCCCCTGCATACTGTGAGCAATCAAATGCTGGTGGGTGGGAATGGTCTGGGAGCGAACATGTTGTTGAGATATTCTAGAATACGCTTACCACAGATCGAGTCAATGGGTATACCCCAAATTTGTGCAAAGTTCAGAGATTTCAACCCACATTTAGCTAATTGTGGAGTGTCATCAGTATAACCTTGTCAAGTGTAGGTTAGGAGCAAATTCTTTCTATGATATGGTACATAGCTATAATGTGGCAAACCTGATTTCTCAGTTGTACTTGATTGTCACCTGACAGCATCATACGTAGTTGACAGGCAATGTCACATGTGACACTGATTGGTAACAATAATACTGTAGCTACGTAGTTCTATCAGAGCACAGGCAATTTACATGTGTGTTGCAATTACACACGTCCCTTCTGAGTGATATATTCTGCTGTTCCACAGGATGGACTAACAGCACTCATGTATGCAGTCCGGGAGGGCGACACTGAGACAGTGAGTGTACTAGTGGAAGCTGGGGCGGATGTGAACCTCCAGGAAAATGTAAGCAAACCTAATTAGCTGTTTACTGCAGAATCATAAGCACAGTAATGGGGTAGCTTCATTCCCACTGCCAATATTTGATCACTTGCAGTATGCAAATATGGTGGGGGAAGGCATGGGAGATCTGGTCACGTGCAATGACGTCAGGTAGACAGAGGGTAGACACACAGGGGGCAGTGCCCAACTGTTATAATACCTGTTTCGTGTCGATTTGTCCCTGTGTGGATCTGGCAGCTTAGACTTTGGCATATATCCACCCACACTGTTTCACTCAAACAGAGCCAGCTTGCAATAAGCCAGTTGCACACAAGAGCGAAGGAATTTGATTGACGTGACGTTACATCCGGTTGCTCTTTTATAGCCACGTTAAGTATTGCAGTGAATGGCAAAATTGGCAAGGGGCGGTTTGAAACCTGCGCGTGACTAAAACCATACAGATTACACAGTTCATGTGACTGTGGTGTTTGACAAGGGACCTTGCGGTAAAGATGGTGTGCAAAGAGTGAGAATCGGTCGAAGTACGACCGAGAACAACGCAGTATGCTGGACATACCTGTAACGTGTTGTGGCAACAACCCAAGCCAGGATCCGAGCGCCGCCTTCCACCGATTTCCAAGCGATCCAGGTACGAGACCGAGATGGTTCAGCGTGTTTTGGATGGATGGCAGGCAGCTGAGGTCGCAGTCACGAGCTTGTTCCAGGCACTTTTCCCGATAGCGATGCCAAAAGAGAACCAACAGCTCGCTCAGGTCTGCTCCCGGTATGTCCGCGGCAGTAAGCGTCACAGAAACCATAGCTAATACCTTCGAAGTATAATAATCTAGCTATGCAGGAACAGAGCCTGAACACTGGAGGCAGGGGGGCTGTAGACGTAGCAAGACCGCTTTGTTCTCGTTCGTACTTCAACCGATTCCCACACTTCGCTCACCGTCTTGACCGTCCAGGTCTCTTGTTTATCGCCGCGGTCACTTAAATTGTCTGATCGGCATAGTTTTAATCACGCGCACATTTCAAACGCCCACCTACCGATTTCGCCATTGACTGCAATACTTAACGTAGCTGCAATAGAGCAACCGGATGTGACGTCATACATTCCGTGAATACTTTCGCTTGCATGCAACTGGCTTATTGCGCCAATGTAGAGCTTCACCACCACCCACAGTCCCACACACTTGCACAACATTAATTTCCCAAGTCAGCTGGTACTACCAATCGAAGATCGACACCGAGATAACTTGCATCGTCAGTGCTAGTGACAACTGGATATGAGACTGGGTGTTTCCAACGAATCTACATCTTCAGGGGGAAATAAACACACCTACGTATGACAGGTTTATTGCTTTGATTAAGCTATAAACTTCAAACTGACTTTGTAAACTAGTTTACTTTTGAACGTGAATGTAAGTGTGAATGTGTTGTTGAGAAGTCGCTCACCACAGAGCGAGTCAAACCACCATATGTAAGAACTTGGGGGAGGGTGTTTACTCGAAGGTGGCGTATTAGCTGGAGACTATATGGTAAAGGTATTAATGCTCGAATGAATTATGAAATCAATTGCCAAACATTCAACTAAGATCTGGACTGGTTTCAAAAACTACATTTATTATTGTGGAGTGTCATCATCAGCTGAGGCTTGTCAAGTGTAGGTAATAAATAAGTTGATAGCTTTCAACGATATGATAGCTATAATGTGCATGGTAAGGCTGATTTTTCACTTGTACTTGTTCACATGCACCTGACAGCATCACAGTCGACAACAATGTCACATGTGACACTGATAGGTATTGTACTCCATTCTATCAGAGCACAGGCAATTTCTATTGCAATTATACATGTCAATTCTGTATTCTTCTGTTCCACAGGATGGGATAACAGCACTCATTGATGCAGCCCGGCGGGGCTGCACTGGGACAGTGAGTGTACTAGTGGAAGCTGGGGCGGATGTGAACCTCCAGGAAAATGTAAGCAAACCTAATTAGCTGTTTTCTTCCGAATCTTAAGGACAGTAATGAGTTAGCCTCGTTCCCAGGCAGGGCAGTCCCACTACCAGTATTAATTTGATCACTTGCAGTATGTAAATATGGTGGGGGGAGGCATGGGAGATCTGGTCATGTGCAGTCACGTCAGGTAGACAGAGGGTAGACACACGGGGGCCCGTTATAATATCTGTTTCACGTCGATCCGTCCCTGCATCGTGAACAACGAATGGTATTGATCGTCTGCCAAAGTTCAGAGATTTCAACCCACATTTAGCTAATTGTGGAGTGTCATCAGTATAGCCTTGTCAAGTGTAGGTTAGGAGCAAATACTTTCGATGATATGGTACATAGCTATAATGTGGCAAACCTGATTTCTCAGTTGTACTTGTTTGTCACCTGACAGCATCATACGTAGTTGACAGGCAATGTCACATGTGACACTGATTGGTAACAATAATACTGTAGCTACGTAGTTCTATCAGAGCACAGGCAATTTACATGTGTGTTGCAATTACACACGTCCCTTCTGAGTGATATATTCTGCTGTTCCACAGGATGGACTAACAGCACTCATGTATGCAGTCCGGGAGGGCGACACTGAGACAGTGAGTGTACTAGTGGAAGCTGGGGCGGATGTGAACCTCCAGGAAAATGTAAGCAAACCTAATTAGCTGTTTACTGCAGAATCATAAGCACAGTAATGGGGTAGCTTCATTCCCACTGCCAATATTTGATCACTTGCAGTATGCAAATATGGTGGGGGAAGGCATGGGAGATCTGGTCACGTGCAATGACGTCAGGTAGACAGAGGGTAGACACACAGGGGGCAGTGCCCAACTGTTATAATACCTGTTTCGTGTTGATTTGTCCCTGCATGGATCTGGCAGCTTAGACTTTGGCATATATCCATCCACACTGTTTCACTCAAACAGAGCCAGATTGCAATTGCGCCAATGTAGAGCTTCACCACCACCCACAGTCCCACACACTTGCACAACTGTGTCTTAACGATTGAATTTACACCCAAGTGCTGCAGTATAAGTATAATTGCATCAAACTTCCCGGGCTTCATCGGTGACAGCATCATACGTAAGTACATACCGGTATGTCTCAGCATCATAAGTAAGTATGTCTCTGTATTCCTGCTCCTGATGAAGCCCAAACTGCAGTCATGTAGTGAATAGCCTGGGGCTACATGAACGTGTAGTGACATCAAAAGCTTCTCTATTCAGTCGGAGCAGAATTCTAGTCAAGAATACAGTTGTTCATAAGACATACGTAGGAGTACTGATAACTCAATGTGATGCAATGTGTGTAATATATGTGTCTCCCAGACTTCAGGCAGGAGTGCTATATTTTATGGAGCAGAGGATGGTGACCTTGAGATTGTGAAGATGCTGATCCAGGGTGGAGCAAACCTCAGCCTCAAAGACAAGGTATCAGCTGTGTAATCTGATGAGTCGGCAGACCTTTCCTCAACATTGCATGACTCGTGGTACAATTCCCTGCAACTGGTTTGGTGTTGAAGCTCTCAAGGAGTGGAGTGTATTGAACATTGGAAGCCAAGTTGGTTGTCAGTCACTTCAATCATGAAACTGACATGTTGTTTCTTGTACTGCATGACTGTAGCCTATACCAACCTAACCACAGATCGGAAACATAAGTTAGGTTAGTGCTGCATCTAGGCTCAACTTTATCCATGATGCAAATATGTGTGTTACACATTTCATGTGCATGGTACACATATGCAGTTAAAACTGACTGGATTAATGCCAGAATCGATTATCAAACCAACTCGCAAAGCTTCGTTAAGTTTTTCACTCCCTGGAAACAGCGTGGACTGGTTCAACCTTATATAGTGGGGTGTCATTTTATGCTTCTATTGGCTTCGTTAACTGTAAGATATACATTGATAGGAGCAACTACTTTCACAGATATGGTATACTCTGATAGAACTGAGTCCTTGTTCTCACTGTTTGTCACCTGACAGCATCACAGTAGACAACAATGTCACATGTTGCACTGACAGGTGACAAATAATGCAACTGTGCTCAGTGTACATCACAATTTCATGTGTAATTATGCACATCCCTTCTGAATTCTTCTGTTCTGCCAGGATGGAGAAACAGCACTCTTCACTGCAGTCTGGGAGGGCCACACTGAGACAGTGAATGTACTAGTGGAGGCTGGGGCGGATGTGAACCTCCAGGAGAAAGTGAGCGAACCTAAAGTATAGTAGTTGTTTATTACGAAATCATAATGACATCAATATATTAAGATTTTAACCATGTGTGTGTCTGTGTGTAACGGAAGTGGGATGTTCGTGGGGCGGGACTAGACTAGTGACGCGCGACCTTCATACATAACTTCAATTTACTGAACCTCGAACTCTGCAAAGAATGTTCAAGCGCTTGAGCATGGGCTGGAATCCTCCAGAACAGTCGGCAGGGAGCAGCAGTCGAAGTGGACGCAATCCGGGGGGGGGGGGGGGGGGCTGCAGTTGAAATCGGGGAGCAGCAGTTGAAGCGAACGCAATCGGGGAGCAGCAGCTGAAGCGGATGCAAACGGGGAGCAGCAGTTGAAGCGGATCGAGCGGCAGTCTTGCGGGGAGCAGCAGCTGAAGCGGACGCAATCAGGGAGCAGCAGCTCTGCACAGAGAGCTGTCCGGCGCCGAATTACTCGTGTAGGCGAAGTAGCTGAACGAGCGAAGTGAGCGAAGCTACTTGTAGTAATAGTTGGTGGTACTATGACGTGCTGCTGTGAGCTGATTGCACAATACAGTACTGACTGGTATTCACGAGTTTGTCGATACAACTGCAGCACTCCATGTGAGAGGCCAATGACCTCGCACCGCGGAGCAGTCAAGCAGTGACAGCTAGCTCCAGCTCCATCGTATAGTACCAGCAAAGTCCACACTGTGGTGTGCCTACCAACCTCGTATAGTGCTGCACATACCGCCAATTATCAAACCAACTCGCAAAGGTTCGTTAAAATTTTCAAACAGCGTGGACTGGTTTCAACCTTATATAGTGGGGTGTCATTTTATGCTTGTGTTGGCTTCGTTAACTGTAAGATATACATTGATAGGAGCAACTGCTTTCACGGATATGGTATACTCTGGTAAGACTGAGTCCTTGTTCTCATTGTTTGTCACCTGACAGCATCACAGTAGACAACAATGTCACATGTTGCACTGACAGGTGACAAATAATGCAACTGTGCTCAGTGCACATCACAATTTCTTGTGTGATTATACACATCCCTTCTGAATTCTTCTGTTCTGCCAGGATGGACAAACAGTACTCTTCACTGCAGCCTGGGAGGGCTACACTGAGACAGTGAATGTACTAGTGGAGGCTGGGGCGGATGTGAACCTCCAGGATAAAGTGAGCGAACCTAAAGTATAGTAGTATTGTTTCTCATAATATAGTTGGTGGTACTATGACGTGCTGCTGTGAGCTGATTAGTACTGACTGACTGGTATTCACGAGTTTGTCAATACAACTGCAGCACTCCATGTGAGAGACCAATGACCTCACACCGTGGAGCAGTCGAGCAGTGACAGCTAGCTCCAGCTCCATCGTATTGTACTAGCAAAGTCCACACTGTGGTGTGCCTACCAACCTCGTACAGTGCTGCACATACCGCCTGCCCACGGCGTGCAATCATTAACCACAGACAATGGGGTCCTGGGGGGACTTAAAAAAGTGTGACGGATGTGATGAATATATATATATATATACCGACGTGACGTGACCACACGGCATGATTAGTTGCCTCATGATAAGGCACTCGGCAATTTGTGATACCCATTACTGCTAATAAGTACCTCACATGAAGTGTACATGTTTCAATTGTTGCCATGTGTTTACTCTCATTGTGTTCCTCAGGATGGCGGGACTGCCCTCATGCTGGCTAGTGCTCGTGGTCGCACTGACACTGTACGTGCACTACTGTCAGCAGGAGCACAAGCAGACCTGCAGGACGAGGTGAGTATAGTATTTGTGTCCTATCATAGAAAGATCCACCCCTCAAGAATTTGCTACTCTAGGTGCAACGAGTACATCAGCCAAAAATATTAAAAGTAGTATCAATTCGTTTTCTGTTAGTAGCTATAACGCATGCAGCCTGATTACACTGGCCTCACAATGTCCTGATGTAATACAATCCATGGCCAGATGTGTAGAATTTGCTACTCTAGGTGCAACGAGTACAGCCAAAAATATTACCACATCTGGGGGGGGGGGGGGGGGGGGGGGGGGGGGGGGGCACATCCTGGTACCCTCTTTTTAGGGAACATACGTATCGATCTGACGATATTGTACATAGCAAAGGCATTGACAAGGCATTGTATGTTGAAAGTATAGAACGTCACATTATTTTGTCAAAGTGCATACTCCTGTAGTAGGACAGCATTGGATGAACCCGTGTGTACGTACTTCAAGTTATCCACTACACAACCTTCCGTGATGAAGGCCAAGTATGGGCCAGGGGTTGATGCAAACTTTGAGTTCTCTATTATGTGTATGTAGAACTTTACTGATCATAGGGAGGGAGTTTGTCTGTGAGGGTATAGCCTCAGTTTAGTAGGTTATGCAGTGACTTATTTCCCTGTGCATGTGACCAGCATGTACTCACTGTAACCACCTGCCAAGATGAAGTCAGAATTAAAGACAGGGTAGTTGAAGCCTGGCCACTAGTTGATTGCCTGGCCTTATGAGGCTCCTCCCAAACACACACCTAGGTAATACTTACCCTCACGTTCGGCTCATATCTGCAACGTGAAATTTCAGTTTCATGATGTCATTTCCGGCAATGTCCTTGGGTCTTAGGTTCTGTGCAAGCAGAAAGGGCGGGACAGGGGGAGGTGGGTGTGTTTCAGCACTCATCCGAGATAACATGACTGCTTCTGGGCTTGGCTGTGGAAAGGTCTTGGTTGGCACTGGGTTGGCCATTTCTCTCCTCTGCATGAATGGGCTTAGAAACCAGTTCTTCTGGCCATATACGTAGAGCCTCCGGCAATGAAGCACTATTCTCGGTCTGTACAGGCTATCATTGGCCGAAAGCCGTGACTACCATATATCTTCTAAAAATTCGGCATCCCTAATTATTCGGCACCCCTTCACGCAAATGGGAAAAATTGTCTCTAATTTCGGCAAGGGAATTCCCAAATATTTCGGAATTTAATCTCTAATTGTAATGCATTTTCGGTAGCTTGCCGTCCAGTCCGAGAGGCTTATACAAGCCAGGCAAGGAGAGAGATCGGTGAGTTCGGTGCTGTCCCAAGCGGTGAAAGCTCCAAGCTAGCTGTCGCCAATGCACACGAGCCCCTGGAAGTCGACCGATCGCGTTCGACGTGCGTGCCACGTTGACCAGTTCGTCCAATTGGTGAAAGCCCTGCACTGAAGTACACTCGCAAACCTCCGAGTCTTGCCCTGACCCTGAGAGTCAACACAGATGAACACAGAACGACACGGGGTGAGTACCGGGGGGGTATCGATCATACAGCCTGCGGCACAGTTCAAGATTGTTCGCTTCGTATGCCGACAATTCCAATGCAGGTGCTAGTCGAAAGTATGGAGTGGCACAGTCTGTACCAAGAGGAAAGACGGCCTACCGGTGTAGCTGCTCGATCTTGAGACTTGAATCTCGAGTGGAAAAAATCCGACCGGGTAACACTTCTAATTATTCTGCACTTTTGCATTTTGGTACAAATTTTGCGATTTTACTTCTAATTATTTCGGCAAGGCTTATGAATAATTAAGAAAAACCTGCCGAATTTTTAGAATATATTGAGAACTCCGTTAACCCTTTAAGCCCTATTGACGCACAAATGCGTCATTTAGACCCTATGCACATGTAGGGCTTCTCATCAGTCCCAAAAGAGACCAAAAAGGCTTCAGAGGGCCTAGGGACGACTCTCAGGCACGAACTCAAAAATTTGGTCAGATTTCGGCGCGCCTCCCCCACTAAACGTACAAGCGGGGGGGGGGGGGGGGGGTTCGAAGGGGGGGCGGCAGCCCCCCCTTCGGCCTGTCGTGGGCGTCTTTTGATTTTAATGAGATTCATTGACCCGAGAATTTTTGATTCTAATGATATTCATAGACCCCACCCAGGGCCTCAAGAAAACCTGCAAATTGGTGGTGTAAGGTGTGCCATCAGTCAGATCTGGCCCAAGTTTAGGGAAATGCTGGGCGAAAATCCGGCTGACATCCACCTTTGACCTCCGATTGCTGGGCTTGTGGGGGGTCATGAATATCATTAATGGTATTGCCAGAGAGGTCTCTCCATGTGTGCGGGCCCCACCAAGTTTGGCCGCTGAGGAGCGAATGCTGTGGGAGAGGAGTACCTACGAAAGTGGTGTGCGCTGAATGCATGAAAATGTGTTGTCTTGGTGGGAAGAATTCGGTGGTTAAAGGGTTAATATGTGCATGGAGGATCAATGAATCTCATTAAAAATCGGCAAACCATGCCAAACTGGCTCACAGTGCAAGTCTAGGCCGTTTTGAGGGCCCATTCTCACCAACTATGAATCTCATTAACCCTTTAAGCCCTATTGACGCATAAATGCGTCATTTAGACCCTATGCACATGTAGGGCTTCTCATCAGTCCCAAAAGAGACCAAAAAGGCTTCAGAGGGCCTAGGGATGACTCTCAGGCACGAACTCAAAAATTTGGTCAGATTTCGGCGCGCCTCCCCCACTAAACGTACAAGCGGGGGGGTTTCGAAGGGGGGGCGGCAGCCCCCCCTTCGGCCTGTCGTGGGTGTCTTTTGATTTTAATGAGATTCATTGACCCGAGAATTTTTGATTCTAATGATATTCATAGACCCCACCCAGGGCCTCAAGAAAACCTGCAAATTGGTGGAGTAAGGTGTGCCATCAGTCAGATCTGGCCCAAGTTTAGGGAAATGCTGGGCGAAAATCCGGCTGACATCCACCTTTGACCTCCGATTGCTGGGCTTGTGGGGGGTCATGAATATCATTAATGGTATTGCCAGAGAGGTCTCTCCATGTGTGCGGGCCCCACCAAGTTTGGCCGCTGAGGAGCGAATGCTGTGGGAGAGGAGTACCTACAAAAGTGGTGTGCGCTGAATGCATGAAAATGTGTTGTCTTGGTGGGAAGAATTCGGTGGTTAAAGGGTTAATGAGTAGGTGTGGTTTGAGTCATGAATCTGCAGAGGATGGCTACAAGGGCAGTTGGGTAAAGGTTTGTGCGTCAAAACTTTGGAATATGGCATTTATGTGGGGCAATTTTTCTCATATGCTCCGTACTTCACAATCTGTGACCGTTCAAAAACTGCCCGTGACTGTGACCACACTGCTGCTAAACTGGCAGTGACTCTGTTACTGTGGCAAAAATCCACTTTGACTGACTTTGGTAGAATACGTATGTGTAAGCCACACCTGCATCTGGAATACGGGATCACAATCCCCGGTTGCCGCTCTGTATGGTGCTTATTGGAGTAACCACCCCATGTCGACATCGTCAGTTGGGTCGGTGCCCTGCAGATGGGGTTAGGCCTCCAAATATTACAGTGGAACCTGTCTAATGCGGTCACCTGGGGGCCAAAAATGTTTGGCCTTATTAGACAGGTGGCTGCATTACAGAAAACCTCTCTAAAGTGGTAATGTGAAGTTTTAGTGTGATTGACCTCACAACAAAGGTTCTTGCGACACTGAACAACTTTGATTCAAGTAAGTTCCATGAAGAAGACAAGTAAGGACTTTAAGTATTGTAAAATAACTTGATTGTTTCATTTTTGCATGTTCAGTTTGGCACTTTCTATAATGTTAAACGCACCCACGCACGCACGCGCATACGCAACGCACGCGCACTCGGTGGCCGTTGTTGGCAGCGTGCTATAGCGTGCTTGGGGTGGAGCAACGTGACCGCATTACGCATTACGCAGGTGACCGCTATAGAAGAACAGTAAAGTATGGAGACTATGGGCTCAAATTTCGGGACTTTCCCAAATGGTCTGCCTCTGGAAAAAGTCCAGTCCTATAAATATCTTGGGGTCTCGATATCCTCCAACCTATCATGGGGCAACCATGTCTCCAATATCTGCTCCAGAGCCAAGAAGCACTTGGGGATGCTCTATCGCCGCTTTTATCGTGACGCTGATTCTAGCACACTGAGGATGTTATACACCACCTCTGTGAGACCCCTGCTGGAATATGCAGTCCCGGTGTGGGACCCTCACCTGTTAAAGGACATTAAAGCTATAGAGTCCGTGCAAAGATTCGCTACCAAAGTGTGTACGAAGGCCTGGCTGGGTGTTGACTGTAATGATCGGCTCAGTATGCTGAATCTGACGACCCTGAAGACAAAGCATTGCTTATTGTACAAGGTCTTAAATGGCCGGACTTTCCTCCCTAACCCCCCCATCATCCCCAGGCCTAACACCTCACATGACACCAGGTCACACACCCTCACTTTGCAGGTTCCTTTTGCACACAGTGTGAGTTTCTATAACTCCTTTTGTTGTCAAGCTCCCCGACTATGGAATGAACTACCATTTGAGATTTAACCTCCATTGCATCCTTTAAGAGAGCATGTTGTATTTATCTACACCTTCATTAATGTAGCTTATAATTAGGGATCATGTCTTGTATTAGCCTATGTTGCTATGTACATGTATCCTTGTCTATTATGACAGAATTGTTATAGACAAAAAAAAAAAAGAAGCTGACTGCAATGTGGAGGTGACCGCCTTATTCAGGTGGCCGCAAAGGCAGGTTTCACTGTATGACGCTCCTGGTAGGAGACAAATTGTCTCACATAAATACAATTCATTAGTGTATATCTTTGAATACTTACGAGGGGCAACCACACTCCTGGTAGCCACAGTTAAACGGTAGCACAAGCTACGTAAGTGTGACAGTTCGTTCCAATTATCACACATCACATGAGTACCATGATAGCTATATATAGATAGAAATTATTTAGATTGCTCTTAGTCCGAATAGCCGCCTTTCAACCAAGGTTGCGACTTGCCGTAGCGTATTGCAATTTGTTCCAATTAACGCACATGCCATGTGGCAACCACGCTCAGTCGTCGCGAGCAATGGCGACCAAAAGGAAGACAAGACATTATTATTACAGCACTCAGAACTTAGCCAGCATGGTGAGTTTTGGCATGTAAGCGTCAGTGAACGACAGTGATCACGGCTGTATGGTCAGAATCTTTGTGGGGCCTTCGTAAGACTGTACTGGCAACGAACTTCGAAGAGAGCGATCGAGCAATGGCGACCGACGGCACGACAAAAGCGCTTGTATCTCTACCACCATGGTGAGTTTCAGCACCAACATTGTGCGGTTGGGTTGCTGCATGGTAGCGATCACGACGGTGTAGTCAGATTCTCTGTAGGCCATTCCTATCTCGCCAACGAGTTATTTATTATTTATTATTTAATTATTTACGCGGCACAATTTTTCCCCTACCAGGAGTGTAACAATTGGCTTACGTACAAAGATTCTGACTACACCATCATTACCACTATTTTGCACTGACTCAAACATGTACATTTTGGTGCTGAAAGTTACCTTTGTGGTAGAGCTACGAACGTTTTTGTCTAATCATCGGCCGCCATTGTTCGAGTGATCTCCATTGCCAGTTCAGCTCTTAAAAGAGGCCCTCAAAGATTCTGACTACCTGGTTGTAGCGTTATCATTTCCTGACGCTTATGTGCCGAAACTCACCCTGGTGGCAAAGTTGTGAGCGTTGTTGTATTTTAATATAGTGGTGGTCATCATATCCACTCTGGTGGAAAGCAGCAGTCATTTATACTCAACAGACGCATTGTGTCAGACTTAATGCCTGCCATACCCCTGGGCTAGGATGGTGTGCCGTGCATTCCACTCTATCAAGGAGTGGTCACGCCAATATGCGCCATACTTCACAATCTGTGACCGTTCAACAACTGCCCGTGACTGTGACCACACTGCTGCTAAACTGGCAGTGACTCTGTTACTGTGGCAAAAATCCACTTTGACCGACTTTGGTAGAATACGTATGAGTAAGCCACACCATCCACACCTGAATCTGGAATAAGGGTCACAATCCCCGGTTGCAGCTCTGTATGGTGCTTATTGGAGTAACCACCCCATGTCGACATCGTCAGTTGGGTCGGTGCCCTGCAGATGGGGTTACAGGGTTGTGGGTGTTTAATGTACCATAGTCTGCCGCTGATATGCCCCCCCCCCCCCCCCCCCCCCCCCAACCTTTTGCACACTACTTCGAACTTAAAGTGCTTGAGGAGGAGGCGTTTAATTTGTCTCGACTATACACACCCTGAGGACACTGCGAGATCGAAAATGACTTTGCAGTACCTATCCAGATGAACAACAGCAACGACGTTGGTTGTGTGCCACGAGACATTAATTTCCCAAGACAGCTGGTACTACCAATCGAAGATCGACACCGAGATAACTTGCATCGTCAGTGCTAGTGACAACTGGATATGAGACTGGGTGTTTCCAACGAATCTACATCTTCAGGGGGAAATAAACACACCTACGTATGACAGGTTTATTGCTTTGATTAAGCTATAAACTTCAAACTGACTTTGTAAACTAGTTTACTTTTGAACGTGAACGTAGTGTGAATGTGTTGTTGAGAAGACGCTCACCACAGAGCGAGTCAAACCACCCTATGTAAGAACTTGGGGGAGGGTGTTTACTTGAAGGTGGCGTATTAGCTGGAGACTATATGGTAAAGGTATTAATGCTCGAATGAATTATTAAATCAACTCCCAAACATTCAACTAAGATCTGGACTGGTTTCAAAAACTACATTTATTATTGTGGAGTGTCATCATCAGCTGAGGCTTGTCAAGTGTAGGTAATAAATAAGTTGATAGCTTTCAATGATATGATAGCTATAATGTGCATGGTAAGGCTGATTTTTCACTTGTACTTGTTCACATGCACCTGACAGCATCATAGTCGACAACAATGTCACATGTGACACTGATAGGTATTGTACTCCATTCTATCAGAGCACAGGCAATTTCTATTGCAATTATACATGTCAATTCTGTATTCTTCTGTTCCACAGGATGGGATAACAGCACTCATTGATGCAGCCCGGCGGGGCTACACTGGGACAGTGAGTGTACTAGTGGAAGCTGGGGCGGATGTGAACCTCCAGGAAAATGTATGCAAACTTAATTAGCTGTTTTCTTCCGAATCTTAAGGACAGTAATGAGTTAGCCTCGTTCCCAGGCAGGGCAGTCCCACTACCAGTATTAATTTGATCACTTGCAGTATGTAAATATGGTGGGGGGAGACATGGGAGATCTGGTCATGTGCAATGACGTCAGGTAGACGGAGGGTAGACACACAGGGGCCCGTTATAATACCTGTTTCACGTCGATCCGTCCCTGCATCGTGAACAACGAATGGTATTGATCGTCTGCCTTGCACACGCTCTGACATCCAGCTTTTGGATGGACAGTACAAGTAGGGCATTGAGATTCTTCGTTGGGCTCCACCCCCTGTGTGTCTACCATCTGTCTGCCTGATGGCACTGCACATGACCATATCTCCCAGTCCTTCCCCTGCATACTGTGAGCAATCAAATGCTGGTGGGTGGGAATGGTCTGGGTGCGAATGTGTTGTTGAGATATTC
Organism: Axinella damicornis; assembly: GCA_963931865.1. NCBI lineage: Eukaryota > Metazoa > Porifera > Demospongiae > Axinellida > Axinellidae > Axinella > Axinella damicornis. Next base: position 19,411,771 of record OZ007505.1, on the reverse strand, counting down.
TAGAATACGCTTACCACAGATCGAGTCAATGGGTATACCCCAAATTTGTGCAAAGTTCAGAGATTTCAACCCACATTTAGCTAATTGTGGAGTGTCTCATCAGTATAGCCTTGTCAAGTGTAGGTTAGGGGCAACTACTTTCGATGATATGGTACATAGCTATAATGTGGCAAACCTGATTTCTCAGTTGTACTTGTTTGTCACCTGACAGCATCATACGTAGTTGACAGGCAATTCAGTCGGAGCAGAATTCTAGTCAAGAATACAGTTGTTCATAAGACATACATAGGAGTACTGATAACTCAATGTGATGCAATGTGTGTAATATATGTGTCTCCCAGACTTCAGGCAGGAGTGCTATATTTTATGGAGCAGAGGATGGTGACCTTGAGATTGTGAAGATGCTGATCCAGGGTGGAGCAAACCTCAGCCTCAAAGACAAGGTATCAGCTGTGTAATCTGATGAGTCGGCAGACCTTTCCTCAACATTGCATGACTTGTGGTACAATTCCCTAGCCTCGTTCCCAGGCCTTCCACACCTCCAGCTTTTGATCGCTTCCAGTATGCAAAAACGGAGGGGGAAGGCCTGGGGAATCTTCTCGCGTGATACGCGGCACAGCTGACGTCACGGATTCTAGACGCAATGGCTTATTTACATTCCCATCCACAGCTACAGAGAAGCTAGAAAACTGAAACAAGTTTCAGAGAAGAGGTAGGTCCTACCTGTAAAACATATCCAGGTTCGAAGCAAAACCGCTGTGGGATAGCTGTGATACAAGGGGTGAAACTCCAAATAGTGCCGTCTTTTCGCTCCACATGAAGATTGCGTCATAGCTGGGAGTTTTCACGTTTGTCACTCGACAGCCCTTTGGAGTCATGCCTTGTAGCCTGGGTATGCTTCATACGCTCGATGTAGCTCTTAGTTGGCGCTTGTCCCATCTTCGTAGCTAGCGCAGAATGCAAGATCGGTCTCGTACATGTCTTTGACTGTTGATATGAGGCGTGACGATGTATGACGGTCGTGCCGCGTATCACGTGAGAAGATTCCCCAGGCCTTCCCCCTCCGTTTTTGCATACTGGAAGCGATCAAAAGCTGGAGGTGTGGAAGGCCTGGGAACGAGGCTAACAATTCCCTGCAACTGGTTTGGTGTTGAAGCTCTCAAGGAGTGGAGTGTATTGAACATTGGAAGCCAAGTTGGTTGTCAGTCACTTCAATCATGAAACTGACATGTTGTTTCTTGTACTGCATGACTGTAGCCTATACCAACCTAACCACAGATCGGAAACAGAAGTTAGGTTAGTGCTGCATCTAGGCTCAACTTTAGCCATGATGCAAATATGTGTGTTACACATTTCATGTGCATGGTACACATATGCAGTTAAAACTGACTGGATTATCGCTGCACCCACACACCCACATACAAACCATTCAGGATGGTGTGACTGCTGATGAAGTGGCAGAGGTACATGGTCATCAGGCCGTTTGTGATGAGTTGAGGAAGAATGTACATGCTGTTCGTAGGCCACTCAGTAAGGTGAGCCCTAAAGTGTAGATATATCATTTCATAGTCCCCAATATGAAACTGTTCTGGCTTGACAGACCATGACCAGACACTTTAAACATGTTAGTAAACTTCAACTTTCACCTAAAAATGATGGCATCAGTTTTGAGTGTAAGAAGCTACCCAACATGTGTCACCGTACAGTGCTTCCTGAGCCCAGAGCTTCTGCATACTAAGAGCCTCTAGATTAGTGGCATGGCTGTGCCCTGGCATAATTGACCTAACCAAGCCAACATTGGATCATGCCAATGCACAAGTCCACCATTCAATTTCACATTATTATAGAAGACCGTCCGTGAGCAAACTTGATTTCTTGGCTGTATGGATGACTGCTCACATGCTCAAGCACATTTCACATCAATTCAGTTGTAATGGTCTTCAGCAACATTCCAAGCTGATTACTCAGCAGGCAGCATCTGCCTATATAGTCCTAATCCTAAATGTCCATGTCACCAGGAGCGCATGAGCCGCCGAAGGCGGTGAAGGAGCGTTGAACTAGTAAAGACAAGTTGTATTACCTCACACCTTTTGGTTTATACGTATATGGAAGACCTTTGTGGTACCGTGCAAGTCAGCTAGCTCTATATAGTGCAACTATGGCTGCACAAAGGCCAATTTGTATTTCACACCTACTTAGCTGGGTTTCACACAAATCCTTACAACTGCGTACGTAGTGGCTGTATACAATCGGTGGACTGGACTACTGGCTGGACTACTGGACTCACCCAAAATTCCATGAAACACCCTTTTCAGTGAGAAGCTAAACCTCCTTACTCAGCCTATTAGTTCGCTAAAGTTGCTTCCTAGCCTGTTGCGGCATCGTCTCCTCGATTTCCGAGGTCAAAGGTCACGTGCATATTTAATGAGTGAGCTCAGGGATAACAATCATGGTAGCTACACTTAAAAGGCAGGCTGGAGTTTGGTTTCTGCTGATAAGGTGCTAACTGCTCTTCTAATCGTTCAAACAGGCTCAATTAAATTTGACTTCCCAACAAATGCGTGTGACCTCCATAAGAAAACAGTTGATACAAGTCATGGATGCTCAAAGCTAGCTAGCATGGATGCTCAAAGCTCTTCCCCATCCGGGTAGGCCTGGGAACGAGGCTAGCTCAAAGCCAGTACAGAACCCACAAGAATTGTTGAATATGCACGTGACCTTTGACCTCGAGCCGATGCCGCAACAGGCTAGGAAGCAACTTCAGCGAACTAATAGGCTGAGTAAGGAGGTTTAGCTTCTCACTGAAAAGGGTGTTTCATGGAATTTTGGGTGAGTCCAGTAGTCCAGTAGTCCAGTCCAGTAGTCCAGTCCAGTAGTCCAGTCCAGTAGTCCAGTCCACCGATTGTATACAGCCGTACGTAGTGGCCTCTTGCTGTATAAGGTTTAATTTTGGAGGTGTGAGGTAATACAACATGTCCTAGGGCGGGCATTGGGAGTTCAACGCTCCTTCGCCGCCTTCGGCGGCTCATGCGCTCCTGATGTCACGTATAGATGCAAACCTGTACAGATGTTCGTTCATTAGTTCTCACTCCTTGACTCCAATATATGTTATGATCACTCGTACAGAGTGGCATGGTATTCTTTAGCTCTGATCTTGTGTTCTTACAACACACCCTACACTGAGTACACTCAGCGTCTTCTCCCTCTTCCCCCATACAGGCTGTTCGTGACCGTGTGCTGGCAACTGGCCAGCTCTAGAGGGCTCTCTACAAGAGGCTGGAGGAGAAGATCTTCAGGACACAGAAGAAGGAACTGGCCAGGAGGACCCAGGGTCTTGACCCAGAGATCCCCCTCCCCAGCACTCCCGGGAGGAAGGGGGTGAGGGATCCCCAGGAACACATACTACAGGAATACATGCCAAGATCTGCTCACTAATGTATACTAGTCACTCTTAATAATTTGTGCCTATTAACTGGATGTACCTTTGCTCATGATTTATGATTTCTGTATCAATTGTCAGTTTGGCCCCTTTCTTACTCTCTCAACCTCTCCGCAGTAGATCTTGAACCCCCTCTTGTTTTATGTTTCTGATGCTCTACAAGTAATAATTTTTGGGTACCAACAGTTTTTGTCAAGTGTTTGTACCACCACGAAATATAATAGAATGGAGTCTTTAGTGGACTATTGCAATTCCCCGTGAGTTGCATGATTGTGATAAAGCAAACAGCAAATTAGATACTTTACCTCCACCCAAAGGTTACAAGGTAAGCCAAGGGGAACTATAGGAGGGATAAGAAAACATTTTACCTGTGAATTCGAAGCAATTGACAGGTGTGATTTGAACCTGCTGTGTTAAATTCCATTCCTGTGCAAATTGTCACATTCCCATTAACTCACAAGTTGGTCACAATTCCAGCCACTCCCCTATTCAACAAGTACGCACTGCGCATGCATGTGGCCATATAGTACAAGTATTCAGCTGTGGACCAAATTAAGGTCTCATTGCTTTAACTTTAAACGCATTCCAACACCAATAACCATAACCGGGAGAATCAATTTCCTGGTCGCATGATAATTGTAGCTATAGTGTACACACTGCATGGTTGTGCTGTTCGAAGTCATTTTCAGCTGAGTGGTAGCTAGGGTTTGCCAAAATCAAAACTCATAGCTAACCTGTTGTTTTCTAGCTATATATACCACTGCCACTACTTTCTCTGAGTTTCTCTTTAATTAACACCAAAGGGGCCGGCCTGGTTTGTTTTAGCTTCACTGATGCACCTCTTTAGCTATTGAATTGCTAACTGCTTTAAGCTTGATACCTAGCTATGCGGTGGCCCTGGAGGTCGCGTCTAATGCATAGGGGCTAAGGCCTAATGACGTAATACGCAATGCGCAATACCTAATACCCAATGCGCAATACCTAATACACGATAGACTTAATACCTGACACCCTATGCATAATACGCCTAATACCTATGACATAACGCGCAATACCCAATACGCGACAGACGTAATACCTGATACCCGATACACAATATGTCTAATACCTACGACCTAACGCCGCAATACCCAAAGCGTAATACCTAACACCCAACACGGAAGGGCAAGTGGAAAACGAGGATACGGTCGGACGCGGACGCGGACGCGGACGCGGACACGGACACGAACCAAAACTCATTTTTCAGCCCTTTGCAGTGTAGGACAGAAGCTAAACATGGTTATTCATTCGCTAAAGTTGCTTGCTTAGCCTATTGAACCGCCTTTCATATCTTTCCTCGAGTCAGCAGAGGTCAAAGGCCACGTGCATATTTAATAAGCTTCAACAATGAAAGTTCGAGCTTCGATCAGCCATCGTCATAGATGGTATAGGAATATTATTTCTGCTTCCTATGCTTTGGCAAAAGGCCTGAGTTTGGTTTCTGCAATAAATAAATGCTCTTCTAGTCTTTTCCTTGAAGCTTATTAAATATGCACGTGGCCTTTGACCTCCGCTGACTCGAGGAAAGACATGAAAGGCGGTTCAATAGGCTAAGCAAGCAACTTTAGCAAATGAATAACCATGTTTAGCTTCTGTCCTACACTGCAAAGGGCTGAAAAATGAGTTTTGTTTCGTGTCCGTGTCCGCGTCCGCGTCCGCGTCCGCGTCCGCGTCCGCGTCCGCGTCCGCGTCCGACCGTATCCGCCTTTTCCACTTGCCCAACACGGAATAGCCCTAATTACTAAGTTCGCACGATCTGAGGATATGATGTCATCGCAAGAATGAACCCTGACCTTGCGATGGACGCCAACTTCGATGACCTGTTGTGAAGAATGGCGTAGCTACTACGGAAGCTTCACCTTGGGCTTTAGAAGTGGGCTGTACTAAGAGAACCTGGAGAAGACGCCGGAGCTTCATCGTAGGAATTTCTTCAGGCTAGTCGTGATCGCTATCATGCACTGTCCTCACCGTACAATTTTGGTGCTGAAATTCACCTTGGTGGTGGAGATATGAGCGCTTTTGTCTCGCCGTTGGCCGCCATTGCTCGAGCGCTCCATCGACTTCCGGTGGCAGTACCGTTCTTAGGAAAGGCACGCGAACATTCTGACCACACGGCCATGATCGCTGTCGTTCACTGACGCTTACATGCCAAAACTCACCGTGCTGGCTAAGTTGTGAGTGCTGTAATAATGTCTTGTCGTCCGTTTGGTCGCCATTGCTCGCGATCGACTGAGCGTGGTTGCCACGTGGCCTGTGCGTTAATTGGAACGAATTGCAATATTTAGATTCGCTACGGCGAGTCGCAACCAGGGGGATGTAACGCGGCTACCAGGAGTGCGGTTGCCCCTCGTTACACTCCTGGTATAGGAAAAATTGTGCCGCGTAATCTAATATAATATAATATAAATAACTCGTTCGAGTGATAGGAATGGCCTACGAAGTGCTCTACATGGCCAGAATATTTTTGTCTGCGGTATGGCCGAGGGCCGGTCGCATCGGAGGCATCATGATCTGCTACGACTTGCGAAGGAGACTACAAATAGCTAAGACCAGCTCCCTACTAACTGACCATGGAAATCTGGGCTGACCATAAATAGCTTGACCATAGATAGGGTCTGCAATGGGAAAATGAAAGTCTGCAAATCTGGCCATCAACTGCAGTTATGTACTACACTATATGACAGAAATGCAGCTGTACCTTCAGATCCCAGATATCG